>JANRMT010062854.1:19460339-19497765 GCA_026402145.1 Polypterus bichir lapradei | reverse complement strand
GGGAAGTTGGAGAATTAGTGATGAGTCAGTCAGTCAGTCAGTCAGTCAGTCAGTCAGTGAGGGCTTTGCCTTTTATTATTATAGATAGTGATATGCTTCTTCTTCTTCTGGCTGCTCCTGTTAGGGGTCGCCACAGCGTATCATCTTCTTCTATATCTTTCTGTCCTCTGCATCTTGTTCTGTCACACCCATCACCTGCATGTCCTCCCTCACCACGTCCATAAACCTTCTCTTAGGCCTTCCTCTTTTTCTCTTGTCTGGCAGCTCTGTTCTTAGCATCCTTCTCCCAATATACTCAGCATCTCTCCTCTGCACATGTCCAAACCAATGCAATCTTGCCTCTCTGACTTTGTCTCCTAACCGTCCAACTTGAGCTGACCCTCTAATGTACTCATTTCTAATCATATCCATCCTTGTCACACCCAATGCAAATCTTAGCATCTTTAACTCTGCCACCTACAGCTCTGTCTCATGTTTTCTGGTCAGTGCCACCGTCTCCAACCCATATAACAAAGCTGGTCTCACTACTGTCCTGTAGACCTTTCCTTTCACTCTTTCTGATATCCATCTATCACAAATCACTCCTGACACTCTTCTCCACCCATTCCACCCTGCCTTCACTCTCATTTTCACTTCTCTTCCACAATCCCCATTACTGTGTACTGTTGATCCCAAGTATTTAAACTCATCCACCTTCGCCAACTCTACTCCTTGCATCCTCACCATTCCACTGACCTCCCTCTCATTTACACACGTATTCTGTCTTGTTCCTACTGACCTTCAGTCCTCTCCTCTCTAGAGTATATCTCCACCTCACCAGGGTCTCCTCAACCTGCTCCCTACTATCGCTACAGATCACAGTGTCATCAGCAAACATTATAGTCCATGGGGACTCCTGTCTAATCTCGTCTGTCAACCTGTCCATCACCATTGCAAATAAGAATGGGCTCAGAGCCGATCCCTCATGTAATCCCACCTCCACCTTGAATGCATCCGTCACTCCTACTGCAGATCTCACTTCGTACATATCCTGTACAACTCTTACATACTTCTCTGCCACTCCCGACTTCCTCATACAATACCATAACTCCTCTCTAGGCACCCTGTCATATGCTTTCTCCAGGTCCTCAAAGATGCAATGCAACTTCTTTTGGCCTTCTCTATGCTTCTCCATCAACACCCTCAGAGCAAACATTGCATCTGTGGTGCTCTTTCTTGGCATGAAACCATACTGCTGCTCACTAATCATCACCTCACTTCTTAACTTAGCTTCCACTACTCTTTCCCATAACTTCATGCTATGGCTAATCAATTTTATCCCCCTGTAGTTACTATAGTCCTGTATATCCCCCTTATTCTTAAAAATTGGCACCGGTACATTTCTTCTCCACTCCTCCGGCATCCTCTCACTTTCCAAGATTCCATTAAACAATCTGCTTAAAAACTCCACTGCCATCTCTCCTAAACACCTCCATGCTTCCACAGGTATGTCATCTGGACCAACGGCTTTTCCATTCTTCATCCTCTTCATAGGTGTCCTTAATTCCTCCTTGCTAATCCGTTGCACTTCCTGATTCACTATCTCCACATCATCCAACCTCTTCTCTCTCTCGTTCTCTTCATTCATAAGCCTCTCAAAATACTCTTTCCATCTGTTCAACATATTCTCCTCGCTTGTGAGCACGTTTCCATTTTTATCCTTTCTTACCCTAACCTGCTGCACCTCTTTCCCAGCTCAGTCCCTCTGTCTAGCCAATCGGTACAGGTCCTTTTCTCCCTCCTTAGTCTCCAATCTCTCATACAACTCATCATACGCCTTTTATTTAACCTTCACCACCTCTCTCTTCACCTTGCGCCTTATCTCCTTGTACTCTTGACTACTTTCTGCATCTCTCGGTCTATCCCACTTCTTCTTTGCCATCCTCTTCCCCTGTATACTCTCCTGTACTTCCCTATTCCACCCGCAGGTTTCGTTTTCATCCTTCCTCTGTCCAGATGTCACGCCAAGCACCCTTCTTGCTGTCACCCTTACTACTTCTGCTGTAGTTTCCCAACTGTCTGGTAATTCTTCACTACCACCCACTGCTTGTCTCACTTTCTCCCTAAACTCAACCTTGCAGTCTTCATTTTTCAAATTCCACCATTTGATCCTTGGCTCTGCCCTCATTCTCTTCCTCTTCTTGATCTCCAACATCATCCTACAGACCACCATCCTATGCTGCTTAACTACACTTTCCCACCACTTTGCAGTCTTCAATCTCCTTCGGATCAA
The DNA here is from genome assembly GCA_026402145.1 of Polypterus bichir lapradei. Taxonomy (NCBI): domain Eukaryota; kingdom Metazoa; phylum Chordata; class Cladistia; order Polypteriformes; family Polypteridae; genus Polypterus; species Polypterus bichir. The sequence continues at coordinate 19,495,493 of JANRMT010062854.1, read as the reverse complement.
CTCTTCTGCATAGGATGTAATCTACCTGTGTGCATCTTCCTCCACTCTTGTACGTCACCCTATGTTCCTCCCTCTTCTTAAAATACATATTCACCACAGCCATGTCCATCCTTTTGGCAAAATCCACTATCCTCTGACCTTCTTCATTCCTCTCCTTGACACCATACCTACCCATCACCTCCTCGTCTCCTCTGTTCCCTTCACCAACATGTCCATTGAAATCCGCTCCAATCACCACTTTCTGTCTCTTGGGTACACTGTTCATCACTTCATCCAACTCACTACAAAAATCTTCTTTCTCATCCATTGCACACCCAACCTGCAGGGCATATGCACTAACAACATTCATCATCACACCTTCAATTTCCAGCTTCATACTCATTACTCTGTCTGACATTTTTTTCACCTCCAAAACATTCTTGACATACTGTTCCATCAGAGTAACCCCTACTCCACCATGATAGAACAATTTGAATCTGCCTCTGATCCACCTGGCCTTACTCCCCTTCCATTTAGTCTCTTGCACACACAGTATATTAACCTTCCTTCTCTCTGTCATATCGGCTAACTCTCTCCCCTTACCAGTCATACAGCCAACATTCAAAGATCCTACCTTCAGTTCCACTCTCTTTACCTTCCTCCTCTCCTCCTGCCTCCAGATACATCTCCTTCCTCTTCCTCTCCTTCTTCTTCGGCCAACAGTAGCCCAACTTCAGCAAGCAACCTGTTGACTAACAGTACTGGTGGCGGTCATTGTTAACCCGGAGCTCGACTGATCCGGTATGGAAATTTGTATTGTTGTCCGCATATTGATTTGGCAAAATTTTACACCGGATGCCCTTCCTGACGTAACCCTCCCCATTTATCCGTGCTTGGGATATGATATGCTATAAGGGCTTAACTGGAAATAAAATCAAATTTGGTGCTGAGAATTCACTGTGGTCTCCGACCATGCCATTCTCTTGTTAATGGACAACAAAAAGAAATAAGCTTCTGATCCTCAAAAAGTGCTCAGACCTTTAAGCCGACATATCAAAATATAAATATTGCATACTGATGCTTCTGTTTCTAGGCCTTTTATGCTTCATTTTCACTTCCAACAGTATCTATAACACCTTTTCTGGCATAACTACCTACTTTCTTAAAGTTAATATGTTTGCAATTATATACCCTTAGGACATCTCTGAATAATGCAAGATCCTCCAACTGCTCTCCTTTGAAAGTTTTTGGCTGAAAGCAGACCTACTGTTTTCTTTTCAGCTGCAAATATACTTTGACATTACAGGGAGGATCATGGTCAAAGTATGATGGGAATTGGTTCCTCAAGAAAATTTTCTTTGAAAAATTGTGCACAGATACATACTGCTACTTGTGTCAGGGTCAAGCTGAGTGTTAGGGGAATTTTTGATTTTACCATTTTCCTTTTCTCCCATATTACTACTGTATCACTATATTACCATTTAATTCTTCATTTTCTCATGGTGGTAAGAGTATCACTACTTGAATAGCTCATCTTACATGTTTGTCCATGTATGCAAATTTCTACACAATTCTATGGTTGTGCCAAAGGCTAAAATAAAGTGGACATTCCATGCCAAAACATTCTTCAACTGGGTTCATTCAGTTGTTGGGGGCAGAGGATATATCAACAGCATCAGACACATGGCAAGAACAAAGAAACAGTTCACAAAACAATTCAATACCTTACTAATCATTTTAATAATAAACAGTGAAATAGTGTACCATATCATACAATAGTGTACAAAACCCAAATCTATCTCAATTATTTAAATGTAATGTTGTAATGTTGAATGCATTTAAGTGACTTAATCTATTTTAATTCAATTGTGGTTTTAAACAGCTGGCAATGTTTCCATAACCCAAAGCCAAGAACAGAGTAAAGCTTTTCTATACTCTTTAAGCTTCCATGACCAAAATGTTTATATTCACCCTAACATAAAAAAATCAGTGTTTCCTTTCCAAGCCACCAACTTCTTCCTAAAAAGTATGTTTAAAATGTATTATAGCCTGTTTTACATTATGACTGCTTTAAATTAACTATTTAAGGCATTCTTGAGACTACCATTTCTTTATTTCACTTGGTTCTGTTATAATTAAGGAAGATATTGACAACGTATGTCATAGTGCAACTGGATAGGCACCTAAAATTAGAGAAGTAGTTACATTGAATAAAGTGCTTTTGAATCTCAGTGCAAATTAATTGACATTAAAACAGTGCTTGGTTTGGTAATCCACCAATGCATCCATCCACCCACTTTAACTCAGTTCAAGGTTTCAAGGGCTGGACCATTATTTCAGTAGTATTTGGCAACTGAAAAATATTATAGATCAGATACAAATTTTAACTGAAGTATGTTAATAAGGGTACAATTCCTATTTTTCTATCTGTTGAGCTAAAATCTTCTTAGAGCCTAGACATTTGAATTCCACAATAACTGGAGCATGGCCCTACATAATGACTGCATATAATTTACAAGATTTAAAGGGTGCAAAAATTTGTTATCAATAAAGAAATGTCTATTCACTGATAGCTATGACATGCTGTAGAGAAGAGTGAAGAGTAGAGAAATACGCATGTGTCCAATAGTTATAGCAGTTCATAAAGTCTAACGTTATTGCAGCAGCTTTGTATTATGTTGTGGCCACCATAGTTGACCAAATATATATAAAAGAAGGCGTAATATACAATTAACATATTTTAATTTCAAGATCTTATGCAAGCTCATATAAAGAATACTCACAAGATCTTTAGTCCTACATTTTTTATTGCCTGGGTTCAGTGCATATAATGTTGACCAGATCTATTTTAGTTTCTTTTGATTTCTTCTTTTCATATGGAATGAAATAATTCTTTTTTTCTGCTGAAACTGATCACTGGTAGATGTGTATCTTGCAAAAATATATCTGGTTTCATGGTACAGAGATTAGATTTGATAAACCTTATTAACACTAGAATTACCAGAGCATTACAAAAAAACTCGTAGATCCGGCCCTCCTTAAATCCGTTCGCACCTCTCTGCCCGCGTCCTTTGTCCTGTAAATGTGCCGATAAAGACAAGCAGCAAGCAGCCAGCTATTCCATCCCCCCACTGACTTAGAACATGCACGAATATCTCCCAGCTCATGCCTTGATTGATTATCTGGGAGTGAAGTGGAGTTTTAGAGTGGAAATAATAAATCGTTATTTGGAACATACAAATTTCATGTGTGTTCCGTTTCTACAATAAATTGTGTAAACACATTTTTAAGACAGAAACTTTTTCATATTTTAGTAGTAAAAGACAAAATGTAGGCATAAACTGTATAATGTATGAAGCCTGAATTCCAAAGATCAAATAAACACTTTCACAAAAGGTTAGCGGAAAAGACAACAGCTTCCGTGGCATAGCAGTAAGTTTTGTTGACTTGTACTCAAGGGGGCACTGGTTCGATCCCCACTGTCTCCTGTGTTTGCCATTTTCAGTAGTGAGCTGCTCTTATTGTTAATATTATACAGTACACACATACACTTGGTTTGCATCTGTAACACACGGTGTACATTTATAGGACTTGTAAAAGTTGCCTTTTTTTTTTTATTTTTATTCTCTCCAAATCACAATCACGATACATACTACTGAGGGATCTGATGCTGTTAGTTTTTATTTGAAACTGGGAATAACTGGAGATGTGAGTGGTGTTTTGAGACAATTGAACTGGACATTCTCTCATCTGGTGGGATAAAAGCTGACACACAGACGCTGGCGAATCTGCCTTCTTCGTATCTCACCATCACTTGATTTTTTTTTTAATTCAGTTTTATTGAGTGTTCCTGCTCACGCTGAATTAGTATGCACCTTATGGTCTATGATGTAAAAAAAAAACCAAAAAAACAGAGACATAGGTATATATGATATTTAGAATTATTCGTTTTATGACCTATATAGTACTTTTCAGAAAACTACGTGGCACGGATGCAACATTATTCATTTCATTCATATTCATTTGCATAACATCTTGCAGTTTGTAATCAGTGACCGCATGTTTTTTTTCCTGAACTTGCCAGTCCTGCATGTTGCTGTATGCTGTTTCTTTTGTACTCCAGGACATACAGAGGAAAGAATAGTACAGAGCAGTAAGTTCAGCGCTATATGCAATCATCAGATTCAAATGTTAACAGTTCACACACACACAAGGATCGTCCTTCCTACATTTACAACATGTGTACCTGTTACAATGTACACACTTCTCTCTATGCTGTGGTTTCTATTACACACCTGAAAGAAAGAGACAATACATGTGAAAACATCATTGCACTAATGCAATATTTAAAAACGAACAGAGTCAGATCGGGCGAAAACTTATGCTGGCGATGTTACTTTGAGTCACATCAGGAGGGGCGGGGTGGGGTGACACTGACTCAGTTTACCTTCCTGTGCGTACATGTGCGTTGATCACCGCCAGCATGTTGTAGCACACAGCAACTGGCCACCTGCATGTTCTTGCGTGCACTGAATATGCTCCTGATCTGACTCTAAGTAACAGCGGCAGCATAAATTCATACCCGATCTGACGCTGTTCGTTTTCAAATAATATTGCATTAGTGCGATGGTGTTTTCACATATATTGTCTCTTTCTTTCAGGAGAGAAGCAGGTAAGACGCCAACGTTAGTTGAAGAAAAGCACCAGGCTTGTCATTGGCATTGTTTTAAAGACTGCTTCCGTAAGAAAGTTTTAACCTCGTTTTAAAAGGATTGTTTTTTCTATTGTTTTTACATCCATGTTTTCTTTTATTGGATTATTTATTTGCTGGATTATTTATTGAACTTTAAAGCACTGCACTTTAGTTGAACACTGTTTTTGTTTTGACTGTTTTAAATAATAGCACTTTGCACTTTTTGAACCATCCCCTTGCTATGTTGTTGCCTCCACTGTCTAGCTAATCTCGGTGACATTATCGACGGTGTAGGGTTCAAGGAAGGGCTCCCAAACAGCGGATGGGAGCATGGAGTCGAACCCGCATCGTCACACCTATGTTTCTGTTTTTTTGTTTTTTTTTTGACATCATAGACCATAAGGTGCATACTAATTTAGCGTGAGCAGGAACACTCAATAAAACTGAATAAAAAAAAAAAAAATCAAGTGACGGTGAGATACGAAGAAAGCAGATTCGCCAGCATCTGTGTGTCAGCTTTTATCCCTCCAGATGAGAGAATGTCCAGTTCCATTGTCTCAAAACACCACTCACATCTCCTGTTACTCCCAGTTTCAAATAAAAACTAACAGCGTCAAATCCCTGGGTGAAGGCGATAGTATGTATCATGATCGTGTTTTACAGAGAATAAAAGTGAAAAAAAGGTAACTTTTACAAGTTCTATAAATGTACATCATGTGTTACAGACACAAACCAAGTGTATGTGTGTACTGTATAATATTAACAATAACAGCAGCTCACTACTCAGAATGGCAAATATAGGAGACAGTGGGGATCGAACCGGTGGACTCTTGATTATAAGTCAACAAATCTTACAACACTATGCCGCAAAAGCTGATGTCTTTTCCTTGAACCTTTTGTGAAAGTGTTTATTTGATCTTTGGATTTCAGACTTCATACATTATACAGTTTATGCCTACATTTTGGCATTTATTACTAAAATATGAAAAAGTTTCTGTTTTACAAATGTGTTTACACCGATTATTGTAGAAATGGAACACACATCAAATGCGTGTGTTCCAAATAATGATCTATTATTTCCACTCTAAAACTCCACTTCACTCCCAGATAATCAATCAAGGTATGAGCTGGGAGAAGTTTGTGCACGTTCTAAGTCGGTGGGGGGATGGAATAGCCGGCTGCTTGCTGCCTGTCTGTATCGGAACATTTATAGGACAAAGGTCGCTGGCGGAGAGGTGCAAACGGATTTAAGGTGGGCCAGATCTATGATTTTTTTCATAGGCTCTGGTAATTCTAGTGTTAATCACTGGGGGAAATTCAAAACAGAAGCAAACATGTTCCTCTTTTAAGGTCCTTTAACATTCCAACTGACTAAATTAAATGAACAGTCAACATTCTTGTTATGAATTTGGATTTTGTTATTAATTTTTAGCATGTTTTCTTTTAATATACCATTATGTTTTTGTGCTTATTATGGTTGTTTATCTAATCTTAGAATCTAATTGCAGTGTCAGTTTTTTTTTTAATTGATTCAGAATTGTTTATAGGAACAAAGGTCTGCATATTCTGGACCATTTTGCCATAATTTTACTTCTCTTGAGCACCACCATTTTGCGAATCCCCTTATTATGATGCATTCTTTGGTCGATGGGAGAGTGTCCACAGACATCGTGACCTTTATTAAGTCATTCATTAATTCAACTCATTAAGTCAAGGATTTAAAGGTCAGATTTAGCAGCCAAGTTTTATCAAGTTCATGGATACAAAACCCTTTCTGACTTTCATCCTTTTTAAATTATTTTATTTTTTAGGTCTTTCTGGTTCTGAAATTTAGCTTTGAACATTTTTGACTATGATTTTTGATTCTGGTTTTAGTTTGGTGAAAGAGCCCAAAGGTTGAGAAATTTTACATTTATGAATGACTCATCCCTTTGTCAACTGTAATATTCTGCTAACTGAACAATTATGTTTCCAGTATGGGCATTGAAGGCACTACATACAACTTATTGTCTCTCCCTTACCACAGGAGGGCCGCAGGGGACTGTACTTTTTCCAGTCCTGTTCAGCCTATATACATCAGACTTCCAATATGATTCGGAGTCCTGCCATTTGCAAAAGTTCGCTGATGACACTGCTATCGTGGGCTGCATCAGGAGTGAGAAGGAGGAGGAGTACAGGAAGCTAATCAAAGACTTTGTTAAATGGTGTGACTCAAACCACTTACACCTGAACACCAGCAAGACCAAGGAACTAGTGGTGGAGTTTAGGAGGACCAGGCCCCTCATGGGCCCCGTGATCATCAGAGGAGACTGTGTGCAGAGGGTACAGACCTATAAATACCTGGGAGTGCAGCTGGATGACAAATTGGACTGGACTGCCAATACTGATGCTCTGTGTAAGAAAGGTCAGAGCCGACTATACTTCCTTAGAAGGTTGGCGTCCTTCAACATCTGCAATAAGATGCTGCAGATGTTCTACCAGACGGTTGTGGCGAGTGCCCTGTTCTACGCGGAGGTGTGCTGGGGAGGCAGCATAAAGAAGGACGTCTCACGCCTGGACAAACTTGTTAAGAAGGTAGGCTCTATTGTAGGAATAAAGCTGGACAGTTTAACATCTGTAGCAGAGCGACGGACACTAAGCAAACTCCTGTCAATCATGAAGAATCCACTGCATCCACTTAACAGTGTCATCTCCAGGCAGAGGAGTAGCTTCAGTGACAGACTTTTGTCACTGTCTTGCTCCACTGACAGAATGAGGAGATCGTTCCTCCCCTACACTATGTGACTCTTCAGTTCCACCCGGGGGAGTAAATGCTAACATTATTCAAAGTTATTGTCTGTTTTTACATGCATTTTTATTACTATTTAGTTTAATATTGTTTTTTTGTTTTTTAAACTCTTAAGCTTAAACTCTTCATATTACCTGTCCTCTGAAATCCTAAAAAAACATGACAAAAAAAATAGTGATCATTAATTGGTATAAGGAATAGTTACATTAATTATTGTGAAAATGCCTAATACGAAACAGTCAATACACTTAATTACTTAAGTAAATAATAATACTGTGAATAATAGTTATTTTAATAATAATGCTAACAATGTGAATTCCAATAGTGAATAATATAATAGTACTAATAGTAATCATGTTAGTTATATTAATAAAAATGACAACAACAAAAAAATCACAGATGTTAACACTGTTAAATCACTTAAAATGAAGATAGACAAAAACAGCAAAGAAAAAGAATGTGTTCTTTTGATGTTTTTTATGTATTATTTCTAAGTTAAGAGACAGGAATAATAATACTAAGAAAAAAGAAAAAAGAGGCCCAAAAGAAATCAACACAACTGGATAAAAGGAAGGCTATGAGTTCAAATCCTTAATGGATCTGCAGATATCAAAACTCAAAGTGTGTCATTGTGTTCTTTTTTTGTCATGTGTACTTTCAGTTTTGACCCTGTTTGTCTCTAGACCATGATTATTGACTCCTGTATTTGGCTTCTGTTTTGTTTCATTTGTAACTTTTGTTTTGTTTTTTTACATGCATCTCATGATTTTGCCAAAACGTTTATCTGCCAGTTTGCTGCCAGAACACTGAATCAGAGAAAACAACTTGGACTAGACTACAGACCTTATGCAGGAGTGCACATAACACTGTGTTTCATACCATGAGGATTAAGGTCCCACTGATTTACACTAGCAGAGCATGAAAAGAGATTTGGTCATTTTATGCGGGAAACTGCAGAGCAGGGATATTCAAAAGGGGTGGAACTTCATTCAGTTCTTTTTTGTTTTCTGTCATGATTTTTGGCCAGAGGATGTTACCAACGTTGGTGAAAAAATATAATTTTTTGAAGAAGTAACAATGTGACAACAAAGGTGACAATAAAGTAGTGCAACCATACCAAAGTGTTAATCAAGGTTTGCGTCCTAGACGAGTCTTATGGTGGTTTATCAGAAGTCATGCTAAAAAAAGAAACCTACTGCTCAGATTTTAGTAAACATTCTGCTTTTATCATATGGTATGAGCAATATCAGATACCCAATGTAAACATGGATATTCTGCTTAAAACTGTGTTAAATCCAAAATACGAAGTTCACAAAGAATTACAGTCTAGAAGAATATCATCACAAACTGTACTAATTATTTTAATTACTTAATCTAGAGCCATTTGTAAAGTGCTGGATTTCTTCAATCAAAAAAAAAAAGAAAAGACTGAAATAGAGAAACAGTGACCAATTGATGGCTTACAACATTAACTCAGATATATATCAAATAATAAAACACTGTACTGTATAAAGTTAGTTTTTAATTTTTCATTTTGTTAAGAAGACTAAGGATAATAAAACAGCAAAGTTAATTTACAAATAATTCACAAAGCAGAAGTGTTTTCCAAGCACAGTGCCTCACAAGGAATTTGGGAATATAGCAAAATTAAGTGCCACAATTAATTGATTTGCATAAAATTTTTGAATGCATGTTGTGAAACCTTAAGGACTTATTTTGTGATTAAAGTATTTGCTTTAGGAGTGTTTGTTTTTTTTAAATAAGTTATATCTGGAGCCCTGCCATCTATTTGAAATAATAAGTACTGGTAATGCACAAATATAGATGTATAGACATAATAAAGCAAATAATATATATGTTAATTATGCCTGTCGCAAATACTCAAAACAGCTTGGATAGAGTGCAGCACAAACTTGCTCAGCTTGCTTTTCTTTTTCTGTTGTTTACTGGCACAGCCACCTCAAAGATGTTAAAAACAGACTAGGAGATGTATGTGTTGAGAAATCAGAGCAAAAATAGGTTTCTAAAACAATGAAGTTGTAGTCAAAATCAAAATCTAAAGGGAAAAGGCTAAACCATAAGAAACGTGAAAGCAATAATTGCCAGGTGTCTTTACCAAAATTATGAGGTATCACTAGAAATAAAACACTAAGGCTATGTACTGAATCTAGAGGTGGGAAGCTATGGGTCATTAACAGTAATACTTAAAACTATGAGCTCAAGACTAACAATGTTTATTATTTAAATTTGCAGTTTCAGACAGACAGTTGAAGAGTTACTCTTTTATATTAGAGCCTTTGTGAGATTATGTGTAGTGTCTTCTTGGGAGACTTTATTAGCAAAGGTGCAGTATATGCCAGCTAAATAAATTCACCAATTTCGAGACTCGAAAATGGCAGTTTGATAGACTTAAAATCCATCCATCCAACCTGTTAAATCCTAACTACAGGGTCACAGGGGCCTTCTGGAGCCAATCCCAGCCAACACAGAGAGCAAGGCAGGAAACAAACCCTAGGCAGGGTACACACACACCAAGCACAATTAAGGATCGCCAATGCACCTAACATGCATGTCTTTGGACTGTGGGAGGAAACCGGAGCACCAGGAGGAAACCCATGCAGACACAGGGAGAACATGCAAACTCCACGCAGGGAGGACCTGGGAAGCGAACCCAGGTCTCCTTACTGCGAGGCAGCAGCGCTACCACTGCGCCACCCTACACTTAAAATTAAATAACAAAAATGATATATTTATCAAAGTAAATAACTAATTCATAACACACACATGGTTATGTTCCTTAAAAAAAGGTTAATCGTATTCACAGGAAGTAAACAGAAAACATTTATCTAGACATATTTTTTTCTGTGAGATGTCCAAGGTTTACTGATTCTTAACAATGATGGTATTTTTCACAGAAGAACGGTTACCTATAAAGACATAAAAATAAGGCTCACCTGCAATAATATCATCCATTTGTTCCAAGGCAGCCTCCAGCATATGGCTAGCGTCTGATGACATTTTAAAACTTTAATTCATTAAGTATGCTACAAGATGCTCCAGGATGCTCAGCCTGCAAGAAAAAACAGAGTGAAACTTTTTATATTTTATATAATTTTATAATTTATCTATATAAATGTATTAAAAAAACAACAACTTAGGTGCATCCTTGAAAGAACATACACAAAGTTATGTTATATTTTATAAACTTCATTAGACACACAACTGTAATACAAAAATATAGGTTAACTGAAGAATATGTCTGGGTCTTCGCAGCTAGTCTCTATTATTACAGCCATAAGGTATAAATGGCCATAAATGTCCCTGAATAGAATGCTAGTTTTAATGTGTCTATAAAATTTAGACACGTTAAAGCATGCTGTCAAGTCATGGAGTAATTCATAGGACTTATCATTTCTTTAGGGGAATTATTTTTTTCTTTACATAAAGTGCAAAATAATGTCATAAAGGGTGCACATTTATGTTGTTTTTTCTTTTAATTTTGTTTATGATATCAATAAACACTATAATCTTATAAAGGAGAAAAAAAAAGATGGTGAAAAATGATCTAGTTGATGAATAAAATCAAGGCTGACTACATTTAAGAGGGCTCCATAAGTGAGGCTGCTTGGATTAAACTTTATAACAAACTGTAATTCTGAACATAGGACCATGTTAACAAATGATTATCTACATATACTTTATTTTTTTCCCCATGTTTAACCAAACGATGTTATTCACATAGCAGAACTACATCACCTATAAGTTCTATAGTGTACAGTCATTGCTTTCTAGACATTTCATAGGTTTGTAGGGTCATTATTGTCACATGAGTACAGCTAAATTCTTACTTGCATTTGCTAATCAACATGCAACACTGAGGAATGATTTGTGAGCATAACTACCTTACCTCGAAACGTCTGTGTTCCTTACGTGAAAAAATCTCAAAAATACTTTACTAAAAGAAAAAACGTTAATGGATGCTGCTTATTATGTGTATTTAACACATTTCCTCATATACATTTTTAACTTTCTTATTTATATAGGCTGTGAACAAATATGCCACTTTTTCTTTATCTTTTCAAATGTGCCAAATATTCTTCACTGGAGATCATGTGCAATTTCAGCATAGGCAGTTACCAATAGTACTGCTTGTTGGTGGAATTTTATTTGAAAATCCTATCCTAATACTTAAATGTGTTTATGACACCAGGATAGACTGCATCTCTCTACAATGATTAAACAGATTGGAGAGACAAGCAGATGAATGGATTGATGTGTATAATAGATATTACAGCTCACTTTGTGGTAAAAAAGATGAATGGGAGCTTGTATCAGAATACACCTAACATTATGAAAAAAGCAGGCAACAAAAAATATGGGTAGCATTTATTAAAAATAAAGACACACAAACTAAAGAAAGAATTATGAGAAGCCTTATATAAAATAAACAGAACCATTCAAAATACAAAATAAACACATTAATACTACAGTTGCTTCCTTCTCATACTATCCATAATGAATGATCATTCTATCAAGCATGTCCTTACCTATGATGAAGATCTATGCTTGGGTACTGTAACAGAAAGTCTGCCCTATAGATGAATCTTGGGTCCGCAAGGAACCATACAGATTTTATCCTGGCCATTGAACAGTGTATCCACTTTTGATTTTTCTTTAGGGATGAAGAGAATTTGTTTTGTGAATTTGGAAAATGCTCACAATTGTGTATCCTGGTTTATTTTGTGGTATGTACTGTAGTGCTACTGCCCTGTTCTATTCAGTCCCTCTATTTGTGGAATGAAAGTAATATTTGTATACTTGTCATTAAGTCAAGTCCATTTATTGTGGGTGCCTCACTTTCTCTGTTGTTTATGTTTTTCATTAAGACTGTGAACACTTAAGCAGATGAGTATTATGCAGCTGGGATTAAAATGTCCACCTCCATATTTGAGCTCAAGAAGTCAGTGTCTTTAAGTGATAATGAGACTGACCAAGAAGTCAGTGCAATAGCAGTAGTTTGTGGATAATGACAGTGATTAACAATAAGTTCTTGGCCATAGCTTTCACTTACTAGTCTGTCGCTATTGCTGCATATGTTCATGAACTCTGGGTAGCAACCAATGAATGAGATCACAACTAGAATCAGCCATTAAATTTGCTTTTTGTGCTGAGTTATTCGGCTAACTTTCTGTGACAGAAAGGAGCTCAGAAATATGAAAAGACCTTAGAACTGCTGTTTTTATTTGAGAAGAACCAGATGAGGCGATACTGGCATGCAGTTAGAGTGGCTCGTGAATGCCTTCCACAGCAGATGCAAAGACACAACCCCCCGGAGAAGGTCCAAGATCTGTTCGAGAAATTAATTACATTTGTCGGCTGCCTTGGATCATCCCAAAATTACGAGGATGTTATAGAATTATTCAGTTGGCTTAAGGAGGTCTGGTCGGTCCAGTTCAGCACTTTCCAACTACATCAGCATAAGCGGAACAAAAATAATGATGATGATAATGTTAAATTAGACAAACTTTGTCTTTCAAGTTCCTTAATAGTATTTTGTTCTATGTTTATAGTTTCTGGTTTCAACTTGTGTTTTTCTCAATACTGTATAGTTACTGCTTCAAGGTTTGGCCTTCGCTTAGAACTAGAACTTGATTTAGGTTTAACATCCTGCTGACTATTTTACATCTTTTTATATCCTGTTATGTCTACCTCTTTGAATTGTTTCACTACCACCTTAGCTCCATGTTTTGTAGCAATCAGGCTGTCTAGCTCCTTCAGCTGCTGTTGTTTGCTATCAAAGGGGAAAACTCCATATGCACAAAAGATGAAATAGAAAACATCAGCAGGGAGCAGAAAGTTAGCAGCAGTGTGCAAGAAAAATGCTTGTAACTTTTTGTTTTGCATTTGAAATTAAAACAACATTTAGGAAAATAGAGCACACAATGCAACATCTCATAAAGTCTGGTTTTAAAAGCAGCAGGAGTGAGGAAATGACACAGCATTAATACAGAGCTGAGTTCAAACCACATGTTTCAGTTCAGGTTATATTGTTACTAGCATGTGTTGTAAATCATAGCAGTAATTCAGGGCACCTGTACAATGCACCAATTAACTTGATCTACCTCTCTTTAGGCTGTGCAAGAAAAACCCAATGAAGGTATCATGTAGAGAATGTATAAACTTCACACAGGCAGTGACTACACCTTGATTCAAACTCAACCTCCTGAAGCCGTGCAGCAGAAGTACCAAACACTCTGCCATTAATAAAACAATAAACAACAAACTAGTCTCATCTCATCTTCTCAAATGTTTTTCCCAGTGAAGGTACGAGGGCAGCACATCAAGCAGGACAGCCACAGACTCCAGCTCTGTTCCAGCTCAGATTTCTATATAATTCTTAAGTGTTCCCAAATCAATTAAGAGATATAATCCCTCCAGAGTGTCGTAGATCTGTTGCAGGGTCTCCACCCAGTGAGATGTGCCCGAGACAGCTCAAGCCAAGGAGGCATCCTTAAAACATGCCCAAACCACCTCAACTGACTCCTCTCGATCAGGAGGAGCAGCATCTCTACTATGAAACCTTCTGGAATTGCTGAGCTTTTCACCCTATCACAGAGCATAGAACCACTGACAGGTAAAGTGAATAACATTGATTATCTTGTTAAAGTGGGTGAGATATATATATTAGGCAGCAAATGAATAGTCAGTTCTTGAAGATGATGTTAAAAGCAAGAAAGATGGACAAACATAAGGATGTGAGGAACTTTGACATGTGATGGTCAACTGAGTCAGAGCCTTTCCAAAATGGAAGGTGTTGTGGAGTGTTCCCAGTATGTAATGGTTAGTTCTTACCAAAAGTGGTCCAAGAAAGGACAACCAGTGACTCACTGATGTGCATGGTGAGTGAAGGCTAACCCGTCTTGTCTCTTCCCACAAAGCACAAATTGCTGAAAAGCTTAATCTTGGCCATGAAAGAAAGGTGTCAGAGCACAGTGCATCACAGCTTTCTGCATATGGAGCTGTGCATCCAGAAAACAGCGCCAATGCTGACCTCAGTCCACCACCAAAAGCTCCTACAATGGGCATGTGAACATCAGAACTGGAACATGGAGCAATGGAAGAATCTGACCTGTTCTGATTTTTACTTTAGATCATGTGGAAAGCTGGGTATATGTATGTTATCATCCAGACAAAGTGATGGCAACAGGATGCACTATGGGAAGAAGGCAAGCTAGTGGAAGTGGTGTGATACTCTGGAGAACGTGATGAGGGGAAACGTTGAGCCCTGGCATACCCCGGTGGCAGTGGCCTCTTTCAGCAGGATAATGCGTCCTGCCACACTTCAAAAATGGTTTAAGAATGATTTGAGAAAAATTACAAAGAATTCAATGAATTGACTTGGCCTTCGAATTCCCCAGATCTCAATCTGATCAAGCATTTTCAAACCAGTCTGTGGATGATGCAATGGATTTAGGTCTGAGCTTTATTTACAAGCACCTTTATAAGCCAGTGGCATATGTAAGGATCTTGTTTGTGAACTTTAGCTCTGCTTTCAATATAATTATCCCAGAGCTCTTGATAAGAAACTCGCCCACTTCAACCTGCATAGTTCAATCTGCCACTGGATCACAGACTTTCTTACAGAACAGTATGTGCACTTGGGCTCACACGCCTGACCCATTAACCCTTAGTACTGGTGCACCCAGGCATGTGTCCTTTCTGAACTACTCTTCTCACTTTATACAAATGACTGTACCTCTGGTGAATCCCACGTCAAACGTCTTAAATTTGTAGATGACATAACACAAATAGGCCTCATTTCAAACAATAATCAGCCCATATACAGGCAAGAGGTGGAAAATCTGACATTGTGGTGTAGCCATAGTAATTTGTACCTTAACATTCAAAAGACTCAGGAGATGGTCATTGATTTCAGGAAACAGTCACCTGCTCACCTATCACTTGCTATAAATGGCTCAGTCATTGGGATAAAAGAATCATTTATGTTTATGGGCACTGTGCTGTCACAAAACTTTAAGTGGGACAATAACATCACATGAATTATTAAAAGAAAGCCCATTAGAGAATATTCTTTTTTCGTCAACTGAAGAAATTCAATCTCCTTCAAGTAATATTGGTCCAATTCTACACAGCCATCTTTGAGTCCATTCTGACCGCGTCTATAACTGTCTGGTTGGGTAATGCCTCTGTTCAATCTAAGGCCAACTTCCAATGCATCATCAAAGCCTGTGAAAGGGTCATAGGATGTAACTTACTACACATTGACATCGTATATGAATCCAGGGCAAGGATGAGGGCTGCAAAGATTGTTGCTCATCTGACTCACCCAAGGCATCACCTGTTCCAAAGACTTCCCTCTGGCAACGCCTTTGTTTAGTAAAAGCTAAAACAAACTGCCACCTAAACAATTTTTATTCCATATGCAATTATTCTTACTAATCAGGTCTGAGCTTCTTCTCAGTATAAATGTATACCTGCACACTAGGCTGCCTGGATATTTTAATCTCTTTACTTTTGTATTTCCCTTGTATGCTGCATTATACGTTTATCATTTTATATTTTATCTTCTTATACATATCTTTTGTTTCCACATGTACATCACTAAACACAAACACTTTATTAGACTCTAGGATTGTTAATGGCAATATGTGAAGTTATTGCCATTAACATTTCAGCACTTACCAATATAAACAGGATGACACACACAGTTTAGCCAAATCCTCTAATCAACAATGCTGCCAACTCAATATCTCTTTGAAAAGCCTGCCTGAATACATGACTTCATGAGCACACAACTAGTAATAATGAACATAATGATTTCTAATGGTATCTCCTATAAGAACTTTTTTTATTTAAAGAGTGTATCTTAACCACTATCAGAAAATGTAAATCAATTCATTTATAAATGATACACACTCAGAAACAGACAAATACACAGGCAACATCCATAATTCACACACTCAGACACACACAAATGTCATCCTCTTTCTAGCAATTTAATAGTTTCAGACAGGTTAATTTTAAGTTGTGAAATGGCTTTTCAGTCCCAGATATGCACATTATGTGTGAATATCTGATCAGTCCCACTGAATATTTGAATACTGTGCCATATTACATACATTATGGACGGCAGAGCAGCGCAATGGTAGAGCTGCTACCTTGCAGTAAGGAAACTAGGGTTCGTATCTCAAGTCCTCCAGCAGGGGCCAGTTGTGTATAGTTTACACTGATTGGTCAGACAATTAGAAAGTAGGAGGACTTGCTATAAGCAGTGCCGGTGGTGCAAGTGACTCAGTACTGATCAATGACTGCACTGTCAAGCACAAGAGAATGGAATAAGTTTAAGGATAGAAGATCACAAATCTGCAAAAGGCTCAGTGTGGAACTCTTCCAATATAAACATCATAATTATTGCATTTTTGGCTATTGGTTTTGAATTATGAATGTTTGAACCTCACACAGACTGTGACAGATTTGAGATGAGCCAGCATGAAACATTCAAGTCAGTACAGTTTTATACATTTTTATTTGTAATAAAACACTGCTTTCTATCCACTCACCCAAATAAATAATATTTAGAGGATTCTGCATATTTTTCAAAACAACAATAGTTCTCTAGATGCTCCAACTTCATAAAAACACACTTAAACCATAAGCAGTTGTTAAAATTTGCAAATGCAGCCAGTTGTAAACAATACTGAATGATAAAAACATACAAAGAATACCTATTTAAAATTTCATGCTAAGCAACACAATGTTCTTTACTTCCCTGAATTATTTTAATTAAATAATTTCCAAAATGCATGTGTGATGATATAAAACATATGAAGGAAGTCCACCAAATTCATTCTGATCTAATCTGCATATTGAATGATGCTCTCTTATTAGTATTATATACAGCTGTTATTTATTATAGTGGTACTTCTCAAGATGTTGAACAATTAGCATGTATAATGTTAATTCATTCCAGCCAAACAAGTGGACATTAAATTGAGCTTATTTTGGAAGGCTGAAGGGAAACACACATAACAATTAGAATAGTTTAATGACACACTAGCACCCGCTGATAAACTGTCACAAAAGGGGATTGTAGCTGAAAAGAATACTGAACACTGTGTGTGTGTGTGTCAATGGTGTTAATTATACAGCTACATTTAGCTTGATACCACTGAGGCTAATGGTACCAAGTCTCACAAATATTTCACAAAATTGCAAATTGTCTTACTGCAAGTTTATTTTCTTAGTTTTCTGAATTTATTTAGTTTGCATTATATTCTTTTTTTATTTATAAAGAAGCCTTTTACCAGCACTCTACTAACATAAGTAGTAATTTAAATTGTATCTACATGGTTACACAAATGTCATAGAAGAGGACAACTGATTGGCAGTGATGTTCAAACATACAGTACTTGGCAATATAAAAGGTTTCTTTACTTGTATTAAGCACCAAATGTGTTTAACATACACATAGTAGAACCTCCATATCCTCCGGTGATATGTTTTAAGACTGCGGATGCCTGAAACCGCGGACAGTAGAAAACCCTACATATTAGTTGGTTTTAGTTTACAATTATACCTATGATATACAGGTAGTCCCCAGGTTACGGACATCTGACCTACGACTTACAAACGGGGCCGCAGCTGTGATACATGCACCTCAGTAACTGCCGCTCAGTCATCTTCGGCCTGGGGACGCTACAAGCGGTAGCTGGACGGAGGCTAGAGGGGGGCAATTTCGCTGCCTGCGCAGTGTAGTGTTTCTCGGGTGGCTCCCGGCGGCAAACAGTTTCACTGCCCGCAAACCACACATGGCTGCCCTGTTTATTCTCGGATGGCGGCTGGTAATGCTGCAAGCAGTGGCTGGATGGAGGCTGGATGGGGGCGATTTCAATGCTCGCACAGTGTAGTGTCCCTCGGGCGGCTCCCGGCGGCAAGCGGTTTCACTGCCCGCCCACCACACACGGCTGCCCCGTTCGTTCTCGGTGGGCGGCTGGTAATGCTGCAAGCGGTGACCCGGTTGTGGCTGAATGGAGGCCATTAAGGGTGAACGGGGCGGCAGGGAGTAGCATTATAGTGTGCATCGGATGGCTGCCTGTTGAATGGGGGCAATTCACTACCCGCCTTTGGCCGCACCGTGTTTGTTCTCAGTGGGACGATGCTGCAGGCAGCATACTGTAGTGGAGGTGACTGTGAGGTGGGCTGGTGATGAACCGCCCATCACTGCCCCCATTCATTCTCAATAGCAAGCCTGCTTGTACTGTTACGTACATAGCAGGAAGTTGTCTCTTGTCAGTACATCACACGTGTTGATGACTGGTGCCTTCCTGCTGTGATAGCATGTACAGTGCTGTGCAGAAGAGCTCATCTTAACCTTTTGTCTTCACCCTTCAACAATGTCTCTGAAACACAAATATGATGAAAGTGCTGGTGATACAATCAAGAAGGGAAAAACATCACCATTAAAAATAAAGTAGAAATAATAAAAAGGTCAGAGAGGGGTGAAACTCCATCATTCATTGGCAGAGCACTTGGTTACAAATCGGTCAACAATAGCATATATTAAAATAATGTACCTGTTCCGACTTTCATACAAATTCAACTTAAGTACAAACTTACAGTCCCTATCTCGTACGTAACCCGGGGACTGCCTGTAGTTTAATTGATACATTACCCACAATATGACGTTATCAACATTAAATAATAATGAAATGCATTGTACATTATTATACATGTGTGCTCTTGTTCTTCCCTCCCTCCACCCAAATGAATTGGATTCTGACATTTTAACTTACCCTTCAAGGATGATGGAGCCGTGAAAAACATCGTACACATTCACACAGCTTAAACACATTTTTACATTTAGTTCTGAAAAAAATATCTTAGCCTATTGTGGGTACTCAGCAGCTTCTCCCCTCTTCAATATTTTTACTGATGGGAAGCACTTATTGGCTTCTTTCTCTTAAGCTTTGAAGAACTTCGAACATCACTAAATGTACTTTGGCAGTTCAAGGCCACTATTAAGGAAAATTAAGGGTTATTTTCACAAAAACAGTGCAAACACGTGGCACTAAATACAGACAGTGAAAACTCTGGAGACTAAAGGCTGGTTTAACTCTTCTCTGTGCATCAATACGGCAAAAATGACATCAGACACATGGACACATTTCCACACAATGGGTTTTCACAGTAAGCTGCACATGGAATACAGAAATTGCTTATTTCTGGAATCATTCATTTAATATTTTCGGGCCAATGAAAACTGCAAATGATTAAAACCACGGAGACCAAATTGGTGGATACAGGGGTTCTACAGTACATACCACAGGCCTGCACCTTTGATATCTGGGAGGATGGAGCATTTCAATTAAGCCACATGTGACCCACCCTTGTCCATTTGTTTCCTACACATACAGT
Organism: Polypterus bichir lapradei; assembly: GCA_026402145.1. NCBI lineage: Eukaryota > Metazoa > Chordata > Cladistia > Polypteriformes > Polypteridae > Polypterus > Polypterus bichir. The sequence goes on along the minus strand of JANRMT010062854.1, from coordinate 19,475,598 downwards.
ATATCTCAGTCTAGCTACTACTTGTGTTTCTTCAAGCAAGGGCCCTACTGTACCTATCTCAGCTATCTACTCTTTGTAAACAGGAATGTGTTCTAGTGTACCAAAAAATCCAAAGTATTAGTATTCACTGCTATAAATATAATATTTCTTATTCCTACATAGAATAACAAAATGGGTCTCTGATGGGCTATCTAATCTGTTGTGTCATTTCTGGTCATTGGTACTTTCTTCTATGTATTCTGGGAATCTCCTAGCATGTTGGCCTTTTGGTCTGCAGTTACCAATTTGCTTTCCTTTACACCAGACTATACATTTTGCTTGTTTCCTTCAGTTATTCTCCTTGTTAACATTTATTCTACTCCTTATAGTTGTTAACAAAAGAAGGACTGTAGCTGCTAGACAAATTGTTGCTTCTAGATGAGAATGTCCAGAACTAATAAGTGTTCAGCACTGGATTGTTTCGTGTTTTTTCATTTTTCATTTAATTCACCTGGAAATGTCTTATTTAAGAATGAATTATTTTTCTTCAAAATCAGAAATTCTGTAGGGGGCAAAGGTCGAGGCTCTAAAATCCTACATATCCTAAGTTTTATTCTATTATTATTACTGTTAAAAGTGCATTTTTTCTTTATTAGGGCCTCTGTTTTACTCCTCTATTTCCCCTGTGCTCCTAAATCACTTTAATGAAACTCCAGAAAGTTGCATGGGGTGGAGTATAGCTGGGGGCTGGGATATCATTGTGGTTTTATTAGTTTGTTATTTGAAAATTTTGGTTATTTTTACTGGCCAAACAATAAAAGTTTGTATCCCCCAAAAATTAAACACAAATTACACAGACTACTCATTAATATGAACAAGCAGAAGCCAGGATCAATCAGTTAGACAGCTTCAACACACTATCCGTGTCAATGCTTGAACAGTTCTCTATCCAAATATGCCTCTCTTAGAACCACCTTATGTATTCAGTTGTTAATTGAGTGCCTCCTATATATAATATATATATATATTATAATATATATATATATATCTATTATATAAAAAAAAATCCTGGGACGAGACAAAAGACTTTTTCAGAGAGATAATTTCAAGTCCCGCAAGACGATACTTTGCACCAAGAGATTTAACCACGCCCAGGGCTGGAAATAAAAGACAAAGAATAGTAGACAAAGTAGAACGTTGTAAAGAGGTTCAAAAACGTTGGCGCAATACACATGCAGAGCAGGTTAGAGATTATGAAAATGCTAAAATTTGAAGGTCTCAAAAAACTGACAGTAAAGATTGCATTAGCACTAACAAGCGGAAATTACTACTTGGTGAAATAACGGACTAGCGAAAAGAGATCTTATATGGACATACGTGATAAGACAGAAGTATGTAGATATTGTTCGGATTTAAACTTTAAGTTGGAGACTTGTAGATTGTCTAATTCGTGTTGTCATCAGGGAAAAGTATTGTTTCTTCCCTCTTCCCAATGAAGAGGCCTTTCTGCAATAATTAAAAGATTTGTTGTTTGGTGAAAGTGAAATCCACATACACTAGTGGCAGAGATGCGAAGTGGCTGGCGCATAGCGCAGGCCGGGGGGTTGGTGAGTGAAGCAAGCAGAGGACGAAGCCCCCTATTATTATTCAAAAAATATCATGTAAACCATGTTCATCTCTTACGATGGGTTTTCCTTCATGTATGCTGGTTTTCCTAACACATGATGCTTTGCAAGTTAGGTTAGATGTTGGCTCTAAATTTGCTCTGCTGTGGGTGTCTGGGTGGGACCTACAGTGAATTGGTACCTTGTTCAGTTTTTGTTTGTTGCCTTGCATGTAGTGTTTTGGGGACAGTCTCCAGCCTTCTATGACCCTGAACCAGACCAGTTATATTCTAGGAAAATGGCATAAAAATCAAATTCCACAATGAAAAAATGATATTAAATATTTGAGAGTGTATTAATTATTTAGGAGATTAAAAAAATCTGCCACCTTGCCTATTGCAAGGCAGATTTTGAATTATTTCTTTCTTAACAGTTTTTGCAATAGGCTAGTTACTTTTAATTGAATCTAAACTGTTATTTCTGTTGTCTATCATATTACCAGATAAGAGATACATATCTCCTAGTACCCGATTCAATTAATTCACTAAAGTAATAATTTGTTAATTAATGCTAATTAATTAATGTTATTAATTCTGTTAGACCTCAGTGCAGCTTTAGACACATTCAGAGATGACATTTTATTGTCCAGAATGGAGAACATTCAGGGTATCTCTGCCACTGCCCTCCAGTGGTTTAAATCCTATCTGACTGATAGGCAAGAGTTTGTTAGTTTGTTAGTTTGTTAGCAACAGCAGGTCCACCTCAGGGCCAGTCACACAACGAGTTTCTCAGGGCTCTGGCCTCGGACCTCTGCCCTTCTGTACCTATATGCTTCCCTTTGGCCATATTATTGTAGCTTTGGACTGTGTTATTTTTATGCAGATGATATTCAACTCTATATCAATGCTACAAGTTAAACTTCATCAGGGCTTTCTCAGCTCACAACCTGTCTCAGTGAAATTAAAACCTAAAAGTTAAATTGCAACAAAATGGAACTCCTGCAAATTGGCACTAAAGCACAACTTAAAAATGAGTTTTATTTTTAGTTACTCTTGACAGAGATCTCATTAGACCTTGATCTCATTAGACCACACTTTCTTACTCCTACGTAGTGCCCCTGCGTGTGGATAAGTTCACAGCTAATATAACATTTTAGGGAGATGGGATGTTATGTAGACACAACCTCATTCAATCTCTGAATGATTGAAGAGGAAATAAACATTTGTTTTACACTAAAAGTCAGTCTAGTCACTTTTTTACTACTTTAATCCAAATATTAATATTATGTGCTAGATCTGATACTGGTTTATCCATAAATTAACATATTTTTACCAATTGTAAGCAATGTAGAAACATTTAGAGCAATGCAAATACTTCAGTAGTAAACTATTAAAAAAGAAAGGTAATCAAACATGGGACAACCACATTGTCCTATATGTTATTATTTCTAATAAAGAAGTGCACACAAACAGGTTGCTGGGAGAAAGTGTGGTTTTTTAATACTAAGCATGTTTTTGGCTTATTTATATGTTTCTGAGGTTTTTCTTCACCCCTCATAACTTGTCAGAGAATCCTGTAATTTCCTGTTTGAGTACAGAATACTAAAGGCCAATATACAAAACTACAAAAGCTTTTTTTAATTTTTATTCACTTTGACTGATTTGTGTTTTAAATACTTTTTACACCTCTGAAATAGGTTTGTAGTGTTGGCATGTGTATAAAACTTGCAATGAAATTTCCACTTGCATATACTAAGCAACCTGCAACACTCTGCCACGCTCCTGCACCATGATTAGTGTATGAGCTTTTACAGAGCATATTTTTATACACTCAAAGTTGTGATATTTTATATACCCAGTACTTTGCCAGAAAAAAAAATCAGAGTAAGCTATTGGTGTTGTCCTTGTTCAGATCAAGCTGATCACCCCATATGATTAGCTTTATCCCAAGATAAATTGCATTTTAAATATCCAAAAATAGTGTTGTTTATTTTGATAGTGGATTCTGAGTCACTTGTAATACAGGTTATATAAAATCCTTATTTATAGGTATAGGGGACACTGACTGCAGGGATGAGAAAAAAAACTACATATAAAATTGTTAAGAATTTTTGAAATATACAATTAACAGGAGCATTCAGGATCACTGATTTGTAAGTACATATATGATGCTAAAGTACCTGCACACTGAGCAATACATTTATTGTTGCATACTTTCAGTTATCAAATTCTTTATTTATAGTAAATTAAGCAACTGAAGAATGGTGGTAGCCAGCCATACAGACAGTATTCCACTGAAGTGCTAACTCTACATACACGTCTTAAGAAGAAATGCATACTTTAGAGACATTGAGTAAATAGAAAGCTATGGTTCTGTGAAAAAGGACGTACTGTACATTGCATTAAAAATGCACTGATTAACATATGATAACATGCTGAAATCTGAATCTCACTTTAACACTGTGAGTAGGTAAAGGTGACTTAATTTAGCAAATAACACAGGACTAATGCATTTGTTCAATAAACAAAATCAAACAGAAATAAAATTTTCTCTAGCAGAAAAAGCGACACAGTAACATCTGGTACAGTATACTGACTAGGCAGTTTAAGACATCTTATAAATATTACTATTTTTGGAACACTAAATAATAAAAGAAATACTGGAATAAGTTAAATTTTAACAAAACTTCAAATAACAATCTTATTCTTGCCTCAATAAAGAAGAGGTTGAAGGTAAATATTTTTTAAGATTGTTACCATAAAAACAGCAGAATGTCATGCGCTTTTACATTATACAGTATTCAAAATTTAGTAATTTGAACATTCCACTGAAAGGAATACTGAGTAAGCAGTCTTTCATGAACCACTCACTTTTATGCCAAATACAGAGTACCTGTTAAAGTCGTATGGCTCTGACTACCATGGGCAACCTACATGCACAAATCCTTCTTTGCAAGTCTAAGGATTTTCAAGTGATGAACCTAAAATTATTCATATGTCAGCTGCAATATAAGGCTTAACTGAAGCACGTACAGTGATAACATCTATTTCTCCTATAAGAAGTAAACTGCCAGGTTAAGGAAAGTGAATTAACATTATTAACATGTTTCACTGTTTATCTACATGTCTGTCAATGCACAAGGTGCAAGGATTATGAACAATGTGATCAAAGTTCTTTTGGCATGAATGACTTTTGATGTTTGTTCTTTACATGAGGCTATGCATGTTTACAAGAACATGACCTTGAGAAACTACAGGAAGTCTGTATTGTGATACTGGCAATCTCTTGCAGTGATTGGGAGAGCACTGGCATAAGCCCGGCTTGTTAGTTGTCAGTAGACAAGATTATTCTAAAGTCACAGAAAGAGTGTGTTATCATTGGGGCTTTTAAAAATTCTAAATCAAAAAGGATTAAAAAGGAACACTTTCACGGATATTTTTGAATCCATACTGCTACATAATCATTCTGAAAGAAAAGCAAGCTTTCTAAATAATAAAGTGTGTAATTTTGTACATGTTAAGAATGTGGAAAATGCTACTATCAAAATAAAGACACACTCTGAAAAGAAGACAACAAAATCTCTAATGCTTTACAATACAGAAAATACACTAAAGAACCAATAAAAAAACATCTACTAAGGCCATCAAGAATTAACAGGTCTCCAGATGCATTCTGCTGATGTGAGCAAAACATATTGTCAGATCAAACTCCTAGTAGTAACAAATGCACAGTGGCGCAAAGGCGGTGCTGCAATGAATAAGGAGATTTATAAGAGCAATACTGTGCATCATATACCAAGTATTTCTTAATCATGGATCACACACTTCTCTATTAGCAATGTGTAGCTCCACTTCCGCAAAGAAGATGTTTTCACAAAATGTTTTTTCTTTAGGGCCTTTCTTCTTTCTATTACATGTTTATGTGGCTACTCAACACAAAGTGAATTCACAATTAAGTAAATAAAAACATTAAGCTCTTGCTTGGAGTAACATGTAGGAAATATGAATATTAAAGGGATCTGAAATAAACAAATCAGGTGAATTATAGATGACACTTTTTAAAACTAGTCCATGGACACTCAGACACAGATGGCACAGCGGTTACCTTTAGGTCCAGTCCTGGGTTCAAGTAGTTTACTAGGAAATGACTGTTTGGAGTCATCCCCTTAGATGGGGGAAAAAACCACGAGATTATGTGTGTCATTGTTGTAATTTTCAAAATTAACCTTTACATATTGTTGATGAGTTCGATTCTGTCAGGTGGGTATTTTGTGCGTTTTCTTTTTTGGGTTATCAATATTTAATTAAGTAAACAGCAAATACATGTTACAGTAAACCAAACATAACCTTGAATAAGGCAATGCAAAATAAAACAGTCATGCCACAGCACCAAGCACCTCACCTCTCTCCCATTCTACAGCCCCAAATAGCACAAGTTAATCATCAAGGAGAGATGACACGGCTGTACAAAGGAAAAGCTATGTGGCCAATACGTAAAACTCCCATTCATATGAGTATGAACAAGCCAATCACACCATTAATTCCAGCAGCAGACAGCTTAAGAAGCATAAGGTTGTGGAAAGAGGATTCCAGAAGTAAAAGGTTAAGAGAATCAGGAGTTTTCCAACTTAAAGATACAGCTAGGTTTTGTAGCAATTGTGCCAAAACCCAAACAGAACAATCACTGGTGAAAAGAAGAAAGTGGAAGAGGAGAAAGGTCCAAAAGGGAAACCTGAGGAGTAAATAGGATATTACAGGACATGACAGAGAAATTATGATACAGCTTACCAAAAGGTAGAAACTTTATAATATTACCAATACCATTTTAGAAATGCAAGAGAACAAAGGAAATCATTAGAAAAACAGGCAGCAAACCATTTATGACAAGTGATATACAGTACAGGAAATGCACTAATTTGAATTATGTGTGCAGATAACTGGGATTTCTAGAGGCAGAAATTATTGTCCTAAAAATCAGGACCCAATCAAGAGGAGCACAAAGTGATAAATCATGTTCTCAGATTGATTAAAGGGCAAGGGCTTGAAGACAGCCTTATGTCAAAACTTATAAGCAGCAGAAATGTTTTTATCTGAGTGGGAGAGGGGGTGGGGGATGAGAAAATGTTAAAAGAAGATGAGAGGAAAGCTGAGAAGACAGAGGAATACCACAAGTCCTGATAACTGACCAGAGTTAGAGATAAAAGAAAAATGAGGAAGATGGAATATAAAATGTAGATCTCAGCAACTGAAATGTTCTGAGACCCAGGCCTCTGCCAAGCCTATAAATGATATAGGCCTTTGTTTATGAATTGACATTGACTAAAACATGTGTTGCATTCAGTTTTTAAACAAATTAACCAATATATATTTTATATTCAGTCAAAATGGCACATACTGACACTTCTGGTCATCCTTTATGATAGCATGCCTCTTTAATTAACCTTGTTTATTTCAAAAGATGTTCAGTGTTAGATTGTTTGAACAGTTAATTAATTATAGCAGACCTCAACATAAACCCTCTGAAATATATATACACGTATCAGTTTTGTTATCTGTACATCCAAAAGTCAGATTGTTTCAGATTGTTGCAGAATTTCACATAAAATATTGAGATGATGAAAAAGTAATTTTATGAATTTCTATATATCAAACGTTGGGTCAGACAAGAATTAGAGATAGGATGGCTTCTGTTTTAAATGTATTTCAGAATATGCAGAAAACTCTCAATCAAAAGGAGCTTTAGGTAGTAAACTATATCCCAACTGATACTCAGCAAATTATTGATTAATAATAAAAACTGTATTTATATAGCACCTTATCATACATTTACATGCAACTCAAGGTGCTTTCCATAGATTAATCAACAAAAATAAAGATATACCACATCTTACTTGGATTTTATAATTAAACAATAATATGATCATTTCTAATAAATATTAATAAATATAAGTATACTAAATACAAAATCAACATGGTAATGTTAAACAAAATTCAACCACTAAAGTTCAACAAATATTCACTCTTAACAGAAAAAGGTTTTCTAATTAAAATATTTATACATTAAGGTTGACAAAAGAACAACCAGATCTAATTAATATATATAAAAATCAATATATACAGTATATATCTACATTTTACCTAGGTATAAGTACATGGCAACCCACGGAGTATAAACAGTATGAAGTTATTAAAATTAATGAAAAGATACAAAAGCAAATAAAACAGTCCATAGCGGTTTCATTTAATTTAGGATGTAGATGGAGTTTTTTTTTTTTTTTTTTTTTTTTTTTTTTAATTTCTGGCCATAGGAGAAAAATAAACCTCTGGAGGGCCACGGTTAGAAGACAGAAAGGAGTAAATCAAATAGTTAGGTCTGATAATAATATGTTTCTGCATCATGAAAGTCAAAATGACCTAGGCCAGCCGGTAGCCCACCTTCTACTGGACACAGTTGATACCATTAGCAGAGTTAATAATAATGATATCCAAGTCTTCCTAGTTTCCTCCAGTACTGCATGCGACCGAAGAATAGAGTACTTTTATAGCAAATGTAGGTGGCGCATAACACCACCACACAGAATAGGAGGCAAAAAACAAACAAAAAAAAAAAAGCAATGGATTAAGGCTGGGTACTTGTTAACACATCAAAGAGCTAAACTTATAATCAGAACACTATATTATGATATAATTACTGGAAAACTCAGAATAAAAAAGGGGTTTTAGAAGTTTTTTGAAAGGTTCCACAGATTTAGCCTGCCATATTTCTATTGGTAAATTACTCCAGATTTTAGGTGCATAAGAACAGAAAGCTGCCACACCAGTTCTTTTAGGCTTAGATCTAGGAATAACAAGCGAACCTGATTTGCATATCTAAGGCTACAATTTATTACAAAGGGAAACAGGCCTTCCAAGATATAGGTAGGGACAAGATTGTTTAAAGCCTTATATGCAAATAGAAATATTTTAAAATCAATTCTAAAGCACACCAAGCAGCCAAAGTAAAGATATTAGTAATATTTTTTCCTTTTGGTTAAAATTCTTGCTTCTGCATTCTGGACAAGCTTTTGCCAATTTGCGTCCTTTTTAGGTAGTCCTGATAGGAGTGCACTGTAGTAATCTAGTCAGCTAAATACAAATGCATGTATTAATTTTTCTGTATCTTTAAATGTAAATTGTTGACAGATTAATTAGAAATGAAGTTGTGCACTAAACTGTAAAGGAACACTGGCCTCTATGCAAATTTGAAATATTTACACTTTCTGTTTTTTGTTAAATCACTTACAGTACTTATGTTAATTCAAAATGAGTTGAATCTCACCAAATATGGCATTCACACTAAATGAAGACACAATTAAAATGTAAAAAAAGATGGGGCACAGCTTTGTTTGGAGTCTTGTGTGAAAAATGCTGAAGAGACATCTGAACAGAAGTTTTAAAGTTGTGAAGAGGATAAAGCAATGATGTTTAAAGCAAGAGTGTGGGCATAGAGAAATCACAAACAGATCTACATATAAATGAAAGACGACACATGCAGTTGACAAAAGTAGTACATAAGTAACCTTGAAATGTTGACTTTACATTATTTTTTAATGAGACTGGCTGAACAGAAACAGATTATCTATGTTGGACTAAACCCGCTATATCCTAACACAGGGTCACAGAGGTCTGCTGGAGCCAATCCAGCACAGGGTGCAAGGTAGGGAACAAACACCAAGCACAATGTGGGAGGAAACCGGAACACCCCCATGCAGACATGGGGAGAATATGCAAACTCCATGCTGGGAGGGCCTGGGAAGCGAACCCAGGCCTCCTTACTGCAAGGCGGCAGCGCCACCATGCCACCCCTGCCCAAATATTGTCCCAATATTCTCAAGTTCATTTTTTTTATTCTGGCATCAGGCTAGGCCTTAGTAAGAATGTACAAATACGCTGTAGTACAGTAGCAAGTTATGTGAACATCCCCTAAGTAACCTGTACACAAAGCTAGACTTGTTTTTAAGCCCATTTCTCTAATAGTTACAACAGGATAATGCAATATAAAGCCCTTATAATTTATCACCGCAACTTAACAACCATGTAATAAATACAAATTTATCACATGCTCTCTGAAAGATAATTGTTTCAGTTCAGTCAAAGCTACTGTCTCACAAAGACTGGTTTATTTATGAGAAGGGAGTTTCTGGCAAAACAAGCTTTGATACGCTTCTCAAAAATGTGCCAATATTTCTTGCCCAAGCTGTTAATGTAAATCTTACTCTGATTCACTTTATGCAATTGACATGATACTTTAACCAATCACACCTATGATATTTGGCATATACTGTAAAACAATGTGTCAAAAACATAATGCCATGTAGAAAAAGATGTTTTTATTTGAGGTCTCAAAGAAATATTTTAAGATGATAAACAAAAAATGACCTTTATAATCTGTGGAATTTATACAGTATTTGCAAAAAGATATCTCTAATTCCTGCAAGTAGCATCACTGTGATAGGAACTTACAGCACCCAGATATAAATGACATCTGTAGATGGGAGATCAAGTAAAATACTTTATGTTAACCTTAATTAGGAGAATGGCATTAAAAATTATATTTGGACAAGGAAAAAGTGGAGCCATTTCTTGTTTATGTCTGTCAGAAACACATGCTGGCTGCCAACAAGCAAAATTTTATAGGCCCAAAGAGTGGAGCTAGCCTGCCTTTGTCCAGCGGCTTCTTTACAACTCTAAAATACACAGAGATATAATTCTGTACTCAGATAACACAAAGTAATTTGCTATTTTTTTAGATAAAGTTGTATATTACTACTATTATATTACTACTATTACATACTATGTCACAAGTGCAAATTCAAAATGACCCTAACAATAAAAGACTACACTTAAACTCAAACTGTATCTGGTCTCTAACTTCTAACCATTTCAATAGGGGCTCACAGTACCTATTAAGTGGAACACCCTTAACACAGATGGAGGTTACATTTGGATCTGTTACTCTGATACACACATGGCTCAGACACTCACAGTAATGTCATTGAAATTTATATCAACACTTATTAACTTAAAAATAACAGCACATGTGCACACTTTAATTCCCAGCTGCCTATTACCATTTCTGTAAAATATGATTCACATTTAAAGTGCATCCGGAAAGTATTCACAGCGCATCACTTTTTCCACATTTTATGTTACAGCCTTATTTCAAAATGGATTAAATTCATTTTTTTCCTCAGAATTCTACACACAACACCCCACAATGACAATGTGAAAAAAGTTTACTTGAGTTTTTTGGAAATTTATTAAAAATAAATAAACTGAGAAATCACATGTACATAAGTATTCACAGCCTTTGCTCAATACTTTGTCGATGCACCTTTGGCAGCAATTACAGCCTCAAGTCTTTTTGAATATGATGCCACAAGCTTGGCACACCTATCCTTGGCCAGTTTTGCCCATTCCTCTTTGCAGCACCTCTCAAGCTCCATCAGGTTGGATGGGAAGCGTCGGTGCACAGCCATTTTAAGATCTCTCCAGAGATGTTCAAATCGGATTCAAGTCTGGGCTCTGGCTGGGCTACTCAAGGACATTCACAGAGTTGTCCTGAAGCCACTCCTTTGATATCTTGGCTGTGTGCTTAGGGTCGTTGTCCTGCTGAAAGATGAACCGTCGCCCCAGTCTGAGGTCAAGAGCACTCTGGAGCAGGTTTTCATCCTGGATGTCTTTGTACATTGCTGCAGTCATGTACATGTGCTCTGGCATGAACTGTCAACTGTGGGACCTTATATAGGCAGGTGTGTGCCTTTCCAAATCATGTCCACTCAACTGAATTTACCACAGGTAAGCTGAAGAAACATCTCAAGGATGATCGGGGAAACAGGATGCACCTGAGCTCAATTTTGAGCTTCATGGCAAAGGCTGTGAATACTTATGTACATGTGATTTCTCAGTTTTTTTATTTTTAATAAATTTTCAAAAACCTCAAGTGAACTTTTTTCACGTTGTCATTATGGGGTGTTGTGTGTAGAATTCTGAGGAAAAAAATGAATTTAATCCATTTTGGAATAAGGCTGTAACATAACAAAATGTGGAAAAAGAGATGCGCTGTGAATACTTTCCAGATGCATTGTATTGTCCATTAAACTGAAATGATTATGATTATTGATTTGGATTAATAAATGGTTTTAAAAATCTACCAATTTTCTTGCCATCTGCATTCTGTATAGGAAATAAGCCCATTTAACAATTTACTACAGCTAATGTTTAGTAAATTATTTAAATGATAGCTTAAAGTGTGAGCCTGTCCTGTAACTGACTAATGATTAATCAAGGTTTGATTCCTACCCAGAGTCTAAATTCTACTGTGATAGGCCCTGCACATCTTCTAATATTGATTTAAGTGTGTTTAGAACGTTGATAAAACTGACTTTCACATTTATTGGCAATAATCAAACACCATATAAACATTTCTTTAATGTGCACACTGAATACTGAAGAAATAATCACATTACCTCAATTTTTAGATTTTAAATGCTAAATTTGTAAGCACTGTTTGTCTCAGATGTTTACAATTGAAGATGATACTTAATGATTTTACCTAACAGACTAACTTATAGAAAATGTACACTTATACAAAATGATCACCTTTCCTTCAAAGGCAAGCAATAATGGGCATGTTTAGACAATGCTCGAAGAACACTACCACATTTTCATCTCCTACTGATAGGAAAAGCATTGGCTTGTTTGCAATTTTTCTGATTATGACATTGGCACAGCTTGTTTCTACCTGCCTAAAGTGAAAAGTGTAGGCTGTGGAATAGCCTGAGAAACAGTGAACATACTGTTAGCTGAAGAACTTGAATATCAAGAAAAATAAAGAGTGTGTACACAGGAGACTGGAGTACAAAATTTAATCTAATAATGCAATGCTGATAGAATTTACTGTAAAAGTGTATTAGTGTTTGGTTTTGGGTATATCTAGTTTGTGTGTTATTTTTATACTATCAATGGGCCTCAGTTATAGTGACATTGGTTAACTGAATGAATCAAAAGAATAAATGTACTAAGTATTTTTCTGTATACAATATTTGCATTTTTTTTAACCAGGGTCTAACATCATTAGTTCACTTTAGCTGTTTACTGATGAACATGCTACATACAGTTTTTGGTGGTGCTGGTGTGAAAGAGATGGCAGCACAACTTTGTATTAAAGCGGTATTTGGTAACGTTACAAAGGAAATTTAAGTTGATTCATTCAAAGGTAAAAACTGCATACAATTTTGACTACCATTAGCATCAAAACCTAAAATAAATACTGCCTCAGTATTCACTGGGTTTGAATAAATGTATACCAAAAAAAAAAGCTACTGATTACTTTTGCTCATTCTGCATCTGCCATAGTAAAAAAAAGTGTGGTTCATTCTGTTGAATTGTTAATTTTTTTTTTTTAAAACTTTAAAATGTGCTCAACACTGAACATTGATTGGTAATGAGGATTTAATGACAATATGCAGATGTAATCCCTTCGGGTCTGTCTAATCAATCAACAACGTACCCTGATATTTTTCCTGTTTCTAACTGCGCTTGTTTGACTGAGGAGACCTCCCTCACCCACATTTCTAATTGTGCTCAATACACAAAGGTGGAACGCCCCACACACACACACTTCAAATGTTGCCTGTGGCTTGTTAAGGAAGTGAAAAGGTAAAACTGGGTGCCAAGGTTACAAAGGTTTAGAAACACTTTAAGATAAACACTGTAATCCAGTGAGACAATGAAATTGTTATCCCAATGTAAGTGAGGAAAAGCAGCAGTTGCTACTTTTGATGACATGCCACGGATGTTGATGCTCTTATTTAAACTTTGCGATTGCTGATAAAATAGTCTGGAGCAGCACACTAATAATGGAAATTATAGCCCCTACTTGGTCATTTGCACAAGGTTGCAGATAAGATGAAGGGGTTGAGAAATAATACAAATTAAACACCTAATTTACTAGAACAGTTTCTCACAGCCACAACACCTGGCAACCACTAAATGGATTTTCTTTGAGCTTTGCCAAACTTTACTCCCTTCAGTTCACTTCTGCAGATGGCCTTCATTTGCATTAACCAGCAGAACCCATTTGTCCCCGAGATTATCATCAGTGCTGTGGCGCAGTACGTATAGAATGTTCCACTCACTACAGCATTACTAAAGACAACTTCTTTTTTCGGCTGCTATCGTTAGGGGTCGCCACAGTGGATCATCTTCTTCCATATCTTTCTGTCTTCTGCATCTTGTTCTGTCACACATCACCTGCATGTCCTCTCTCACCACATCCATAAACCTTCGCTTAGGCCTTCCTCTTTTCCTCTTCCCTGGCAGCACTATCCTTAGCATCCTTCTCTCAATATGCCCAGCATCTCTCCTCTGCACATGTCCAAACCAATGCAATCTAACCTCCCTGACTTTGTCTCCCAACCGTCAAACTTGAGCTGACCCTCTAATGTACTCATTTCTAATCCTGATCATCCTTGTCACTCCCAATGCAAATCTTAGCATCTTTAACTCTGCCACCTCCAGCTCTGTCTCCTGCTTTCTAGTCAGTGCCACCGTCTCCAACCCATATAACATAGCTGGTCTCACTACCGTCCTGTACAACGAGCATTACTAAAGACAACAAAAAACAAAATAAAAAAAGTGTCTGCTAATTTGTTTGTTGTTACATATACACACATACATATACACATATAAACTGCTCAAAAAAATTAAAGGAACAGTTTCAAAACACATAAGATCTCAATGGGAAAAAAAAATCATGTTGGATATTTATACTGATATGGTCTGGGTAATGTGTCAGGAACGAAAGGATGACACATTTTTTGATGAAAATGAAAATTATTGACCTACAGAGGGCTGAATTCAAAGACGCCCCGAAAATCAAAGTGAAAAAATGATGCGGCAGGCTAATCCATTTTGCCAAAATTTAATTGCAGCAACTCAAAATCGTACTCAGTAGTTTGTATGGCCCCAACATTCTCAGGGAATGCACCTAATAAGATGATGGATGGTGTCCTGGGGGATCTCCTCCCAGATCTGGACCAGGGCATCACTGAGCTCCTGGACAGGTCTCAGGTGCAACCTGGCGGCGTCGGATGGACCAAAACATAATGTCCCAGAGGTGTTCTATTTGATTTAGGTTAGGCGAGCGTGGGGGTCAGTCAATGGTATCAGTTCCTCCATCCTCCAGGAACTGCCTGCATACTATCGCCACATGAGGCTGGGCATTGTCGTGCACCAGGAGGAACCCAGGACCCACTGCACTGGCATAGGGTCTGACAATGGGTCTAAGGATTTCATCCTGATACCTAATAGTAGTCAAGGTGCCGTTGTCTAGCCTCTAGAGGACTGGCTCAGGCCACCCTCATGAAGTCTGTTTCTGATTGTTTGGTCAGAGACATTCACACCAGTGGCCTGCTGGAGGTCATTTTATAGGCAGTGCTCATCCTGTTCCTCCTTGCCCAAAAGAGCAGATACCGGTCCTGCTGATGGGTTAAGGACCTTCTATCAATATCCCAGAAGTTTCACTGACTTGATGCTATACTCTGATTAAAATGTGTTCCTTTAATTTTTTTGAGCAGTATATATGTATATACAGTACAGGCCAAAAGTTTGGACACACCTCCTCATTCAATGTGT
>JANRMT010062854.1:19433028-19455339 GCA_026402145.1 Polypterus bichir lapradei | reverse complement strand
ATGCAAAAGAATAAGAAATCAGGAAGGGGGCAAATAGTTTTTCACACCACTGTACTTACCGTATTGCAAAGCACACTATTACCTACTTAATTTGAACCCTAAAAGTACTTGTACCATCAGCCGTCAGATAACTACATAAATCAGTAATTTAAGATACACCAGAAGTGACACACAGCATAAGCCTTCATATGTCCCTTTCAAAGTGTCTGTGCTTTGTACTGAAAAGCTACAAGCAGGAATAAAAAGAGCAGCCTTCATAATTTTCTTTTATGTGAATTACTCAATGTTTCATCTATAAGATAATCTGCATTACTGACAGTTTTAATTTAATTTTCAGTTTGTATTTTTTTTAGCCAATTAATTGATCTTTCTAATTTCAATAATGTTTAATGCATTCATTTTGGACTAACATTTATAAATTGTTGTCCTTATGATCTTTGAATTTGTTAGGATTACTGGAGGTTAAATACACAGCCACATTATTTTGAGCAGAGGTTAGTAATAGGATAATAAAGTATGAAATAATTATAAAATATAATAAATATCTGTATGATTTTATAATGCAAAATTTTAATAGGGAAAGGTTACTTCACTGTTTATTTGGATCAAAAGTGAAAGTAAAGTCTCACTAAGTAGTTGGAAAAGATCCATGTCCACTAAAACATCACTGCTGTCCTTAGAATTTCAAGCTCCCCTTACAGATTTTTCCCTGGTGCAAGCTGTGTAAAGTACCTATCTATACCAGAGAGAAAGAAGAAAGAAGCTGTTAAGAGCCTTGATGCAAAATATGAGATGCCCGGCCACAAGTATGTACAGTACATAAGAAGCTGGTGAATGTTATAAAAAACACATTTGAAATACAGGCTATTGCAAACAAGAAAAAGCATATAATATGGAACCAACACAAAAAATGTAAATCATAAAACAATATATGGATAATATACAGATGTGCATACTGTATATTATGATCCGTGATAATGAATCAACAGCTTTGTCTTTCCTTATATAGGACAATCATACTGAAATAAAGAGAGAGAAATGTTTACTGACTGGCAGATAAAGAGGCCAGCAAGGCAGGCAATACATACAATGGAAACTTGAAATAAGGAGAAAAGATATAAAACAATTAGGATAGGGAAAAATGCTATTTAAGCTATTTCTTTGAGGCGCAACAAAAAATGTTTCCTTTGCTAATATTTCATATTATTATTACTATGTATAGTCAAAATGATTGCAATATCAATTTAAGTTATTTTTTCACTTTAAAATCCAAGAAGCCAAATATTCAGTTTACAGTATATGCAGACATAGCATTATTAGGATGTCGGCATCCATATAAATCATCAATAGTCAATATTATTCCTCTATACAAAAAAATTGCTTACAGACAATTTTCATTCTTACAATGATGCATTAGGATTAAAAGTCAAAATGGAGGTGAAGAATTTAGGGGTAACTATTGACTCTGACCTGAATTTTAAATCACATATTAATCACATTACTAGGACATAATTTTTTCACTTAAGAAATACAACAAAACCTCTTATATAGCAAGACCTCTTAGAACACTGCAAGATGCTGAAAAATTAGTTCATGCTTTTGTTTTCAGTCGGCTAGATTACTGTAACGCACTCCTCTTAGGACTACCCAAAAAAGACATCAATCGATTGCAACTAGTGCAGAATGCAGCTGCTAGAATCTTAACTAGGAAAAGAAAATCTGAGCACATCTCTCCAGTTTTGATGTCACTACACTGGTTACCTGTGTCATTTAGAATTGACTTTAAGATACGGTTTATGGTTTACAAAGCCTTAAATAATCCCGCTCCATCTTATATTTCGGAATGTCTTACACCTTACACTCCAAATTGTAACCGTAGATCTTCAAATGAGTGTCTACTTAGAATTCAAAGAGCAAAACTTAAAAGTGGTAAGGCGGCCCTCCTGTTGTTATGCACCTTAAATCTGGAATAGCTTGGCAATAGGAACTGGCTAAGCTAATACAGTGGAGCACTTTAAAACACTGCTGAAAACACATTACTTTAACATGGGTTTTTCATAGCTTCATCTTAGTTTAATCCTGATGCTCTGTATATTTAATTCATTATTTTTATTCATGGTGGCTCCAAAATCTGTACTAACCCCTACTTTCTCTTCTGATCTTTTTCTGGTTTTCTGTGGTGGCGATCTGCACCACCACCACCTAATCAAAGCACCGTGATGTCCCAACATTGAAGGATTAAAGGGCAGAAGTCCACATGACCGTCATCATCAAATTCTTCCATGAGAACCCTGAATACAATGAGGACTGATTAAGGTCATTTGTGTTTGGTGGGTGGTCTTGCGGCCTCAGAACCCCTGCAGATTTTATTTTTTTTCTCCAGCCGTCTGGAGTTTTTTTGTTTTTTCTGTCCTCCCTGGCCACTGGACCTTACTTTTATTCTATGTTAATTAGTGTTCCCTAATTTTAATTCTTATTTATTTTGTCTTTTTTCTCTTTCATGTAAAGCACTTTGAGTTACATTGTTTGTATGAAAATGTGCTATATACTGTAAATAAATGTTGTTGTTGACAAGTGATATGAAGTTTAATGGGCTTTAAATGTAATAAAGTTTGTTAATGCTAGTATTTAAAAAAAATGTACTCACCAACTAATAGAGCAGCAAACAGTTCCTAGAACTGCAATGTAGCTTAAGCATGCGTTTAGTATGTTTATATAATTAAATAACAGTATGGCACCCTACTAACCCGTAACATTCTCACATTCGTATAGAGTACAATATTTCATGTACAGTATTATTAGTAATTGTACATGGCATGATTAAATGAATCACTACCAAGTGAAATAGTTACTATGTGTCTCAAAAACACAGCTCTTTGACTCTTTTAAGAAAATATTTGAGCAATCTAATGTCTGTTTCTGAGGTGTTGGATTTCCACTGGAGTGATGAAGCAGAGCACACCACCACCTAAAATATGACACCAGCATTTTGAAAAGCTGCATTGTATGTTGCATTGAAAACAGTATAACTAACAATTGTATTTATACCAGCGATATTTTAATGATGTGATACTGTATTGTTTTTTAATATTGTCACAACTGTATAGGCCACTCATTCTTTCTTCCAGCTGGCCCTAGCTCCTTTCTTCTCTACTAACAGGTCAATAAGCTACCAGAAGGCGCTCATTCTGAGCTCCCTAGGTTAAAGGCTAAAGAAAGAACCTCACAGTTTAAAGCATTTCCCAATACTCAGAAGCACATTAACATGGTTATATTTTGAATTGAACCATCTGGAATTTCAACCAAATATATTTAATGGCTGGAGAGTTTCACCTGGTAAATAGTTAATGTGCTGTATTGATTCTACGAGTACCCCGACAAGATGACAACAGTTAATCAAATCTTGCTTCTCTGTACTGCAGGAACTACAGTTTATTGCCACCAGTGCCCTCTATTATTTACACACATATTAATTACACACATACTATACTCAGCAAAAAAAGAAACGTTCCCTGACTTTCAACTGTTTTTACTTTCAGTAGACTTAATGTGTAAATATTTGTATGAACACTAAAAGAGTCAACACCATAAGACATAAACTAAAAATGTTTCACAATGTGTCCCTGAATGAAGGGAGGCTCAAAATCAAAAGTACCAGTCAGTATCTGGTGTGGCCACCAGCTGCTTGAAGTACTGCAGTGCATCTCCTCCTCATGGACTGGACCAGATTTGTCAGTTCTTGCTGTGAGATGTTACCCCACTCTTCCACCAAGGCACCTGCAAGTTCCTGGACATTTCTGGGGGGAATGGCCCTAGCCCTCACCCTGCGATCCAACAGGTCCCAGACGTGCTCAATGGGATTGAGATCTGGGCTCTTCGCTGGCCATGGCAGAACACTGACATTGCTGTCATGCAGAAACTCACGCACTTTTTGCCACTCCTGTCTGGTCCAGCGAAGGTGGGTTTGTGCCCATAGGCGGCATTGTTGCTGGTGATGTCTGGTAAGGACCTGTCTTACAACAGGCCTGCAAGCCCTCAGTCCAGCCTCTCTCAGCCTATTGCGTAATTGCGGACAGTCTGAGCACTGATGGAGGGATTGTGTGTTCCTGGTGTGACTCGGGCAGTTGTTGTGGCCATCCTGTACCTGTCACGCAGGTGTGATATTCGGATGTACCGATCCTGTGCAGGTGTTGTTACACGTGGTCTTCCACTGCGAGGATGATCAGCTGTCCTTCCTGTCTCCCTGTAGCGCTGTCTTAGGCGTCTCACAGTGTGGACATGGCAATTTATTGCCCTAGCCACATCAGCAGTCCTCATGCCTCCCTGCAGCATGCCTAATGCACGTTCACGCAGATGAGCAGGGACCCTGGGCATCTTTCTTTGGGTGTTTTTCACAGTCGGTAGACAAGTCTCTTTAGTGTCCTGCGTTTTTAGAACTGTGACCTTAAATGCTTACTTTCTGTAAGCTGTTAAGGTCTTAACGACCATTCCACAGGTGCATGTTAATTGATTATGGTTAATTGAACATGCATGGAAAACATTGTCTAAACAATTTACAATGAAGATCTGTAAAGTTATTTGGATTTTTAAAACACTATTGTTGAAATACACAGTCCTGAAAAAGGGACGTTTCTTTTTTTGCCGAGTATATATATCACCTAGGCAATGAAGATGTACAGGAGGATGCATGGTTTTTCTAAGCATCTGGCCCATCCCTCACTAGATCTGATTTAACAGCAATCTCTGGCATTAATTTTTTGGGACGATGGGCTACAATGGTACAAATATTTACCCCTACCAGTACATAACTAACTGATAAATCTAAAGGATGTTTCATAAAAGTACACCCTGACACCAAAAATAAAAAAAACAACATGAAGACTAGCACTGAACAGTGGCATTTCTTACAAAAAATGTTTAAAGCCAACACATTACATCAATTTCCTTATTATGGATGAAATTGTTAAGAGCTAACAAGCCACCACATTTTTTAGCTAGCTTTTACCATAACAGAAAATGTCTACCATAAATTAAATGAAGTCTCCAAAGTAGGTGGAGAGAAAGATGAAAAGAAAGAGGCATAAAAGTGCCAGCAGGTTGTTTCAGCACCTCCCTTCCTTTCAGTTTTTATCGTTTAAAGTGTATTGCAGTTGTAGGAGACAGGTCTGCCTGCAGCCATTTCACTGCTGAAATTGGAGGATGGGAAGATTTACTTACCAGTGTTTTCTCCTATTATAATACATAGGATTGGCAAATTTTATTTGCACAAAATAAAATAATAATTAAATTTAAATGTACTTAATTTAGGAAATGTAGAGACTTAAATCAAAATACAGTATCTCTACAATTAACTGATATTCTAACTTCACACGTATTTCAGTTGGGATAAATGATGGATGAATGATGAAAATATGCCTGTAAAACATTTAAATAAAGTTAGAAAAAAAAACTGTAAATGGTTTTAAAATGTTAATTAATATTAATATATTGAATGATGCATGAAAAGCTTATGAAAAGAGAATGCTTCTTTTAGAATCTAAAACAGAAGATTTCCAAGATTGATTTTACAGTGTATTGGCTGGAATTTGCAATATGCAGAGAGGACTTTGCCATTTACCACAAGGTGTGATATATATCAGAAGCATACTAAATTCCATCAGATGAAGAAAATACTTAATACTAGGCATATGAATTTCACTGCAAGGAAAATTAAAATGCTTGAATTCTGTAACATGCTTGAAAAAGCTTCATTGTTACTCCAGTTTTATTAGTTTACACCAACTAATGCAATGACGAGAATCCCCAGTGCTAAAAATATGAAAGGCTTTAAAGACAGGAAGCTGTTTAGTCTAGCATGGCAATTACTTACTGACAATAAGTAGTGAGATAATGTATAAAATACTCTTAATATTATTTTTTTTTATTAAAGAAACCCACAGTTTCACTTATATGTATAGCAAAATATCTATCCACTTTCTGAATGAACTTACTATAATGCATAATTGGAGTAAGAGTCACCCTTACTAAAGAAACAGATCAAACCTAACATACTGTGCACAGTATACTGTGTGTATGAAATGCAGCAGCAGACCTTGCTATGCAGAAAAAAGCAAACATGGACGTGCAGAAATACAATGAAAAGTCAAAAATGGGAATTCAAGCTCCTTTTCTTTTGAAGCAACAGTTCTGGCCACTGTGCAATGTCACCTTAAAATTCAATTATCCCTTTACAAAACTTGCTTAATCCAGTTCTAGTGTTACAGTTATCCTGGGCCCACATTTCAGACAAGGCAGAAACCAACTATGGCCTGGGGTCCAAGTCTGTCATGCACACACCAGCACTCCTTTATCCTAAGTCAATTAACTGAACATGTATCTTTATGTCTAGAAAACCAGGAGAAAAAAAACATCCAATATGAGGAAAGCATGTAAACTCCAAACATCAACTAATTGGTTCAACATTTAATCTTTTTTTTTTTGCAGAGGCAACAAAACAAAAAATTCTGTACTGACATGCCACCTTTCACTGAGAATATTTAACTACATCTTCAAGAAACATTCTCAGTAGCCCAAGTCGTTTTTACTTTAGCAAAAAAAAAAAAAACTTTAAATAATGAAATCATAATTGTATTATGTTAGTGATATCAATTACACCAATATTAGTGATACTGATACAGCATTTCATGAGACAGATCAAAACAGATATGTTTACTCCTGTTTTTTCTTGTTTTTTTTAATTGACATTACTTGAATAATGTACAGAAAGAAAAAGCAATTCGGTTATTACTACAGGTGTATTGGGTGTGGTCTTTTTATTATACATTTCATTTTAAATTTTACACATTTTATGTTATTCTATGTTTGGTGAGTCATGTTATAGTGACTACTTAATCCAATACACTCCTACCTGGTAGACTGCACTGGAAGAAAAATGTTTATGTATGCTTATTTTTGAAAATGGTGCTGCAGTGAGAATGAGAATTCTTTATAATCTACCATGTAGCTTGTTCCTATTCACCTGTTTTTTGTATTTACTCAGGACAATATTTGTCATACAATAGCATAAAATAGCCTATTTCTTTCCACAGGTGCTCTTACAAATGCAACAAGTATAAAGTATGCCCTGACTGGCTGTTAGCACTTCTCCAAAGCAGCACTGAAAGTCTGCAACAGCTGCAGGCAATCTGGAACAAAGCAGGTGGAAAATGTAGCTAAGAAGCACTATAGATAAATGTATAGGATAACGAGAATGCTTCTTTCAGCACTGGCTCCAAATTATTTAAGAGTTACTTTTGAATTTTTTTTTCTCTCTCTCTCTCACACTAAACCCTCCAATACACTGCTGCCTCGATTTGATTAGCTGTTTAATGGAAATCAATACTGCCAATTATGCAAGCTCCATACAAGCTAAATATAAAATTATTATTATTAGTTTTGGGACTAATTGGATTGCTTGTGGTACTTTTGTTCCTATTAGGGCATTTAGGCAGCACTGTAAGTAAAGTGATTCCCAGCACTGAATCCGGCCCATCTATGGAGCGTTTAACATATGTTTGAGTATATTGGAATATTTACATTCCAATATACCCAACATTCAAATCTTAATTTTGACTAATCTGACAGCCCTTTTGAGCAAAATGCTATTAATATTCTTGGACACTTGGACGCTCACTTCCATTGGCAACTACATTCATTTTTAGGTTTTTATGCTGCAGTACTGTCACTAATCAGACGGAGATATGTAAGTAAGAATGTCATTGTACTATGTAGGGTCCCAGACTGAATGCCATTATTCTAATATAATTTGAATTTACTTGAAAAGGTCTTACTCAAAGGAAAATGTTAACAATTAATTTAAAAAGAATAGTTATTTGCTTTAGCACTAATTTTGGCATTGTGTTACTCCAGATATACTATGTAGTGCTGCCAGTCCATAAATAGGCTTTTCATAATTTTGAATTTTAACAATCCTTCACAATGTTGGTTTGGTAGCATTTTAAAAAACAAAACACCAATACATATGGAAAATAGTTTACATAATTCTGATTTTCCACTTATTACAGTATAACACTTTAAAGAGTATTTTCAGTGTGAGCAACACACCTTTACTGTAACTACCTCAGCCAAAAAACAGTGTCACACTATTAGTCTTAGTCTTACATGAGAGCTGGCTTGATACTAAATGCCTAAAACAATGAGGCATATTTAAAATATTCAGGCTAACTCTATTACATTTTGCTGTGTCTGTAAAGGAGAAAAAAATACCACATCTAGTTTTATCTCATCTGTTATTCCTTGAAGGAAGGTCCCTACCCTCACCACTCAACTGGAGTCCCATTCTACAACCTTGTCAAGTTGGGTCAGCAAATTCTGTCTACCTTCAACAGCTGCTTTTCACTTTTTTTTTTTTTGTAAATAGCCTTACATGAGTTGCTTAAAAGATTGGTCTTAATCATTTGCCAACATAGGAGTTTCCTTTTTTTGTGTTCAAATTTTTATTGATAAAAGTTGACAAATAAACTGAAACACACTCAAAACACACACACACTACTCCGGAGCGCAAGGCAAAGTAAGGGAGAAAAAAAAAAAACAGCAACACCTAACCAGATCAACACCTAACCAGCACTTTACTAACTGAACATTATGAAGTCCATTGTGGATAGTAGAGCCACAAGAGTTGTTGATCCGGGATGCAGAACATTCAAGAAATATATGATTGTAAAATGAATACTTCCACATTGCAGGAGAAATGAGCACAGGAGATTTCCAGTGAGAGGCTAAAAGAAATTTAGCTGCAATAGTTGCAGTCATTAAAAGCCTCCACTGGGAGACAAAGGGAAAGTGCGGACAGAGAAGAAAAGCCTAGGAAGAGAAGAACTTAAGAAGACAAAAGAATTGTAGAGAGACATTCAGCCACATAGTGCCAGAGAGCCACAGCCAGAGGACATTCCGAGAACACATGGAGACGAGTGACTTAAGAGGACAAAGGTGACATAGGGGATCTAATTCTAGTCCCATTAGATAACGTCTCTGGGAAGTAAGGTACAGTCTGTGAACAAATTTAAATTGTGTGTGCTGGGTGATTAGGATTTTTACACCAATTTTTGATATTTAGAAAGATTGTTTGCTAGCAAAACACAGAGGATGGGGAAAGGTTTGTTATCCAATCAGAGATTATTGGTAGAGTTTTGAGGGAAGTTTTGCAGAGGAGGGAATAGGGACCAAATACTGGATTGGATTTATGAAAAAGGAATGAATCAAATGAGTACAGGGCATGCATTAGAAGAGAGGAGGGGGGAACTCCACATGTCCTGAACACAGACCTTAGCTGCAAATAGAAAAATTAAGAAATGGAAGGGATAGGATACCTAGATCGAAGAGAATGGAATGCTTCCAGCCCTGATTCATTAAATATATCTCCTAACATAGACATACCAAACTGACACCAACGAAAGGAGGAAACTGGATGGCCTCTGATATGTAGGACAGAATTATGAAATAAAGGAGTGTGGTGGTGACATCTTGGCAAAGGGACCATCACATAGTAGTTTCGTGATAAAAAACTAAATAAGTTTGTGTGTTTAAGTTGCTGTGAATACAAACATCTGCTTAATAAATGATTATAGTGAGGACAACATACTTAAAGATCATTCTAATGAAACATTTAGTACATTCTGTTACTTCACTTGTGAGATATGAAGACCCAGAGTGCCTTAATTTGCAGTATGTAAAAAAGTGATGGATGAAGACCTTATATCTCAAGGACATAATGACACATCTCAAGGACCAAAATGCTGCTTAACTGGGGGAAAAATGGCAGTGTTTAGGATGTTTAATAATCCTGGAAGATTCTGTCTGGGATTCATATACGTTATGAAAACACAGACTCACCCTGAATAAGACAAGTTAAAATATTAATAAAATCCCTTTATAATCATGATTGTTTTTAATCAAAAATAAATTTGAAAACTATTGATAAACTAGAATTAGTAAATGTGGGTTAGTTCTCAGGGCAATTTACAGCTGTGTCCATTTAGTTAAACTAACAATCCGGTCAGAAATACAAAATAAAGTGTAACAAATCTTCATACAAACTTTTCTTGCTTACATCTAAAATAATAATTAAATCAATTTTTTGTGCAGAATTGGACACATTAATCAATGAAGTCAATAAAAAATATAAATCAGTTTCTGATTAAGAAGACTGACTTCAGTGAAATTTTAAAACAATAGGCAGAACAGCTGTGTGTCTAGTCCACAGATTACTTATCTACAGTGACATCCAAAAGTATTCAATCCCCTTGAAAGTCATCATAATTTCCTGCATGACAAAAGATTTGTACACATATTTATCCATTCAGTACCTTACTTAGAACTCTTGTGCTGTAACAATATATTTCCAAAGTCAAAATAAACCATTTTCTGGAGATATTAACTGAAGAAAAAGAACTTTAAAGTTAGTATTTACATAAAAGAATCATTTTCTGCAGTAACAGCCTTAATTCTTTTGGGGTAAGTATGTTACCAGCATTGCGCAATGTTGAGGAACAAAGATCAGGATTCTTTTATAGTCATTTCAACATACATATGCAGAAACAAAATTCAATATTCAAGTCCCAGTAATTAAACAGTGCCCATGATAACCCAATAAAAAACTTCATAATAAAAAGTATCCTATAAGTAGCCCCTTAACCCCAAAGCTTTGTGGTAATGGTATCACAATAACAAAATGGAACGAAATAACACTAATACATAAAGTAAGACACCTATAGCTAAAATAAATATTATTGCAGTATAACCTGTAATTAGCAGCAAGTAAATAAAGGTAGCAGCAAATAGTTTAGTACATAAGACTACTGAAAAAAATGTAGTATAAGTCACACAGAGTGTATAGTCAGATTTAGTGATGTATCCATTAGTCTAATAGCATCCAAGAAGAAGCTGTTCCTTAACCTGGTAGTACTAGCCATTAAGCTGCGCAATCTCCTGCCAGACGGGAGAGGGGCAAATAGCCCATGTGCAGGATGAATGACATCTTCCATAATGGCAGAGGCTTTATTTTTGCACCCGCTGGTTTAAATGTCCTTGATAGTGGTTAGGCTGCCTCCGATGATTTGCTGTTCACACTTAAACAGCCACTGCAGTGCTCTCCTGTCTGCGGCAGAGCAACTGCTGTACCATCCCATAATGCAGGAGGTGAGGATGCTCTCTACCACACATTTGTACAAGAAGGTCAGAATAGAGGGGCACAGACCAACCATTTTCAGCCTCCTCAAGAAGAAGAGGTGTTGGTGGGCTTTCTTTACCATACATGCTGTATTGTAGCTCCAAGACAGGTCATATGTAATATGCACCCCTAGGTATTTCTCATTCCCATAGAGGCCTATTTTATGGAGAGCTCTTGAAATTGTAGACCCATGCACCTTCACTCTGGGTTAAGTCAAAGAGCATTGCAGACTTCTGAGAGTGACGGTTGCATTTTTAGAAGCCTCGCTTACCAGTCAACGTCTTGCTCTGATGTTTAGTTTTAAGGGACAGCCTGTTCTAGGAGGATTCTGGGTGCTGTGATGTGCCTTCCACTTTTTGATGATGGATCTAATACTGCTTAAAATTGACATGCAAACTCTTTGATTTTTTTTTGTAGCCAACTCTTGCCTTATGCATTTCAATGACTATGTTTTTCACATCAGCATTTTTGCAGTGACTGTCCAACTTAGACTATGGCCCTTAGAAAGTAGTACTGTACCTATTTATGTTTAATTACGGTCAAATAACTTTCAAAATGTGTGTCGTTTGTGATTAATATGTCACTACTGTAAACCTGGAGCTTCCAAAGCATAGAGGTTTAAATAGTTATGCAAACACTAAATTTTGAGTTTTCTTCTTCAGTTAAATATGTATATGTATGCTTTATTTTGACTTAAGAAATGTGTGTTACAGCATAAAAGTTCACATTAGGATACTGAATGGATAAATGTGTACAAATCTTTTGTCATACAGAAAATTATGATGACTTTCAAAGCGATTTAATATTTTTGCACACCACTGTATATTTTCCAGATATGTGGTTGATATAAAAATACATGTTTGGGTAATTGTAAACATATGCAGCATGAGTAACATGAAGCACACTCTATAAGGAACTTTATCTCTATTATCCATGAAAGCATGAAATAAAATTTTTTTTCTCAATCATTACCACTAATATAGGGTAAGAAACAGACAAAAAAATAATCAACATCAGTATTCCTTTAATATCAAGGTTATTTGACAATACACTATAAATGCATATTGTATGCTGAAAGGACATTGACATCTTACTATATACTACAGTTTGTCATATATACTATAACATACTATATACTTCAGTTTACTTTATTATAATTAGTAATATGAATCGTATATACTTCAGTTCAGTAAACATTATTGCAAACCCAGTATAAAAATTAATTAAATTCATAGCACAGATGAATCAAATGTTTGATGAATGATACATATTATTGAAATTTACAACAAAAGAATCTGACATGGAGCATGTACAGCTTATTTGTATTTAAATACAGCACAGTAAAGCAACTGCACTCTGTTACAAATTATTTTCCAAGTCTATTTTAAAGTCCTCTTAAATAGTCTTTCACCTCTTATCATTCAGCTACAGCACAGAAATGATAAAAAGGTGCCAGTTGATAGATATGCCATTTTACCATGTCAACTTGTCAAATGATATATAACAGATACCAGTAACAGAGACATGTTTATCAGGTACAATTTGCATATTGATTTTAAAACATTTTAATCATTCAATGAATTTCCTTTGATAGAAAAAAAAATAATAAAAAGCATTCACATCATTATGTATTTCTTTTGAGTAAAAAAGTTATACAGTTCTGTTCAAAGGGAACCTTGAAGACTTGATTTCAGCTGTGCTTTATTCAGATGCACCATTTTACCCAGCATTGTTTGACTCGTCCATGCATTTCCTTAAACTGCATATCTGGGGATGCAGGGCAGATTGAGTAATTCCTGGTAAAGATCAAACACAAGGCAGGAACACCAAATGCATAGGGTGCAAGTAAATAACATGGTAAACACACACACTAGGGACAATTTAGCAACAGCAATTCATCTAACCTTTATGTCTTTGGACTGCCATGTAGACAGATGGAAAACATGCAACCTCCATGCAGGTAGCACCCAGGAAGTGAACAATAAATTCTCCTTATTGCAAAGCAGCAACGCTGCCACCGCACCATCATAATCTCACCCTTGATTCACTCACTTAGACAATATTTATGGTTGAATAGTTGGTTTCAGTAAACACATTTACACAGCACTAAATAACAATTTTTACCTTAAATATAAAAAAAAATTGTGTTCCCCTTCTAAATCATTCTAAAGCTGTCATTTAATTTAACAGCAGATTAAATGAATATATTGAGGATATAAAAAAGCTTATTTTTTGAATTAATCATTCTTACATTTGCATTTTTCTCTGCAAACATTTAACTCCATGTTAACCGCTAGGTTTTGGATGGTTAAAATACCATGATGTGAAATTTTCAATCAATTATGTATAGCCCCCTGGATGTTTTACAAAGGCCATGTACATTTATCAGTGAGAATAAACAGTTCCTTTGAACCACTGTGGCCTCCAAATAATTATGTGACTAAACAGTAATATTAAAGAATATTAAATGGAACAATAAGCTCTGTAACGTGTTACCTGTTAGAAATACATTATCATGCCAATCATTTAAGTACAAAAAAATTACATATACTCCTGCATTCAATTTACACATACTCATTATATTTCAGAATTGTAAATTAACGTTTCTGACAAAGCGGCTCCACTAGGAACTAGCCAGTCTTTGAATTTCATTTACTGTATGTTGTACAATAAAACAGTTGCTCTTTTTCGAAAACTTCCTTAATAGGTTAGTAAATATTATACTACATTACATCTATATTACTTTCAAAATTTTCCCCAAAAATAAACCTGTTTACCTAAAAAACTCACTGTTTAAAGCTGACATCTACAACTAATGCATATTACTGTCTTTTCTGCTTCAGGCTTGCATTACTTCAGCCTATCCTAGTAGTATCACACGCAAAACAGAGTCAACGCTGAACAAACACTTTGTTGCCTACACTGACTAAAGTTGCTGTTACATTAAACATAATTTAACATGTCTTACGCTTAAGACATTTGTTATTTAAATGTCCATTTACAGTATTTAAAATTAAGTCACAAACTTGTTATTCAATGGATGGAATGAATCCATAGTGTGTATATATAAAAAGAAAACAGACAGGCAGTGTTACACAAGTATGCCTCCGCTTATACTAAACAAAAACGCAGCATGGGTCTAGTTGAAGCATCCCATATGAATGATGCAAGTAAAGCTGCAAAGATGTATGGTTTTGAGAAGAAACAGCATGGTGATAACTCTTTGTTAACTGATTTTTCTACCTACTGCAATACAGCCAAACCTCCTATACCGCAGGAATGCCCACACTTTTTCGGCTTGCGAGCTATTTTTAAAATGACCAGGTCGAAATTATCTACCTACATTAAAAATGATATATATATATATATATATACCGAGTATACTTTATACATAAAATGTATGTTGTTGTACCTTGCATAACTGAATAACCTTTATGGCACAATAACAATTCAATACATTTATGGTCACTACAGTATTTGGATTTAATAATCGTCATGTGGGAAAAGGCTGACTCGCATAAATAAGTAGAGCCAAATAATGCAGTCAAGGAGCTTTTGAATTCAGACGAGTGAAAAATGACGGCTGTCCAATTAACTGTGATTTTAGTTCCCTCTCCTTTCTCTTTCTCAGATCGCTGTTTGGAAGGACGTCAGTTTCGTAGTTTTTATGAACAGTTCAAAAGTGCCTTTCCACATTTTCCTGCTTTGGAATAGCAATGATAGATTGACAGATCAGACAAACGCACTTCGATTGTGACATTGTGAGAAAAAAATCCTCTTCTAATTCCACATCCAGCCCATACCCTCCCCAAACAATTTTTTTTAAATCCCTTCTTTAGTTGATATAAATTGGAAGGCTAACCAGATCACAGCCGGAGTTTTGCAGGAGCTCGCGCGTTTGATCGTGTGCGTGGGATGACCAGTGTGTTAGAAGAGAAGAGATCTCAGACTGGCCGCCCTGTATGTCAATCAAGTGGCAAATGTCATAGGGAATATGATAGACTAACGTTTAATAAAATTTTTTTTTGAATGCAACGCGATCTACCTGCACTACCTTTGCGATCTACTGGTCGATCGCGATTGACACATTGGGCACCCCTGCTATAAATCATTCTTACTGCTAAATAACTGGAGCATTTACTTAATTTTCTTTAGCATGAAGATGCATGTTATATAGTAAAAAAGCTGATCTTAATGTTGGAAATTTCTCAGAAGCAAATTAACTTTTAAAATGAATCTTTTCTTTTCCTGTGTACTGTGATTAACAAGTTATGAATGGCCTTTTTGTCTAGCATACTGCATCTAGGAATTAGCGCAATTATACAAAAACAGGATCATCAGGTTTGATAATTGTAATAAAAGTGCACCATCTGTTCATCACAAGGAAGTTTATATACACATATTAATTTTAAGTTAGACATTTTAAATACTGCATCATACAGGACTGATATAAAACTAATCAAATACTACACTTTTGATTGGCTGGTTATTTGTTTTGCTTTATGTAGCAACCATTATGACCAGACATTTGTTATGTATAGAAACTTAACAATGGTCTGCATTATTTCTAAAACCTGTCATGCATTTTTCAATAATTAAGGTCTACAAACCCATTCTTAAAAGCTGATTCTTTTCCCACAAGTGTGCAAATAGCAAAAATGAAAAGGTATTTGCTATTGTAGGATTTGTCCTCTTTGGGCAAGGATATTAAAATCTTGAAACCTTCATCTATCTTAACATACTATCCATCCATCCATTATCCAACCCGCTATATGTTTATTTTTTATTGTGTCTTCTATTTTTCTATTCTTCATTTTGTAAAGCACTTTGAGCTACATTTTTTTGTATGAAAATGTGCTATATAAATAAATGTTGATTGATTGATTGATTGATATCCTAACTACAGGGTCACGGGGGTCTGCTGGAGCCAATCCCAGCCAACCCAGGGCACAAGGCAGGAAAGAAACCCTGGGCAGGGCGCCAGCCCACCGCAGAACATTATACTACATATTATACATATGAGAAAGTCTTTGATACCTTTTGCATATTTATAGCTAGAAATGCACAAAGGGAAAAAAAGAATCACATATGTTAAAATAGTCTTTTATTCTAGAGCTTTCGACACCTACCAGCTTCTTAAGTTTACCGTTTTGAGTAGAGAGCTGCTCTTATTGTTATTATTATACAATAAAAACATACATTTAATTTGCATCTGTAACAGCCGCACTACTGGGGGCTCACTACTCAAAATAGTAAATTTGGGAAGCAGCTGATATTGAAACTGCGATCTCTTGATTGGAAGGCAGCAGTTCTTAGCATTGCACCATGCAAGCTGTCGTATCAACCGCCTACTGTAACCTGCTTTCTTTTTTCTTTAGTTAAATTCTTGAATAAAAGTGCACTTGTTTTGTTATACTTGTACCTTTTGTGAAAGTGTTTATTTCATATTTGTATCTCAGGCTTCACACATTATACATTTCATGTCTACATTTTGTCAATTATTACTAAAACATGAAAAACATTTCTGTGTTAACAATGTTTTTACATAGATTGCTGTTGATACTGAACACACATGAAATGTATGTGTTCCAAATGACAATGCACTTTTTCACCCTATAAAGCTCCAGTACATCACTCGAAGATAAACACTGAGCACTGAGAAACTTCTTTGCGAATAGAACTGCGGCAGTGGGCGGAGGGATGGGACACTAAGCTGACTTACTGCTTATCATCACATTTACAGGACAAAAGACGCTGATGGAGAGGTGAGAAAGGATTTAAGGTGGGCCGGATTTACAAATTTTTTCGTAGGCTCTGGTAATTCTAGTGTTAACACAACTCCATTAATGCAATAAGGGTGATTGCTACCAAAGTGTAATATTTTGTCTGCATAACATTATTTGCGATAAATACTCGTGGCTGTGGAATTCATTTACCTGGTTGCTTTTTAAAATGATGAATGTATTGTCAATGTAGCATATCTAAACGGCATATCCATATATAAGTGTAAAATCTTACTGCATTGGGTTTCCGGCCACTTAATACAGGTTGACACAGATACTGTAACTGTGTAGATGTAACACAGGGGTGAGTGCCACAATGGCTGCTGGATTTTGTTGCAAGTATTTCCTTAATGATAATTCAGTTCCTATAGTTAATGAAGCACAATGTTTACAACTATCAGACATTCTGCTTTTTTCCTGTTACTCTGCTGAACTAGTGGTTTTCAACAGTGCATAATTTAGTTTTTAATTGGTTTGTGGATCACAGGGGATTAAAACACTTCAATCCCTTTTTTGTTTTTTTTTTTTACTGAACCAGAAATTTTAAAAAGCTCACGGTTATAAATATCACAAATTAGCTAGTTACATATTGTCTGCATTTTTAATATTTTGGAAAAAAAAAAATAAATATAGACCCAAAACTAATCCTGTGTATCTTTATAACTACAGTAAACCACTATATGCTGTGGTTAAGGTACTAGTTAAATAACCCAGACCAACATAAACAGCTTTGTTCATGATCTGGCAGGTGTCCCTTTGTTATAACACAGCGTGGGAGATTATTCATTAAAAAAACAAAAACAAACAAAAAAAAAAAACACATTACATTTGCAAACATAACACAATATAGTCATTGACAAAACAGATGTTAACAAAGTCATTCACTTGTGCTAATTCTCAACATACAGATACTTTGAGCCATACATGTTACAAGGAATCTGAAGCAAAAAATGATCTGTTTGGCTTTACTTTATGTTTCTCCTAACTTTAACAAAGCAAAGATTAATATTTTTAATTGGATCGGATCATACATAATGAATGAGCTGAAAGGAATGCGAGATCCAGATTAGAAGTTATTAAGGCACTAGCATCTGTGCTACTCGCTTATTTTTCTTTAAATAAATTTTATAGTAAGTGTCTTCTTATTAAAAAATATTTTTTTATTTTAAGTGGTGGATGGCAAACCAGCAATAAAAAGAAAGGCCTGAAGCTGAACAACTGCTGTCATTTAAAATAATGAGGTAAAAATAAACACTTCTATCATGGTGTTCTAAAAAAGAGCAGGTTCAAGATATATCTATTTATTTATTGTCCATATATTAATATTCTTGTGGGTTGTTTTTAACAATATTGTTGATTTTTCTTTTTACCTAATTTGCCTTCAAGTTCCCCTTTCATCGGACTATTTCAAAAATAGTTATAAAATGCCTTTTTATCTAGTGTTTAAAAATACCAAATAAACATTTTAAGCTAATAATAAATTTTAAAGATATACACTAAGTACACACTGTGTAATCTAGAACAGATACTGTAAATAAATGTTTTATTTCTATAAGTATGTACACTCCATGGCACACTAGTAGAGCAGCACTAATTAAAGAAATCCAACAAATCCAACACTTACCCCCACCCATCTACTCAATGTAAGAGCAACATTTAAATTGGTTTTCAAAGAAAATGCAACAGCAAACAAAAAAAGTGTTGGCAACAGATGAGGAGTAGTTAATTTAGAATTACATTAAAGAATTCTTCCAAATTCTGCATACATGCTTGCAAGGAATATTTGATTTATTTCAGTTTGAGATATAGAATATTGCTTTTTTCATGGAGTTATGAAAGGTGCAATGAGATTACTTTACTTGTTTTACTGAAGTCTTCATGCAAGCAATATAGTACAAGATATCACAATAGATTGTTCATAGCACAAAGTTATCCCATCTAGCAATATTCCTAAAATATTGCTCTTAAAACATTATAAATGATTTTTGATCCAAGGCTATTCATGAGATATACAAATGGGTGATTTTTTATTTGAGATAGTTGAAAGATGAATAATCTGTGGGTCAATTATGGAAAGCTTTACATATACTGTATTAAACTATGTTGTACAATGTATTGTATTTTAAAAGTGTCTGAATTCCAACCCTTTTCTGAAATTTTAATTTTCAATTGTTCCCTAAAATCACTAGGTGGTAAATTCCTTAAAAGTAGTATAAGTAATATAATATGTAAGCCATAATTTAAATCAAGTCGACTGTTTAGTAAATCGTCTTACTCTGAAAGTCAAAAAGACCCAAGAAATGATATTTGACTTTAAAAGACAGAAAGCTGTATGCTCACTCATCATTGATCTGGAAGAGGAGGCAGAAATAGTGACTGAATTGAATAATTAGTAAGTACCCTGCACAATTGGAAGTACAAAAGACATATACTCTAAATTAAATCAGTTCTTATTTCTCCACTGTCAAATAAGACATTTTCAAGTGGACAAGGACCTCACGTTGTCCTTCTACTGTAGCGTGACTCAGCACATTTAGATGACAAAAGACACTGGCGGAGAGGTGTGAACAGATTTAAGAAGTGATTCAAGGTTGGACGGATCTACGAATTTTTTCGTAGGCTCTGGTAATTCTAGTGTTAAAGGCTGCATCAAAGTGATTATATACACATATCTCCAAGTCTTTATTATCCTGCCACAGCTCCACCCACAGCTTCACGCTTGTCTTAAGCAAACCATTTATTTCTTTCTTTATATCTTTCTGAATGTCTTTCTTGAGTTTATTTATGGCTGTGACCATTGTAGTGAACATTACCTTCAGTTTGGACAAATTGTTTCAGTTTTCATGCTCACGGGTGAAGTGGCAATCCCTATTACAGCTGATGCTCCCAACTCGCAAGGAGTAGATGAAAGAGTGGACTGCAAGGCCATTTCCAGTTTCAAGTGATCTTCTGGAATCAGTGAGCTATCTGACCTGCATCACTTGCAGATTTGCTCCCATTTTCACTCTCGGCTGGAGAAGATGCAGCGGAGCAGGAACCTGGGGAGTCTGTGCTTTTGCCTGTCTGTTCCATGTCTGTCTCTGAAAGGCCGTATCTTGAACTTGGACTTAATGCCTGTCTAGACTTGGATGTAGTTTAAGATTTCTTTTCCGTTTCATTCTGACCCCCTTTCTTGTTGCTAATGTTTATATACTGTAATAGAAACTCCTCAGGTTGGGTAAATACAGGATACCTCAGGATAATAAGAAATAAGAGAAAAAATAAAACCGCTGCTAACAGAGCTCTGCTTCAGATGTCCATCTCCCATAACGGGTGAGACCAACTTTCTTTGGGTTTGACAAAGCCAAAAATTAAGGCTACACAGTGGGCCAGGGTACCGTGAAACCACAGTGCTCCAAAGTGGATGCCATTTTGAAATGGCCCAGTCCGAGAACCAAGTGGCAATTCCAAGCCATTCTCAGCTTAGCGGGTTACTACCACCAGTACCCCGATTTTCTGAGAGAGTGGCACCCTTGACTGATTTGACAAAGAAGAGGGCCTCGAACAATGTGGTATGGACTGATACGGCAGATGCTGCATTTGGTGTCTTGAAGCAGGCCCTTACATCAGCACCAGTATTGAAAACTCCTAACTTTTTTTTTACCTTTCATTCTCCAGATGGACACTTTGGATGCAGGTCCTGGTGCTGTGCTGAGCCAGAACATCAACAGTGTTGAATACCCTGCCATGTTCCTAAGTCGCAAACTGCTGGAACAGGAAACCAGGTAGGTGGCGGTGAAGAGGGAGGCCTAGGTGATCAAATGGGTGACTATGCAGCTGAGGTATTACTTCTTGGGCTGGGAATTCACCCTGGTTATGGATCATGCACCGTTACAGTGGATGACCTTACACAAGGAGTTGAATCCGCAGGTCACCAGGTGGTTTCTTGATCTACAGCCTTACAAGTTTTCATTTCTTTACTGACGAGGATCCCTCCATGCCAAAATTGATTCTCTTTCTCGGGTTTACGAACTCTCAGTCAGGAGCTCCCAACCCAATGGGTCTAGGCTGGGGGGGGGGGGGGGGGGGGGGGGGGCCTTGTCACACACGTGCACATAGGAGGCAGCTTAAGGGGTCAAATGAAGGTAACTCCACGCAAGACCAGTGGGTGTCGGAGTGTGATAATCCTTTCTCTTTTTTTTACTGCAGACCAGTTACAGGATATTCCACCTGGCCACGATGACGTCACTTCCAGTCCCGATGACAAAACTTTCTCAGCCTTCCTTAAAACCGAAATCTTTGCCTCAGCCAAGTCAGTTCTATTTTGGACTCCAACCTGTACACAATTGTACAATCAATTTACCATTTTGCACCCAGGTTCAAGTATACAAGAGGCTGCCTCAAACCTTTTTGTAGTTCTTTGTCTATTCTTTGACAACATATACTGTACATATACACACACACACATATATACCAGTGGGGCCAAAGGTTAAGAGCATGGAAGCTCATCCCTGCTGGGAACCATGGCCACTGCCAGGGGGTGCCTGGACGTTTGCAGGCCTTATTTGGCAGCACATCCACCACACTCAGAAGTGTAGCCAGAAGAAGCTCGTTGGGCACCTAGACTCCTTCCAGGTGCCCTATAAAAGGAGGAAGTTGAGGTAGAAGGACTGGCTGAGAGAAGGGACTATGTTTTACTCTGCTGGGGCTTTTGTTTTGCTGTGGAGAGCAGAGAAAAGCTCTCCCCGACTGTAAATAAAACCTTGTGTGGTGAAGCATGTGTCCTGTCTGAGTCAGGGCAGCTGTATGCACTCCGGATTCCACAACATTATTATATATATATATATATATATATATATATATATATATATATTACATACATACACACAGATATACATATATTATATATATTATATATACACATATACACACACAAACATATACTGTATATAGATCTAACATATAAACGTCTACGAGTGGAAGTGTGTGTGTCTGTCTGTCCGGCCCGGAAGTGCGAGGCAGCCCGGAAGTGTGAGGCTACAGCATGACGCTCAAAGAAAGTGACTCTGTCACCAAAGTGAAGCCGCTGACAAAAGAGAAACTTGCTTAGCTGCTAATACACAAGCAAGGCAAGCACATCGACAAAACGAAACCTCCGAGGACAGAGAAACTCACTTAGCCGCTGATAGACAACGCAGGCACACACGTCGGCAAAACGAAACCACCAAGGCAACAGAACCTCACTTATAAATATTATATCTGCTCTCTCTCTCTCTATATTATATATATATATATATATATATATATATATATATATATATA
>JANRMT010062854.1:19385958-19422322 GCA_026402145.1 Polypterus bichir lapradei | reverse complement strand
TGAGTGAGTGAGTGAGTGAGTGAGTGAGTGAGTGAGTGAGTGAGTGAGTGAGTGAGTGAATGAGTGAATGAGTGAGGGCTTTGCCTTTTATTAGTATAGATTAGTTTCTGTAGTCAGCATAAATTGACTTAGATAGTCGGGTTAAAAAAAACAGGATACACACATACAACATTATTATATGCAGTGTCAAAGCCAAATTTTAGTGCTGAGTACCAGTGATACATGTTAAAATAATCATGAACATTTTGGATTATTTGGGGGAGTGGGTTACCCCATCCTTGTTTTTAAGTGGCAAAATTGTTTATTTTAGGACATTTTTGCACTTTGCACCAAGTATTTCCAATGCTGCATATATTGTTAACTAAAGAAAAAAAAAATTCTATAAATCCCTTATTTATTCAGTTGTGTTTGTAAACTTTTGTCATATTTTAATTTATTCAATTTTCTCACTACAATAAAATACCTACTTTTGCATTCAGAGATTGAGATTCAGAGGTTTAAGATCACTTTTGAAAAGATTATTCACATGTGAAACCAGTAATTTACTAAAATAAGGAAAGAAAAAGAAGCTTAAGGAATGGGTCACAAGCCCTTTATGAAAACGTCACAAAATCTGGAACATCATCTTTATTTAAATAAAATAAATGCTAAATATAAACTTCATTAAAATGAAGCTCAAATCAATATAATTAAATGTAAGAAGAAAAGGTTCAATAGAATGTTGGTTTATTTACTGTAAAGGCTATAGCTTTATATCTATACTAATAAAAGGCAAAGCCCTCACTGACTGACTGACTGACTGACTGACTCACTCACTCACTACTAATTCTCCAACTTCCCGTGTAGGTAGAAGGCTGAAATTTGGCAGGCTTATTCCTTACACCTTACTTACAAAAGTTAAGCAAGTTTCATTTCGAAATTCTACATGTAACGGTCATAACGGTCGACAACGTCCGCCATGTTGAACTTTCTTATTTATGGCCCTATCTTCACGAAATTTGGTAGGCAGCTTCCCTGCGCTAACCGAAACCGATGTACGTACTTATTTCGGTGGTATGATGCCACTGTCGGCCGCCATATTGAACTTTCCAACGTTGCTAATTCTCCAACTTCCCATGTAGGTAGAAGGCTGACCCCATCTTCACGAAATTTGGTAGGTGGCTTCCCTGTGCTAACCGAAACCGATGTACATACTTATTTCGGTGGTATGACGCCACTGTCGGCTACAGCTTACTTACAAAAGTTAAGCAGGTTTCATTTACAAATTCTACGCATAACGGTCAAAACGGTCGACAACGTCTGCCATGTTGAACTTTCTTATTTATGGCCCCTTCTTTACGAAATTTAGTAGGCGGCTTCCCTACGCTAACCGAAACCGATGTACATACTTATTTCAGTGGTATGACGCCACTGTCGGCCGCCATATTGAACTTTCCAATGTCACTAATTCTCCAACTTCCCGGGTAGGTAGAAGGCTGAAATTGGGCAGTCTCATTCCTTACAGCTTACTTACAAAAGTTAAGTAGGTTGCATTTCGAAATTGTACGCGTAACGGTCATAACGGTCGACAATGTCAGCCATGTTGAACTTTCTTATTTATGGCCCCATCTTCACGAAATTTGGTAGGCAGCTTCCCTGCGCTAACCGAAACCAATATACATAATTATTTTGGTGGTGTGACGCCACTGTCAGCCGACATATTGAACTTTCCAACGGTCTTTGTTACTTATGGGCCCATCTTCAAGAATTTTGGTACGCGAGTTCCCAACGCTAACTGAATCCTACTTACGTACATATATACGTCCATAGCCTGCAGCTCAGTCACTGTGTGAGGCGGCGTTGGGTCCCCCATCCCAACGCCTCCCACGTTGTTAGCTGCCTGCCTATATAAGGCCATCCGTCACTCCGGTCTCTACATTTCCTTCCTTGCTTCGCCACGGGATTCACGTCTCCCTGCTGATAACTGCAGCGTTTTTATTTAATCCATGGCTTCTCCGCTATTTTATTGTTCGTTTATTACAATTATAGTTATTGTGTACGTATTTTAGACTTACTTTACATTGTTCAGGTACCCATTTCCTTTATCATTCCAACCGTACCCCCATTAACATGTCTATCGAGGTGATCACATCGATCAAAGAACTGTCACTTACCGAGTGGTTTCCATGCCTGGAGATGGCACCTGCCTTTTCCATTCTCTTTGTTACATATTGCACGGCCATATCAGGCTCACTCTTGATATCCAGAGGAACATTGTGTCTTATGTATTGAATGACTGGGACAGGTTCAAGGTGTGGACTGATGACGGTACAGGGGATAATTATACTACACAGGAGCACTATAAGAGTGAAATGCTTAAGCCCTTCACCTATGGTTCTGCATGCGAGTTGATGGCTGCCGCTGAATTGTTCAGTTGTCGCTTTCAAGTGTACCGAAATGGCCAAATATTTTACACCTTTCGACAACCGCCAATGCCTCTTAAACATCTTAGATTCACAGGTGACGATTTCAGTAGTGGACACTTTGATGTTTATGAATGTTTAAACTCTCAAAAGCTGGATGTGAAGTTATCAATGAATCCGGTTGTATGCTTACAACGCTTGACAGATGCCGGATGTCACTTCAACACAAGTCCTGCAAATACTGCCGTAATTGAAACAAACCATGAAACTCAAACCGATTATGACAGCAGCAATCCAAGCTGTGAGATTTGAAACAAGATTACTTTTCACATGGCCAACTGTACATTGCATGCTCAAAAGTAAGCTCAGCACACAGCTTGGTCATATTACAACCGGAGGGCCGAACTGACAATGTGGTATACAAAGAGATCCTTAACAAATAATTTTTGGTATATTTTCCCTCAGTTTAAAAAGGTTTAATTTTCTTCTTAATAAAAATTTTAAGGCAGTACTTCGCCGCTGCGAAGCGCGGGTATTTTGCTAGTTTATATATAGTAGTTAAAACCTTATGTTTTAAAAAAAGGGCATGCATTGCATACTACCTTTTAGGCAATACTCTTCCGCCAGCCTTAAAAGCTTCTTTAGCATATTCTCGGCAAAATATGATTTGGGTTTCCATTTAGAAACCCTGCCCAGTCTAGAATACCCATAACTTGAGATTTCTTTTTTTTTTGGTTTTAATTACCTTTCATGTGTTCTTTGTCTGTATATTCTCCTCAAGTTCTACATGCAGCTTACCCACTTACTTTAAAAGCAAACAAACAATCAGAGGGACAATATTCCTGTCTAGGAATAAAAAAAACAATGTAAGCTAAATAATTATTAGGTCATTATTAAACATTTCACAAAAACTGCACAGTAACATTACAGAGGATAATGAATAAAACATAAGTGAGAACTACAAACCGAAATTAAACCTTGATGTGTATTTGTAATATTGGCAAGATAAGACAGAACTGGATAAAAAAAAAAAAGTTACAAGCCATAACAGTGAATAAACTATCAGCCTTTATAAACAAATACAAGAAAAAGGCAACTATGCCCCTTAACATTCTAATAATCATGTGAAATTAAACAAATATTAAGGGAGCATTTACATTCAAGTATCAGATGTACAAAACTGTGTCTACACAACAAACGCCTACAGATATACATGCTCACCTGCTAAAATCAGATATGGCAGTTCTGACGCACAGGAGGCTACTCATGAAAAGGCATAAAAATATCATTTGGGAAGAGTGCACTGAAGTGTGAATTATTTGCCAGAGCAAATGTCAGATAACATTTAAACAAAGCGTAACAGTATTGCATGGGACTGCAGTTCATAGCTATTTTTCAGGTCCTAATTAAAGTAGAGTTCTTCTAGAAAGATTTAAGAGTCCATAAAAATCTGTCTTAGACAAAGGCAAAACACAGCATTGCATGAATCCTAGCAATATCTGACTAAATAAACAGAGAAAGCTAAATAAAAAATTACATAAAAACATAAATACTATGAACTGCTTGACATGGAATTTAAATCTAAATTACGACCATAAATACTGTGCCATAAACTATATAATACAATAAAAATAATGACAGCACAGACAATGTTTGCAAATCTGATAACCTTATCATACCAAATACAAATACTGTACTGTCATTCTATTACAGTCTTCCCAAGGCAAATGTTATTTTATTAACATATATTTAACTTTGCCTTTCAATAATAATTAATGAAGATTCTGCACGTAATACACACCTTCATTACAAGAAGCACAAACAGAGCTTGACACTGAAAAAAGAAAAAAAAAATCTATGGGTATGAATTAAAAGCTATGAAGAAAAGAAGATTGGTGTTGATAACAAATGTATCACTGTATTCAGTATTTAGTTGAAATCACTAACAACTCACACCTTGAAAATTTCATTGCACTACTTAATGTAACATGTATAAAAAGAAACAACTTTAGAATACATATGAGTAAACTTTTTCAGCAAGACCTAAAACATACATTTTGCCATTTCGGTTAATCGCTCCACATTGATGACATTATGCTCATTGCCAAAACACAAGTGTTTGGAAGTGGAATGCCTCTTTCCCCAACTGTTGATGCCCCTTGCCCCACCTCTTGAAGCTGATTGGTCATTTCATTATATTTGGTTTTGGCATATTTGAAACATGGCCCTGAATTGAAATGCAATACACTCAGGGGTGCTGCAAAGCAAAATGCTATACGTCTGCTTTGCTTCTGGTTATGACATTCCATCTATTTACATGAATTAAAATGCAATGCATTTTTATAATGCATTTCACACTGACACAAAAATTGATTGCCATAGTCAAAAGCAATCGATCAAAAGGTTGATATGTTTTTAAATTTTGACACAATAAAACAATGCCATAATGAAATAAACTATTTGCATATACATTAAATTTAAATGTAGTTATCACTCTGGATTGCATTTAATTTTGGCATGAATAATGTTCCATAGGTAATCACAGCATACTGGAACAATTACAGCTTGCCTCTTTTACTGCTTCAAAACACTTACTAAGGATACCCATTCAGATCATATAGATATAAGAGTGATGAAGAGAATCTATTTATTTATTTAATCTTTTACCTATGAAAGGAAAGTAATTTCCATTACAGCAGTATTTTAGGGTCTCATCACTAGCTTTCTCTGACACTTCTTCACCAACTTAAGTATTAAGTTATCTGCATTGTTCCAATTTTACATTTGCATACCCAACTAACAAAAGACGAAGACACAGGTAGTGTCATGATTGACTTGATACTTTTGTGCATCAGTGGATGAGTTAGTAGAGATAGAAGTTCATGAAACCCTGATGGCTCTGGAGAACTAGCTTCTATTATTTGATCAGTTGTAATGTTAAAAGAAAATGTGTACTTTACCATAGGATTCTTCTGTACATTAGTACTACTTTTCAGCAATATACACTGAGCAGTTTATTAACTCAAAATAGCCTCAATTCTTTGTATTGTGTATTCCACAATATGATAGAAACATTCTGTTGAGATTCTGGCCCATGTTGACATAATTGCATCACGTAATTTCTGCAGATTTGTCAGCTGCACGTTTATGCTGTGAATCTCCTGTTCTACCACATTACAAGGATGTCCTGTTGGATTCAGAACCGGTGACAGCAAAAGCCACGGAAAAACACTGAACCCATTGTCATGTTCATGAAACTAGTTTGAGATGACATTTGTTTTGTGACATGCTGCATTATCATGCTGAAGTAGCCATTAGAAAATGGGTAAATTGTGGCCATGAAAGGATGCAAACGGTCAGCAACAAACCTCAAATAGTTTCAATGTGTGCTAACAAAACCTGTCCTTCATCGTTACACCACACCACCAGGCTAGACTATTGAAACAAGGTAAGTTGGTTGCATGGATTCATGATGTTGGTGCCAAATTCCAACCCGACCATATACAGTATGTGCCTCAGGAGAAATCAACATTTAATCAGACCAGGCTACATTTCTCCAGTCTTCAGCTATCCAGTTTTGGTGAGCCTATTCCCACTGCAGATTCAGCTTTCTATTCTTGGCTGGCAGTGGTAGTCTTGAAGTTAATATTAATGAACTATGGAAGTGGCATCTGAGAACACGACAAGTGAATATCATTAAGACAATTTTCCTCCTAAATATGGGTTTCCACAAACCATCTGCTTCACTTATTCCATCCACTTGGAAGTGTAGTCGTTTATTGTGTTTACTTCTCAGCTCCCAATTATTTAATTATTTTGGAACATTTATAAAGCAGACTCCTTGCTGTGTTATTTCTTTTTTTAACCAACCTTTTTTGTTGCGACTGATTTGTTGCAACTTGATATAATTTTACACCCATCACATTTTTAATTTTCAGATAATTTAACATGGGGTTGGCTGTTTTTCTAGTACTTAAACAAAACCATATACAGTACTGTACATCATAGCTGATACACTGTATGACTACACAGGGACTGAGACAGAGTATGAGTGTTATCTGTGCAAGTTAAATTGACAACAATATTTTTGAACTATATCTACAAAAGGTAGTACATACTGTAAACCAAGAAGAGCATTGATCTTGATACTGAACTGTGTGGCTCACCATATTAAAATTGGGGATTATTTGTAATTCCATAATTATAGAAACAGAGTTTACAGGACCTAAACCATGAATAGTTCTTGCTATTGTACTATCTATCTAAACACTTTTTTCATTATTTAGGTTAAAAATTAATCATTACAGAAGCTGATCTTTAGAAAAAAAGTTTCAGATCTTACTATTGTACAGTAATTATAAGTCAGAATTACACTTGCTGAAACTTTTCCTGAACTGTACAAAAAGATAGGTTTCCTTATATTTGTACTATAGCTCCATACCATTCCCAA
Source organism: Polypterus bichir lapradei (assembly GCA_026402145.1). NCBI lineage: Eukaryota > Metazoa > Chordata > Cladistia > Polypteriformes > Polypteridae > Polypterus > Polypterus bichir. The sequence goes on along the minus strand of JANRMT010062854.1, from coordinate 19,415,470 downwards.
TTAAAACAAGAAATTGCAAAAAAGAACACAAAACTGATGAGTGATGTCTTGAGTGTTGCAATTGCTTTCATATAAAGGAGAGAACAGATCGATTGGCTCTCCAGCAGACAACCAATTACCATGTTACAGATCATTATTTGTTCCATCATTCTTTCATCAAATGTTAACATGCACACATGTAATGAATACATGAATCATGTACTCCTGCAATCCCATTAATAATAGTCCTTTTGTACATTTAAAAAGTCACTATTATCCAAAAGTAAATAACACAGAGTGGCCAACAAGCTTCCTTCAGAATTGATAGTACAGGGGGTCCTCGGGTTACAACACAGTTCCGTTCCTACAACAGTGATTTAACCCAAATTTTGGTGTAAGTTGAAACATACTCTAGCCTAAGTAACTTACCTATCTTAACACATTTGCAAAATCATAATCTAGAACATAAAAACACAAAATCTAAGCCTCAGAAAAAGGAAAAGGACATAAATATACTGTACTGTACACTGTACTGTAGTAACAGAAAAAATGAGTGTAAAAAATATCATTACCTTTATTCCTTCTCATGTCTCAATTTTTTTAAGTTTTTATGGGAGTGAGCGTTGTAAACTCGAAACGTTGTATGTCGAAACGTTGTAACCCGAGGACCCCCTGTATTGTTAGCACCTATGGGCCATCAGTCTTGGGCAATTATCCAGCTAGATTGTTATTTTAACTCTCTCTGGCTAAGTACCGTATCCACTCACTTTTGTAGATTCCTTACCTATAATACACTGAAGCCACAATTTTCTTTCTGTAAAACACATAGTTCATTTGTTTTCTAGGCCACTAGTTGGTGCGAGGGTAACAAAAAAAAAAAGTGTGAATAACTGATACAGTATATCAACTAAACACATCTTCAACTTACAAAACACCTAACCAAAAACTTTGCATGTCATTTGTCATTTGCCATGTGTTTCCTTTCCGCTCACTGCCACAGAGTAATATTAATCTTTTACAAAGGCAATGCTTATCAAAAATTTGACAGGAAGACCATATGTCTGATTTATGGATTTAATGCCAGTGGAAAATGTCAACAAATCACTTACTAAAATCTAAGGCTGACCTCATCTGTAATTATTTAGGTCATATACTACACCTAGAGATAATAGCTAATCTACAGTTTTTTTTTAATGGCTATGCTTTTTTACTTTAACTGAGTAAACAAAATGCAGCATGCTTAAGTACTGTGCCAAACATCACTTTTTTTTTTTTTTACCTTTTAGTAGATTTTAACCAGTCCCTCACTCCAAACTCTTAAGTCAATCTTCTCTAACCCTTAGCTTTTATTTATCTTTCACAGTCTTAAGGAAGGTTGTTTAAGTACTGACCAAAGATATAACCTATCTGCTCAAAAACAGACTGAATGGAATTTGCCAGTAATCAATGTGTCCGTACTGCATTTATGGAATCAGTTTGTCTTGCCACTTCTATCTTTAAAGTCGGTCTAAATCTCTTCACTGGCCCAAGGGTAAAAAGTCACTGATTTTGCATGTCTTAACCTCAAAAGCCTCACATAAATTCAGCTTTTCTCTGTTAATCTATTAACTACAAAATGCTTTTTCAGCAGATTACGATTTAACACATGCTTTCCCAAGTAGACACCTATGCTACAAGTCTGTTATGCTAGTTTTGCTATGGCCAAATGTTTCATCCCGTGAAGTTTCAGGATGCCCCGCTGGGCTAGAATTGTCGCAAAACCCTAGCAATAACCTTTCACAATTGTGTCTCGCAGCAGACTATGTGATAGCTAACTGCTACCTCCCACCACACTCCTGTGCTCGCAAAGGACAATAGTAAAACAGATAATGGGGCATCAAGGTCACAGCAGACTGTATTGTACTGGTTCAGATAATTGACGGTTTGGATGATTCACGCATGGAAAATCGACTATAACTGATGTTTTACTGTAGTTTTTACTTCTGTACTATTATCAGCTTAGTTTACTCCTATGACCTTTTCACCACTGTTTATATTTGATGCTGACTTCTAAAAATTTGTTTTTGTTTTAAGAGAATCACTTCAGATTAGTTTTCATTTAAAAATGCCTGTTTAATGAACATTAAGAAATGCATGCTGTACCTACAGTACATAAAAGGGTCTTAGAAACATGTAGATATATCCACAGAAGACTAAGTGGGACTGGTTTTGCTGCCATATTTATACTTTTTTCTTCTGACCATTTTAAGAAAAGTGTCAACATACTAGACGTTCAATAAACAGCTGTGCCAATGTACTTTCCCTAGTTTTGTGCTTAATCAACTGAGGTGATCAGACAGTAGTGTTCTGCAGAGACAGGATTAAACTTTGCTGAACAATGTATCCTGTCATTTTAGCTCCTTTTTGTAGTTTTGTGTTTTTTCAGGATGTCATGATCATCAGCTTCTTTATCGATATCTTTATGAAAGTACTTTAATTGTTTTAAAATTCATTAGGCTTTTTGGACATGTCCTGGAAGGGAGGAAGGTCCATTTAAAGTTACTGAAGTCACTACAGTGGTCCACGGACTCACTGATAGTAAGGCTGCTGGGATGTATAATACAATCTGACTGGAGATGTTGAAAGTGCTGCACATTGTTGGGTTCAGATCTATTCAATATCGTATGGAAGGCATGCAAATTACCCTTGGAATGGCATACTGGTGTGGTGGTCCACATATTTGAGAAGGGTGACCAGAGAGTATGTTCCAACTGCAAAGGGATTACACTCCTTATCCTCCTAGGTAATGCGTATACAAAGAAGGAAGATTTTGTTTGATGGATACGCTAAAGATACAAGATGAATAATGTGGGTTATGTCCAGGCCTGCTCCACACCCTGGTGAAGCTGCTGAAGAGTGCAACGGAGTATGATAACCCATTTGGAAAAAGCCTACGGCTGTGTGACTCATTATGTGTTGTGGGAGATGATGCAAGAATATGGAGTAACAGGGTCGCTCTTGCATGCTATTCGTTCCCTGTATGAATGCAATGAGAGCCATTTCTAATACTACGTTGAATTTGTTCACTGTGGATGTAGGGCTTCATCATGGCTATGTCTTGTCACTACTCTGATTTATGTGTTTTACAAGCAGGATTTGTCAAGGCGCAGCCAAAAATGTGAGGGTGTTTAGTTACCAAGTATTAGGCTAGGGGTAACACTGTGGCTTTATGCATATGATGATGATGATATCCTCTTTGCCTCATCAGACTGTAACCTTTGGCATGCACCCAAGAGTAAAACGGTTGGGATACAGATCAACACCTCTAAGTCTGAGGTCATAGTTCTCTCTTGGAAAACTGCTCTTAGTAGATAGGTTTGAGTGCCTTAGGGTCTTGTTCAGAAGCGATGGAAAAAGAGAATGTGAAATCAAGAAGTGGATTGGAGTTGTAGCAGCTGTTCATCAGTCACTGTACCAGGCAATGGTGGTAAAGCTGGGACAGAGTCTAAAGACAAAACTCTTTACATGAGCTGTAATGACTAATAGAATGATATTGCGAGCACAAGCAGTAGAAATTAGGTTTCTTACCAGGGCTGACACTTCATGATAAGGTGTTTAACGCAACAATATGGGAGAACCTCACAGTACAGTCTCTCTTACTTCACATTAAGAAGAGCCAGTTCAGGTTGTCTGGGCATGTTGTAAGGATGCCTCCTTGAAGGTTTCCCCTAAAGCTTCTCCAGGCACATCTCACTGGGCTAAGACCCTGCACAGATCCAGGACACGCTGGAGTTATCTCGGCTAACTTGGGAATTCCCCAGATGGAGAGAATCTGTAGCTGGGGAAAGGGAGTTCTTGGCTGGCCTGCTACTCCTGGACTCCTACCACTGTGACCTTCATCAGGAAAAATGGCTTCAAAATAAAAGACAAGATGAGACATGTCACAACTCTATATTTGCATAGTGTAAAAAAGCAGAGTTGCATTCTGGACTTGTAAAAATAACTATCGGCCAGAAACATTCATACATTTTTTTCTCCATTTTTTCCATCCATCCACCCATTCATGATTGAATCTGCCTAATCCACCATAGCCTAACTTGGCAGCATTAGGTACGAGGCAGAAATCAAAACAAGGGACAAAAAAGTCGCAAGTAATAAAAGAAAATGCTACATCACTGTAAAAAGCATTTAACCACCTAAAAAAAGGGTGAGATGGGGTGGTGTTGGATTTCCAGGTTATAATCTAACACACCATCATCTTATGTTATTTAGCACACTTATGTGTATTTGTATTATTTTGCAAAAATTGGCTTTTCCTGCTATACTGTCTTCAAACCAGTTATACTTCACATATCATTGTGATTAAAAGCAGTACTATTTTTCAAAATATTCAAATTCTTATAAACTTTGTAAACTTGATGGTGAACATAACTCATCCTAAACTGCCATATGTATGGCTCTTCTCTGATTCAACATTTCAAACTCAGATCAGACCTAAGGGCTTTCCTCCTTTAACTCAGGGTTATTTGTTGAACTATTTGGTCATTGAGCTCTGAGATTTGATTCACTGCGTTTCACAAACTAGTTACTTCAAAGTACTCACTGCCAAACTTTATACAAATAATGTTTGCAATGGGCAGGCATAAGGCAAATTAATTGGGTGACTTTAATGTCAATTTCCAAATGCTTTGACTCAGGGCTTTCCATGCCAAGTTTTAATAATGGACTACTGTGAGAAGGGGTCTTGTGCCAGTCCTCCTGGTGGATTTCCTGACTCACGTCAATGTGCGCTATTAGAAAATACTGAATACTGAAAAGTAAACATTTTTGTGCACCTGCATATGCAAAGAACTACACATGTGCACCCTAGAGGGAAAAATAGTCTACATTTGGCTACTGGAAATGGTGTATTTAAAAAAAAAAAAAAATATGACAATTCTCATTTCTACTCATTTAATTTCAGGTCAGTTATGCAATTTTGATTTCAGTTTAGTTTGAAAATCCTTTTTCAGTTGTTTACAGTTTTTGTTAATGATAATAACCTTGGTCTGGCTGATACATTGCCTTTATTGCAATCACAGTAGAGAATGTTGCCTCACAAAGATAAGTTGGGGGAATGGCAAAGATATTTGCAGGAGTTAGTTGGTGAGTTTTGTGAACTGTTCTGTTGTAACAGGTAGCCACAACTCCTGCAACAGTTGCTCTGTGAATTAGATTTTCAGTGTCTGTTTGAAAAAGGATTCTACCACTTGCTCTTCAACTTTAACTTTAAGCTTGCCATCAAGTGCTCATTACAGTAGGATTAAATGGGTGGTGCACCCATTTCATCTCTTCTGTATTGATGTGATTGGAGTACATCCTGAAATTGTTACACAATGGTGAAAGATGTGCACCAAAATTTTTGATCACCAAATTCAAATGCAATATTTGTTTAGAGACTATGTTCATAGGTAAAACATTTGTCATCCCAGACTCCAAACCTGCTCTCCACAATATGGTTTTTTAAAGCGTGGTGTTGATCTTCACTTCTGCTAATGAAACATATCTGCCTTTAAATGATAGGTTCTGACCAAAAAAAATGGATGGATAACTTCTATTGACCAGCAAAGGTTGCACCAAATACCAAATAATAAGCTTGTGTTTGTTTTTATTTTATTTGATTTCATGATTGAGTAAGTAAAATTGAAAATATCTGATTTTTATTTACCAAATGAAGTTTTGAATCAATAATTTTACCCAAGTGTGCTTTTAGGACTCTAAAAACCAAAAGTATAAGCTATTACACAGACTTTTATGTATCTTGATCCACTTCATAAATTTTTATATTCTATAACTGTGCATATTTCATTTACCTGGAGCCAGAAGAAACAAATATTAGATTTCTGAAAAAACACAAAATCCATTTTGCTAAAATGAAAAATAGCAAGAAAGAATATCAAATAAAATGATCAATCACTTGACACCCTTCTTCCCACTTAATCTGTGCAATACTGTACATTTCTAAATGTTAAAAGCAAAAGTTGGAAACAAAATATTTATTTCACATCTGTTTAACAACCGACGAATTAGCAGACTTACATTAATATTGAAAAGTTAGGGCAAATGTTAGGTTAATATAATACAGTAAATAACAATACTACTTTTTTCTGTGAATGTTGTAAGGATGCTGATCTTAATTCTTTATTTGTTATGTTAGTGGTTGGGAAATGTCTTATTGTGTAGCAATTAAAATTAACAAAGACATTAGGCTTCTAGCTGTGTTACTGAGCTCCTCCATGCAAAACTAAATATTAAAACTTTAAGTAATATAACAAAAGCGTATTTTTTGTTATAAATATTTTCCTTGAATTTGGAAAGTAAATAGCCAATATTATTCCTACTTTCAATACATGTATGACCTCCAGAAACACAAAAATAAGTAACAATGAGCAGCTTGTCTGCAAAGAATTTTTTTTTAATTAAACAAAGACATCCCCATTCTCAAAACATTTTTATACATGCAAATCATGGTCAGGATTTACATAGACAAATAGAGAAAATTTCTTCTTTTTCTGCTGCTGAGATTAATCAATGTATTTAGAACAATAAATAAACATGAGTTTCATTTTAAATAATGATTTTAAATCCTTAGGAATGAAGCAGATAATCCAGACTTCTAAAATAGCAGAACCACTGTAGTAACAGAAGAGACATAAAACTATTGCGTCTTTAAATTTACAGACTATTACTTAACTTGATGTCATTAAATCTCTATACGTTTGAGATTGATGAGCATGGACAATACATAAACGTATTTGTTCTTAGTATTGGTAATAATTAGACTGAACTGTGAAGACCTTAGCTACAACTGACGTTGTTAGATACTGTTCAACAAAATAATTGTCCACATACACTGCACTCTAGCATATTAATACATTAGAGAAAAGTAGAAGTGGTAAGAATTTACTAATAAAAATATTAACACAGTGCTATATCTACATTGTTTATTTTCTATTCAGTCACTCACATTTTATAAAAGATCAATGGGAAGGATTTTGCATGAACATCAAAATAATAAAATCTCACATGTGGTTTGGCACTGAAATGGCAGTCACAAATATATGGTAAAAGTTCAATTAATTTTACTAGTCTGAGTCCAAACTACTTTTATGAAATGACTGCCTAAAAAAGGAATGAAGATTTTTTTTACTAAGTATAGCAGGCTGTAATGGCATCTCATACTTACGGGTAATTCATTTTAAATAACATTTTTAATCTACTGCGAGTCTATGATCACCTTTAACAATGACAGATGACTGTAGACTACTGTAAAAACTTTACAGTATGATTTTACAAATACTCTTAATAAAAAAAAAACAGTTCAATATCCTTCTGTTCATATAATCCTATCAATGACCTTGCTGCACCATATCTCTCTAATCTCCTCCAGGACTATGTTGCTTCATGGAAGCTCCACTTTGCTGACGCATATCCAGCTTTTTATTGTGAAACATTCTCATTACTAGAACAACTGGGACAAGAATAGGCCATTCAGTCTAACAAGCAACAATGCATCTCAATTACTTAGCTTCTCCAAAATAACATGAGATTTGAAAGTCTATAAAGTCCTACTTTCTACCACACTACTTGGTAAGCCATTCCACGTGTTGATGATTTGAGCAAAGAAAAACATTCTAACATTTGTGCAAAATCTGCCCTTAATACATTTCCAAACATCTAGATCTTGTAATGCAAGGCCCTTTTTATGACACAAATATCTACCTTTTGTTTGTTGCCATTTACTTTTACTGAGTTATAGCCTATATCGACATAAAATACATGATTGTTTGCAAAACTGTAAATAAATGAAGTCCTTTAATCTGGTAAAACACAATAATAATACATCAATAAAATAATATATCTTTGTGATACAAATGAGAAGAGTATATAGAAAATGGACATCTAGAAAAGTCAGAAAGTCTCCAGATGGGATATATTATTAGCAAATACAGTAATTGTCAAGTTATATGTAACATACTATTTTTTACAGTATATGCCCACGCAGAGTCAAATGTTGGTTTCTGGCTTGTGTCCAGTATATGTTCTGGCCCCCTGTGACTATAAATCGGATTAAGAGGGTTTGAAAGTGGATGGATAGATGACCAACAGCAGTTAGTTCATTTTCAAAGTGTCATTCCATTACAGTATAGTTCTGCCTTTTTTAGTACAATTCCCTGAACTATTCAATTTGGTCAATTACTCTATGCACCTGAATTGAACAAAGCAACCTTAAGAGTGTCAAATATTGTAGATATTGTTGAGACTACCTGCTGAAGTTCAAACTGATCATCAGAATGGAGAAGAAAGTTGATTTAAGTGAACCTGGCAATATTTCTGAAACTGTTGATCTACTGGGATTTTCACACACAACCATCTCTAGGGTTTGCAGACAATGGTACGAAAAAGGGAAAATATCCAGTGAGTGGCAATTCTCTGGGCAAAAATGCCTTGTTGATGACATAGGTCAGAGAAGAATGGCCAGACTCGTTTCAGCTGATAGAAAGGCAACAGTAAATAACCACTCGTTACAACCAAGGTATGCAGAAGAGCATCTCAGAACACACAACATGTCTAACCTTCAGGCAGATGGGCTACAGAAGCAGGAGACCACATTGGATGCCACTCCTGTCAGCTAAGAATGGGCTAAGAATGGGCACAATTTAAACAGACTCATCAAAATTGGACAACTGAAGACTGTAAAAATGTTGCTTGGTCTAATGAGTCTCAATTTGTTCTGCAACATTCAGTTGGTACGCTCAGTAATTGACGTCAACTACATAAAAGTATGGATCCTTCTTGCCTTGTATCAATGGTTCAGGCTGGTAGTGGTGGTGCTGGTGGTGTTATGCAGTGGGGGATATTTTCTTGGCACACATTGGGTCCCTTGGTACTGACTGACCATCATTTAAATGCCACAGACTACCAGAGTATTGTTGCTGACCATGTCCATCCCTTTATGACCACAGTGTATCCATCTCCTGATGGTTACTTCCAGCAGGATAACGCACCATGTCAAAATGCTCAAATCATCTCAAACTGGTTTCTTGAACATGACAATGAGTTCATTGTACTCAAATGGCCTCCACAGTTCCCAGATCTAAATCCAATTGAGCACCTTTGCGATGTGGTGGAACAGGAGATTGACATTATGTACACCCCCCACAGTGCTGCTAGGATAGGCACTGGCACCCTGTGACCCCAAATTGAATCAAGTGGATTTAAGAATGTTCTGCCATATTACTTAACGTTGAATTACATTTTCCAGAAATCAGTCCAGGTTTTTACTCCAACCTGCACCTTAAATGTCTTAAGAAGATTTGATAATGGATGGGGGAAATGTCATAGTAATAATTTCTAAAGTTGATCTATTTATTTTAAATTAAACAAAAACATTTTACATAGTCCACTGCATTAAAATGCAACTGAAACTATTATACGACAATAACAAACCAGGTCTGCTTAATTCGTAGCGCTGCAATGCACTGGACAGTTAGTCCAGCGAGTGCCTTAAGTCCAGTGCGGCCATGGTGGATTTCGGCCAATTGGCCAGTTATATTACAGTATATTGTACTTCCTTCTTTCACTTTTCTTGCATTCGACAATACCGCATACTTTTTAACCCCCTTTAAAGGCTTGACAACTTCAAAAAAAGCATTCAAGTTTATAAAATAAAAAAGTCTTATAGAGAAGTGTGCACGTGAGTTTTATAATAAAAGGTCTTCATGCAGAATTGGAATTCGATTTGTTAGTCTCTACAGATTATTTGTAAAAGTCACATTTTTAGCCTCGGCAAGTCCCACCTAGCAGTCACTGAGGCGCCAAGCACCTGTACAGGCGTCACGCACTTTAGGAGCAAAACGATGTGACAGGAAGCAAGAGAGCTTCACAAACCGAAGGTATGACAAGTTTGAACGCACTAACCTTTTCTGACTGGCAGTCGTGCTACTGGTAAATGGATCCGCGCAGATACGAGAGTCCGATCAAAGTTCCACTTTCCGCACTTCTTCGCCTTCTTGTGCGTTCGCGGTGCGGCTCCTCGACTTGTCACTTTGACACAACAGCTCAACCCGGGTCCCACAGATAGTTGCTGTCGCCATAATTCAAGAGAGAAGTCCTTCTCCCGTTCTCCTATCATGTGATTACAGAGGCGTGTCAGGGTTGGAACCGGACACCCTGAACAATGCGAGTTCATCGGCAGCCAGCGGCGCGTGAAACTTGCAGCCTTTCCTATACGGTGTGAGTCGGCGGAGCACAGTGCCTTCTGCTCGGACCGGCCCAGCTCTCCTGGCTTCAAAACTTGTCCGCTTTTACTTTATCACGGATGGCAGAGCTTCCGTCTTCTGCATTTCAAACATACCACATATGACTTAAAAAGAATAGCAAAATGTGGTCGCACGTGCCTCGTACAATTAAAGGCAATCTAAGTGCGGGTTATCTTGTCGAGACACCTGTTCTTTTTTTGAGACACCTGCTCTTAAATGCCTGTTTTCTGTAAGCTTTGCGATTCTCTCGCGTTATCTGCTCCAATGTGGATGGTCCTGAAGTACACTTCAGCTCCCCCATTATTGTGAACTGCATAATCCACTAACGACAAGGGCCACATAGTATACACTTTCCAAATACTGTACTTATATTGCTCTTCTTTCAGTCTCTGAAATGCCCCGTTAAGAAATGCATCATAGCTCCGCTTCGTTATTTTTTTAGCTTTATTAAGTCTGCATTGCTTTGAAAGAGTGTCGGTAAGCCCTCCTCTTTATATATATATTGAACGTTTTGATAAAATGTCACTACAGTATTAGAGAGCCGATTTAAATTCAAATTATCTGGATTAGCGCCTTTCTGTCAAATACGTTTTTTTCTGGAAGCACTCGACAGTGCCATCTATTGGATGGTAATATTAGCTTCACTTATGCATTATTAGCAGTATTTATTTTTCTCCGATAAAAGTGTTATGTTTCTATTGAGAAATTAATAGGATTTGGGGTTGCCACCATACAACTGTCAGAATGTGCGTGCTAGCTTCGTGATTCCAGTGAACCTTGAGCTATTTATCTGTAAGTTAATTTTTCACAGAATGCAACAAGAAAACAAACTAGCATTGACTGTAGACTTGCCTGTACTCTTTAGACACACTTTTTGGTTACCGTTGAAACGTTTTTCTACTTGTATTTGATACAGTGCCCTTGTTGTGACCTCTTAAAGTACAAACACGAGCAGACTTCAAAGAAATGGTCAAGATCACTTGATAAAAGAGGGAAAAGAACCACCAGCTAGTTATTGTATACAGGGGTGTAGCACAGAACTCTGGGCCCTATACAGTACATAAGCAGTCTCTGTGGACCTCTTCTTCTAGATCCATGTCTGTCACATGTCCTTTTCATTCCAGGCTCTGAGGACCCCCCACTCAGTGGGCCAATGTAATCATTACCCTTCTTCCCCCCACTACAACACCCATTATTATATATTAAAATCACCTTTCTTTCATGCACAAATGGTTGTGGTGTTTTACAGTTCAGTACAATTGTTTTCACATCTTCTCAGCTAGTGAAATGACAGGTTAATTAGCAGACATAGCCAAACAGTGGACCAGTGAAGGGGATTAAAACAGCAATTTGGTGTTTAAAGTCCAACAACTTTAGCAACTAAGCCACACTATTTGATCAGATTGCAAAGTGTGTAAAAGGATTATGTTATACAGACAGAGAAATACGTAGTATCTTTAAAAAAGCATTTAGGTCTATAGCTATGACTGTCACCTGCAGATTCATGGTTTTCTATGCAAATAAAATTCTGCCTAGTTTGCATTATTAACATGTTTTTTAATGGCAGTCTTAATCTAAATTGTATATTTGGTTAAGATGTAATATGTGCAGTCAAAGTAAATGCAATGTGAGAGTTTTTTATTCCAAGTAAAATTCTAGTTAAGAAATTTTCTTGTGATTAGAATGCTTGTTTCTGAGTATACTTTATAACATACTGTATATTTCATCATGAACTAAAAAGGTACAGTTATGTTTCTAATTATGGTACCCTTGTGTTCCAAAGTACTGTACATCACGTTCTCAAATATGGAAACACTGATTTAGCACTGAGTGATCCAAATAACATGTAGAATGTCTTGTCCTTTTAAAAGGATTTTTAATATAATCCTACTTTAAAGTTTTCAATTATTGTTTATTTTCTTTGACCTAACCTGAATATCCCTGGCTGTATATGGAAACATTCATAATCATTCTTATGTGAACAGTTAAACATTTTAAAAGTTGGGCAACACAGTACCACCTTGTTTAGTTCCTTTACCTCATAGCTCCAAGGTTCTTTGTTCAAATCTCAGATCTCCATCTGTGTGTGAGTGTTCCCTCATCCTGAAGGCTCGCCACTGAAAATGATTTCCAGCTTTATATTGGTCTGGAGAGAACTCCTCTAGTGGACTGGCAACCTACCAGAGTTGTTTTTTGACTTGCATTAGATAAGTTACTTGCTTTTCACAGCCCTGATTGATTAATTTAGGCTTGAAATTATGATGGCTATTAAAAATATTACTTTTTCAATAAAGCTAAATAATATGGAGTTGCACTAAGTTAAACCCTTGCTCATTCCACTGACAATTTTTTTTTCAGTGTATTTTAATCATCATAGTTTTATTTATTGATTTATTGCAAATTGTTTTGCTAGCTTGTCAGTTCATCCATTAACCTATTTCCAGTTTTGATAACATACCAAATTAACATGTTAACATATTTCAGAATTACTTTCAGATAATGTAAGATGCATTTCAGCTTTCCAAATATTTGAAACTAATTTGAAGTTATCTTAAAATTATCTCCCAGTGCATTTCAAGATTTCTCAAATATATTTTGATATTTATTGCACATTCAATAAACAACATCTCCACTATATATATATATATATATATATATATATATATAAAAATATATATATATATATACAGTATACTGTATATGCTTTTCAAGCCATAAACCTAAAATATGGCACACAGGTAACCACCATAAGTCAGTTTTTTTATTTAAAACTGAAATGCATTTAAAAATATTTTGATTACATTTTGTGGCATCATGAAATTATAACATTATGAGGTGTCTTGAATACATTTATAAATTTCTAAAAAAAAATTTATGCAGATATATTAAAATAACCTGTGCATTTTGAGGTTTCCTCAAATGCTTTTAAAGATATTTAAAAGAAAATAGGAAATCCTAAAGAAAATATAAGAAATTTTACAGGAAGTCATTTTCAGATATCTGGAATGCATTTGAGAAATCTTGACATCTTCCTGCAGCCAGCCATCCATTCTCAGGCCAGCTGCGAGATATAATCCCTCCGGAACTGGCTTGTCCAAGGATCTCTTCTCAGTGGGTTGTGGTGCTTAAATTAGTTTTATTAATCTAAAGTTAGGTTGGCATGCCCATCAAAAGCTGGATATTTCTCAAACAGAGACAACTGCATTTTCTTTTCTATACATTATTTTCATTCCCAAACACATACAAGTTAATTCATCACATTTAAAACTGTTTTTAATGTTTCAAGGATTTCAGCTGTTTTCACACATAGAACATCCATCCATCCTACCCACTATATCCTAACACAGGGTCACGGTGCTCTGCTGGAGCCAATCCCAGCCAGCACAGGGCAGGAACAAACCCCGGGCAGGGCACACGCAACACACCCCCACAATTTAGAATCACCAATGCACCTAACCTGCATGTCTTTGGACTGTGGGAGGAAACCGAAGGGAACCCACACAGACATGGGGAGAACATGCAAACTCCACACAGTGAGGACCCAGGAAGCGAACCCCGGTCTCCTAACTGCGAGGCAGCAGCACTACCACTGCACCACTGTGCCGCCCATAGGAACACTAAGTTACAATAAATGCATTAAATATTAGTACTGCACTCTGACTAAATTCATCTGTGCATGAAGATTTATGAAAGGAGCCTTTAGAGAATGGAAGGGAAAAGAGTATTAATGGAAACAAGCACATAATAAAAATGAAAGATTTGCAAGTCTACACATCTTCTAGTGTCTATTTCACTGTTTGGTTATTTATTTAATGGATATGGTTTTCCACATGTGAAGAAATATTTCAATTATTAATGCAAACATTGTCTTTAGCCACTTTTCACTTGTGCACACATTTTCTTATAGGACACTTCTTAAACTAATTTCCTCACCATCTACAGTAACTCAATAGCACTTATACCTGGAAATTTTTCTTATGAGATAGTTGTTTAATTAATATTTTAGCAAGAAAAGAGTGTAAACATTTTAAGGCCGAGGGGATCTAATCTACTTCAACCAACAGAATAATCTCTAGATTACTTAACTATGTGGTCTGCAAGTATGTGGCAACTGTAGAATTAAACCATGTACAGTAATTAAATGGCATGTACCTGTAACTGCAAGAAGGAATGCTTATTAGGAAATTGGTTAAAGAGAAAGGCTGTGGACACGGTGTTACTCAAGGACCTAGATTACCTACTCCTACATTGAATGGTGCTTCAAGAGTCTTCACACTTACCAGACATCATAAACGTATAATTTGTATATGTCCCATCAGCTTAACTTTCCTGTCAGTGTGGGAATAATTTTAAAACTCATGTTGCTTGTGAAACACTAAACCCTAAATCTTTAGAATATCATTTACACCCAATATGTTGTAAATCTCTCAGAAAAATTAGGTCTTCTAAAGTGAGCCTGTCTTAAAATGCCAAAGTTTGCAACTAAGATGGCAAAATGTATGGCTGACTTATAGCTCCATCGACCTGTGTTCAAATACTAGCCTGATCATTTCTGTTACGGCATTATTATGCGTTGCTTATGTTTGCACAAATTGATTGGTAAATCTTCTCATCCAGGGTTGTTTTTTAAGCCTTCTAGCTAGCTGTTTGTGAGGCTGTACTGTTATGAGAAAACAAATGGACTTTTCAAAATCTTCCTTGATATCTGTTTGAGAAGCAAATTGTATTCTAGATTTCAAATTCAAATTTGAAATACCCATCTACAGTGAAAATTCTAGTTGCAACATATTTTGAATAATTTAGTATAATGCAGCATGATGCCATAGTGTTTGCTGCTGCTACTTTACAACTCCAGAGGTCTGGTTCAGTTCTTGACTAGGTCACTGCTCATCTAGAACTCATAATAATTAACTATTGCAGCCTGGGCACTGTGGGTTTCTTCCCACAGTAAAGTTGTGCATATTTGGCTAATTGACTTGTATAAGTGAACACTGTTTTGTTTTTCTCTATGGTCTCCAATGATTATCCCTTTTGCTGGCCAGTGTCAAGTCCTGCTTTAACTCAAATGTTTCTGGAAAAGTCTCTGGTCTGTCAGATGAAAATACAGGGTGACACAGAAAAACAGGAACTTTTGAAAAACCCAATAAAAATAGAAGAAATCCAACAAAAAAAAATTATTGACAGCAATTGAACCACTACAACTTGCCTTTTAAGAGACAGTAATCCAAATTATCAATGTCTGAAAATTACATCCTGTAGATGGCGACCTCCTGTACGTATGCATTCTTCCAATCTGCTGTTGAGGTTCCCCAATGATCGCTGCAACATCTCAGCTGGGATACCACGAATCTCGTCTTGAGTACTTTGTTTCATTTCATTCAGTGTCCTTGGCCGAGTCGTGTAGACCCGACTCTTAAGGTAGCCCCACAAGAAAAAAATCACAAACGGACAAATCCGGTGATCTTGAGGGCCAGGGAATGTCACTGAATCTTGAGATGACACAGTTACCGAACAATTCTCGCACAGCTGCCATTGATTGACTTGCAATTTATTACTAAATTACTAAATGGCAAGATTGTTTACAGCTCAAGGCCCCTGTTCCGCAGTGCTGCCAACTGTACATGGCTGCCACTACGCCTTTCAAAAGTTCCTGTTTTTCTGTGTCACCCTGTACAAGTTTTAAAAACTGATGGATGGCATACTGTGGTTATATTATTAAAATTCCCTTTTTTCTGTTTAAAGACTGAGCTCAAAGAATAATGGCTATTTGGCGCCCTCATGTGAATTTATAGTAGAATTACATTTAAATATAAAAGTATTTTGATGCCTGTATATTACCAAAACTCAACTTTAGAATTGTTTAAAAAACATTCTTTTTGTCTCTCTTTTATTCACCTCCCTTGAATATATATTAAGTAAAGCATTTGTGTGTAAACCTATATGTACTGTATTAGCTTTAAATATTACTTAAAGTCAATGCAGTGGCTAAGGTTTTGGACTTTAATTCAGACGTTTTATAGTTCAGTTCCTGTAGTCTGACTCACTTTGCGTCATTTCATCTTCTTGTGCTCCAGTTGTAAATAATGAAAGTTTAAATTTGTACTTTGTTTTAATCTTGCAAGTTTTCAACCAGCTATACAATAATCATAATTGTGTAAATGTATGTGATTTTGTAAAACCAAACTGATAGCACTGAATTCTATAATAAATTGATGTGACCTTAGTTGAGGTGCCAGCCAGGGGCATCTAAAAGTAGCAAGTGGCTAATATAAGTAAAAGTTGAGATCTTATATGAAGTTAGATATGTATGTGTTTAATGTATCAACATACAAGTGCCTCAGAGCCATTTTCAGTGCTCTAAAAAGGTGATTGACACCACTCCAAGCCAGAGCGGGATGCCATTGTTAATGCTTTAACCAGACGAGCGGTAAGGTCACTTCGGCTTTCGTATTTCTGCAGAGGCCATCCCTTACTGTCTTCCTACATAAAAGAAACAATATCACTGGAGGTCAGCATTTCAGACCAGACCAAAAGAGCATCCTGACCAGCCTTTGGATGCATTTTGCACCATTATGTGCTTATATATTTTTTTTATCTTTTTCAATCCACCTACGATAAAATGAGGTTTTCCAGTGACACTCCAACTCATTGTTGTTGAACTCTTTTCTTTATATCTACCAATGTTAGTACTACTGTACTGTTATTCTACCTGTGTACTCTAAATAGCCAAAACATAATATTAAAATGTATGTGTACCTCATGTTTGTCTTGTTGAGTGACTTAGCTCTGAATGTAAAAGTTAAAAGCATCATTAGTTAGGTAAGCTATGTATATTTTAGGTCCACAACATTTTAATTTTTTAAGTTCTGAAATAATAAAAAACATTCAGCATCATTCTGTCATGTTTCCACTCAAAGCAGAGTTAAACATCTGATGCCTTACAAATAATGAATCATAGTTGTCTATTTACTATTTATAAGCTGCTGGTCAGTGTTAACTCAATTATACTGTGACTTTAAAGACTGGTTTCACTTCACCAAATTTAGTCAATCATAGAGTGCACAGTATGAGCTAGATAAAGTAAAAGCCTCACAGAAACATCAGTGTAGAGGTGAGATCAGACTATTAGTTTTATACTCATTCTTCATTTCAAGATGCATTTGCCAAAAATGTCTTACATAACCATGCATACTTGTCTGAGGACTAGATAACAAACTAGCTATTTACAAGTAACAGTAGCATTTGTTACAGTTTGTAGGCTGAGTGCAACTGTTGAAATTCAGGACTAAAGCAGAGGGGTTAAAATCCCTTTGTAAACCGATGTGTCTTCAGAAGACGGTCATGAAAAAAATTGTAACACAGCTACAGACCAAGGACTGAGAAACAACATGCATTTTTGTATGTTGGCAAGAGGATGCACAATTAGCATGCTTGTGAAAGTAGAATGGAGACTTTTTGGAGGAAAGAGATGGGAAGAAATTCAAAACATTTAGAGAAAATCCTTCTTGTGATAAGATATCTTTATGACAATAAGGGAGCTTTGGCAAGAGTAGTATTCATTTCAGAGTTAAACAAGTGATCAAAGTAAATAAAAGCAGAAAACACAAGCTGTGGATTTTCAGAAAACAAATTATTATAGTCAACACATTGTTGGCATTGTTACATTTGGCAGTTTGACAGAAGGCTTGGGTTTGGTTCCATTCAGTTTGATTTCTCATTGAATGCCAAATGCTTAGAAAATTCCTCAGATATGTAATATTTTTATGAGGCTTCTATGCACTCACCATGATGTAAATGTAATAATTGTATTCTAAATATTTAGTCACTGTACATATTATGCATATAGTAACAAATATATAGACATTGTTTTCCTCAATGGCAAAAGTAAATCAAACATGCAAGTTAAATGCTTGTCAGGCTATGTTGTATATTGGCTAAAGGAGTGGCATTCTACCTAGTGTTAGTTCTGGCCTGTATCTGTAACTTGTAAAGCTCGTCGGAAATGGTATTTTTATAGAAAGATACTGTATAAAATAAAGATTCATTGTTTACTTAGAAGATTTCAGTATTATGTATCATGTATACTAAAAATACTATTGTTAAATTATAAAAAAAGCATAAATTTGGATGTAGGCTTGTAAACCGTAGAGACAGACACTGCTCAGGGAGAAATAATCCTAACTGTCATCAGGAATTTCTGCATTTGGTTGCATTTGGAAGATAATAATAAAAAAAAACCCTTTATTTTTAAATATGCAAACACAAAATTAATGTTTATTTAATATCCTATTAGTATCTAATTTTGTTTTTGGCATTTGTTTTTCTGTGTAGTTCAGAGGATGCTTAATTTATTTGGGAATGTGTGAATAGAATAGTCATCATAAGATAGTCTTTAATGAATGTTTTTTTTATTTTATTGGTTGTTTTATGATGGTGGGTTTTCACTTTCACTTGAAAGTCCTGAATGGATTTTTAAAGTCAAAAAAGATGAGTTGTCTATATTTGGGTAACCTGTCTTTAAAGACAGTTTTTATGGACTGTGCAACGCGTGTGTTCCCATGGGTAACCATAACCTAGAACAGTAAGTTCTCAAAATAAAGAAGAATAAAAAAATAAAGCTATTAAAATAATTTATCTATACAAAACACACAAAAATATCAAATAGCTGCTCCAAGTTTAAAATCTGCAGCATTAGTGGGTGTTGGTACTAATCAAAATCAAAAGAGCCAGAGACTCTGCTGCTTACCCCAAACTCTGTCTCCTCCACTCTCAATACTCTGGCTGACCTAACTCCATGCTAGTTGAGAATATGATCCCAGCTTCCCTTCAAGCTCAGAGTGCCACTGGTGCAGGGGTAGCTTTATGCCCTGTTACAGAATAACTTTTTGACAGTCAGAAACAGCTTTTAATTGAGTTTTAATTCATATTTAAAGGACAAGGCACCCTTTGAGTATTCTGGACTGCCTGTCCCATATAACAGGACACAGGACTCCAGATGTAATTTTGTGGTAACCGCCCAGCTTTCTGGTCTTTTGATCATCCTCCATAATCTTTCTGTTTGGTTAGTGTTCATGTATTAGAGTGTTGGTCTTCCGGCACATTGCACCAAGCCACAACCCCTTTCCTCCACTACTAGTGATGGTCAGTTAGATTAATCAGGTTTGAGAATGGTAGGCTATATTATGAGGAATTTCTGCCTAAACAGTTAAATATAGGTTGGAAAATGAATTCCTTAAAGTATATGTACACAAAAGCAAAAGTGCTTATTTTTTCAGAATTGTGTGGCTTACTGTATGTATTAGGCAACAATGCATTTTTGATATAGTTTAAACATCAACAGCAGAATATGACTGGGAGTGATATTGAATGGAACATGTTATTGTACGCTATGAATTAACCCCAAACCATGATCCACATGTCTGCAAGAGCTGATAAAGTTTACTTGAATACAGATGAACATTTAATATTTAATGATTTGAATGGAAAAAGCTAGAGTCTTTGGTATTGTATGAATACATGCTTTTTAAATGTAATTTTAAGAAGTGTCTGTTTTCATGTATAAAGATGAAAAATATCTCATATCCCTTTTGTATACAGTATATATTACTTGTTTCCAGAAAAAGACATTTTACACCTCAAACATCAGTATGATGGTAGCTTTTTCAAGCTCCATGTATTCCTGTCAAAGCTGCTTGCAACTGTCTATCTATAGTGTGTCACACACATGTGCATGGGGTACAGTTTACAGCTCAAATAGTGTTGTTCATCAGCCAGACCGGGGGTTGGCACTCTCATCCGATCTTCTCCCCTCTTGCTCCTCTCCAGTTTAGACAAAGACCCTGCCTCTCAATGAAATCACCACTGGTCCACCCACTGTTGATGTCACTTCCGGGACTCCTAATGATGTAATTTCCGGTACCCAGAATCCATCTTCCTCCCACATCAATTCCTGTTCTAACCAACCATATTGAAATGGCCCTGTTCAAAAACCAAACGACAGGTCTGATCCTTTCTTGGTTTTGTCAGGTACTACTGGTTTGTACCCTGGTTCTTCAAGACAATGGCATCCTTGACAGATTTAACAAATGGGCCCCTGACAATGTGGTATGGGATAGTAAAGCAGCTGCTGCATTTCATGACCTAAAGCAGGCCCTTATGTCAGCACCTGTCCTAATGGCTCCTAACTTTTCTCTGCATTTTATCCTCTAGACCGATGCTTTGGACACAGGACTTGGTGTCAATGGTGTCGAACACCGTCATGTTCCTGAGCCGGAAACTGCTGGATCAGGAAACCAGGTATGAGGCTGTGGAACAAGAGGCCTTGACGATCAAATGGACAGTAATGCAACTGAGGTACTACCTCTTGGGCCGTGAGTTTACCCTGGTCACTGATCATGCTGCTCTGCAGTAGATGGCAGTGCACAAGGAGTGTAACACACATGTCATCCATTGGTTTTTAGACCTCCAGCCTTATAAGTTTTCTGTCTTTTATTGTCAGAGTTCACAGACTAACAGGTCTGGGCTGAGGCGGGGGGCCATCTCACACATGTGCGCATGGGGGGCAGTTTACAGGGTCAAATAGTGTTATTCGTCAGCCAGACCGGGGGTTGGTACTCTCACCTGATCGTCTCTCCTCTTGTTCCTCTGCAGTTCTGCCGAAGACCCTGCCTAACAATGACAACACCACTGGTTCACCCAATGTTGAAGTCCATTCCAGCAACCCCTGATGATGTCATTTCTGGTACCCAGAATCCATCTTCCTGCCACATCAGTTCCTGTTTTAGCCTCCCTGACTCCACCTGTTCATCTTATCCACCATATTTCTAGCCCAGACTCAACCTGTTAGTCAGTTCAGTTGTGAACTCCACATCTGTAAAGACATGCTTTTTATTTTGCTGAATTTTTAGTACATGGGGTTGCCATTCCCAAACCTTTTTCTGTCTGCTGCCTAATTTTTTACAAGTGTCATACTATAGAGAATATCAGCAAAACAGTTTATGGGGAAAGAACATCCTAATGTAGTTTGTATTCTTTGTCCTTTTATAGATTTTGTTGTTTAACACAGGTGAGAACATTGTAATGAAACCATTGCATAATGGTCTGCGAGCCATTTAGAATTTTAAACCGATATTGCAAAATACATGTGAAAGCAATTGACCAAACAGAAGTTCCACTTACTTTTATAGTTTGCAAAGCTCAATGAATACAGTTATACTATATACCATTTTTCCCATTTTAATTTATTGTCTAATATACTATACAACAAGCTTTAATATTAACTGGAGTGAAACACACAAGGTTTTTCAGTCCTTTAATAATATATTTGACAGTGTCAGTTAAAAGCATGCAGTACAGAATATAATGTTGTTCCTTTGATAAGGTCTAAGGAACCATAAAAGCAAAGCCAGCCTTGCTTTCCTAAATACACCTTTTTCTTTATTTTCAAAATCTTCTACTAATGTATGCTCCAGCCCTAACTTCCACCTGTACTGGAAGAAATGGGAATATATATATGCATATTGTATACACAAATGAACTGACAGACAATTATTACTGTTTATTTTACTTTAGCTCATCAGAGTCCATCATTGTGATTCTTCAGTTAGCAATGAAGCACCCAGTATAGTACAGTATACATATAATGTGTATTTTGTGATCAGAGCTCGTCATGTCACTCTTTTGAGATTTATTATCTAAAACTACTGCATGAAATGAATCTTTGCTCTCAAAAAGTGTAGGGTAATGGTAAGTGTGGTAATCAAGACAACCTGAATGATAATTGGAGTTCTTTTGACTTTGTACTGATTGTTAGATCTAAGTAAAATATATTCATAATTTTTGTTTCTGTACAATTAAGCAAATATGCCTTAAAAACTCAATCAGGCAAATTTATTGTAAATAAGTTAGTTTTACAGCCTTTTGGAAAACAGCATAATAGTCATTAGTTTGCATTACACATTATAAAGTTTATATGTATTGTAAAATAAAATTTGTATTACTTGTAGGACGTTTACAAAATATGCCTTTGTTTATTCTATGATATTTCGGGTACTCTAAACAACTGTATTGAAGTATCCTGATATAACAGATTATACATATAGAACTATGTATGAAACACGTACATAACTTTTTAAATAATCTTGTTTTGAATGTTGAATGTTTATAGGCTGGTAAATGTTTAATACAAGACTAAAAGCAAAACAAATGTGTGAATGGAGCACTTAGCGTAATGTGCCTATCAGCCAAAATCTCAGGGTCACTATTTTTGATTAACCTATGGGCTCTCTGATTTTTTTGTAGTCACTTTGTAAAGTGTCTGGTATCCATCATCCCAAGAATAAATCTGTTTCTCCTTGAAGTTATAGTGCATAACAGAATGTCTAGTGTAACTTTTTGGAAAATACAGAGTGGGCATATCATCACTGCTAGCAATATCATGGGCATCATAAATGCACTGAATTCTTGAGCGACCACCATATTCAGAATTGTAAGCAACAAATAATGTGCCACATATCAAAAATGCAGCTTCAGCCTCCTTGCTGGTGCAGGTAGTGTCCCAACTGTGCTCTACAGCTAGACTTCCACGGTCTATCTTAGTGAGCACTATATTTCCATTTATGTCTGGGTCTGCGTGGATGGACCAAAGACCTTGTTCATCCAAAGCCAAGTCTATGAATGTGTAAGGAGAAAGCTGGTATGCAGGCACCTGGCCAGCATTTGGTAGTATCATACTGTCTGTCACATTCTTGCTGCGAATGTGGTACTTTATAATTTCATTTGTAGATCCACTCTTGTGAAAATACAAGAAACCATTATACACAACATGACCTGTGCCTTGCCAAGGAAAGGGCAGGGTAATGTTCTTTGCTGCATTGCCTTCTGTAAATGCTTTCATATTTGAAAACTCCATAAACATGTCATTTTTAGATCCACTTAAAAAATATATTTTTGGAGAATCTTTGGCAGGATCCTTCATCCACGAACCTTGAGTGTCTCCACTTTTCTTAACAATTTTGAGGGATTTGATGCTTGTTAACATTCCATCACAATCTGTTTAAGATAAAGCAAAATCATACATATCAATCAAATGTAAATCTATCTGTTGACATATAAAACAATATTAATTTATTATTTAAAGTTTAATATAGGCTCCAATTATGACTTTATCACAGTTGTATAACCTCAAACACTTCATGATTATGGAATTGGTCATTATGCAACATTGGGAATTTTTTACATGTTATATGTCACGATTTCAATTTATTCTTCTTATTTTACCTGCAAAAGCCTACATTATAAAATAACTTTTTTTCTGGATTTGGTTTTGAACAACATAATTTTGTTTATTAAATAGAGAGGATTAAACACTTATTTAGCTAAAAACAATTTGTTCCAGTATCAAATTCAGTAGGTACCATGACAAGATAGCTAATTCCTGACTCTTACTATTCTCAGTGTGACAAAATGCCCTTTTCTTTATGTCCTCATATGTACTTTTATTGAATTTCCACTGGTATCATTAAAATCATATGTTCACTACTTACATAGTGGAATTCTACAGTAATTCATTATGTTTTGCAATTTTAGGGAAAGCTGTTCACAGCTTTGAAAATGTGGTTGTTTAAAGTACTGTAGATATATACTTTTGACGCTAAAGACTAAAATTTGTAGCACAATGCTCAAAATTACATTCAGTAATTTAGTATGTTTTTGAGCAATATCTATGGAACTTGATTAAACAAACTGTTACTTAAATCATCGTTTTTCCCCATTTTCTGATGTTCTTTGCTGTCGACGTAGAAATGATCTGTAAGTAATTGGTTATTATTTACCTTCGTAATACCTATGATTCTTTGACATTCGTTTTGGTGGTGAAGCATTTACTTTCATGTTAAATCATGATGGAATATTTATTGCTTTTTCCATATGTCATATAGTTTATGGTGGAAATATTGTTCTCCTGAAATAAAAAAACATTGGGTTTGAAAAAGGAAAACACATTTCTAAATCTCTAGAACATGTTTTGAGCATTTTTAGAAGGATGTATGTCCATGTCCATGTGTCGTTATTTTTGTGGTAACAAAATTTGTGAACAATTTGAATTTAGCACAAATGGATCAATTCTCATTAAATTTTATGGACACCTCTCACTCATTAGTCTTAAGATCTGATTAGGTTTTGTATGAAATTCTAACTGTTTACCTTCATTTTTTAAAATGTTCAAAGTTTTAAATTTAATACCAACAGCAGCCAAATCAGTACACAAAAGTTTCCAAAATATGGCTTATGCATTTAGGACTTTAAAAGATTTTTGTGAATTTTGAGTTCAATCTGAAGCTCAAGCTCAAAATGTAAATTTTTCCAAGTATTGTAGTATTGGTATTGTATCTTATGTATATTTTGGTAAATTACACCTTATATTCTACTCATGTGGCAAATATGAGACATATGTTGGCATGTTCAATGATATAACTGGGTATAATAATAATAAGGAAATTCTTACAAACTCATTTCATATTTATGACTGGTGATAGATTGCAAAAAATATCTAATAACCAGATCATAATCTTGATTTTTTTCCACTCTTTTACATAGTTATTTTTTTTCTTTTGGTAATGTTTAAAGTAAAATATGCACTGTGCAGGAAAAGTGCACGGTCAATGGTTAATTTCGACATTGTGTGCAATGCCAGTCCTAAAAATAAAAATATTAATATATTTAAACTGTGGTATTTGAGTTCTTTAAATGCATCATTACAAAAATTAGTTTTAGAATAAGGAACCCAGAACTTTTTTTTATTTTCTTGGCTACTTATGGGTACAAAGCCACAAATGTTAAACCTCTGATGTAATTAATCCTGATTTAGTGTACAGTACTTGAAAGCAACAAATAAGCTATATCCAGTCCAGGTTTATTCTGGACAAATAAAGAAGATAGTGTGTTCAACCACAATTGAAACTGTTTAAAATACTAAAATGAACCATCTTTTAAGGACTGTTTAGGCAGATATGCTCTGAGAAGCAATGCACTGTTATGTGGTGAAATGTGCACGTAAACTGAAAACACATTTTTGTAAAGTCCTGAAACACAGGGAGGACCTGCATGGACTGTACATGCAGTAAGCCTAGTCTTTAGAATAACAGATTACTTATCAATAATGATTTTATCAAAAACAGTTATATCGTAGGGTGTAGTTTACCATGTTTATAAGGTTTGCTGCTATTGTGCACTGCATACAGAAGCTGACTTGTATCATTACATTATGAATACTATTATATATACAGTGATACTGGAATGAAAAATTGCTGATATATGGTGCTGCAGCATCTGAGTAAGAAACAAGTGCCTTCAAATATCTGCACCTGCTATCAACAAAAGTTGAAAGAAACTGTATTGTTGATTGTGACAAAGCTAGCGGAGAAAAGAATTTGAATGCTTTTTGCTGACTGAGGCAAATACCTACCAGGTCAGGTTTCAAGTTTTATTGTCATATACAGATATCAATGAAACATCATTACCAGTAATGAAATTCTTGGGCTCAGTGCCTCCTCAAATTGCACAGTAACATAATTCTAAATATTAATACAAAAATGAAAATAATAAAAGTAAGAATAAAATAATAAGGTACATAGTAAAATATTGAATGCCTGTAGAGCAAGGGAGTGTAGTGCATGTACTGTATTTCAGTAGCCTGATGGCTTGTGGGTACAAACTTTCCCTGAACCTGCTGGTGCAGGTCTGGATGCACTTGTATCACCTGCCAGACGGCAGGAGTGTGAAGAATCTGTGGCTGGGATGGCTGGGGATCAGAGAGATTCCACCTTTTCATCTGCAGTGCTGCCTGTAAAGATCCTGGATGTCTGGCAGCACAGTCCTAGTTGGGCATTGTGCCGATCTGACCATTCTCTGTTGACCTTTGCGTTCCAGAGCATTACAGCTGTCATACCAGGTCGTGATAAAACCAGATAGAATACGCTCAATGGTACATCAGTAGAAACTGGTGAGTATTCTGGAGCCCATACAAAACTTCCTCAGCCACCATAGAAAGAAGAGCCACTGTCTTGCTGCTTTCATGAACACACCTACAGTATATGGTGCAACCAGTGTAGATCCTCACTGATATCCCCAGGAATCTGAAACAACTGACTCTTCCCACCTCTGTTCCCTCAGTGTGAGTGGGTGTGTGGCCACCACCCCGCAATTTCCTATAGTCTACGATGAGCTCCATGGTCTTCCTGATGTTGAGCAGCAGGTTGTTGTTCTGACACCATGATGTCAGGGTTGTCACCTCTGCTCTATAGACAGACTCATCTCCATCTGATATGCAGCCAATAATTGTTGTGTCATCTGCAAATTTAATGATAGTACAGAAGCTTTGTGTGGCCGTACAGTCAAGGGTGAACAGAGTACACAACAGGGGGCTGAGCACACATCCCTGGGGGACCATGGTGTTGAGTGTCACTGTGGAAGAGGTGACATTGCCAATCCTTACCATTTGTGGTCTGCCTGTCAGAAAGTCCAGGTTGCAGTTGCACAGGGATGTACTGATGCACAGATCACATAGCTTAAAGAGTGTCCAAAAGAGTCTGTCTGTCACATGTAATCAATTACAAATTGCAAGAAAACGATAATAATGTTAAAAATACAAGAAAAAGTTGAGGAGGATGCAGAGTGATGGCAGTCATTCTCACCGGTACCATCATGAAGGAATTTGAAAATGCTTAAGTGCTGGAAACATCACTTAAGGAAAAGGACATACAGTAGTAGTTCAGCTTCATTTACCTTTAAAATTCTGACACTAAATAAAGTGGCTCTAGTAACACATGAGCCAACCACAACATTAAACCCACACGCTTAATATTGTGTAAGCCCCCTTCGTGCCGCCAAAACTGCTCTGACCCGTCTAGGCATGGACTCCAAGATCTCTGAACATGTCCTGTGCTATCTGCCACCAAGATGTTGGCAGCAGATCCTTTACATCCTTTATGTTGCAAGGTGGAGCCTCCATGGATTGGACTTGTTTTTCCAGCATATACCACAGATGCTTACTCGGATTGAAATCAGGGGAATATGGAGGCCAAGTCAACGCCTTGAACTCTTTGTCATGTTCTTCAACCCATTCCTAAATAATTTTTGCAGTGTGACAGGGAGCATTATCCTGCTGAAAGGCTCCACTGCTGTCAGGTAATACCATTGCCATGAAGGAGTGTATGTGGTCTGCAGCAATCTTTAAATAGTTAGTATGTGTTAAAATAATATCCACAAAAATGCCAGGACCCAAAGTTTCCCAACATAACATTGTCCAGAGCACCACACAGCCTCCAACAGCTTGCCTTCTTCCCATAGTTCACCCTGCTTCTATCTCTTCCCCAAGTAAACAATGCACATGCACATGGCCTTCCACATGATCTAAAAGAAAATGTGATTCATCAAACCAGGCCACCTTCTTCCACTGCTCCATGGACCAGTTCTGACGCTCACATGCTCATTATAGATGCTTTTGGTGGTGGACAGAGCCCCATACACAGCAAGCTGCAATATACTGCATGTACTAAAACCTTTCTCTCATGGCCAGCATTGCATTTTTCGTTTGTGGAATCTAACCAGACAGACATATGCATCACTGAGCCTTGGGCATCCATGTCCTTGTCCCAGTTTACCGATTATCCTTCTCTGGACCACTTTTTATAGGTACTAACCACTGCATACCAGGAACACCACATAAGATCTGCTGTTTCGGAGAAGCACTGACAAAGTCATCTAGTTATCACAATTTGGCCTTTGTCATTCAGATCCTTATGCTTGTGCATTTTTCCTGCTTCAAACACATCAACTTCAAGAACTGACTGTTCACTGGCTGCCTAATATACTCCACCAGGTGCCATTGTAACAAGTTAATTGATGTTATTCATTTCATCTCTTATTGGTTTTGATGTTGAGGCTGTTTGGGGTGTAGGCATCACAACCAGTTTGTTATTAGTATTTGCTAGATCTACAGAAAAGTGTAAAACAATTGACTTTCTAAGATGTGATAGTTCAACTGTTTTATGATCTCACTATACTAGTAAATTCATTATTTTACTAGGTAAGGGGAAGATGTGATTGTGGGAGTAAGGACAGTCAGTAACCCACAACATTTTCAGATGTTTGATTTCATTTTTTGTAATCATTTTTTTTATAAATACATCAGACTGCCGGCACAAGGCATACTGCATGTACCTAAATATGGTATGGATTTAAGATTGTGACATTTTTGCGCATTTTGTCCCAATTAAAGTTACGAAATTACAAGTGCTGTTCAGTAATCTTTGGAGCAATTGCAATGGTATCCTTGCCTTGATTTATGGTTTTGGAGAAACTGGGCTTCCATATGCCTTGATTGTGACAGTTGAGCAGCCTAGCCCTAAATGTCAACAGATTTAAGGGCTTCTCACAAACATATATATATATATATATATCTTATATATAAACATCTAAGTGTGGAAGTTTGTGTGTCCGTCTGTCCGGCCCGGAAGTGAAAGATGAAGTCGGGATAAGGGCTCCACCTCTGAGGATACACAAGCGAAGCCAGCACGTCAGCAAAATGAAACCTCTGAAGAAAGAGTCACTCGCTTAGCCACTAATACAGAAGTGAGGCAAGCACATCAGCAAAATGGTATCCCTTTTATTTTTCCTCCTGCTGCTAATACAGAAGCGAGGCAAGCATGTTGGCAAAAACGAAACCTCTGAAGAAAGACAAAGTCGCTTAGCTGCCAATGCACAAGAGATTCAAGCATGTTGGCAAAACGGAACCTCCTAGGAGAGAGATGCCCAGAGTAGTTCCTTTCAATTACCTGACATCTCTACATTTCAGTTTTTTTCTGATAATTTCAATAGTTTCTAGAACCCCATTCTTTTTACAGCATGGGCTTACACAGCTAGTATATACAAACAATATATATATATATAGAGAGAGAGAGATGCATTGTAGAACAAGGTTCTACATAGGCTTTTAGTGGTACACATGGTCCTATTTGGTAAAACAGAATCCATGAAAAGGATGCAGGAGTTGAGCCTGTTTTAGCGTAAAGCCAACTGGGCCTCCTCTCCCTAAATTATGCAGGACAATAGGCTGGAAATTTATTTGAGTTGGTCAATTAGACTTGAATTTTATCCAATGATAGGAGTATTAATGAAGGTAAGGCTGCATCTATCTATCTATCTATCTATCTATCTATCTATCTATCTATCTATCTATCTATCTATCTATCTAT
>JANRMT010062854.1:19375439-19385948 GCA_026402145.1 Polypterus bichir lapradei | reverse complement strand
TATCTATCTATCTATCTATCTATCTATCTATCTATCTATCTATCTATGCAGATCCAATCAGCTGAAACTACATCTGCTATACCCTTACAACTAAGTCTGTTTATCTTTGTCTCTGTCTTCCTCTTTCTTTGTTGCTTCTGATTTCTTGGGTCTGGATGCATGGCAGGCAATCTCTGAAATCTCCCTGAAAACCATAGGGGATCATTGCTTTCACACTCTGGCTTTGTGCCAGGGAGGGAGAAGCCTTACTTCTTAAAGAGAAAACAGCTAAACCAGATACAGTATAAGCAAGGTGAAAGAGACATCAACATTTTTAAGTCACAAAGTACAAAGTAAATAGCCAACCAAACAGAACGAATGGAGGAAGTTGATACTCCTACAGACATGGAGCATTTAGCACTCATACTATACGCTCATAAAGTTGTTCACTTGAACCTGGGGTAAAAACAATGGCAAAAAGTATTTTTGATTTTTAACTTATTTTTTTAACAAAAGTGTCATGCTTTAATTGGTCCCACACATTTACACTGTAAGCAAAGTAGTATTTAGTAAATTTATAAAAATACAGAAAACAAGTGTCTTCTGGGAGTCATTACCAAATTCCAAGAATATCACCAAAACCAAAATGCTAAGACAATGACCCAAGTTGAGAAATCAGAAGCTAAAAGTAATCAGAATACCTAACACTATGACCTTAAGAATAACATTATTCATTTAAATTTATCTTTATTCACTTAGCAGACACTTATCTCCAACACAACTTACAAAAGAGATGAAACATAATAGTGTAACAAAATTAGTCAACACAAATATAAACCTCTAAACTAATTAAAACAACACAAGACTAATTTTCCTTATAGCTACAAAAAACCTAGCATCAAAATTATTATCATCTAGAAAGAATTTCACAGAACAATAAAGTCTTCAAACAATTGTTAAACAAGATATCTGTAAACTTTGTCTTTCTTTCTCGTTATATATTCTACTACATCAGGCTTGCAATCTATTAAAGAATTAAACAAAATTCCCCAAAGTAAATATATTGTAACCAGGCCTGACAGAGAGAGACAGATACAGAGTGGACAGCCTGTGCAGGGCAGCAATTTGGGGGGTTTGGTCCAGAATGATTGTGCTAACTGTTGAGACACTTTCCTTCACAAAAATCCTGTAGCTTTGGCACATGATTCCTGGGGAGTCTCGATCCTGGTATGGATCAGCTCAAGGAGGTGGAAAGTAAGTAGAAGCTGTTATCTCAAACCCCATGTGAACAAAGGGAGACTTCAAATCTCTACAATTGTTGGCTGCAAAAGAGAAGAGTAAAGACAGACTGAAGAGGCAGGTCCAGTGGAGTTAAAGCATGGTTGAGGATGGAGACTAGGGTTTGGGCAATGTATAATCAACGGCTTTTAATGGACCATCAACTACTAACATTCTGTTATTGTTATTCTATTCCCCTGAAGCAAAACCTCAGTTATCTAGGATTTTTCCTAAATTTTTGTATCCGTTGACATACCATCTGGTAACTACTCCACAGGTTGAGAACCACTGGTCTAAAATTGTTTTTCAGACCTGCTGTTTCCTTGAATCTGTCTGAATAGTTTGTGCCACCTTTGCTGTATTATAGTGCAGGACGGAGTATATTCACAGGAAAAGAGTTGCCAGGAATCACTGCCAGAATAGTATTAGTAAAAGTTTTGGTTTTTTTTTTCTAATGAAAGCTTATCCCACCACTCCAAAAAATTGGTCTTATCTCACAAAAGTACTGCTTCCATACATGTACTTAGTGGTATTGCATATGTGTGCTTTTTCAGTAAATTTAGTTGTAATTATTTTGCTGCAAGGCAGCACAGTGGTGAGTGTACCTGTCTCATAGCTTCAGAAGATTAGATTTAGTTTTAATCTGGACACAGCATGCATTGAGTTTGCATTTTATTTCTGTTTTACCTTGATTGACCTGTGCTGATGCTTTAGTGCTCTACGATAACAATGACAATAGCAACATTTATGTATATAGCACATTTTCATACAAAGAATGTAGCTCAAAATGCTTTAAGTGATAGACTGGCATACCCTCTGGAACTGACATTTGAACTCTGTTGGCTGGGTAGTTTTGACTGGTGACTGGTAATTTGTGTATTTGCAATTGAGCCCTGCATTACACTGCTATGGAGTGCAGGGTTTGCCCTTGTGTTGTGTCTTGGCTTACCAACAAGTTCCACTAATGTTCAGTAATAGGTATGCATTCTGGCTGTCTTTCATTATTCTTCTTGGGTTTAAATTTTGCGTTTTTTTCATTTAAAAAATCCATCTTGTAATATTAACAAATAGTTTAAGATGAAACTGTAAATATAATTATCTTTAAAAACTTTAATACATTTATTATCTGCCTCAAGTTCTAATAAAGGCAATACTTTTAGTTGATTTCTATCAAAATAAAAATCAATGAATGAATTGAGAAATATTACTAACTCTAATCTAACCTGCTTTTGCTGAACTATAGTTATTGAACATTCTGCTAAGTTCGCAAAGCATGATTGCTGGTTTGTAAGTCTTTAGTGTTTCATGTTTTCTTTGTTTTTGTTTAACTTATACCTTACGCTTCTAAAATTGTAATTTAGAATAAAACTGATGGAAAAATAAAACAAAAAAAATGATACCATGCAAAATGATCTATATGTCCTTCTCAGTATACAGATTTACTATATGTAATAAAATCAGTATTTTTTGAGAATATATTATAAACTAATGGTAAGACCTTTAAGTAGAGGAACATATTTTTAAAGTGTTATTTGTACGCGCATGTCACAAGCTTTTGAGGGGACTCCGGGAAGTCATTTAGAGAGAACACCAGGTACATTTTGTTAGTCATTTTTCTCTACAGAAGGGATTAGCCTGACATAGAAGACTTCCCGGTAGCCCACCTCTGACATCCTTATAACACCACCCTTTCCAGTTTTCAGGATATTAAAGACATTGCTCACCCAAAAATGCCATTTTTTATTATATGTCACTAACGTCATGTTATTTGTAGTGATGATTGATATGTGGATCATGTGACGTCAGCAACGTGAGATTTTTTTCATGGACATTTTACATTGGACATTGACTTCTGTTGTCTGACATTGGTCATTATTGGCTTCCATTCTATCAGAAATGTTGTTATGTCAGTTGTCAATGAAAACATGATTAAAATATTTTTCTTGGCCATCGCTAACACATTGGTAAAGTAACATATTCAAAAATATATAATTTTTGAATGGAGTATTCCTTTAATCCAGTAGACACACCAAACTGGTATCTTGATTGACTGGTGAACGACAAAGGCACACTAGCGTGATGGATGCACAAGCTCCTTATTTGATTTACCTGTCTAATTAAAACGATGCCACAAAACAGGGACATTCAGTGTGGACATCCCCCAGATGTTACTGACACATCTATTATAATTTATTTTTGAATAGATTTTGCCTATGTGTAAATATAAGCAATATTAGGTCTGCATGTACAGTACAGAACAGAAAAGAAAAAGCTACAATAACTTTAAGGTGCAGCTTGTGAAATGCACTTTATGGTGTGTTATATTTAGAAATAAAACTGGCAGATTGTTCTCAGGGGTTGTCTCACATCCTGACCAAAAATTGTTAAATTGTATTGTTAAATGTTCCAGCACAAATCTTATTTGCAAAATCAGTAACATGATTGCCCATATCATTATGTTATTCTCCTCATAATCTAGAGAACCATAATATCACTAATTGTTTAGCCTTACATATTTAGGAACAGGTGGTCTGCTTTACCACTCTTTCTTAATAGTCCATTGGTACTATGAAAATATGAATGCCAATTACTTAACCTAATTACTCTGTATGAATTACATAATAAATTACATGCATGTCTTGTATACCTCTCCAATCCATGTTCAATATTTTTAAATGCAGTTACAGGACCATAAAGATTAAAAACTGCCCTGTCAGACACAAAGGAGAAACTAACGCCAGGTGAGACACATTCACAAAGAAATTTACAATCGCCACTTAGCTTACAAGACACAGCTATTATATATGGAGGGCAATTCGAGTGCCCGGAGGAAGAATTTATATGGGCACAGGGATAATGTGTTAACTCCTCATAGGCAGTGACCAAGTCAGATTTTTAAATCATGGTTCTGCTGCTGTGAAGCAAATGCACTAACCACTGCTAAATAATTCAGGTCAGTAGATAAACAGTTTATTCATTGAAGCATCCACTTCCTGATCTGAGTGTTTGATTTAGAGTGGTAGGGAGCAGCCTTCTCAACAGGAACTCATCCTGAAGAGAATGCCAGTTTTTTTCCTAGTGTTAAAACTTAATATGTTGAAGTAGCTCAAATTAAACAACATCCCAGAATTCTAGGATTGAAGATTCATCATGCAGAAGTGGAGTTTTTTCAGCTATCTGAAACATCATTGCAAAAATAACCTACAGTAGTAAAGACTATTGTGATGTGAAATGGTGTATCAGTTTGTTTATGCTGTTTAATATTAGGTTTTGTATTAATTGTTCATTGAAACTCAGCATTTCTAAGATAAATGTGATTTCAATCTGTCATAAAACAATGTAAGACAATACATATTCCACAGAAAATGGCAGCAAAAATAGGATAAATTCTGGAACCATTCTGTTCAGCTGCAATGTGAAGGTTTTATTCCACAAAAACCATATTTACTTACTTACCTGGGATTGGTTTGAGTTTTGCCTTTTTCTTGCCTTCTGCTTCCCGAACTTGTTCTTTCAAAAGATTTTCATCCACTTCTATACAAGGCTGCTGTGATGTTTGGGCCTCAAGGTAGTCAACATCCCGCTCAATCTTCTCCACCCTTGTCACCACATTGTCTACTTGATTCTTGAGTTCAGATTTATATGTGTTTAAACTATCCAGCCTACTCCTTGTTTCTGTAGAAAAGTCATATAACTCTTGGGCATATTTGGAAGACTCTTCGTGGCATTTTGTTAGTCTATCCTGAGTGGTTTGAAGTAAGAAAAGAAATAAATCATTATTGGTTCCAAAGTGGTTTGCTAACAAATATTGTAATTAATATTTATTTAACTTTTTTCTGAATTATAACTTTTTAGATAGATAGATAGATAGATAGATAGATAGATAGATAGATAAATAGATAGAACTTTATTTGCTCATAGAGGAGATTATTTAACCTGATTATTTGATCAGTTATTCCATCAGAACCAAATTAAATAAATGATATCAAATTGATAATGTTATAGTCTGCAATACATATTTTACAAAACAAGAATTATATGAAGGTTTCATTGCATATTGCAATTTAATGTACTACTCAGTATTTATAATAAAACAGACAGTTTATGTAGTTACTTACTTCTAGTTGTGCTAGTCTTTGCTCAAGGTATTGCATCATTAGGATATCCTGTGTTAGACGCTGGGCTCTTCCACATGCTTGTGTTAAGATGAAAATTCCTAAGACCCTCAAACAACAGCTGATCATATTTATTAAAACACAGTATTAAAGAAGAGATTTACTTGAAAAAATCCTGTAACAAAGGAGCGGACTGTTCAAATAACATTTACAAGGTAAATTTTCTGTTAGAAAATGGACTCCAATAACACTTAAACTTTCCTGAAGCTTGCTGCTCAGTCTGCAGAACAGTTTAATGTTTACTATGCAAAGTTTTTCTTTCCAGTAGCCTGTCATGTCACTAATGCATTCCAGATGTTTAACTGGCTTGCTTAAGTATAAAATCCGCTGTATTAAGAGAGAGGTAACTTCCTTACTAATAAAGAGCATTTCCTTTTTATCTTATAACAAAACTACAAAGCAAAATT
The DNA here is from genome assembly GCA_026402145.1 of Polypterus bichir lapradei. Lineage (NCBI taxonomy): Eukaryota > Metazoa > Chordata > Cladistia > Polypteriformes > Polypteridae > Polypterus > Polypterus bichir. The sequence goes on along the minus strand of JANRMT010062854.1, from coordinate 19,380,109 downwards.
TGTGTTATATTTTCCCTTAATACATTTTCAAGCACATTAAATGTCAGACAAAAAGTAAAAATCGGTAATTCTAATAAAAGCCAGCCCATTCTCATGAAGGAAGGGTAAGTATGTAGGAGTGTGGAAATGAACAAGACAAGAGGAAAGAACACATCAGAGCCAATGAACCCTATTGAAAGAGCAATAGATCTTTTAAAACTTGAAGCAGTGCATTCCAAATAGACTTTGTTTATGTTAGTTGGAAGACTAACATAAATTAATCATGTGCTATTGTCTGTGTGATGTAGCACAGCACAAGTTGTACATACAGTATACATGTGCAAAGGGAATCTGGACAGCTTGGTGGTTTAGCAATTCATATGCTTTCCTCTTCTCAATGGCAATCATGCCAGTCTCTGACCTACTTTGACAGGACCACTGGCACCTCGTTTGAGGTCATCTTGGAGTAATACTGCTTCTAGATCAATGTCACTGCTTTTCTGTCACATTCACAATTACAGTAGAATTTGTATCCATCATTAGGAGGACTACTTCACTTGACTCACCTAATCATCTAGAACCAATCCATATCTGGTAGGGCCATATAGTCATTTGTTATTCTTGCTTGATAATTGGACTAACATCAAGGCCTATCATCTTACTAATTGGTTCCTATGTTTCATATCCTTTAAATAATTAAAGGCCTTCTTTTTGGGTAGATTGGCTCTATAAAGAACAAAGCACATGTTGCCAGTTCTCCACCCTTGTTTACTTAATGGGTCTGTTTCATTGACCTTAAAGGGTTCCATATGATGCAAAGAATTGCATATAATGTAAAGAACAGAACCATACTTTTAGGGTTCTTTCCAGAATTTGGGTGGACATCCTTTTTTCCTGGAAGCTATCCTCTGATGGTCTACTGGGACAACATAATTCTTCTCTGTTAAAACAGGGATCAAGTGCTGCTACTTGGCATGTGGTGTGGTGTAGTGGTTAAAGCTTTAGACTTTAGGCTTTACAACTAGAGGTTGTAGGATCCAATTCCAGTACTGATACTGTGTGACCATGAGCAAATCACTTCACCAGTCTGTTCTTTAATTGGAAAAACAAAAGAAATATAACCAATTGTAGGTCAAATGTTGTTTGTCACGTTGGACAAAGGCATCAGCCAAATAAGTTAATAAAATTTGATAGGCAGAAGTGTTAGAACTAGTAATAAGTGAAACAGACAAGTTTCACTTGGCATACAGGTTCGTGAAATGCAAAACTCACTAACAAGGGATTTGGCAGGGATTTAAATTTTTTAGGGTGGAAAGCAAATAATATTGCTCCCTATGGGTTATTAAAACGCGTGTTCTGTACTCTTTGTATTATTTGGCAGGTACTGTATAACATATCTATGATCTGCTTCTAGCAGCTGAGAGGACGTGGTGGTCGTCCAGCACAACAAATATTTTGTTTAAGTATGGGAAACCCTTTACTTTCATTCCCACCACCTCAGCACAGTTACAAGGCCTCCTAATTTTTCTTCTCTCCTTTTCTCTTTTTCCTTCCACCTCCACTCCTTCTTGGGCAAGCTTTGTCTCTCTCTCTCTCTCTCTCTCTCTCTCTTTCTCTCTCCCTCTCCCTCTCCCTCCTGACTCTGGCTTCTCAAATGAAGACAGGCGGCTTCTTTTATGCTGCACCTGGGAGCACTTCAGGTGGCTAAACAGCATTATCTGGAAGCAGTCCCAGGTATGTTGGAAACCCAAAGTAGGGCTCTGCAACTCCCCCTGGTAGTCCCCAATGAACCCAATGTGCCAAACTCCAACTCCCATGGAGCCCTGTGGGAATCTGAGCTTCCTGGCTGGGAAAGGGCCCTGGCACAATATATATATATATTTCTTTATCTACCTGTTTATGTATTTATTTATTTAAAGAGCTTCTGTAAAAAGCGAAATTTCTCCATGGGGACAAAATATCTATCTATCTATCTATCTATCTATCTATCTATCTATCTATCTAACACTACTATTACTACTACCCCTTGACACAGCCTTCTTTGACTCTAATAGAGTTATGGCTACTTGTCATACTATATAAGCGCTATGCTTCAGGTTTAAACCACAGATCTTTATTTATTTATTTATTTATTTATTTATTTATTTATTTATTTATTCATTTACATATTTGGACCCCTTCTAAAGATGTAGGTGTGCTAAAATTAAAACGTATAAGCCAATGATAAACATGCAGAGGATTCAGACAGGACTTTAATTTAATAAATGAATTTGATAAATGTTTTTGCACAATCAGTCTACACTCAATAACCCCTAATGACAAAGTGAAAACATCTGTTCAGAAAGATTTACAAACTTATTAAAAATCAAAAACTGAAATCTCTCATTCATATAAGTCTTCAAACCCTTAATTCACTACTTTGTAATAGCCCTGCTGGCAGCAATTACAGCTTTGAGTCTTCTTGGCAGTTTATCCCATTCTTCCTGGCAAATCCTCTTCAGCTCCATTATATTTTATGGGAAGTGCCCGTAAACTGCTATCATCAGATCTCTCCACAGATGTTCTATGAGGTTTAAATCTGGGCCACTCAATGACAGTCAGACTTGACCCAAAGCCACTCCAGTGCTGAAAGGTGACTGTCACCCCAGTCTGAAGCTGCATTTACTCTTGTGAAAACTAGGGGGCACCAGAGAACCCCAAACATGAACACATAAGACAGTCCCAGGTTCAAATAAAGGGTGTTTAATGTACAATATCTCAGTATACACAAGCACAGCACACATATATCTCTCCTCCAGTTCACCTCTCCTCTCTCACCACCACACTGCTCTCCTCCAGTCAAGTGTTCATGCTCCTTCCTTCCACCCAGCTCTGACTCTCCTGGACAAGGGAGTGCAGTACCTTTTATTGAGGACCCGGGAGTATTTCCAGAGCCAGGGCTGTTGCCTATTGGAAATATTTCTGGGTCACACGAAGCCCCAGATAACAGGGAGTACGTCTACTTGCAGCGCCCTCTTGCTGTATCCATAGACCCCAGCAGGGCTCTGCTGCCAAACTACAACTCCCAGCATTCCTCGTTGGTTCCTGAATGGGCACTGATATCGAGAATAAATACCCTCCAGAGACAGTCCTTCCCTGTCCTCTTTTATCCTGAACAGGGAAGGTGTTATGCACATGTCCAGATGGGATGCTTGTCCATTTGTTTGGTGCTTTCCGCCCAGGTAATTAACCATCTTTTACTCTGCCTGGGATGTCCATCCATCCATTACAGAAGCCATCCAGGTGTGACAACCTTCCATCTCTTGGCCAGGATGCCTTTCTGTCCACTCGGGGCCTTGCCTTCAACGTAAAGGATCTTCCTGACTCCTTGTAGGGATGCCTGTCCATCCTGTGTGCCATCTACACTTGAGCAGGTTTTCTTCAAAGACCCCTCTGTATTTTGTTGCATTCATACTTAACCTCAATTCCGAGCAGTCTTCTGGTCCCTGAAGCTGAGAAGTGCCTAATAACATGATGCTACCACCACCATGCATCACTGTGTGAATGGTAATAGGCAGATGATGAGCAGTGCCTCGTCTTCACAAGACATAGTGCTTGAAGGTTTCCTCAAAGACTTTCATTTTTGTCTCATCAGATCCGAAAATCATTTTCCTCATGCTTTTAGTGTCCTTTATGTAGATGTACAGAGAGTTCCTTGGAGTTCTTGCCTTGGTGTTTGTCCTGACATGCAGTGTGAATTGTGCAACCTTATATACACAGGTGTGTGTCTTTCTAAATGATGTCCAGTCATTTTAATTTTCCGCCCTAACTGCAATCAAGTTCTAGACACATCTCGAGGATAAACAAAGCAAACAGGATGTACCTGATCACAATTTGGAGTGCCACAACACAGGATATGAATACTTTTATCAATGAGAGATTTTGGGGAGCTTTCTGAAAACATTTTTTCACATGGTTATTTTAAGTTATTGAGATTAGGTTAATGGGAAGAAATGGAAAAATTATCTGTTAAAATATTTGCAATACAATAAAGTGTATAGAAACTGTATTTAGTATTTAGTATATTTAATCAAATACAACCCAGTCTCAGACTTCCCTGTTGTGACATTGTGAAAAAAAGTTAAAAGATATCATATTTATGGGTTAATCTTTGTATATTTATTATGCAGTCTAAATGAATACCTTCTGCCCTCTACAAACGTACCTTGAATGGCTGTTTACTTCAGACAAATATTTGGAATTTAGTAGAAGTGAATGCTACAGAATCATTCATCCATGTTCTGAAATATGCCTGTTTTGACTCTGCATGAAGACAGGGCTAGGTATGACACATGGAACACTCTTCGACAGGATGCTAGTGCTACAACAACTTGAAGACAGTGACCTTATTATTTTGCATTTCACTGATAATAATCCTTTTGGCACTTTTCATGTTGAACGGTATATGAAAGCTATTTTATGCTAATAGAATAGTAGTTGAATTTGTTATTCTAGTAAATGTAATTATTGCTATGTATTCCTGCAATTTTTAGAATTTAATAAAGTGGCACAGAACAATTTATTATGCCATATCACACTCTTATGTGCATTACAAAGCCATTATTGAATATCTTTAAGGACATTCGTGACATTGATGGTTAATACAATATAATATAATATAATATAATATAATATAATATAATATAATATAA
>JANRMT010062854.1:19310044-19375429 GCA_026402145.1 Polypterus bichir lapradei | reverse complement strand
AATATAATATAATATAATATAATATAATATAATATAATATAATATAATATAATATAATATAATATAATAAAGTTTGACAAATGAGAGGAGATTACTCAGTCCATCAAGCTGTTTATCTTATAGCGAAGCTGTCCCAATTTCTCATCCAGATACTTTTAAAGGTTATCAAAATTTCTTCTTCAGCTACATGACTAAGTAGTTTGTTCCAGATTCCCATAACTCTTTATATAAAGAAGTGCTTCCTGGCTTCAATCTTAAATGCACTTTCCCTTATTCTATAGTGGTGAATATAATTTGCCATTTTTTTGAAAGAATTTTTAGATCCACTTTTCAATGTCTTTGAGCAATTTACCCTACCAAACCATGAACAAACAGATGAACTCTGTATTTATGTGTCTTATACTGTTATGCCAACATAATTGGATGCCATCATGAAAAATCCCCTCCATCCCCTCCAGGAGGCACTCTCTTGGAGCACTTTTAGCCACAGACTTATTCCACAATGCTGTGCTAAGAAGAACCTCAGGGGATCTTTTCTGCCCTCTGCCATTAGTCAATTTAATGGTTCCTCCCGATGTACATTCATTTATTTATGTATCGATTAAATGGTTGTATTATCTGTCCTGTAAGTCTGTATTCTTGTTTTTTTAATGTTTTTGCTGCTGTATGCATCCAAATTTCCGTTTGGGATGAATAAAGTTAATTTCATTTTATCTGTTCCAATCTAATATGGTTACTTATTAATCCATTATTAATTTCCTAAACACGCACAAAATCACTTCTGTAAAAATTGGAAATAGTCAATGGAGACGTTTCTACTTTGTTTGAATCTTTCTCTCCTTTTCCTTTACTTTCAGTTTCTTTTTTAAATAATTTGTGCATTTTATGTCCAGATTGCCATTAAATAATAACAGTTGAAAAAAATGATCAGTGAGGGCTATAAATAGTTGATTATCTTTGACTTTCAAAGTAAAAAATGTATGCATTTTCTACAGTACGATGCAGCCCCCCTTCAATTGCATTCAGTTTGCACATTTTTGTTTCTCAAAAGGAGTACAGACCAGTAGTGATTAGATTACACATCATGGTAACAATTGAGGCTGGTCCTACAATTACTGTGACCCCTGGTAACAGATCATCTGGACTCCCTTGCAGTTTGACTGCCAGGCACATGTTGGAGTGAAAGACGCTCTGATCTACATGTTCCACAAATATTATTCATACCTGTGAAATTCTGGCAATGTGTTCAGGATCTATTGCTTTGATTTCAACATGGCCTTTAAGGCTGTCCAGTTGGGGGGATAAGCTCAAGGTGACGTAGATTGGTGCATCTACAGTGTCATGGATTATGGACAATCTATGGAACAGGAGAAACATTTTAAATTCTCCAGGGCTGTGTGACAGAGATGGTGGCCAAAAACACAGGGCCAGCTCAGATACTTTCTTATCTCCCTTTCTTCCCATCCTTTACACCACCAGTTTTAAATACAACTGCAGTTTACATCATCTATATAAGTTCTCAGATGACTCCTTTCTTGTAAAGGCATCATGAAGAAATGGAGAAGAGGAGGGAGAATAATGAAAGCTTTTGGAGGAATTTGTCATATAGTGCAGGGAGAACCACTTGGAATTTAACCTTACAAAAACAGGGAACTGGTAGAAGGCTCCCAGTATGCCAGAGTGCCTCTGAAATCAGTCACCATAATGGGGGAGAACGGATGGATTTAGTAGACAAGATAGACTTGCAGTACAAAGAGTCTCCAAGTAGGCTCTTTTTCAGTTGAGATCTGGGTCCTTTAATTTGTGCAAAAAGCTGCCATGGATGTTTTACTAGTCTTTTGGGTGCAGTTTACTGTTCTATGATGTTTTCTGCTTCAGGGATTAACAAGAACTTCAGGGAATGCCAAACTTAAAAAAAAATTATCAGGAACACCCAATGAATTACAGGTCTGATATCAGACTCTGCAAAGGTAGATGTTGAAAAGAAGATATTAAGAAAATTAAAGGACCATCTTCACTAATGTGTTTCCAAGTGTCTTTAGTTCCTGATTAATTGCACCTGTCTTCATTCTAGCCATTTATAACAGTTTTTGTTTATGTGGTTACTAGCTGTGCAACCCATCTAAGACAGGTTGAAATCTAAGTAATCAACATAGACCTCAGCATATTCAGTGTTAAGATTTGCTGTGCACTACTTATTGGAATGTATTTTGTAATGCATGTAGTAATAAAACGCATGACAACAAATGTATGTGATGCACCATCTGTTGAAATGACAAATGCACTGCATATGTCTCTGTTATATGACATTTGGTATGGGAGTCGTGTTAATGTTTGTGATGCATCACCTGTTAGAATGACAAATGCAATGCATTTTATTATTACAAGTGTTTGTGATGTGCCATGTTTAGAAAGACAGAGACATAGCAACCAGACGAATACACAAACACTTATCTTTTTTTAAGGTGGATGTCATTGTTATTATACTTTATGAATAATTCTGGGTATTCCACTTATTGTAATAGTTTGTCATTTTTATGTTATTGTTTTAGATTATCCTTTTATGTTCACTGATGCTGTTGGAGTAAGTAAATATCCATATGGGGATCTATCTGTCCGTTATATAGTGCCTTTCATATCTTTGTGCCAATTTATTAAAGATTGCCTTAATTTTCTATCTATCTATCTATCTATCTATCTTACACACCTACATTTCTATCTATCTACAATCCACAGTATATTCAGCTATCTACAAAACACCCTAATAGTTATACCACATTTAAAGCTATGAAGATTGGTAATATTAATTTATAATAATTTGTCTGGGGAGCAATGTCCAAAGGCAAACAATGAGAAGCCTGTTAGGAAAAGATTTCTGCATTACCCAGTCTAAGTCACATTCAGTGTGTGATAGTAGTATTGTGTGCTTTTGGGGTTAGTCTTTACCAAAATATTGTTTGGCCTTTTGTACTCCTGTTCCATTTCTGTCCATTATCTGTTAAAATGTTCTACACAACAAACATCTAAGCAAAGTAAGGCAGGTATCAACAAGAATTTAAACAGTATTTCACAAAAAAAAGGAATTAAATTTATTTATATGTCAGTGAAGAAAAAAATTTTTATCCATCTTTTGTGTCTCAGCTGTTTTCTGACCTGGCCTTGAGAAACCTTGGAGCTCTTTTTCTGTTTCGCTTCTTAGTAAAAATTACATTCTTTCTTTCCGTGTACAACAAAATGGAGTTCTCTTAAAGAAGTGCTGTGTTTTGTATTGTATGTGTTTGTGCTCAAGCACAGAACAATGTACTGTAAATATAATGTTGTACATGTTCACAGGGAATTTAAAAGTCTGGATGAGAGTAGGGTAGTTTTTGCTGTAAATATTGTCCAAGAGAAGGAAAGAAGGTTACATAGCCCTCCAGCAATCATTCTCCAGTGACAGTGCAGCAGGGGAAGATGGCAACATTCCCAGATACTTAAGAATGCACAAAGACAGAACCGTAGGACCGTATTTGGAAATGTGCTGCACATGTTAAGAAGAAAAGCAGTGTGTGTGCGCAGGGGACTTCAGAAATAGTAATCCCATCAGAACAGCTTTTTGCTGCTTTTTTTTTTTTTTTAGCTGTGTATCTTAGTGTATTTTGCCTCATCTATATTAAATCAATTGCTGGAGTGCTGCAGTGGCTGCAGGTTTGAAATCTAACCCATCCCTTATTTAAAAGCTAGTCATGCTATTAACAGCAGACTTAAAAGATGTTGCAAACAGCAAATAAAACCTTGACTTACTTGGATGGCTTTCCTCAGCGCTTTGTTTGCAGTACCAAACATTGCAGTTCAGGTTCAGGTTTATTAACACATGTACAGACCTTAGGGTCTCACCACAGTGGTATTTTTGGCAGGAAAATTCTGATTGGGCTGTATCTAAGAAAAGGAATTCATTACAGAAAAATGAACAAAGGCTATAAAAAGAAGGAACAACACACAGCAATAAAGTCTAAGCCCCTTTGCTCTCGCTATACTAAACAATTTATCCCTAACAGGCCTCTAAGCCTTCTTTGCCACAAACTCAACTTGTTCACCTCCCACCTTCTTTCTGTAATGCTGACTTTCTCTTTCTCCTTCTCCACCCCAACAGGTAAATACTTCTTGCTTTTTATGGTCTAATTGGGTCTTCTTTACTGATCTCTGTTCTCTTTGCCTCTTTATTTTGTAGTTTACTTTTTTTTGCCTTTTCTGTTGTGGCGGGCGGCCGGGTCCCATGCCTGGCAGGGACGCCCCTTCTGCTTATGTTCCGGGGGAGCAGCCATGGGCTCCTCAGTACCTCCCCCAGGATGCTTGGTGGCAGCCCCCCGGTGGACGATGGTGCATCAGCCTCCCGCAGGGTTCCCTGGGAGATGCAGTTCTCCACAACCCTGTGGGGGTCTGCGGTGGCCGCCAGGGGGCGGCATGGAGCATAGTGCCCAGCTGGACTAATCTTCGGCCCCACCCGGGAATGCAATTGGCGACAGGTGAGCAAGCACCGGGAACACTTCCGGGAGGGCCATAAAAGGAACCAGCAACGACCACTCAGAGCCAGAATCGAGAGGAAGAGGACGAGGTTACCTGGAAGGAGTGTTGGTGGTGCCAGAGAAAGAGTGTGGTCTGTGACTTATTTGAGTTTGGGACTGTGTTGGGCCTGTGGGACAAAGGGGAAGGCATGCTTTGACACGTGCCTCTCTGTAAGTCTGTGCCGGGTCGGGCACTATAAAGCCCAGATATCACACTATGTATTTAGTTGGTTATTTTGTTATTTTATTTTTTATTGTATTTTGCTTTTTATTTATAGTTTATTTATTAATCAAACTAATTTACTTGTTTTCTTGTTGTCCTTGTTCTTTATATATTGAGCCAAATGGAATTGGGCCACCCATCGCTGCAACTACAACTACTCTTTGTTATGGTTCAGAGGCCCAAAGCGCTACAGGGTTCCAAGAACAATTCCAAAAATCTCCACCAGTAGGGAAAATCCCAACAAGAAGTGGAATATTTCTAAAAAAATGATTATCACAAAAATGTTTTGTAAGTACATGATGCTCTGTAGAGCACACAAGCCAATATGGAGTTGCCAGCAAAGGTAATCCAAGGCAAACAAGTCCCAATACACAATCCAATGACAAGGTCAAAAAATGGAGCAAGTACATCAAAAATCTAATGAATCAAAATGGCAAAAGCACATCCAGAACACAAATTACACTTACAGACTCCCTCGTGCATGTGAAATGAAATGACAGGGACTGTGGAAAACCTTTTGTGTTTATTGGGTGGAGGACACTTCCTGGGGATGATTGGCAGGTATCTCCACCCACAAAATATAGAGCAGGCAATAAACAAAAGTAACAGTAACATACCCCAGCATCTCAAAATTGAACAAAAAAGACACAAAACAAGATCTTGAACCACAGTCAAGGGAGGAACCCTGGCTGATACATAATAACCTTGGCCCATTTAAAGGCCAGAGATGGCTCACACCAGGGGCCTCATGCATAAACAGTTCGTATGCACAGAAATGTTGCGTAAGAACGTTTCCACGTTCAAATTGCGATGTATAAAACCTACACTTGGCATAAAGCCACGCACTTTTCTACGGTACCTCATACCCTGTTCTCCTCTTGGTTTTGCAGACTGGTGGCACCCAGCGTCAAAGCAGAGCTACTGTTCCTGTGTAGTTACCCTTTATTTCTTAGAACTACATTTCTGACGCGGCTTTATAAATACACTGAAACTAACCGCATATTGTTTATTAGTGTAATGCATTTGATTGTAATTAACTTATAACAATATAATGGTCCAGGGAATAGCCATAGTATTCCAAATACCATAACTGCTTTAGCGTTGTCACTCTCACTGCACCTTCTTCTTCTTATTTTTTTTCTTCTTCTTTCAGCTGCTCCCTTTAAGGGTTGCCACAACAGATCATCTTTTTCCAGATTACTCTCACTGCACCACTCGGTGTATTTATATCATTGTATCTGAGTGGGGAATCACAGCAGCAGCTGATCGGAAAGAGAATTATCGGTATACAGCATCAAGCCCACTCTGCCTCAGCCATGGCAAAACGTTTCAAAGCCTTTCCTGTACGGACCTCGCGGTTCAGAAACAGTTTCATCCCAAGAACTATAATCGTACTCAATCAATTGCTCCTTGTAGAACTGTTTGTACTTATAAGTACAATTACTCTACTGTAAACTTGCACTACAGTTATAATATTACACAACCTGCGCCACTTTATAAAGCGCGTATTTACATATGATGACGATATCATTTTTAAGATGAAATGCAGCAAAATATGTTGATTATATTATACAGATAAAACTTTAACTTCATTTAAATAATCTGTATCTATACTAATAAAAGGCAAAGCCCTCACTGACTCACTCACTCACTCACTCACTTACTCACTCACTCACTGACTCATCACTAATTCTCCAACTTCCCGTGTGGGTGGAAGGCTGAAATTTGGCAGGTTCATTCCTTACAGCTTCCTTACAAAAGTTGGGCAGGTTTCATTTCGAAATTCTACGCGTAATGGTCATAACTGGAAGCTGTTTTTCTCCATTTACTGTAATGGAGATGAGCTTGAAAGCCGTGGGGGGCGGAATTTCGTGTGACATCATCACGCCTCCCACTTAATCACGCAGTACGTAGAAAACCAGGAAGAGCCCCAAAAAGCGCTGAAGAAAACATGCATTATATAATTGAGAAGGCAGCGAAACAATAAGAAGCGACCAAGTGACATATACAACCATATTCATGAGTTCTGCTACTTCGGAAACAAAGCACGATGTAAACCTAAACTTTAAATTAAGTTCAGAGACAGGCTGCCGCTGGCGTTTGTAATTTAGTGCCTGCCCATATAAGGCCGTCCGTCAGCGGTAATCCAATAGAAACACTGCCACTAAATATTCATGGGTGAAGGACTGTGCTTATGCAGAGGAAGATGAGATGGTCAGGGTGGTGTTTGGCACAAACTCAGCGAAACTGCGAGAGAAAGTTTTAAGTGCCGGGACTTAGATAACATTAGATACAGCCATGGACATAGCACGACATGGCACCAGCACAGCTGGGAAACTTTGATGCATGTACACCGAGCGGCTCACGTGAACTGATGCAGTGCACAGACAAAAAGCAATGGTTCCAAAGAGCGCTGAACACAATTGAAAAGGCAGCAAAAAATATGAAGCGTCTGATACATACAAGCATATTCATAAGTGCAGCTACTGCGGAAACAAAGCACACGGTGGAAAAAGTCAATGTCCTGCTAAAGGAAGACTGTGTAAAAAAAAAAACCCGTGCATGCAGTGTGTCAGGTCTCAGATAAAGAAGAAGACGAGCTGTTTATTGATGCAGTAAGAAACGAATCGATGAATGAAACCTGTCATCTTTACAACGATTGACAAACACGGAATGTAACTTGAACACAACACATCGTACAAATACGACCCTGATTGAAACAAATAATGATAATCGAATCCTTGATGACAGCAACACTCAATAACACTCACAAAACAATTACTGTATATTGACAATCATGTTACGTTATTTTTAAAATGTTCCCTTTTCTTTTTCATAGCTTCTTTAACACACTACGTCTCCGCTGCGAATATATATATATATATATATATACCCCGATCTACATACTCTCAAATAGATAAGCCACACACCGTGGCGCAATTGTAGAGGCTTTGCCTCTATCGCCTATATTTGAGGTTCGATTCCTGAGAGGGGATGTACTGAGTATGTACGCGCACTTCTCGGTTCATTTTAACCTCGCATCTCCTTGGTTTGAGACGTATGAAAAAATATGCGGTTAACGCAGAATCATGTTACGTTATTTTTAAAATCTTTCCTTTTCTTAGCACAAGCACAGCTGAGAAGCTTCGATGCATGTACTCCATAACAAAAAATAACGCATTTAATCACACTTTCAATTCCAAGCAAAGGGGAACTTTTGTCAATGCATGATTTCCTGGTACATCGATTACACTGATGCACACATCACAGCTACAAAAATGTTACACTCGGAATGAAGCGCGTTCCTGATCGGAGGAAAATTTAATTTCAAAAAACTACCCGAGCGAAGCCTTGATAAAAGCATGGTTTTGTGCACAGTGAAAACCAAGCAAAATTAGATGCATTACAGAAAGCGGACTTTGTGGCTCTTACTGGGGATCATTGGACTTCCGTGACTGTTAGTAATTCTAATTACATCTAATTACAAAATGTTCAATGATCACACTGTTTTAGCCTAATGTACAAAATAATTTTGGCTAAGGTTACTCAGAGTTTAAAGATTAAGTTGGTCAAATTACCTTTTATGTTTCTGACTTATTTTTTTAAGAAGAAAAACTGCACTTTATGTTGAAATTTTGGTTATTATTATTTAAAGACAATACCATTCTGAAAATGTACTTAAAGTACTTAAACTACCACTTTATTTTTAAGTCTGCCCAATTTTAACCAGGGATGATATTTTTGTTTCTGTTTTGAATTCAAATGCAGTTTAAAAGCATTTTTTTTTTCAGAAATTAAAAGAGCTTGAGTTTACAATATTCATGTCCATGTCTATTATTTGATTCTGTCGCCCACTAAAACCCTTTTAAATTAAAAAAACACATTTGTGATTTGGGGCAAATTTACGTGTGCGATTACATACGATTAATCAAGATTAATTATTACACAGCCTCTAATTAATTGGATTAATTTTTTTAATCGAGTCCCACCCCTAATATATATATGTAGATATATATGTAGACTAGCAGAATACCCGTGCTTCGCAGCGGAGAAGTAGTGTGTTAAAGAAGGTATGAAAAAGAAAAGGAAAAATTTTAAAAATAACGTAACATGATTGTTAATGTAATTGTTTTGTCATTGATATGAGTGTTGTTCCCATATCTATATCTATATATATATATCTATATATATATATATCTATATATATATATATATGTAGCAAAATAACCGCGCTTGGCAGCGGAGAAGTAGTGTGTTAAAGAAGGAAAGAGAAACAAAAGGAAACATTTTGAAAATAACGTAACATGATTGTCAATGTAATTGTTTTGTCACTGTTATGAGTGTCGCTGTGATATATATATATATATATAGCAAAATAACTGCACTTCGCAGCGATGTCGTGTGTTAAAGAAGTTATGAAAAAGAAAAGGAAACATTTGAAAAATAATGTAACATAATTGTGAAAGTAATTGTTTTGTGTATTTGGCGGCAGCGTCACGAAGTTGTTTTCGTCTAGCTGCATTAGAAAATGTACCACGACATCTGACACGCCTCCTTTTTACTGTTTTCTCACAGCTTGGATTGCTGCTGTCATAATGGGTTTGAGTCTACATATATATATATATATATATATATACACATACATATCTTCATATCTATATAAATATATACATATGTATATACATTAGATATCTACATATACACATATATACTCAGCAAAAAAAGAAACGTCCCTTTTTCAGGACTGTGTATTTCAACAATAATGTTTAAAAAATCCAAATAACTTTACAGATCTTCATTGTAAATTGTTTAAACAATGTTTTCCATGCATGTTCAATTAACCATAATCAATTAATTAACATGCACCTGTGGAATGGTCATTAAGACCTTAACAGCTTACAGAAAGCAGGCGTTTAAGGTCACAGTTCTAAAAACGCAGGACACTAAAGAGACTTGTCTACCGACTGTGAAAAACACCCAAAGAAAGATGCCCAGGGTCCCTGCTCATCTGCGTGAACGTGCATTAGGCATGCTGCAGGGAGGCATGAGGACTGCTGATGTGGCTAGGGCAATAAATTGCCATGTCCACACTGTGAGACGCCTAAGACAGCGCTACAGAGAGACAGGAAGGACAGCTGATCATCCTTGCAGTGGAAGACCACGTGTAACAACACCTGCACAGGATCGGTACATCCGAATATCACACCTGTGTGACAGGTACAGGATGGCCACAACAACTGCCCGAGTCACACCAGGAACACACAATCCCTCCATCAGTGCTCAGACTGTCCGCAATAGGCTGAGAGAGGCTGGACTGAGGGCTTGCAGGCCTGTTGTAAGGCAGGTCCTTACCAGACATCACCAGCAACAACGCCGCCTATGGGCACAAACCCACCTTCGCTGGACCAGACAGGAGTGGCAAAAAGTGCGTGAGTTTCTGCATGACAGCAATGTCAGTGTTCTGCCATGGCCAGCGAAGAGCCCAGATCTCAATTCCATTGAGCACGTCTGGGACCTGTTGGATCGCAGGGTGAGGGCTAGGGCCATTCCCTTCAGAAATGTCCAGGAACTTGCAGGTGCCTTGGCGGAATAGTGGGGTAACATCTCACAGCAAGAACTGACAAATCTGGTCCAGTCCATGAGGAGGAGATGCACTGCAGTACTTCAAGCAGCTGGTGGCCACACCAGATACTGACTGGTACTTTTGATTTTGAGCCTCCCTTCATTCAGGGACACATTGTGAAATATTTTTAGTTTATGTCTTATGGTGTTGACTCTTTTAGTGTTCATACAAATATTTACACATTAAGTCTACTGAAAGTAAAAACAGTTGAAAGTCAGGGGCCTTGAGTTTGACTCATATGGACTAAATAGAACTTGAAAAGAAATATTTTTTGGAATGTGATCTCGCAAGTCAGATCTAGTTGACGCGCACTACAGTACATATAGCCCGCGTGCTATTGTGGTTTTGCTTGTGTGCTTCAGTAAGTTACCGTCCCCTCGCTCTTACTTTTTTACCGTTCATCTAATGAATACACTGAGTATGGCTGTACCAAAACAATCATTGATCGCGAATAAAGTATCCATTATTCATGAAGCTTCAATAGGTGATCTGTCTTTCTGTGTTAACCGCATGCGTTTTCATACGTCTCAAACTAAGGGGATGCGAGGTTAAAATAAATCGAGAAGCGCGCGTACATACTTAGTGCATCCCCTCTCGGGAATCGAACCTTGGACGTGGGCGCTACAGGCGAATACTCTACAATTGCGCCACGGCGTGTGGTTTATCTATTTGAGCGTAGCAGTGTAATTCGGTTTTTGTTCAGCACTCTTTGGAACTGTTACTTTTTGTCTGCGCACTGCGTCAGTTCACGTGAGCCGCTGAATATGGTTTTATATGTCACTCGCTCGCTTCTAATTGTTTCGCTGCCTTCTTAATTATATAATGCATGTTTTCTAAAGCGCGTTTTGTAGCTCTTCCTGGCTTTCTACGTAATGCGTGATTACGTGAGAGGCGTGATGATGTCATACGGAACTCCGCCCCTCCAGCTGAACTCCATTACAGTAAATGGAGAAAAATAGCTTCTAGTTATGACCATTATGCGTAGAATTTCCAAATGAAACCTGCCCAACTTTTGTAAGTAAGCTGTAAGGAATGAGCCTGCCAAATTTCAGCCTTCTACCCACACGGGAAGTTGGAGAATTAGTGATGAGTCAGTCAGTGAGTGAGTGAGTGAGTGAGTAAATGAATGAGTGAGTGAGTGAGTGAGTGAGGGCTTTGCCTTTTATTAGTATAGATTTGTATATATATATGTGTATATAAAGTATATATGTAGATATGTATATGTGTATATATGTATATATATGTGTGTGTGTGTATATATATATGTGTATATATGTATATATATTTATATGTATATGTATATATATATGTATATATATATATATATATATGATGTGTATATATATGTTTATATATGTGTGTGTGTGAGTGTATATATATATGCAACACTCATGACAATGACAAAACAATTACATTGTCAATCATGTTACGTTATTATTAAAATGTTTCCTTTTCTTTTTACTTCTCTGCTGCCAAACGCGGGTATTTTGCTATGTATATATATATATATATATAGAGAGAGAGAGAGAGAGAGAGAGATATGACAACAACACTCATATCAATGACTAAACAATTACATTAACAATCATGTTACGTTATTTTTAAAATATTTCCTTTTCTTTTTCATAACTTCTTTAACACACTACTTCTCCGCTGCGAAGCGCGGGTATTCTGCTAGTTGTTAATAATTAAACATGTGAGAACACAGTGCCGCAGCGCTAGCAAGTTTACGTATTGTTCCTGCCTCACGCTGTATATTTGCTGAGGCTGGCTCGACACTAGAAGGACAGACGGATAGAATAATTAAACACGTACTATGAAGATATTTCAATGTTCCTTAAAAGTTTTGAAGAATCGTTGTTGTAAGCTTACAGATGGCTTAACGTCTATTACAGAGCTGATTGTGTGGCGATTAGGTATCTGGGGAAAGAAAAGTAACGACAGGAACTGGAGGTTAGTACGTTTGAAAGAGACAGTACTGCTACAATAAATTATTTCATCGAAGGTCATGCATGGCGCAGCAGCATCTTGTGTGAGACATGAACAATCACTGTGCCACCGTGTTTCCATGTTTAATAACATGCTTTCATTCCAATCATCATGAAAATGATATCACGTATACATCTCAGTATTTTAATTATTCAGAGAGCTGTAATATCATGAATGTAATGGATTATGTGTCCTGTCGGAGAAAGAGAAAGAATGGAAGCACGTAGTGATTTACACACATAGAGCACATAGAAGATCAAATACAAAACAAAGCATTTAACGTGCTACTTTAGTTACGATGGGATTTGAGAAACTAGTAAATTAAATGAATTTAAGATGAAGTTTATGATGTTCTACTTTAATGACAAAATAAACTACATGATTAAAGTGGAAATTTTGAGATTAAAGTTGACATTTCGTGCTTTTTTCCCACTGTGTGCCTATTTTTTTTGTCTGTACCCTAATAAGCCCAGACGGTGGGCTACAACTTGCCTTTTCATGGCGACTTTGATATGTGACTTCTTTTTTATTTTGGCACTGTGTGACTTTGTGAACTTGAGCTTTCAAGTTTCTCCGACACGCTATGTCAATCTATCAACTTCCTTTTGTTGTTAATTCCACTGTTTAAATCAACAAATAGTATGTTTTTTCTTTGCCTACACTTGGTATTCGCCGAAATTCTTATATTTTCCCCCGTGCTTTTCCCATTGTCTTTTCACAGAACGCTGAGCTTAAGGGCTATTTATATTGATTTGCATATTCAAAGAGGCGTAATTCTGGGAGGAGTTGGGGGCGGGACACAAGGCGCGTGCACGAGGGTTGCTTTTCATGCTGACCGGGATTTATGGAGCGAAAGAACGCGGAAGTTGGAATACGCACAGATTCCTGCATCTGAATTTTTCTGTGCGTAAGCACATTTTGGCTTTTGTGCTTATGTCATGTTATAGTGCAAATTCTACGCATGGCGTTATGTATGAGACCCCAGGGCTGAGATGTTAGCTCCCGTTTATGATGTTCAGTCCTTAATTTTGTATGTCTTTGGTGTTCTTTGCTTAAGTTCTGGTTTTCAGTTATTTTGGTTTTGTAATTTTTGTCTTTGTGATTTTGAATTTTGTTCATTTTTGAGTTGCCTCTTTGACATAACAGTACTTTCTTAATCTCTTTTGAAATCACTTGTGGCTTGTTTTTTTAATTCTTGTTTGAATTAACATTTGTTTTTAATTATTGTTTAAACTAGGGGTTTATATGGTTTCCCTCTCCCAGTTTTGGAATTTATAGGCAATGCTTTTTTGTGAGTGCAGAGTTAACCTGCTTTTACTTTCTAAGCCAGACCTACCTTGAGTTTTCAGGCCCTATTAAGATACTTTTTTTAGGCTTAGTTTCAAGTTCCAGGCCTTTTCTTGGGTTTATTCAAGTTAATTTAAAAATCCAAACACTACTGCTATGTTCCTGATTCCAAACTCCCTGGAGAAACTGTAGAGGAGCTTTTAAAGGCAGATAAGGGAGTTCCTTCTGTGGAATGCCTGCATTCTCAAGAAGAAGTGCAGGGTTGGCTGGAAGCCCATAAAAGGTTTGAGACCGACTTGCATGACTTCCTAAAATGGTCCCTGTTTTTGTTCTTGACAGGCAGCATCTCGAAACTACAACTCCCAGGAGAACCTATGGGAGTCTGAATTTTAACAGCATTAATGTGCTGTTGCCTGCATTACGGGCTGGCAGCTGTTTTTCCAAGTCAGGGAATGGACTGGGATCAAAAATTGGTCCTGGACTTTTGTTTAGACGCTCCCACCACAGATGGTTGGATGCCAACAATCTTTGCCCACCTCCCCTTAAGTACATATACACATTACATTCTGTAAAGATGGACATGAAGCATACAGTGATCTGTACAGATGCTACACTGCCCCCTATATCTCTCGGATACTTCTGCAGCTGCTTTGTCCTCCAGCCTGTCAACATCTATACTGTGTTTCTATGCAGACTGAAATTTAACAAAAAAAAATTACGAATTTACGAGGGTCTAACAAATGTACAAGTTAGTCTTTTAACTTTCTAACGTAGGTTTTGTTTGCTGTTTGATAGCTAATGTTAACTCTACTCCAATGTGTTTGAAATCTGGCATCTCTGAAGAATGAAGAAAAAGAAACAATTAAATAATGGACTACAATTGCAATCGAGCTTCAGCCTCATTGGGCCATATGGTTTGTGAATGCACCAAATTAATATCATTCTGGACCAAAATCTTTAAATGCCTATCAGGCAGCCTTGGTTTTACAATTCCTCCGGTGTTTGGTATACTTCCAGATGGGCTTAAAGTGGAAGAGGCCACACAAACTGTGATTGCCTTTACTGCACTATTGGCACATAGACTTACCTTGCTCAACTGGAAGAATCATAACCCATCTCTTTTAAGTCAATGGGTATCTGATGTCTTATAGTATTTGAAATTGGAAAAAATTCTCTCTTAGAGGATTTGTTCAAAACCTTTTTTAAAACTTGGTAGGATCTGATCAATAACATTTTAGAATAAGCACTTCAATTGGGGAAAAGGATTGTCTCCTCCATTTTTTCCTACTCTTAAAGTTCTACTCTGGGTGTTGGCCTTGCTCTCATTCTCATCTATGGGTTGATTTGAACTTAGCTTTGTCAAGTTTGACTTGCTTGTATGGAATATTACTTGCTTTTAATACATTCAATAAAATGTAAAAAAAGACTACATTAAAATATAGGAAACAAAAATCAAAGAGAAGTCTTCAAACTTCAAAGTTCATTTGCAGTGATTTAAATTCTTTTTCCTTAGGTTTCAGTATCACCCCCTTACTATTTTTTGAAGAGATTCGCTCCATCTCTCCCCTAATCTGTGTTAGGCCTTTAGTGTGGGAATGGAATAGGAGTACACCGAATCATGCAGTTGGAGAGATGCAGTATGGTGCACTCACTTCATTTCTGTCTGTTTCTCTTGCACAGTTGATCTCACAGCCTTCAGCCTAACAGCACGATGAACAGAGAGAGATGCCTGCCAGTATTCCTGGATGGCCAGTCCATTATTATTGAAATTCCTCCATAATTGGATTATTATGGCATCTCGTCTTAGATGGAATAGCTCTTCCAGGGCGCATTTGGGACCACATAAACTTTTTGATCACTTGTGGAATACACACCATGTTTAAAATGTGAATGTTTTTGCCCTGAGTTCATGTCAGCTATAAATGGGCCATGTTCTCCTAAAAGTAGTGCAGCTGCAGCAAGATATTATATCTTTAGGCTATACTGGAAAAATTCTTTCATTGTTTTTGTGAGGAATTCTTGAATGAAAACTTAACATCACAGTGCTGGTCTTCCTCTTTGTAATCATGTTCTAACCAAAAAAATCAATCAAGTTATATAATAGTTCTTTCACATATCACATTTCAATCTAATTAAAAGCCTCTTCTCAGTGTGGTTTCATGTGACTTTGTATAAGAATAAACGTCTTCAGAAAATGAATGAATGAATGAATGAATGAAAATGTCATTTTATACATCAGTCCTTGTTTTACTAATGAAGTATTGTAGATTCCCTTAGCATTAATCTTTACAAACATTGTTTATAACAGCTATCCAAATACAGTCAGAATGAAACAGTTTAGCAGACTTCTCAAAAACAGCAAGAAGGAAAAACTTCAGTCACCACTGTTTATTGATAAAGTGGTGTCTAATGTCCTTAATAATTAAATGGGTTTTTAATAATACAGTGTAACAACCTGCTTGTACTCCAAGGATTATTTCTTCTTCTTTGACAACCCTAAATGCCAGCTAATGTATAACTCGAAACATAGAAAATAACTGAAGTTGAAGTGAAGTTTTAAATAAAAATTGGAAGTATTAACATTAGTTATGTAAAATAGGTATTAGTTAGTGATCTTAACTTGAAGCAAATTAGCAAATGAAGCAGTTAACATATTGGAGGGACTCAATGAAAAGAGAGACCTCAGACAGGTATGTGATACCTGAATTCTCTCCAGTGCTTTCAGTTTATGTCTGTCTTCACTTTTTGTGTAAAACTCTGCCAGCACTCACTAGATTGAATCGTTTTAATTTCACCTGGCCACCTTTACCTCACCTACGGCAAACAAACAGAAATGGCTCTGAAGCCGACTGTGCTCATATTTCACCAGCCCTCCCTCTACAATTGGGGATTTTTATTAATTAGTTAATTTTTGGTCTTATGTGAACTGTTTCTGTAGTTACTTTTATGTCTTATATTTGACTTGCTTGGGTACTTCATTTTTGTGCTTTATTTTGTTTTTCTTGACACATTTATTTTCCTTTTGTTCAGTCATCCCTGCATTTCAATGAGTTGGTCATGTACACTTGGTTATCCTCTTGCTGGGATGTTCACTTGTCTTTCTGGCTGTGAACTGCCTTACAAACAGCATGCATGGGACATTCTGCTACACAAACTTCAGACCACTCCACACTACTTGGACCACTGCGCTCCTGAAAAAAACAGTTTAAATATGCCCTGTAGGGTGCACCACAAGTCAACATTCCGCACCTGCATGAATCCACCCATGGACGCATTTCTGCTTATATTGTCATCTTTTGGAATTTTAGCTGTTACAACCATCCATCACATGCACTGCATGTAGCAATCATTGTAGTATATTTTGCACTGTTCTGTGGTTTTGTATTGTGTAGATTCTCTTCTGAAGATTTTGTTTTTCATTTTGATTTATTTTGAGAAAGTTTTACTATTTATTTCCAGCCTCATTCTGTGTTTATGTGATGCAATACGAGCCATCACAGGACCATCATCGTCATGCTGGTTATGTCACAGAATGTGATGGTATAAGCATGGCAGCAGTTTCAACATGTCTCATCTCCCTGTTGGATAAAATCCAATACAACTAATGACATCACTGGTTAGCTTTGAAACAAGTAAGCCCTACTATCAGGTTTTGTTTCTGTTTATTGAACTACTTTCTGCATTTGACTTTGTTTCTTATTTTGCTTTTGTGTTTTGTTTGCCTGTTTATTTTCCCTCTTTCAGTACTGACCTGACCAACAGACAAGTTATCTATCTATCTGTCTATCTATCTATCTATCTATCTATCTGTTTCTTAAAACTTTGCATGGGTTTGAGTGTAAAAATATGTTTATGCCAAAAATCCAGAAAAATGCGTATACTGAAATAAAATCTGGCACATGCACATTTCTGTGCAATTTACCTTTATAAGTCATCTTATAAATGTGTGTAAGTGAAAGTGTCTCAAATCCCACCTTTTTGCCACCCTGAAACAACCATATATGGACTCTGCTAATCAACCTCGTACATACGCAATCACAAGGTTGCAGATCTTCATTGACTGGAAAAGCAGCCTCTCACCTGACGCATCCAGACACTGGCACTTTTGTTTGAGGTGTTCTATGATTCGCACTGCATGGCATTTGTGGTGAAAAGAGAGAACACAAAAGACAGAAAAGGGTTTGGGGTAGTCACTCCGTATACTTAAAAGAAGTAAGTTCAAAAAACAGGTCTTTAGAGACTGGAGTCCAAAACAGAACTGACAAACAAAATAAAAATGGTGATTATATAGATGAGCTGCAGGAAGTGATGTCAAAATGGCTGGAACAGGAAGTGACATCAGAGTGGCTGGAACCAGAGGTGATGTCTCTAGACCCAGATGAGATTTCCTTCAGCTGGTCTGCAGAGGAAAGAGAGAAGGGATCAGTGAACACTGCCATCTCTTGGTCTGGTATGTAATGACAACCATTTGAGCCCTTTAGCTGTCTGCCAAGCGTATTTGTGTAGCATATTGAAGGACAGGGTCAGGGAAAGCGTAAGGCGCCAACATCTGTGTGGGTAGCCACTATCACCTGGCATTTGAGATGATATGATTGCTGTTACAATGAATAATATGGGCTATATGGCATGCTACGGGTCCAGCCAGTTACCTTAACAGCAAGTCAGCCATCACTTTCAACAGCACCACGAGCAAGTCATCTGCTTTGCCTCGAAGTAAATGAATCATCGGTCAACCCAGGCCATCGAGCAATGACGTTTATCAGTCTCATCTTGGCATCTATGATGACTTGTGTGTTAATGGAATGTCACAACTCACAGTTAACAAAAATGGTGTTATTCTCACTAGGTGTCCTTATTGTTTTAAGTGCTGTCAGTTGCCCTGATTACTTAAAGAGAATCAAATGGCTCTTGGGGACCTAAATTGGCTCATAATCCAGTCCTCATCGTGAGGAAAAAGAAAAAAATCCTGACAGTCTCTAAAAGCTTGTTCCTTTCATTTATGGCCATTTGCATAGCTTTCAAGCAGTGTCAAACAAGCCATGTTGTGTCAAACATTAGGCTAAGAATAGGCTGTAGGTTATGGGATTTAGAGCTTTCTGTATGCAGCAAGTGAAACATTTCTGTGTTTTTGCTGTGATTTGATTTCTAATCCTGAGAAGAGACAACAGGTAGCCAATATAAACTGACACAGCACAAAAACGTTCTACAATGCAAATATGTAACATTGGTGCTTTTAAAAGGTAACTAAATAGAGTCTATACATTATATTTATCAGTTTTGAGCTATAATATGTTTGCTACATCAAAGCACGTTTTAATTACAACTCAGTGACGTGAATAATTATGCATGAGAGTTGTCATTTAGCTGATTTGGCTTCATTTCCCTATTTGATTAATAGTGTCATCATTTCCTACTTTCTCCCAAATGTTGCATATAGATGGGTCAGAGTTACCATAAATGTATAAATATTTTCCTGTCAAGTTTTCCTTTTCAAGTTTTGCATATGCATAGTTTGAACCTCTTTTTGTGGGTATGCCAGTTTTATAAATCTGACCCCGGTTACTCTGTTTAGACATTTAGGCTGGCCCCTTTTATATCCCACCCGGAAGCGTTCCAGGTGCTTGAACCACCTGGTCCGGGTGGGGCTGAAGACTCGTCCAGCTGGGCTGTTGACTCCACGCACCACCCCCTAGTAGCCATCCCATCTCCCAACCTGGCTGTGGAGGACTCCATCTCCCATGGAACCAGGCGGGAGGCTGGGGAATCATAGTCGGCCCGGGAGGGTGCCACCAAGCGTCCCGTGGGAGGTATGGAGCTGTCCATGTTTGCTCCCCCGGAACATATGCAGTAGGGACGTCCCGGCTGTGCATGGGACCCAGCCGTCCATCACACTAAATAATATTTGGACATGGAGTCTTATTACACTACACCACTGCTTTGAGCCTGTAAAGAACACCCTGGTTGTAATTCTGGAGTCACTTCTCAGCCATCTCTTTGCTGTTCTGTATGCTGAATTTCATGCAAATTAAAATGTTACCTCTGATTACCAGTGATTTCTTGCTGCCAAGGCCTGATGCCATCTTGGCAAAAGGGGGCACCCACCTCAACTGAAGTGTCTCATTTCCTCAGTTTTGAATGAACAGATTTTTTAACACATCTGCTTCCTTAACGTACGAGTGGGATTTTGTCAATGGTTAAATAATTACACTAACCCAGAATCCAAACCAGAAGGCATTGCTAGTTAGGTAATTCCTGGATGGGCGGAGTGGACCCTGTTAATTTGAAATCACATTGTAATCCAAGACATCACTGGTTAGCTAAAAGTGCTGTTCAGTTTGCTAGGATTATAAACACAGACACTGAAAAATAAATGCATACAAAAATTAACACATAAAATTAAGCAAGCCCTTAGCAGAGACGTTTCTGAGCTTAGTGGAAACATCTTCTGATGTGCTCAGTAACCATGGCAATGAGGTGTAAAGTTTGTTTCAAGTAGTCCACTACGCAACAGTATAAGAATGCCGGGTATCAATCATTTTTCTGCCAGCTGGTGCAAACGCAGAGACCTTCTTCAGTACTCTGGAACAAGAGATGATTACACTTGCAGGAAATTTGGAAGGAAAGATTCAGTTTTTACTAGGACTAAGTTTAGTTACTTAACTATGCTACAGGCAAAGCTAAAGGATTAAGTAAGTGAACTAACAGTAGAGAGTATCTGCCATGTGTGGCCATTTGGACAAAACAACAAGTGTGACATTATGAAGTCTGGGAAATTTCAATACTAGCTAACGCTGATCGACTCACTCAAAACCAGCTTTACATGTCCTCAGTTATAAACATCATTGATTTTGTGTCTCTAATTAACTGCCTTTGAGCAGCCCCATTGATTCCATTGATAGCCAAGGCTGAAGGCAGCAGTGGATGTTTTCTTTCTTTATCTGAAAACATTTGAGAGGTTGAAGAGTCATAGTTTACAGTTAGGGGGATAGACCTAAAGATAAAACAGGGAAAGAAAAGTTTTCCATATTTATTTGCTAACCCTAATTGAAAATACACAATAAGAGAAAGGCTGCAGCTGGCAGTTGTCAGACCCTAGGGAACATGACATATTATCACTCACCAGTTAGAGCATTGAAATTCTGGACTCAGCACAAACAACAAACACTAAGTCAGGGTTACAATGGGACTCATTTTATGTCTGGACTTATTAATTAAACTGAAAGGTGCCTTATGTTCATTACCTCACCACCAGTTACGCCTGGCTGTTGTATACGCTGTCTCTTCAGAAAACACTATTGATGTTTTTTTTTATTAATATGAACATTTCAACGCACAAGTTTATGAGAAAGCTTACTGTAGAAACACAGCACATTTGAGACTCTGAAATGATTCCTGAGTCAAAGGTGGACTGGCCACTTTGACACCACATCTGTGATGCTAAACAAAATTTTTGGCCAACTATGAAACCAACAGAACTAACCGTACCGACATAAATATTAAATTTGATATAGATCTAAAAGCAATTACAGAAATACACCAATAAAGCACAGCTTTAACACCATAGGTGAAGTGAATAACATTGATTATCTCATTACAATGGCAGCTGTGAAGGGGTGAATCAGATTAGGTAGTGAGTGAACAGTCAGTTCTTGAAGGTGATGTGTTGGAAGCAGGAAAAAAGAGCAAGTGTAAGGATCTAAGCAGTTCTGACAAGGATCAAACTGGGATGGTTAGACGACTTTGTCAGAGCATCACTAAAATGGCAGGTCTTGTGAGATAGTGCCTAGCGAAAGGGTCCAAGGATGGACAACCTGTGAACTGGCAACAGGGTCATGGGCGCCCAAGGCTTTTTGATGTGCGTGGCTCGCCCATCGGGTCCAGTTCAATAGAAGAGCTACTATGGCACAAATTTCTGAACGACTTGATGCAGGCTGTGAGAGAGAGGTGTCAGAACATACAGTGTATCACATTGTGCTGTGTATGGGTCAGAACTCCCCTGCCGATCCATGTCCACCACTGAAAGTGGTCTGAGTTCATCATTTACCTGGAGAAAAAATGTCAGAAAGATGCACTATGGGAAGAAGACAAGCTGGCAGAGGCAATGTGATGCTCTGGGCAATTTTCTGCTGGGAAACATTCGTTCTTGGCATCTATGTTGATTTTACTTTGATATATACCACCCTCCTAAAGATAGTTGCAGACCATGTAAACTCTTTCAAGGCAACAGTATATTGGGAAAAGGATGCTAAGGATAGAGCTGCCAGGCAAGAAGAAAAGAGGAAGGACTAAGAGAAGGTTTATGGATGTGGAGAGAGAGAACATGCAGGTGATGTGCATGACAGAGTAAGATGAAGAGGACAGGAGGATATGGAAAAAGATGATCCACTGTGGCAACCCCTAATGGGAATGGCTGAAAGAAGAAGAAGAACATGTATTCCTTGTTGGCAGTAACCGAAAGAAGAAGAAGAATATGTATTCCTTTTTAGCAGTGACCTCTTTCAGCAGGATAATGCGACAGCGACACACTGCAAAAATTGTTCAGGAATAGTTTGAGGAACATGACAAAGTTTTAAGGTGTTGACCTGGTATCCAAAGTGCCCAGATCTCAATCCAAGCAAGCATTCGTAGGATGTGCTAGAAAAACAAGTCTGATCCCAGGAGATCCCACCTCACAGCTTACAGGACTTAAAGGGTCTGCTGCTAATGTCTTGGTGCCAGTTACCACAGGACACCTTCAGAGGTCTTGTGTAGTCCATGCCTTGACAGGTTTGAGCTGTTTTGGCAGCAAAAGGGGGCCTACACAATACTAGACTGGTGGTTTTAAGATTGTGGCTGACTGGTGTAACTTCTAATTTATAGCCAGTATAATTCCTTAAGGTCAACCTATCTAAAAGCTACTGCAGGCTGAATGATCTGATCTAATCACTGCTGTTTAGTTTCTTCAAACTGCCTTTGAATGTAATGAAAGCTTTCTAGCTGATACTAAATTTGAAAATGTGCAGAAAAACTGCACAGTAGCAGCTTCTCCAAAACGTAAATGATCTTTGTGAAAGATGTATCTGACATTACCCTTGATCAACACGAAGAGAAAGTTGAGAAGCAACGTAAAAGCCCTTTTTAGCACTATTAACTGGGCTCTTGGACTGATTGCTTTATATTTCAAAGAACTTAACAGCAACCTATTAGAGGCTTCGACATCTGGGTAGCCAACACTTTAAGGATTTTGAAAAAAGTTAAACTGGTGCTTAATTTAAAAAAGACAGATAAGGTAGAGGATCATTTTGCTGTTGCTTGCAAGTTTCAGCAACGTCAGTGTTATGATATGTGATATTTTGAAAATTATTTCTGAGTTTTATTAATATTTTTTATAAACTTTGCCTGTATTTGTCTAGTGTCTCAGAGTAAGCAAACCATCTTACAAAAACTGGCACAGAAATCTTAGAGTAATGCAAATGTTGTGTGACTCTTAGGACTAGAAATAATTGCATTTCATGAATTTTCCTAATTTATGAAACTACTACATAAAAGACAGGGGCACCACTGAGCCCCAAAACCCCAGACGCACCACACTAAACAGGTGCAAAAAAAGTTTTTTATTGTACAAAATACCTTCTTACAGAACAATCCACTCCACAGCCTTCCAAAAAACAGTCCTCCTCTCCCATCTCCAGGTGAGCTTTGCCTTCAGCCTCCCGACTCTGACTCCCTGGAGGAGGCTGGTTGGCTTGCTTTTATGTTGGACCCAGGAGTATTTCCACTACCGGGGGCATAGCTCAACGGAAGCATTTCCGGGTCAGTTGGAAGCCAGCAGCCAAGGACACCGTCAGTGTTGTTCCTCAGGACTATGATTCCCATAAATCCCTGCAAGAGTCTTTGCTAGGTCCATGCCAGTGGAACACTGTCAACTATGATACTGGGGGAGGAACTGCTTTTGATATTCCAGCTTCCGACTACTGTCCACTAATCTAACTTTTTGCATGGGATGTTGATTCAGCCCCATCCCAGCCAGGTTATGCCTCCTTCCACACTGTCCTTCCATTATAGCGTCTCAGCCAAGAAAGAGTCCAGTACAGCACTTATAACTGCTAACTTCTCCAGAATTTAGGAGAGCACATGAGCTCTGCTAACAAGCTAGGAGCTGCCAGAAAATGATGTTGAGGCAGAGATCAGCACCTACATCCTGGGAAAGGCACAATGTTTGGGAAATGTTGTACAAAAATGAAAATTAATATTTACATCAAAATTTGAATGTCACCAATTGCTCTATCTACACAAAGAAGCCATACACTGTCAGTTGAAATGAAAGTCTGAGTAATGTGAAAAATGCAGTTTTGGAGTAGCAATCATTTGCCACAAGTGTGTATGAGAATGCACCTGTGAATCACAAGAGATATCACAATATCAACACACAGGTGGTCATGGGTCTTTGTACCATTTTAAAAAACATTACAACTTGCTAGGAAAATGTCCTGAAATTTCTACCAGCATTATCAGTAAATGCTTAGTTAGACAAAAGAAAAATTAGTTTCTACCAGGCAGATTAAATATAATCAGTACATCAGTGCTACAGAATTTAAGAGTCCTGCTGAACTTTATATTTTCTCATAGAATATTTGGACTGGTCTTAGACTGGTTGAAAATTAAGTAATAAACAGAATCTTCAGTGTTAACATTTGCAGTGCACCATGTAATGCGTACATCTGTTATATGCCATTTGGTGTGGGATTCATAAAAGCAGTGTTAATATTTGTGATGCACCATCTCTTAGAATGACAAATGCAATGCAGTTTATTACTAATAATGTTGGTGTTGCACCATGTTTAGGAATGACAGAGACATAACAACTGGACGGACACGCAGACAGTCACACAGAGCTATGAAAAAAGGCAGCATGTTGAAGTTGCTATTTTTTTAATAAATTAATTTTAAATGAAAAAAACATTTTCCTGAATCTGGAGTCATGCAGAATATGACAGGTGCATCATCTAATTCCAAAGAATTACCCAGGGCAGGGGATGTGGAGCCAGAGTAGTGAATTAATGGTAAACCTATTTCTTCTTGCATAATTTATTGTTGTGGTGTGATTGTTACTGACTACTGACAGACTGTTGTGAACTGTGTTCATTGTCGGCAGCCACCAAGTTGTCTTAATGCAAATTAATTTTTCCACACTGATGTTCAGTATAGTACAGGCACATGTATGATGCAGTTGCTCATATGGAAGTTACTCTACATGGATACATACATTGAGACATGATGCAAGATGCAACATAAATAATGCACAGCAAGCAGTGGTGGCTAGCAAGTAGAACATGTGTAGAATCTGTGTGATATAAAGGTACAGCACACACATACTTACCGACCCAATAAGACTCACATGAAAGAATAGATTTTTCTTTTTATTTCTTTTTGCCTCACAGGCAACATTTCAGTTTGGCTCAATAATACCCTCTAGAGACCAGACTACAACTGATGTATAGTAATTAGCACATCTGAGGTGCCGGACATACTTACCTACCTAGTTAATCTGTCATGTAAAGGGACAAATTCTATGCTGCAGTTTGAAATCTATAGGAATACATCTGCAGCTACATAAGATGAGGTACATGTGATTTATCAACAAATAATCAGAATTTGTAGAGCAGGTAGTGAAGTGTATATACAGCAAGCAGTAGCTGAGTGAAGAGAATCAGTACTGTAAATTCAGCCATAGAGGTAATCTGTAATGCCAGTTCAATCGTTGCGTCATCTAGTGCCATTAAATGTTTTAAAAACTGAAGGGTTACTTGAATGAAGATTGTGTAGTGTACCTCTAATGAATGAATCCTGAAATGTCCCAAATTGAAAAACTGATGAACCAATTTGCCTCCTAGCTGATAGTTCTGTGGATCGAGAATTCAATCAGGCAATTACACTATTGGGAATAAAGAAATGAGTAACCAGAAGATTTATGACAGTAAAGTATTGAGGAAAGCTATGCTGAAAATGTGGTTAATTTTCTTCAGACTATGACTGATAATAATTGCATCCAGGTCCTGGGTGAGACAACAACAACAACAGCATTTATTTATATAGCACATTTTTAAGAAGAAAATGAGAAAAGAAAAGAAAAACAATTAAGATAATGTAATAATATTAAAGAAAAAGTAACAATAAAACAAGGTAAGGTCAAATGGCCAGGAGGACAGAACAAACAACAACAAAAAAAAAACTCCAGTTAAGCTGGAGAGAAAAACAAAATCTGCAGGGGTTTGAAGGCCAAAAGATCATCCAGCCCCAACTGGGCATCCAGCCTAACATAAATGTTCTGAAAATCAAACCTCTTAGTTTTCATGTTTCACAGAATAGGATTTGATGACAGCTAAAACACCCGTCTTCATTCCATCATCTCAGGGGGCTGCATGGTGCCTTGATCAGGTGGTGGTGGTGCACAGAAGATCCAGAAAAAACAGCAGAGAATAGTGGGGATTCATAGATTGCAGATGCCTGAAGAATATGATAATTCTTTACCCGTACAGTATATTAGGAATACAACTGAAATGTAGGTACAAAAAACCCATATTAAAATTATGACATGTCTGACTCCACTGACAGTAACACCACAGTTGCTCTGGCAGCTAGTAAAGCATACATTAGAATCACTGCACTCTGTTTATGTTAGACTAAATTATTAACTCACTTTTCTTAAATTATAGGTATGAGCTAAAACCCTGTTTGACATCTTGTGTATCTGTTGAGCCAAGATAAGCAGGATTTTCCAACACCATACCCTATATTGACAACTGTAGTTGCATTCTGCTAAAAACGTTCCCTTCTTCTTGTTACAACGCATGACTGAGCACTGACAGTCTGGATTATTTCAAGTTGCAGATATGCCTGTGTCTTCATGTCTCTCCATGAATAAAAGACTAATTTCTGCCAGTCAAAAACTGACACATGTTTATTCCTCAATATTCAGCCAAACATCTGAATGTTTTGAAAACATGCTAGCCTTTAGCCCGGGCAGTGCATAAGTGTTGACATTTTCCATGTGTCATTTCATCTTCCATTTCTTTTATGCCAGCAGATGAGAAATATGACTTTCTGACAGTACAAGGAATGGACAATGTGATGTATTGAAAGCTTTGTTTTTGTCACTAGTGTTAAATGGCTGATAAATGAGATTGCAACAGGAGTGTCAGATGTGCTTATTCTTTATTAGGCAAGTTGTTTTTCCAACTCCATGTATCTATTATGTGTAAACCAATAATAACCCATTATTCTCTCAATGACAGTTTGGACATAAACATTTTAATATTATTTCTAGAAACATAAAACAGCAGGGGTAGCACTTATAATAGTACATGCATATATGCATACATACTGTACATACATTCTAAACCCGCTTAATGTAATTCAGAATCATGGCGCCTGCACTGAGTTCAAGGTGGGATACGATGTTGCACAAGTCTTCATTAACCCATGGACCAATTTAGAATTGCCAGTTAACCTAACCCACATGTCTTTGAGGATGCGGGAGGAAAATCAAAGTAGTATTTTACAAATTTGTAATTTCCTTAGTGGCATAACTTTGTGACATTCGATAATTTTAATTATTATTTAGACATAATTTGTTTCCTTGTCATGACACACATATTGAGTGATAGTTTTGATATCGGTTGAGGTTGCAGCAGAGATTGTAACCAGCAGGGGGTGCTAAATGACAAATCAACACGGTCCTGTACTCTTAAAAAGGAAATGACCATTTCACATTAGGAGCCCCTCTCTCACTACAGGGCAGTTTGGGCTCACTTTATTTGGTGTTTTGCCTCCTCTAAACTGTTTTTGAGGACAGTCTGTATGGAGAACATCTGCCCCTCTCAGTGGTGGTCAAGTCAGGGGAGTACGGGAACATCTAGAACTGCCAGAAAGAGAGCTGTGGGTGTATGACCCCAGTTCTTCCACTTGGCTTCTGGGATCCTGCAAATAATTCCTGGGATACACCCAGAAGTAGCTGCTGGGTGCAAAGATAGCTGAGGCTGGAGTCGGTAAGTGAGACGTTAACAAGGGCTCAATTTGCAGGAGGAAGGACAGTCAGGGTGGGGTGTAGAAGTGTTGGTTGAAGGATAGTAACATGGAGTCTTTGTATTTAAATCTAAGTTCAAGCACCAACCCAATATGGTAGCAAGGGACTAACAAATGTGTAGGTAGGTCTGTTGAGGTGTCAGGTTTTCATTATATTTTTTCTTTGTATTGATGGTTCTCTGTTTACTAGTACCCCATTTGTTTGATAAACCCCTTCTTGTTTGGTATGTTCTTTGTCTCAGTGGCCTTTTGAAAGGTTCAAAGACAATACAAGTGTATCACTCTGAAAAACTGCTGCAGAACATGACTGGTAGTAGAAATGATCAAGTCCATATCATTCTCAGTTTAAATAATACACTTTGCCATTTGAAGTACATTGCCTGGTGGATTATGCCTTTCATTTCCTTTTACAAAATGAGTTCTTATTTTTACACAATACAGTACTTGTAGATGAAACTGGTACCATTTCCAGTGAAAACTCTTGCTTTGCAAATGAGTTTAGACAGCAGCACTCACTTTATTAAAAGTCAGTGTGATGTACACATTAATGAAATTCCTCACATCAAGTGTAAGTCCAAAATGAATGATTTAAATGGTTAAAGGAGGTATCTATCTATCTATCTATCTATCTATCTAGTCAACCCAATCTATCTATCTATCTATCTATCTAGTCAACCCAATTTAGTGTAATAAGTCTTTTATTTATTTCTTTATAGACATGTGAAAAAAGAAATTTATATTCCAAGAGTGATTAATTTACAAATGTAATTTCACATGTCATCCGACAGCGTATTGTTGTAAAGGCAGACTTTTACATTTCTTTTGCCTCCAGAAACAACTTTTTTCCAGCTCTCTTCTGCTGCAAAATCCAAGCTTGTTGCTTCTGAAACAGATGATATGTGTCAAATTTCAGCAGTCACCTGACTTCCAGCCATCCAATCCACCATAATCCAATTTTCTCTGAGACTGGAGTCTGCCTGTATTTCCACTGATATACTTAGGTTTAATTGAAAGAGGCTGTGTTCTGTACTTTCATTGAGAGCACACATGAAGGGATTAACGTCATGGCCTTGCAAGCAGAAAATAATTTAGAGAAGACATAAAAGAATAACATATGATTTAGTTGAGTTCCTAACAAAGCAATAGCTAAATTAAGAAAATGTGTCAAAGTTTAAAACAACGTGTTAGTGTCTTAAATAAGGACTCCTACTGATAACAAAAATGATTAAAAATCACACACATGGATCTGATTAAACCCAGAAAGAAGGTAAAATAAAAGGTTAGATACTAGTAATTAATATAAATAGGGATTTGAAGTGAACGTGAACTAATTATTTTTTCTGTTTGTGTATGAAAACTGTTCCGGGTTAAGCAAGGAGCTTAGATTCTCACAGTCTTTAAAATGGTGATTTATTTTGTGTTAATTTTCAGTATGCCAGGAAGGCACCGAGACTTGACTTGGCTCAAAGCCTCACAAACAGAGACACACAAACAAAAGTTTAACCAAAATGAACATGATCATCTTCTTATTTATTACTCTACCATGGTTGTCTGTTTGTCTGCCCTGGATTTTAAATCACCTGTGGCTCGCAAACCGTTTGAACCAGCGTTTCTCAACCTTTAAGTATTTGCAACCCGAGTTTTCATAACAGTTTTAATCGTTACCCCCCTAACATTTTTTTGAAATGTAGATGCATATTTTATTTTACCTACTTAACTTTTATCGACATTTATCTAACTCTGTATTTATTGTTCTAGTATCAAAATGTAGTTTAAGTTGTTTTGGTTTCAACAGATGTTTTTTTCATATTTTTGATTCTTTTTTTCTTTTTTCACATCTTTGCGCCCCCCTTTTTGTTACTTTGCGCCCCCGCCCCACAGGTTGAGAACCACTGGTTTGAACTATTGACCTGAAAATTTGGTACACATATATTACGTGATGTCTACTATCCGTTTTCGGGATGATGATTGACCACCAAGGTTATATCTCGTTTTATTTTTATTTTATTTTATTGTAGAATGAACTCTTGGCAGCGGCCAGCAGAGCGACCGTACAGTGCCAGTGCATGTGTACGGGTGCCGTTCTTATCCCTACCACCTTCCCCTACCTCTTCATATCTAAAATCATTCTTGAGGCTGATTGAAGACTTAAGTGCCGGCTTAACTGAAAAATTAAGGAAAACGTACTAAGCAATTGCAACACAAACACTGACTTAATCAGTTTTAACACAAAAAGATGCCGACGAAAGAAGAGAAGAAGCAGGCCGCTAGGGTGGAGAAAAGAAGAGCTGCTCAGGAAGCAGCAAGCGCCTCAACCTCTGAGCAAATGAATGCTAAACGTACAGAGAAAGAGCATGAAAACTAAGAATGCTCAAGCCAAGTGTATTTACTGCTCGTTATCGTGCAGTGTGCCATTACTAGTATTGAATTAGGGTTAGGGTTAGGGTTAAAAAAAAAAATGAAACAAATAACAATTAAACAAATATTCATACACAGAATCCAACCCAAAACCCGACAGTAATAATAAATATTTAAGTACACTCAGATACAAAAGAAACCTGAAGAAACACTAAGCACTAAAAGATAAACATTCAACGAAACAGCTTGGCGGTGCTGTTATTCACTCACAAATGCAGTCTATTGCGCCCATAATGTTTAGAAAGCTTAAATAATATTATCTAGTGTCATGGATACAGCTTTAGATAAATGCATTTACACAGAGAAACTTACCAAAAAAAAAGTCAAATTGATACAAAAGGTTTGTATAGTGGACAGCCATTTCCTGTGGTGATATGACTTTGCAATATATAGCTTCAACTTACCGCATATAAAGGTGGCTTTTGCAGTTCTATAGCTCTCAGGAAATGCCAAGTGGCCTGTGCTATCTTTTAATTATCTGTTATGGTCAATCTGAGTTTCCTCATTCATCGGATTTTTAAGGAACAGATACACCATGCATGATCACACAGAGCTGTTTAAAGCAAACCGACTTTTTAGGTGTTGAATGAGACCACAAACATCCATATGAAAATCATCATCACAAGTACCAGACCAGAAATATTTTGTAATGATTGTTTCTATTTAAATGGCATATCTTCAATTACAAAACTTTTTTTTATTTTTAATATTTTCTCAATTATTTTGTCTTTTTGCTACACAGCTAACTGCACCACACTTGCAGCTTGATGTGTTCACCCAATTGGAGCCACCAGTCATACGACGGTGGTTTGGTTGTACAGTGCTGTATGCATCAGTTTTGATTTGAACTAAAATCTCAAGCAGTTCAGGTGAGAAATTGTCCATCATTATACAGTAACCTTGGTCAAGCCAGTGACAGTACAGGTGATGTAGCATATTGACTGTACTTGCCACATCACTTGGCCCATCTACCGGTGTAAAGTACCAAGTTTCAAATATTTCCAGAACTTGCTTTTCAAAGCATATAGAACTTGATGCCAAATCGTGCCCATTTGGATGCAATGTACTCTCTCTATGACAGTTTTCTCTTATAACCATGAGACTTTCATCAGTACTTACAGTATGTCTTGATCAAGACCATACTCCTTCTGTAAACAACAAAAACAACAAAAAAACAACAATGTATTTCTTGTATAACTCAACATCAATGAAGGAATACCTCAATGGGTTTTAACAGGAACTGTTTTTTGACAGGCCCCCAACCTTGACTCCCCTAAGAAGACAGAAAAAAAACTCTTGTTCGGAAATAAATAAAAGAAATCTTGGGAAAGGCAATTCAAAGAGACAAATCCCCTTCCAACTAGGCTGGGAATGGGTGTCAAAAAATGGCATAAATACAGTACATAAAACAGAACATAAGTAATCCTCTTCACAGAGCTAGATGGCCAATCTCTTATTGCCACCTCAGAAATACAATACAACAGTACAAATAACTTGGTTCTTTCACAGGGCTTCTCACTAAGTACAGGTACAGAGCACTGTGACAACTTTCAAGGCAAAATGGAAGAAGAGATTATACCACTCACTAAATATCACATGTAAGGATACCGATATATAAATGAAAACCAATAATATCTGTCCATTAGTTAATTGTAGAACTACTGCCAGGTTGTAGAAAAGGAGTCAGACAAGCCAGACACAGTTGGCCAACAAGCCACCTTGCCCCTACTGGACACTCTACAGCTGAGTCAGTGCTTAGCCAGCCAATCAGATGAAAGAACACTTCTACCCAATAATTCCAGCGCTCCTTTATCTGAGATGACTTTTCCATAGGCAGACAAATAACTTCGCAGTAGAACAGTGGCACCAAGTACTACATGAGGATATCGAGAGAAGAAACAAAATAGAGGAGGATTAGTTTATAACAGTTTATAAATATCATATTGCTTATGTTTTAGTACTAATGACTGACAACAGAGATGCACTATGCACATCTAACCAGCAGCTCTAGTCAGGGTATGCTAAATTGAAGTTGTGAGTCTTCAGCCGAGATTTAAAAGCTGAGACTGAAGGGGCACCTCTTATGGAAGCAGGCAAACCATTCCACAGCTTTGAGATCCTGTAACTAAAAGCTTGACATCCCACTGCTAATTTATTCATCCTTGGAATCATAAGCAGACTGGCATCTACAGTTCTTAATGTGTGCTCATGTTTGTAAATAACAATAAGTTCAGATAAGTAAGCAGGGCCATGTCCATTTAAGGTTTTATATGTTAAAAGGAGGATTTTGAAATCTGACCCAAACTTAACCAGTGCAAGGACCTAAGAACTAGAGTTATATGTTTGTATTTTGTTGTTCTTATAATTCTTACAGCAGCATTTTGAATTAACTCAAAGTTGTATAAAGAACAATTTGAACAGGTAGTGAACATCACATTGCAATAGTCAATGCTACTAGAAAACTCTTGCCACAGTTTGTTCAGTTTCGGTGCTGGGCAATTGGGTTTATCATAGTCATCATTTAGCATAATGAGTGAAAAACAACACTTGCTCATAACTTCCCTAGCAGAAATAACGCTCACTGGCATAAAATGGCTGCCATCGAATTATCCTGGAAGATGTAGCACATTGGTGGTGGTTGAAGTGGTTCCCCACTGTCTGTGTAAAGCGCTTTGAGCAGTG
The DNA here is from genome assembly GCA_026402145.1 of Polypterus bichir lapradei. Lineage (NCBI taxonomy): Eukaryota > Metazoa > Chordata > Cladistia > Polypteriformes > Polypteridae > Polypterus > Polypterus bichir. The sequence goes on along the minus strand of JANRMT010062854.1, from coordinate 19,342,599 downwards.
TGAAAATTTTCTAATATTTATAATAATGATAATAACAAAATAAGATATGAGCTAATAGTTTAATGCAGGTTACCAAGTTATAATTCTCTTTGACTGATGGTGCTCCAATTAATAGCATGGCAAAAAGGACTTTTGAATCAAATCAAATCAAATGTTATTTGTCTCATACAATTATGCATACAGTGCAAATTGTACTGAAATGCTTAGTTACAGAAGTCATTGTAGGTGGCAGTAAGATGGTCAGATCTGCTCAGGTGTATTGCAAGTTTTCATTTAAAGGCAGTGGTATTCAAATGGAAGTTTGATTGAAGTTAATTGAAGTTTGTTTTTTTCTGATGTCCACCTAATTAAGTCACCAACATTCTAGGGTAAGAATGATTCATTCATTAGAATATTAGTGCAAAGTGAATCACTTTTGTTTCATATTTAAAAAACACTAATCAGCATGATGTAACTTATGTCTCCAAACATCGTTTTTGACTAATTTTGTCAGTATTTCAATGACTGCATAACACATTTTAGTTTGAATTGTAATATGCTTGCTTTTAACCATTACTCATTTGATCATTTCTAGTCTCATTATTGCCTTTGTACTCAATTTGATCGTGTCAGATAAAATCTGTCCAGCATTAAATAGCATCTGAAATAAGAAGTTTAAGCTTGTTCTCTGCAATAAACAAATGCAACAGTCCTTGAACATGGCGTGTAAAGGTGTAAAAATTCAATTAAAGTTGACAGTAACAAGCCGGAGTCTATATCTTAATATAACTAATAAATAATTTGTTTAATAATTGTACAAACATAGAAAGTTTGTCTAAAAAAAGGACAAAGAGAGGAATCCTATAATGAGCAGCCGTGAACATGCCACCCTGAAGCAAAAGATAAAAAGTCAAAAACAACTGAAATATCACCATCATACAAGTATTCAGACCCTTTACTATACATTTGATATTTACTTCAGGTGCATCCCATTCTATTGATCATCACTGAGATGCTTTTCTACCTTCTTTGGAGTCTATCTGTGGTCAATTCAATTGACTGGACATGATTAGGAAGGGCACACACCTGTCAATAGAAGTTGTTAACAATGTGTATCAGAGCAAAAAGTAAGCCATGAGGTCCAAGAAATTGCTTGGAGAGCTTAGAGCTGGGATTATGTTGAGGCATAGATCTGAGTGAGGCTACAAAAAAATCCTGCAATATTCAAGATTCTCAAGAGCAGTTACCTTCAAAATTCTTAAATGGAAGAAGTTTGGGACAACCATGACTCTTCCTAGCATTGTCCGCCTGTCCAAACTGAGCAATCATGGGAGAAGGGCCTTGGTAAGAAAGCTGGCCAAGAACCCAATGGTCACTCTGACTGAGCTACAGAGAACCTGTGTGGGGATAGGAGAGACTTCAACAAGGAAAACCATCACTGCAACAATCTGCCAATCTGGGCTTTATGAAGAGTGGCCAGACAGATGCTGTTCCTCAGTCAAAGACACATGGATGTTAGAAGTTTGCACAGAGGCACTAAATGTACACAAACTAAAGGTTGTGAGAAACAAGATTTTCTTGTCTGATAAAACCAAGCTTACTGTCATTTCTGAAGGAAATCAGGCACCGCTCATCAGCGGTGTAATACCATTCCAATGGTAAAGAATGGTATTATTAGCATCATGCTATGGGGATATTTTTCAGTGGCAGGAACTAGAAGACTAGAAATGGTTAAGGTAAAGCTGCATGGAACAAAGTAGAGAGATATCCTTAATGAACACCTGCTCCAGAGTGGTCTGGACCTCATTCTGAGCCAAACGTTCACCTTTCAACAGGACAATAACCCAAAGCATGAAACAAAGACAACACAGGAATTGCTTAGGGACAACCCTGGGAATTTCCTTGAATTGCCAAGCCAGATTCTGGAGTTCAACTCAATCAAATAACTTTGGAGAGACTTGAAAACAGCTAAGCAGATAGATGGTCTTCATCCTACCCGACAAAGTTTGAGAGCCCGTGCAGAGGAGATTGGCAGAAAATGTCCAAATCCAGGTGTCTCATCATACCCAAGAAGACACACGCTGTACTTGCTGCCAAAGGTGCATCAACTAAGTACTGAGTGAATGGTCTGAATTCTTGTGTCAACTGTGATATTTCAGTTTTTTATTTTTTAATATATTTACAAAAGTTTCTAAAATCCTGTTTTTGTTTTGTCATTCATGGGTATTGAGTGCTGCTTGATCGGGATAAAAAATGATTTTAAACAATTTCATTATAAGGCTGCAAAATAATAAAAGTGAAAAAGTGAAGGTCTGAATACTTTCTGAATCCACTGTATTTGTCACTCACTTCTGTTAGGGTTAGGGTGGGATGGTGGTGCTGTAGCCTCCTGAGTCCTCCTGAGTCTTCGATCAAAGAATTTTGCACATTCTCTCCATATCTGTACATGTAATTCTGCACATTATCCAATTTTCCTATCACATCACAAGGATATGCCTGTTAGATTAACCATCATTTCCAAAATATGCTGCACTCCATTTAAAGTGGGAAGTGGGAATTTCAGAGTTCCCAGTAGGAAGTTGCAACCTGAACATCCCTACAAGTCAATTTCCTATTTGGAAAGTCAGGAGAACCTCACCAAACTCAAATTCAAAATCCAAGATGGCTACAGCGCACATCAGCAGAAGTGAAAGCTTCATTATTAAGCTGTTTATTAGCACTTCTGTTTATTTGTATCTCATTAAATGAGGTGAACACACAGTACTGTCCATCTTCTTGTCTGTGAATACATTGCTATGGTGTTTGGACTTGCAAAATACCACATAATATGTTGTTCAGTGGTTGTCTGCATTCCAGAAGAGCAAGAGCAACAAAGATTTTCCTGCTTTTTTTGATTTTCCGAATGTTTTGCTGGAAAGTGGACAAATCAGGTGTGATGTCTTCTCTAGATTCAACATCTGAATTCCAAGGTAAATGGAGCACAGCATTAGCCTTATGTGAGTGTGGATAAATTTATGAGTAGGACCTGCAATGGACTGGCATGCTATCCAAGTCTTCTTCCAGTCTTGTGCCTAATGTTGTAGGACTAGTCTGTGCCCTCTTTGATCCCAAACTGGATTAAGTGTGATATGTGCACACTTATCCTTGGCCAGCCTCTGTAATGTGCCAACGCTTACTGCCTATAAGCCCCAAGTCCCTCTCTTACAGCACCAAGTGAAGATTAACAGAAATAAAAACGAAATTTTAAACAGGTCATTTTCAGGATGGTGTTGTGCGCTTGTGTTAGAAATCAATCACAGATGATTTAACAGCACACTGATGTAGCGACATTTTAATTATAGATGAACTATTTCAGTGCCAACTTCCCTGGTATTATATTTAAAATGCAGTATTACTGAGGTGGGTTACAGAAGAAAGAAAGGTTAAAAAATCACAATATCTAAATGTAACTTTGGTTACTTTTACAATTGAACAATTTAAACTAAATCCTGTTTGACAGAATGCATTTTAATAAATATCCTTATTAATTAATTAAAATCTCTCAAGAAAAAAAACTGTACGCAAAACATTGTGGACTTACTCTTGATTAAAACAGACTAATTGTCCTTATGACCACCCCCCACTGAGTCGCCTTCCCCACTGTTACTGAAACGCAAACGTATGTCTTAATGGTTGCTATATCATCAATCATACGCAGCTATAGAGAAGAAAGTGCAAGCATTGTGCCACCTGTCTTGTCCCCTGGTATAAAAGCTCAAGTTCTGCCTTTGTTTTTTTCTAAATTGCCATTGATCAATTTCAACAGCTGGCAAGCACACTCAAAGGAAACAGGTCATTTAGCAGCTCTTGATAATTTATCAAGACTAATCGTCAGAATTTGAATTTAGGTTCAGCAATTGGTATTTTTAATTTTGGGAAAAATTCAGATAAACATGCTTTTTTTTATATGATTGTTTGTTTCAGTTGTCCTAAATGGCCAGTGCCATTTAGCATTGACTTTGAATATTACTTTTACACTGCTAAATTATTATGCATCCTCTTTACAATTTTTTTAGAAAATGAAGGCCTCAAACTTCTATGATCCTGAGAAGACAAAGGAGGTTTAGAAAAGGAATGGATTGTAATGTGATGAAGACCATGGAGCGACTGCTGCTTCACCACATGAGGCCACAGGTCCGCCGCGCCCTTGACCCTCTGCAGTTCGCATACCAGGAGAAGGTGGGAGCGGAGGATGCCATCATCTATATGCTACACCAATCCCTCTCCCACTTGGACAGAGGCAGTGGTGCTGTAAGAATTATGTTTCTGGACTTCTCTAGTGCCTTCAACACCATCCAACCTCTGCTCCTTAGGGACAAGCTGACAGAGATGGGAGCAGATTCATACTTGGTGGCATGTATCGTGGACTATCTTACAGACAGACCTCAGTATGTGCGTCTCGGGAACTGCAGGTCTGACATTGTGGTCAGCAACACAGGAGTGCCGCAGGGGACTCTACTTTCTCCGGTCCTGTTCAGCCTATATACATCAGACTTCCAATACAACTCGGAGTCCTGCCACGTGCAAAGGTTTACAGACGACAATGCTATCGTGGGGCCGCATCAGGAGGGGGCAGGAGGAGGAGTATAGGAAACTAATCAAGGACTTTATTAAATGGTGCGACTCAAACCACCTACAACTGAACACCAGCAAAACCAAGGAGCTGGTGGTGGATTTTAGGAGGCCCAGGCCCCTCATGGACCCCGTGATCATCAGAGGTGACTGTGTGCAGAGAGTACAGACCTATAAATACCTGGGAGTGCAGCTGGATGTTAAATTGGACTGGACTGCCAATACCGATGCTCTGGACAGAGCCGACTATACTTCCTTAGAAGGCTGGCATCCTTCAACATCTGCAATAAGATGATGCAGATGTTCTATCAGACAGTTGTGGTGAGTGCCCTCTTCTATGCGGTGGTGTGCTGGGGAGGCAGCATAAAGAAGAGGGATGCCTCACGCCTGGACAAACCGGTGAGGAAGACAGCCTCTAATGTAGGCATAGAGCTGGACAGTTTGACATCCTTAGCAGAGCGACGGGCACTGAGCAGGCTCCTGTCAATCATGGAGAATCCACTGCAACCACTGAACAGGATCATCTACTGACAGAGGAGCAGCTTCAGCGACAGACTACTGTCACTGTCCTGCTCCACTGAAAGACTGAGGAGATCGTTCCTCCCCCACATTATGCGACTCTTCAATTCTACCCGGGGGGGTAAACATTAAAATTATACAAAGTTATTTTCTGTCTGTTATACCTTCATTGTTATCACTCTTTAATTTAATATTGTTCTTTATCAGTATGTTGCTGGAGTATGTGAATTTTCCCTTGGGATTAATAAAGTATCTATCTATTTATCTATCTATCTATGCGATGAAAAAAATGACTGGAGATAATAATGTGTTTTATGACATATTTATATATGTCATATTTATATCATATTTAGCCCTTCCAGTTTTTGATCCAATCAACTGTATTGGATTATCACTGGGCAATACATTTGGTCTCGTGCCTTTAATTGAATAATGTAGAATATTAGACAAGAAGAGAACATGTACAGTCCTATAACAAGAATACCAGCTATATACAGTAAATTCATTGTGCTATTGAGCTACTCTTATTCATTAAAATCTCTAATTGTTGACATTACAAATGATCAGAGTTAATGGTAATGCATTGCTGTAATCTAATTGTACAGTCAACCCTCGTTTATTGCGGTTAATCCATTCCAGACTCTGCTGCGATAAATAAATTTCCGCGAAGTAGGATTTTTTATTTATAAATCGAATATTTTCGCAGTTAGAGCATAGAAAACCTGTTTACGACCTTCTAAATAAATTTTCTAACATTATTAGAGCCTTCTAGACATGAAATAACACCCTTTAGTCAAAAGTTTAAACTGTGCTCCATGACAAGACAGAGATGACAGTTCCGTCTCAAAATTAAAAGAATGCAAACATATCTTCCTTTTCAAAGGAGTGCGCCTCAGAAGCAGAGAATGTCAGAGAGAGAGAGAGAGAGAGAGAGCACGAGCGAGAAAAGCAAACAATCAAACATCAATAGGGCTGTTTGGGCTTTTAAGTATGTGAGGCACCACCGGAAAAAGCAGCTACAAGGAAGGCAGCAATGTGAAGGAAGTCTTTCAGAATTTTTAGAGGAGCGTCTGTATCCTCTAGGCCAGTGTGCGAACACCCCCTCTACTCACACCCCCTCCGTCAGGAGCAGAGAATGTCAGAGAAAGAGAGAGAGACAGAGACAAGCAAACAATCAAAAATCAATACGTGCTGTTTGGGCTTTCAAGCATGCGAAGCACCGCACGGGAAGCATATCGTATATCATTGAGGAGTTTTATTTAATGTGTAATACATGTTCTGATTGGGTAGCTTCTCAGCCATCTGCCAATAGCATCCCTTGTATGAAATCAACTGGGCAAAGCAACTGAGGAAGCATGTACCATAAATTAAAAGACCTATTGTCCGCAAAAATCCGCGAACCAGCAAAAAATCTGTGATATACTGTATATTTAGATATGCTTACATTTAAAATCTGTGATAGAGTGAAGCCGCGAAAGTCGAAGCGCGATATAGCGAGGGATCACTGTATTTCTTAATAACAATGTAGTGTAACATGCTAAAGTTTAAACTTTTGTAATCACATTACAATTACTGACGTAACTATGATTTATTTCTTACGTTTTGAGTTTCAAAATTTTTCAGTTATAGAATGCATTGGTGAGAAAATTTATTTCTACTTTAAGGAAGATGGATCAAAGTGAACCAAATGTGAGTTCTGGAACTTTTGGAATTAAACACACAATACCTGCAGTATTAATTTTGTTCATTATAATGTACAGGCTTTTTATCATACAGTTCATAAGAAATAAGATTTACAGAAGAAAAAATGCTGTAAGTGTCATATGTTGTAAAAGTAGCATGGTATCTAAACGTTCATTTTGATTTATTCATCATATCTCTTTACCGTTACCTGCAAAAACTGAAGAGAAGTCTGCGTACAAATGTAGTTAACTGAATCTTTAACTTACAGTAACTGTTAATGAATGTAAGACAGTTAAATAAAAAATATAATTGCTTTCTTTTCGATCGTAAAGTTCCTTTTTCATAGTGTAAAAATCACCAAGACGACAGAGGCACAGACTTTCACTGTTTACTGATTCCACATTTCCAAGTGTTCAAGAGTTTAAGTCATTTTTATTTTTAAACAGTAAGATTTTCTTTTAATGAGAATTATTTTTTGTGAAGTAAAGGCCTCTACTTGCTGGTTCATATGTTTGAAATGGAACAGTGCTAATGTACTGTAAATCATGTAATCTGAGTGTTGATTGTTCAATGTTATTGGTTATTTCCTTCTTATTAAAAGACAGAATGGACTTTTGGGTGTGTTCTTTGTATGTTACAATTGGTAAATACTGCATTTACATGAATTTAGAGAATGATTAAGTCCTCCACAAGGCTAATTTTATCATTTATCATATTTATAACAAACACACAAAATTGTAATGAAAAAAAAATGTTTAGAAGTCACTCCACTTGACAGTCTTAATGTCATCTGAAATGAACAGCAGACGGCTGTTCCACACTTGTAGGTTAAACTGTTTCTGTTCCTCTTCCTTTGTCAGTAAGTCATTGTCATTTTTGATGAGGCTTATTCCTCTTTCAGCTCACTACTGTCAGTTTATAAAATTCGTTGAAGATTAGATCATCTGTCCACTGTTCTGGGGCCTCATGCATGAACGGTGCGTATGCACACGTTCAAATCGCGATGTATAAAACCTACACTTGGCATAAAGCCACGCTCTTTTCCACGGTACCTCATACCTTGTCGTATTCAAGTTCTCTGCTCGGTTTTGCAGACTGGCAGCACCCAGCGTCAAAGCAGTGCTACTGTTCCTGTGTGGTTACACCTTATTTTCCTGACGCGGCTTTATAAATACTGTACACTGAAACTAACCGCATATTGTTTATTAGTGTAACGCATCTGATTGTAATTAACTTGTAACAATATAATGGTCCAGGGACTAGCCATAGTATTCCATATACCAAAACTGCTTTAGCGTTGTTACTCTCACTGCACCTTCTTCTTCTTTCAGCTGCTCCCGTTAGGAGTTGCCACAGCGGATCATCTTTTTCCATATTACTCTCACTGCACCACTTGGAGTATTTATATCACTGTATCTGAGTGTGAATCGCAGCAGCAGCTAATCGGAAAGAGAATTATCAGTATACAGCTTCAAGAACACGCTGTCTCAGCCACGGCAAAACGTTTCAAAGCCTTTCCTGCACGGACCTCGCGGCTGAGAAACAGTTTCATCCCAAGAACTTTAAACGCACTCAATCAATTGCTCCTTTGTAGAACTATCTGTACTTATAAGTAAAATTACCTCACTGTAAACTTGCACTACAGTTATAATATTACACAACCTGAGCCACTTTATAAACCGCTTATTTACATATGATAACGATATCATTTTTAAGATGAAATGCAGCAAAATATGTTTATTATATTATACAGATAAAACTTTAACTTCATTTAAATAATCTACTGTATATTCTTCACTGGGACTGGCGTGAAGAATAGAATAATTAAACTTGTACTATGAAGATATTTCAATGTTCCTTAAACGTTTTGAAGAATCGGCGCTCTAAGGTTACAGATGGCTTAACGTCTATTACAGAGCTGATTGTGTGGCGATCGGTTACTTGGAGAAAGAAAAACAAGGACTGCAGGGGCGGCCACGGCAATATATATTGAATATAAAACAGAAAGAGAAAATAACGACACAGCTAAAAATGCAGCGGCAAATTTCGACAAAAATAAACGCTTGTGTCATGAGCACGAGGCGGCTATGCAGTGTCTGCAACGGCCGTGGCCATCCACCGTGCATAAGTTACCATATTGACATAACGTGCATTAACTCCTATCATCATGAAAATGATATCATGTATACATTTCAGTATTTTAGTTATTCAGAGAGCTGTAATATCACGAATGTAATGGATTCTGTGTCCAGTCGGAGGAAGAGAGCCGGTTTAAGAAGCAAGTAGTGATTCACACACATACAGCACATAGAAGATCACATACAAAACAAAGCATTTAACGTGCTACTTTAATTACAATATGATTTTTGAAACTGATTAATTAAACAATTTTAAGATGATGTTTATGATGTTCTACTTTAATGACAAAATAAACTACATGATTAAAGTGGAAATTTCGAGATTGAAGTTGACATTTCATGCTTTTTCCCCACTGTGTGCCTTTTTTTTCTCTGTAACCTAATAAGCTTTCATACGACACTCAGACGGTGGGCTACGACTCGCCTTTTCACGGTGACTTTGATATCTGACAACTTCTTTTTTATTTCCGGCACTGTGCGACTTTGTGAACGTGAGCTTTCAAGTTTCTCCAACATGCTATTGCACTCGATCAACTTCCTTTTGTTGATTATACCATGGTTTAAATAAACAAATAGTATGTTTATCCTTTGCCTCCACTTGGTATTCGCTGAAATTCTTATATTTTCCCCCGTGCTTTTCCCATTGTCTTTTCACAGAAGGCTGAGCTTAAGGTCGATTTACTGTATATTGATTTGCATATTCAAAGAGGCGTAATTCTGGGAGGAGGTGGGGCGGGACAGAAAGCGCATGCAGACACTTTTATACAGTGTCTTGGTAGGTGATTGTGCAAGATTTTGTAATAGTTACAACAGTTGAAATCGCACAACTGATAATTTATTGTTACTTGTCAGTGAACTTACTTTTAGCTATATATGAGAACATGTTAACTGTAAAGTTCCAAGTACCTTTTTCACATTTTCTTACAAGCATTTACACACTGGTTAGTTTATCTATGCTTAATGTATATATTCTAAAAGGAATAAAACTTTTTTAGCATTTGCTTGTATGCATCCCAGTATTCTGTGTCTCTATTATTATCATATAAGTCATTGTCATGTCGTTCCTCATGTCCTAAACAGCTCCTGCCTGCTAAACTCCTGTTTCAATACACACTTTGAGATGTAATGTTATCTTTCCTAGTTTATTCACTTTAAAGGGTGCACCTTACCTAAATAATCCTAAAATAACCCTCACAAATTAAATATTACAAACCTTATTTAACAAACTATAAAAAAAAAAAATTCACCCCAATGCAAAAATTCACGAGAATTGTACGAAGCAATCTTAAATTTACCTGTGTGATAGATGCAATTGTGAGCAGCAGGAATTGGGGCACAAACAAGTGCTGTAAGGTGGCAAATTAACAAGGTAATTAAAAAGCTAAGCTCAGTTATGGGACGTACTCTTGGACCCTCTGGAGGTAGCAGTGAAGAAAAAAAATAATCAAAACTGGGTGCCATTATAAACAATGCTACACATCCTCTCTATGTCACACAAACATTGATGACTTTCAGCCAATAGATCATTCAGCAGAAGTGTGCCAAGAAATGCTACAGGGGCTCCTTTATACCAACAGCAATACGCCTGCATAATGCTGCACATTGAATGGGTCGGCCATGACTATCTATCCCTACAGATTCAGATGTGAATGGCAGCTGCCACCTGCTTCTTGAATTCTGCTACTTGATTTCAGGAATTTTGCATCCTATTTACACTACATCAATACTTTCTTCTGATTGTATTATATTAAACAATGTATTAGTACTTGTGGGACATCCTGAGGGTTCGCGGGATCCTCTCAAGGTTGCTGAATATCATGTCCGTCCTGTACACTGGTACCGTGAGTGCTGTGCAGAGTGGATTCAGAACCTCTACATTTTTCCCCAGTTGATCCTGGGGTTCGTCAGGGTGTTCTGTTCCTACTCTGTTCAATGCTTGTATGGACAGGGTGTTGGGCAAGGTCATGGGGTCCAGTGGCTGTGGGGCATCTGTTGGTGAAAAAAGATTCACGGATCTTGACTTTGCTGACTATGCTTTGATCTTCGCGGAGTCAATGGAGGCTCTGATCGGGGTGCTTGAGAGACTGAGCAAGGAATCTAAATGTCTGTGCTTGTGAGTGTCCTGGATAAAAACCAAGATCCAGGCCTTTAATGACCTCTTAGGCACAGCCATCAGCAGTGTGCCTGTTTGCGGAGAGAGTGTTGACCTTGTCGAGAGGTTTACTTACCTCTTCAGTGACATTCATGTCTCTGGTGTCTCCTCCTATGAAGTTAGTAGACGGATTGGGAAAGCATGGAGGGTCATGACGTCGCTGGAAAGGGGTGTGTGGCGCTCCCGATATCTATGCAAAACGACGAAGGTCCAAGTCTTTAGAGTCCTGGTGCTTCCTATCTTACTGTATGGTTGTGAGACATGGACGCTATCCAGTGACCTAAGACAAAGACTGGACTCCTTTGGTACTGTGTCTCTCTGGAAAATCCTTGGGTTCTGCTGGTTTGACTTTGTGTCGAGTCCCAAATGAGGCACTTTACCTGCATTGTAAGGGAGCGTCAGTTATGGCACTAGGGCCATGTGGCATGTTTCCTCAAGGGTGATCCAGCTCGTAAGATCCTCATTGTTGGGGACCCAAGTGGCTGGACCAAGCCAAGGGGTCACCCATGTAACACCTGGCTGCAGCAGATAAAGGGTCATTTCTGGAGGTTGGGACTGGACTGCGTGTCTGCCTGGGGGGTTGCCAACCAGGATCCCGAGTTGTTTCGTCATGTAGTGGGTGTAGCAACTGTGAACGCTGGCCCCGGCACAGACAGACGGACAACATTTTTGCACCCACACACCGTTTATTGACACTATATACAATATTATTAAAGTCACGTGCACTCACAACCCCAGTGCCTCCAGCACCGATTTCCCCAAAGTCCAGGGCTCACAGTCCTTTATGCCTTCCTGGCCGCCTCCAGTCCTCACTCCAGCTCCGTCCACTTCCACCCGACTTCCACTGCTGACTGGAGGGAGGCGGCCCCTTTTATGGGAACCCGGATGGGCTCCAGCTGCTTCCCGGCACTTAATGCTGGCCACACCCCTGTGTGGCGGAAGTGCCGGCTGCGCACCCGGAAGCCGTCCGTGTATCCCCTGTCGTCTTCCCCCCGGCACTTCCTGGTGTGGCGGAAGTGCCGGGCTCCCGGGATAATTAGGCACTGGGGCGCCGCCTGGCGGTGGCCACGGGTCCCTACAGGGCTGGGCTTCCAAGCCCTGTACCCGAGGCCCCCTGCATAACCAGGACGGACGCCCCCACTCGGTCTGGAGGAGGCACACGCCCTCCTCCGGTCCTCCAAGGCGTCCCGACCGGGCTCCAGCCCCGGCCGAGGACCACACGGGATAAACCGGCATCGGGGCGCCGCCTGGCGGTGACCACGGGCCCCTACAGGGTAGGGCTTCCATGCCCTCGACCCGTGGTCCCCAACAGAACCAGGACGGACGCCCCCTCGCGGTCTGGAGGAGGCACAAGCCCTCCTCACGTCCTCCTGGGCGTCCCGGCCGGGGACCACACAACGCACTGTACAAGTGCATGCTCCCCAATTTGACTTGACTTGTATTAAACTATTAATAGTTAATTAACCTCTACAATATTCCTTTGCTTTCTTGGATTATTTTTTTGGTAGCTTTGTAATATAATGTGTGACAATACATAAAGGAAAAGTAGCCTAATAAACTTAAGGATAATTAGGTTACTGATAGATTGACTGTGAATATTCTATGAATAGTCTGTGCAGCAACACCAGTGTGTTTTGGGGCACATTTTCCTTACCCAGGTTATCAAAGATGACAAATAGCTCATAGCCTACTGCCCTCACAACTCTCCTTAAACAGCTTTTTATTTTGGTCATCCACTACTGCCTGTCTGCTTGCAGTTGTAGACAAAATCACTAAACCCTGTGGGACGATCTTCTCCAACAATTTACAGCTAAAAGACGAAAGGCTGCTAGAGATTAAAAATGGCCTTTGTTTGGCTGTGGGAACTCTGGGCACATAGGGCCCATTACTTTTTCTCCAGGGTGTGTTATTTGTCTGGTAAAAGTGCTTATCTTATGTAAAATGCCTGTGTGCCTTTAAGTAAAAAACTCATTTACTTTTAATGCCAGATTTACAGTTTAAATTTGTAATCATCTTTCTTTTATCTATAATTAGGATGCAAATGCCATTCACACTCTTTAATGTAACATTTCTGAATTCTTGTTCATGCATGACTAGAGCTGTAAAGTCTTAATTGTGAAGACAATGCCGAGTTAATCAGGTGGTTGCCACTTCAGTAGCTGTGTGAATGAAAAATCTAGGAAGCTACAGATCCATTAACATATTGACATGCAGCTTGGTTCCTATTAACCACAGTGATATTCTGTCAGTTTGCATTTTATAGTGCACCTTTGATGGTGAAAAAGATATTATAGAATTGCATACTCTCATGTATATCATTAGAAGAGTCAAACTGGGTGAATTATTTAGGATCTTAGAGTGTGCAGTACATTGCAATTGGATTTGGCACTGTTTAGTATGTGCAAGGTCTCATCCTTACTAAACTCCAGAAAGGGCAAATAGGCAAAAAAGGCAAATGAAACGTTAGGTTATAGCCTTAAAACTGATGAATATACTGTAAGTCAAAAGACGTTTTTTCTACGACTATACAGTATAATGCATTAGTGAGACTACATCTTGTGTATTGTGTGCAATTCTGGTCACCACACTACAAGGAAGACATAGCAGCACTTGCAGTTATGCAGAGGAGACCAACCAGGCACATCCCTAGTGTTCAGAATATATCCACCTGTGACAAAGTCTGAGAATTAAACGTGTTTAGTCTCAAGCAGAGGAGAGCGTTTTCAGTTTTTCAAAATTCTCAAAAGCATTTGTAAAGTAGATCCAGCAGAATTCTTTCAGCTTGAGGGTGAATCACATACTTGAGGACACCAGTGGAAATTAAAGGGAGGTGCATTTAGGACTGAAGCCAGGAAGCACTTCTTTACGCAGAGTTGTAGGAATCTGGAACAAACTACTAATACATATAGTTGAAACAGAAATCTTGACAGCCTTTAAGAAGTGCAGTATTTGGATAACATATTGGGACAGCTTAGCTTATTCACTAAACAAACAGGCTTGATAAACTGAATGATCTCCTCGTGTTTGTCAGATTTCTTATATTCTTATGTTCCACAAATGGTCTAGGAGGAATTAGGTATCTGTCAGCTCTCTTCCCTAGGAAGCCCGATTAGTCAAATTATTTTAACTGAAGATGATCTTCGTCTCGTCTTTAGAGAGTTTTTTTCAAAGTTGGTTTGCTTTACAAGCAATGTGAAGGTTTTACAGTTGTGCTTAATAGCTTGTCAGTTTTCTTTTAGCAGTGGAAATTTCAACTAACTGTCTTATTATTTTTACTGATTATTTATGCACGCTGGAGCCACATTCACAGCATTCCACGTTCTTTGTCTATGGTGACGTTATGCATCCTTTTACAAATTACAAGTGTATTCTTTGAGGAATGTGTTTAAAATAAGGGCTTTGTTGGACTTCTAGGGCAGACTGTTAGGTTTCACTGAATGGAGTTGGGGCTTTATTTTGACTTGAAAGAATTTGCTATTGCAGTCACCAGTGCACTCTCAGCCTTACTGCTTTTTGCTTTAAAAGACGTCCGTTTAGCAGCAGCCAAGAGTTGTAATCCCACCTACTTACATAATTATGTTTTAGGCAATGGAAATAGTCTCTCCATTAATTTACTGCTCAATCAGTTCAGGGTCACAGTGAGCCAAAGTCTATCTAGATATTGTGGATGAAAGGGCAGGACATGGTGCTCTTACTGAAATTAGAATGCCTTCAACTACAAATGCTAATCTCTGTATTGTTTGAGTACAAATAACTGAACATTGACTCAGGAAATTGCTTTAACAACATTCAGTGATGAAAGTTGAAAGTAGTATAATAAATTCAGGTATTTTGAAGGAAATGACTACATTACATACCATCAAAAATGTTTCCTTGTATACCTGTTTATTTTGCACTGCTCTATGGCCTGTTGAATCCAGCAGCCTGAATCTGAAATCCACACTCGGTCACTGTCTGTGTGGAGTCTGTATGTTTTTCCCTTGTCTGTGTAGGTTTACTTCCTGATGCTTTGGACTGCACATGTTACTTAAAAGGCGATTCAAAATTGACCCTATGAGGGTGTAGGGAGACAGATAACTCAAAAAGTACAGGTGAGATATTGTCTAGGCTGTTCTCAGCAAGGATGCGGAAATGTAGACCACAGTTGGGGGGCAGTGCTGAAAGGAGAAAGGATAACTTTAAGGAAGTCCTTAACAACCCAGCGCTGACTGGGTTTAGTTCCATTTCTGTGGCTGAATGTTATTGTGGAAAGCCGTAGAGAAGGATGAAAGGTGATTAGTGGCAACACTAAGTGGACGATTAGAGTCCGAGGCACACTCACTCACATATCTAAACCACGGCAGTTTATTGACAGGTGCTGCTTGCTTTTTGAAC
This sequence comes from Polypterus bichir lapradei, assembly GCA_026402145.1. NCBI lineage: Eukaryota > Metazoa > Chordata > Cladistia > Polypteriformes > Polypteridae > Polypterus > Polypterus bichir. The sequence goes on along the minus strand of JANRMT010062854.1, from coordinate 19,327,143 downwards.
AATGTTGTTGTGGCACTTCTGTAGAACTTTTTAATGTATCTGTAAAGAGGGGCAATAAATTAAGTTTGTAATGTAGTGTGGTAGAAGCGCTTGGTTGGCGCCGTCCCGACACAGCCTGACACTGGATGCCGGATTTTATTTTTCTTCCGCTCGGGGATCACGTCTTCCCCGTGTCCCTCAGCTACAGCACAGTCCTAAAACACACCAAATGAACACACCAACACATTCTTCGTACTCCACTCCTCCCAGGAAGCTTTGTCCTCCTCCTCCCGACTCTGGCGCCCTGAGTAGTGGCTGCAAGCTCCCTTTATAGCCCACACGGGCTCAGGACACCTTGCAGTTGCCCCTGGCAGTGGCCACAGAGCCCAAAAGGGATGAGATCCGGTGTTCCAGGATAGTGGCCCCGATGCAACCCAGGGGGCTGCCTCCAAGAATTCCAGGGGGACGTAGTGTGGATCCCATGGCTGCTCTCCCGGATGTAGTGTCCAAGGGACGTCCCAGTTAGGCATGGGCCTCGGCTGTCCGCCAGCCACAGTATTTATTGATGTTTTCTGCTTTGGGATTCATTATAGCTCCAAAATTTGACCATAATGGCCTCATTACAGCTGTCACCCAAGATAACTTTTTAGATATACCGTCCCAAGGTCACCACACTTAAAATCTCTGATCATGGATCTTCTCTCAAAGTTTTAATATTAAAATGGCTGATGTTCTATAGATTGTCTGTGTGTCACTTGACACTACCACTTCCTTGGATCCCCCCCAAGGTGACACAGACATATTATAAAACACAAAGTTCATAATTGTGTATTCTTGCCATGGTGACATACCCAATCAACTGTCAATACTGCCTATGCCATGACCCAATCCGGACTTCAGTATGACCCTAAAATATTGTAAGGAAACTTGATTAGAGGCGTTTGTAATAGATAAAGACTTAAGGAATGTTATGTTTCCTGTTCAACCCAGTTACTTCTCCAAACAAGAATGTGATATTCTACTTGATATAACCTTTTTTTTGTAGCATGCAGTCTTCTTTTTAGGTTTTATTGAACTTTGTATGAGGTCAGTACTGGCAGCCAATAACAACATTTTTATCATTAAAAACTGTCAGAACAGTTTAAGCAAAAGAAGATTAAGAGGTGACATGACTGAAGTGTTTAAAATCATGAATTGAATTAGTACAGTGGATCGAGACTGTTATTTTAAAATGAGTTCATCAAGAACAGGAAGACACAGTTGAAAACTTATTAAGGGTAAATTTCGCACAAATATTAAGAAGTTTTTTTTTACACAGAGAACCATAGACACTTGGAATAAGCTATCAAGTAGTGTGGTAGACAGTAGGAATTTAGGGACTTTCAAAACTAGACTTGATGTTTTTTAGAAGAATTAAGTGAATATGACAGGTGAGCTTTGTTGGGCTGAATGATGGCCTGTTCTTATCTGGATTGTTCTAATGATCTAAAAAGTGGAAACGGGCAACTGCTGCACAGAGCAACTCCCCTGCAGCTTTTGTCTAACTGAACAACATGAAGCATTTGGGTGGGAGAACTGAAAGAGCTGATGATCCAAGATGAAGAAAGTTCAAGAAACATAAGATTATACAATTAATACATTCAGAAGCATGGTTACACTCAATGGAAAGCTTGGTGTGGTCTATTTCATTGTGTTTCTCAGTGACGCTCAGTGACAGATGCTGTCCAAAAAGCTTTCGTTTTCTACTTAAACATACAATGTTACAGACCTCCGTGACCCTGTGTTAGGATATAGTGGGTTGGATGATGGATGGATGGATGTTACAGATATTTCAACTTCAATAGCTGTCATTTGTCTAAAAATGCAGCATGTACCATAGAGTTTGGAATAATTGTTTTTCTGGCCTTCACACAGAACTGAGATGTGCTATTTTGTTTTTAAGTTGTGGAAGACTATAACTGTTACTTAATGATTAAATTGTATTTGGCCCCTTTTGTCCATTATGCATTCAATGATTGTACAAGTATCAGAACTGCTGAACCTCATGTTTAAATTACTAACAAAATGCTGTCTGCTATTAAGCATTTCCAACAGAACTCACCGAGGTAGTCATGTTCTATAATGATTTACTATATATATTCATTATTATGTATAATACATTTTCTATAATTGGAAGCAGATCAGTTGACTTGATGGTGTAGTTTAAAACTGCTGCCTCATGGCTCCAAGAAACTGTGTTTAAATCTAGAAATGTAACTGAGTGTACTGTGACATGGACTATCATTCCATCGAGTGTTGGCTCCAGGCAATAGCTCATATTTAAATGGCAAGTTCTTTATTTTAGTAATTGCAGTAAAAACAATCATATTTTATAGACCAATGTTCCTATTTTGATGTTATATCCAGTGGAACACATCAGGGGCCTCATATATAATGCCGTGCGTAGAATTTGCACTATAACATAAGGAACATTGAATTATCTTCATAGTACGTGTTTAATTATTCTATCCATCTGTCCTTCCAGTGTCGCGCCAGTCTCAGCAAATATACAGCGTGAGGCAGGAACAATACGTGAACTTGCTAGCGCTGCGGCACCGTGTCCTCACATGTTTAAATGTTAACAATACAGATTATTTAAATGAAGTTAAAGTTGTATCTGTATAATATAATCAACATATTTTGCTGTATTTCATCTTAAAAATGATATCGTCATCATATGTAAATACGTGCTTTATAAAGTGGCGCAGGTTGTGCAATATTATAACTGTAGTGCAAGTTTACAGTGGGGTGATTGTACTTATAAATACAGATAGTTCTACAAAGGAGAAATTGATTAAGTGCGTTTATAGTTCTTGGGATGAAACTGTTTCTGAACTGCGAGGTCCGTACAGGAAAGGCTTTGAAACGTTTTGCCGTGGCTGAGGCAGAGTGGGCTTGATGCTGTATACCGATAATTCTCTTTCCGATCAGCTGCTGCTGTGATTCCCCACTCAGATACAGTGATATAAATACTCCGAGTGGTGCAGTGAGAGTAATATGGAAAAAGATGATCCATTGTGGCAACCCTTAAAGGGAGCAGCTGAAAGAAGAAAAAAAAGAAGAAGAAGAAGAAGGTGCAGTGAGAGTGACAACGCTAAAGCAGTTATGGTATTTGGAATACTATGGCTATTCCCTGGACCATTATATTGTTACAAGTTAATTACAATCAGATGCATTACACTAATAAACAATATGCGGTTAGTTTCAATGTATTTATAAAGCCGCATCAGGAAAATAAAGAGTAACCACATAGGAACAGCAGCACTGCTTTGACGCTGGGTGCCGCCATTCTGCAAAACCGAGCGGAGAACTTGCGTATGACAAGGTATGAGGTACCGTGGAAAAGTGCGTGGCTTTACGTTAAGTGTAGGTTTTATACATCGCGATTTGAACGTCGAAAAGTTCTTATGCAACATTTCTGTGCGTACGCAACTGTTCATACATGAGGCCCCAGAGCTGCAGTCTATCAGATGCAATAGGAAATCAGAATGTTTATTAAAGCAAAACTGTAGTATGAAAATGATATGGGTTCATATGAACAAATATAATAAACAAGGGCAAAATTGGCAAAATCAGTTGAAAATACCAAACAACAAAATCAGAACTAAACAGAACACAAGGAACCCTCTAGCTGATGTAATGCCACAACACTAAAGCACACTTAAGGTTGTATTCTTTATTTATTTCCATGCCTCCTTTACTTATCTGAGAAATTTTCAAAAGACATAAAAATGAGAAGTATTTTTTAACTTATTTTTGCAGTTACTAGATATGCAACTGAATCTTTTTAGTAATAATAGTAACAAAGAAACTTAAGGAAAAGGCAATAGTTAGTGCTATTCGGCCCTGATAGATGAACAGGAGGCCCGGGGTTAAGAGTTAAGTGTAATCTTCAAGCAGGCAGAGGGTTAAAACCAGGAGAGCAAAAATCAATGTAAATGAGCAAAAATGATAAAAAAAAAGTTAAAAATTAAAGTCTAAAAATGAAAAAACAGAAACAAAATCACATCTTCACTTGCCCACTTCCATCAGATTGGGTGGGTTTTCTTTTAAATTAGCTGAGACTGCCAAAGAAATTAACCTCCTCTTTTTCTCCCTTTTTGTTCTATGAGTATTTAACTTTAATACAAGGATAATTACCTCATCTATAGTAGCAGCTATTTCATGGATAACTATTTCACCCTTCAGTTACCAGCTAGGTCATTTCTAAATGCCAAGATCAGTGCTGGCGTGCTCTTTCCAGCTCGAGTCACCTAAGCTGATTGGAGCTGAGAAATTCATAGTGGTTATTGCCTACAATCTGACTGGTCAAAGACTGCTTAACCTTCTTTCATGAAATCATCTAAACTATTAAAACAGGAGGGATATGTGTCATAACAATGCTCATTCCAAATATATATCAATCAAAAGTGAAAAAATAAACATTATTTTATCCTTTTTAGAAAAAATATGTGGTATGCTGTTGGTTAAAAACAAGTCTATATTGATTAAGAAATACCGTACACCTAGTAGGACTCCATCAAAATGCTCAGGTTGTGGGATCTGACATTCATGAAAATCAAAACTGAAGTGGCACCGCAGACAGATTCAGTTTCAAGTTGTTGTTATAGGCCATTAAGGTTTCAAGTTGTTGTTATAGACCATTAACTTGAAAAGCTAACTGGTGCACAGTGGCTGCCAGTGCTTCCATTTTATGTTGGAGAGTATTTTGCTCCGTTTGCAGCTACTTTATCTCACAAAAAAAGTTTTTTCAGGATCCTTAGTATTTTTTTCTCCCCAAATGGGAAAATCAGGCATTATCCTAAGAATTTTCAAAAAAGTAGACAGAGGGTCAAAACTAAGAGAACAACAATCAAAGTTAATAAGCCTAAATAAGTTCCAAAAGTTGTAGTGAAAAAATCAAAGGTACCAGTTCAGAAAATAAAATTAAAAAAAAGTAAAAAATCCAGGATTATCAGATTATTTTAAAAAATCCAAAACTTGGAGGCAGGCAGTAGTGTGTTGCTTTTGTAGGCAGAAGGTGCTGATGCACAGCTTGGGGCCCCTGGGATTACATCCCTTGACCACGGCCATGGCACGGCAAAACAGTCTGGCTGTGCCCAAATAAAAAAATTAAAAAATGAAGGTAGAACTTGATGCATTCAAAATGTGATGATTCAATAAAAGAAATATGTTTTCAGTAACTGCAAAATTTAAACAGGCATAACTCTAAATGACCCTGGCACTAACTTGGAAAAAAAGCTTAACAGAATGCCGCATTATAGAGACTGCCAGGGCTTGCTTTACTTACTCATTTATTAAGTGGTTAGTGTGAGTGTCTGCCTCCACAACCAGCTCCTAGTGTTCTCAAAAAAACACCATGATGTTGGAAAAACAATATTCAAAAGAAGGTGCATTAAGTGAAGTGAAGTGAAGTATTACAAAAAATGCTAAATAAATCAAAGAAAAGAAATTATAATGGGAAAAATGTTGCTAAGAGTTTGGCACACTATATTACAGAGAAAATGGCCACGGGCCCATGAGACCATACCTTCTGCATTACATTGCAGTATCACGACCATCCTGGATCTCAGGAAACAATGAGTGATCACCAACCAAACAAAATTAATACAAGAAAAAAGTCCAAAAAGACAAACAGTACAATGAGTTCAAGAGGATGTTAAACACAACACTTGAAACACCTCCTCTGCATACCCTGGCAGCTTTTCATTTGAACTCTCTTTCATATTTTAACTCTGGAAATGTGTGTTGGTGGGGCATCCCAGTGTTCATGCTGCAATTTCTTAAATTGCGTTTATTCTGTTTAAATGTTGTATTTTTATTTCATATTGAAAAACATTATCAAAGCTTTTAGGACTGATTTCAAACTTTTATATATACTGATCCGTTAAAGAGAAACAAATAAAAATACTAATCATAACAAGATAGTAGTACGCTCTAGGAAATATTATACTGTAAACAGACCCAGAAATGTCTAAGATAAAGGTCGTCTGGACATGCATGAAATTAGAAAGAATATTGTCTGGATAAGCACACAGAGCATAACAAGAGCCAAAAATAAGACATACTATTGTTAGTGTAAGTAAACCAATAAAACTGTTAAATTTTCTTAAAAAAGTTCATTTGTTCATAGATTTTGATAATTGAAAAATGTCAGGAACTTTGGACAAAACCTTAAGCAGAACATTTTTGATCCTGGTTATCGTCAGGCAGTTATGTGGCCTCTTCAAAGTTTCTGTGTTAGCTGTGGCAGCAAACATTCAAGAAAAGTCAAATTCAGTAGCATTAGGTTGAAGAGACATTTTGTATCACTTGGAAATTCCCATATATATATATGTATACTGTGTATATATATACTAGGGAGTTCTCTTCGCTCGCCAGCCACTTCACGTGTGTGCTGCTCACGTTGTGAAGAGGGGGTCTGAACGCACCCCAAGCAGATGCGGTCACACCTCCAAAACCCTGTCTTAAACGTTGATACAATGGGAAACAAATACAGTTTTTTTTTTTTACCTCCTCTTCACTCAATCATCTGCATCTTGCACGGCGCTTCAAACTTTTAAAAGCCTGCACAGCAAATGTTCTATTCTTTGTCTTTTATTTCCAGCCCCGAGTGTGGTTAAAATTCTTGGCACAAATCCTCGTCTCACGGGACGTGAGTGTGATGATGCCGGTCCCCTCCAGACTCCCTGTTCCCACATGGGAGTCTGTTGAACCAACACCATCGATAGTTATGACTGAGATGAGCTGACAAGTGAAGACAAATCTCATTGAAGGCAGGGGATGGTGGAAAGTGCTCGAGTGCTTTTATTAAAAACAGTTAAAAGTAAAACCAAAAGTGTCCACGGTGCAGTGTTCTCAACAAAAAAACAGTACACAAATGAATCTATAAACCCAGTGAAAAGTAGGGGTTAAATTCATAATAATTAAATCTGCTAAAATAGAATTTAAAAATGCAGTCTAGCTCTTCACACAATCTCAGCCCACCTCCTTCTGTCTCTCCAGCTCACCCATCCCTTGAGGACCTGGTGGAGACTCAGCAGCCACGATCTGCTTTCACTCGACCCCTGTCTTGACTGCCTCCACATTGCACAGCCAGACTGTCCGAGGTTGGCTCACCTCCCGTCTTCCTTCGCGCTCACTCGGTCGCCCCTCGGATCCATTGGGAGGTCTTCAGTCCTGCTCGCCCCACTCTACGCAATTATTCAGTTGAGCGAACCAGCCCCTAGAGCATCACAGCCTGCGCTCTCTCATGGAGCCCTAGCTTGTGCTGCCTTCTCCATCCAGATGTCTGGATCGTCTGCCCTTCACTGTCTTTCACGTTTTTTAACCTCTGTCTTCCCTCCCATTCTATCATGTCTCTTTTTCCCTCCTCTCACCTTGTGCCGGCCTGTACACATACTGTATGTCTCCATGGGCACAGAGCCTTAATCACACACCGCAGGAAGCCGATGAAGTATTGAGAACGATCGCACCTGCACGTTCAGGTGTGACTCACCCCAATTACCTTATCAACTCCCCTCAGTCATGCAATCATGCTCACGGAGATGGACATAGTTAACTGGATTTAAAAAACTGGCCATATTTTTTTGAAGCCACGGACCTGCTATACCACAGTGAGATATTTTTTAGTTTTTAATTTAAAAATGGAATAAGAATCTGAAGATCTAAGAACATCACATCAAAGTTCTTTGTTATATTGCAGCCATTTGCTAAAATCAATTAAATTAATTTTTTCCCTCATTAATGTACACACAGCACCCCATATTGACAGACAAAAAAAGAATTTTTGAAATTGTTGCAGATTTATTAAAAAAGAAAAACTGAAATATCACATGGTCCTAAGTATTCAGACCCTTTGCTCAGTATTTAGTAGAAGCACCCTTTTGAGCTAATACAGCCATGAGTCTTCTTGGGAAAGATGCAACAAGTTTTTCACACCTGGATTTGGGGATCCTCTGCCAACCCTAACCCTAACCCTTGCAGATCCTCTCCAGTTCTGTCAGGTTGGATGGTAAACGTTGGTGGACAGCCATTTTTAGGTCTCTCCAGAGATGCTCAATTGGGTTTAAGTCAGGGCTCTGGCTGGGCCATTCAAGAACAGTCAGAGTTGTTGTGAAGCCACTCCTTCGTTATTTTAGCTGTGTGCTTAGGGTCATTGTCTTGTTGGAAGGTAAACCTTCGGCCCAGTCTGAGGTCCTTAGCACTCTGGAGAAGATTTTTGTCCAGGATATCCCTGTACTCATCAGTGAGACCAAGATAGAACTTTTTGGCCTTAATTCTAAGCGGTATGTGTGGAGACAACCAGGCACTGCTCATCACTTGTCCAATACAGTACAGTCCCCACAGTGAAGCATGGCAGTGGCAGCATCATGCTGTGGGGGTGTTTTTCAGCTGCAGGGACAGGACGACTGGTTGCAATTGAGGGAAAGATGAATGCGGCCAAGTACAGGGATATCCTGAACAAAAACCTTCTCCATTTACTGTAAGTACTTATTTTATGTGGACATAGCACTGTTCATCATGTTGTACTCAGGTCTTTACTAGCTGTACATCCATGTATGATATGTAATGACCAATCATATCAGTTCAATTATGACTGGACACATATAGGCTGTCACACACACTTTAATGCTTTGTCTTGGTATTACAAGGTACCACCAAGATAATTTGATTTAGTCTTGTATGCAGCCTATACAAAATGGGTTCAAGTGAAAATACAGTCCCTTGGTCAAAGAATGATCAGCAGAGTATCTACATTAAAAACATTATTAAATTCTGTTTTTGTAAATTATGGTGCAGATCAATTGTCAGTAACAGCATCAGTAATATTCAGTGCCTTTACATGCATATACAAAACCAGAATACGGTGAGTAACCTGGTTCAGACAGAAAGTTAGTTTCTTAAAAATTTCTGTTTACATGTGGAAGTAATCATCTGAAGGTCTCCTTTGGCAAAATGCTCTGATGTCATTAAACTGCGCACAAAAACGTTAAACATCATTGTCGTCTGCCGTGAATCCACAAATAAGCATAATGCCTGTGATAATTTTCTTGTGTTTTACAAATACGATTAGTCCATCATGTGCTATGAAGTAAATAACAACCGTCGGCTTTTTACATCTTCGACCTGAGCAACCGTTGATTCATGTATGAACACTGGCCACAGTGTCACCTGATCACACTCTTTCAACATACAGTATGTACAGTAAACAGTTGGATTAAAACTAAACTGATACTTTATTTATAGGTTTCTGTTACCAGATTGCATGCAGGACACTCTTTTTTGCTTGGCTGTGTAATTAAGCCCTGGAAAGGACCGGCATGCAGGTACGTATGCATTCTGCATTACACCCAGTGTGCTGGGATAATAGTAACACAGGTATTTTAATTTAAGTAATACAAGTACTGTACTGTGTTAGGTTCTGCATTACTTTAACAAGTAATCGGACTATGCAATGCAAGTTTTTTTTTAACGCATTACCCCAAACACTGCTTCTGAGATTGTGCTGCTGAATTTATGGCTGTACATTCAGCCTATCCACAAAAATCTAATGATTTCTGAAATATCGAGACAGAATAATGTGATCACCCAGGCATTTGCCTCAGCAAATTTATATTTGTGGATGGTCCCACCGTCTTCTGCTGAAAGCACGTGCAAAGCTATCACCTGCGCTGGCTAACAGAGTGCAATAGACATGTAGAGAGTACAAAATACTTAACTTTAACCTGGTTAAGGGTGAACATGACCAAATAACCGGGTTACTCCCTGAGAAAACTGCACATGTTAACCTGGTATACCGAGTCAAATAATCCAATTTCTTCAACTGGAATAAGGATTTACACGGCATTTTATAAACCAGGTTTCTGAGAATATCTAGGTTATTAAACACATTGAAATTCAAGCACTACTGATTGGTTTTGAATATGAGTGTGTGGTTAGTGGTTTACGGTGTATCCTTTGTTGTTGTCATTGCCATCTGATAATCATGAACATGGACTACATTACACAAATAAATTAGTTTGTATAATTTAAGTGGCTTTGTAAAATCTCACCTATCTGTGAACCTATTGTGTAAGCAGAGTTACACACAGTAGATGAAAGACAGAGGTGTGCATTCTAATTCTAAAAGCTTTACTGCAGAGAATGGGAAAATATGAAAAAATGCTTCTTGTTTGGCTCTTCTGCCTTTTAGTTTTTTGCTCTTTGTATTCTTTGAATCTTGAATGAACCTCTGTGCTCTGAATACAATATAAAAAATAAAATACAAAGCAAAAGAATAAGTCTAGAAACAACTGTGCTGTCCTTTTTTACTATATATGTAAATCCCATAGATTTAACAGGTCATCCTAAAATACTTGAAATTGCAAATCCCCCAATAAATTCTTGAGATTATTAAACCAGGAGGCAGCACGTTCTATGCTTGAAAGTGTCTACTGCCAAATAAATGAGTATCTGTATATCAGTATGTTGTGGCGGGACGCCTGTAAGGTCCAGGAGAGGGATTATACTTCCCCTGGGCCACGATAGGGCAGCCACCCTGGTCTGTATGGGGGCATGGGAACTGAGCATGTAAGCTCAACTGTACAGGGGCACGTGGCCACCACCAGGGGGCACCCAGAGGTTTGAGGATCCCTGGATGTCAGCACTTCCGCCACACCAGGAAGTGCTGCAGGAAGATTGTCAGAGGGCACCTGGAGCACATCCGGGTGGATATAAAAGAGGCTGCCTTCTTCCAGTCATGAGCCAGAGTCGGGAGGAGGAAGACAAAGCTTGGGAGGAAAGGTGACAGAAATACGGAGACGGAAGGAAAGAAGGGAGTGAGTGTGGGCTGAGTACAGCATTGTGTCAGGTGTTAAAAGACTTTCTGTAAATAAACGTGTGTGTTTTAGGACATTTGGAGTCTGTCTGTCTGTGCTTACTAATTTTTGTGTTAATCTGTCTAACCACTTAGCATTCCTAACTCAACCTAGACCAATACTTCAATACCATGCAATGCTTATTGACCTTAATCAAACTTCTAATTATTATATATGAGATGGCATCTCAAATTCAGTTTGCTCTTATAAAGACGTTTTCCAGAACTAAGCCTAGCATAGGATATACTGTTACAAATGCAGCATAGTACACATAAAACATTACATTCTATGCAACAAAAATACTATGGAGCTCTGTGTGGCCTACAAAGGATTGATATTGGGCTTTAACAAGTAATTCATAATAGACTCACACTACCTTAAAAAAGATAAAAGAAGATTGGGAGACTGTTTGGATTATGTGTAACTCAATAATATAAAGGAAAGACATTTAAACAATTTGTTTGGTTACATACATCTCTCTATTATAATAAAAAAATTCTGGGATGAGACAAGACTTTTTAGCCTGGGACAAGACGTGACTTTTTCAGAGAAATAATTTCAAGTCCCGCAAGATGAGACTTTGTGCCAAGAAATTTAGCCATACCCAGGGCTGGAAATAAAAGGCAAAGAGTAGATGACAAAGTAGAATGTCGTAAAGAATTCAAAAACGTTGGCGTGATGCACATGCAGAGCAGGTTAGAGATAATGAAAGTACTAAAATTTGAAAGTCTCAAAAAAAATGGTAGTAAAGATCGTATTAGCAGAAACAAACGGAAATTATTACCCTGTGAAATAACGGAACAGCGAAAAGAGATTGAATATATTTTTCAGATTTAAACTTTAAGACTTGTAGATAGTCTAAATCGTGTTGCCATCAGGGAAAAGTAGTGTTTTTTCCCAATGAAGAGGCGTATCCGTGAGAATTAAAAGAGTTTTTTGTTTGGTGAAAGTGAAATCCATATATGCGAGCGGCAGAGACGCAAAGTGGTTGGTGCATAGCACAGGCCCCTATTGAAGCCCACCAGTTTTTACAAAAGGAACAGACACAAATAACCTTTCATTATATGATTGTTATTTTTTCTTCCTGATTCACTGATCTGATATTCATTTATTTTATTATTTTTTAACTGATATGATTGCATATATTTGTTAATAGTTATTTTAAAATTGTTATTATTTTGCATCTTGCATTTTGTTGTCATGACATATTTATTCACCAGTTTGGTTAGACACAGGGCCGCTGCTGGCCAAATGGGTGCCCTAAGCAGAAATTTACTTTTGTGCCCCCTCCCCCAAATATTACGGAAGTAAAAATAAAATAATAAAAAAAACACCTACTATAGGGGCCAAAATAGAACTTTATTCAAATAAAAGTAAATACTGTACATAAATAAATGGTATCATTTATAAATTACAATTGTAGCTCTACAGCAAAAAATACAAACTAAAATTACACTTTAAATAAAACATTTATAATAAATAAAATAAACAATAATAAACTGAAATAAAATCAACACTGTCATCTGCTGGAGCTTTCCAAAGTTCAAAATTTACAAAGGCACACTTCTGCTTTTTCTTGAGGCAAAGTCGTAAATGAGCTCTTCATATGATAAAGCCTTTGCTAATTCAGAGTTGATGCTGACAATTGCCAGACCACTCATGCGCTCTTATAGATCATAGATACTTGCCATAGATCATGTAAGTGTAACAACTGCATTTACCAGGCCTTTGGTGCCCTTTTCAGGCATTTCTATTAAAATTGTTATGTAAACTTAATTTTGTATTAGATTATGTATTTTAACACTGTTATTTAATGACACCATATGGTCATTATTAATCAATAATCATAATTGCCTCTGTGTTTTAATATAATGCATTTTAAGTCATTTTGTTTATTTAGATCTGCTTGTATTCATATTAAGAAAGATGCGTTAGTCATGAAATTATTACCGACATTAAAACACATTATTAACGTCGACAGAATAAAATAAAGTTTCACAGGATTATGAGCTTACCTGAAAGTGATGCACGGGCTTTTGGGCTTTTTTTTTCTTTCGTTTCTCGGCGCCGGACTGTTGATGTCTCTTTCCAGGACCAGGCATATTGTTCAATTATTATCATTTTTGGCCAAATAGGCAGCCATAACAGAGGTGAGGGCGCATGCGTCATCACGTGTGCTTAGCCTACTCTGCGTTCACCGTAAAATGCAATGTATACGTTTATATTTTTGTTTATTTGTATATGTATATTATTAATATTAATTTATTATTATAATATATAAAAAAAATTTTTTTGAGCAGCTGGGATGGTGCCCCACGCAAACTGCGTACTCTGCGTATAGGGAGCGGCGGTACTGGTTAGGCATAATCTCTTTATATCATAAGGTAAGGAGTAATGAAAATAAATTAAACTGGAATGTATTATTAGTGAATTGGCTTCCTGTATCCCCAGGTAGGTCATTCTCCAGTCTTCAGACAAAACTACCAGCACACCACAAATTGGTAATGATTATGCAAGGGCCTACACGAAACATTGTGGTAATGGTTATTACCTGTAAGCTAGTGCCTGTTGGTGGTTCGAAAGCTGGATAGCATATCTAACAGGAAAGATCCTTAAATTAAATTGTGGTATTAAAGTAAAATGCAAAAGAAGAAAAAAATTATGTTTACAGCAAGTGCCCAGCCTAAGGAAACAGGCAACTGTTATTCCACTGGCCAATACTTCACCCCCCAAAGCATTACGTGACTTTAGACCAGTGGCATTAACTTTTCATATCATGAAATCCTTTGAGAAGTTGATTAAGAGACAACTACTTAACAAAACTGAGCTCTCCTGGATCCTCTCCAATTTGCATACAGAGCAAAGAGGGTTGTGGAGGATGCCACAAAACACTTTTGAATTTATTGTATGATCACTTGGAAGGATCAAAAAACCATGCGAGATTACTTATTTATAGACTTTTTGTTAGCTTACAACATGATCCAGTCCCACGTTTTAGTTGAGAAACTGATTGATAAATTCTGTTTGGACCCAAACTTGGTGGGGTGGATTCTGGACTTTTTAACAAGCAGAACACAAAGAGTGAGTGTTAATACAGTGGCTTGCAAAAGTATTCGGCCCCCTTGAACTTTTCCACATTTTGTCACATTACAGCCACAAACATGAATCAATTTTATTGGAATTCCACGTGAAAGACCAATACAAAGTGGTGTACACGTGAGAAGTGGAACGAAAATCATACATGATTCCAAACATTTTTTACAAATAAATAACTGCAAAGTGGGGTGTGCGTAATTATTCAGCCCCCTGAGTCAATACTTTGTAGAACCACCTTTTGCTGCAATTACAGCTGCCAGTCTTTTAGGGTATGTCTCTACCAGCTTTGCACATCTAGAGACTGATATCTTTGCCCATTCTTCTTTGCAAAACAGCTCCAACTCAGTCAAATTAGATGGACAGCGTTTGTGAACAGCAGTTTTCAGATCTTGCCACAGATTCTCGATTGGATTTAGATCTGGACTTTGACTGGGCCATTCTAACACATGGATATGTTTTGTTTTAAACCATTCCATTGTTGCCCTGGCTTTATGTTTAGGGTCGTTGTCCTGCTGGAAGGTGAACCTCCGCCCCAGTCTCAAGTCTTTTGCAGACTCCAAGAGGTTTTCTTCCATGATTGCCCTGTATTTGGCTCCATCCATCTTCCCATCAACTCTGACCAGCTTCCCTGTCCCTGCTGAAGAGAAGCACCCCCAGAGCATGATGCTGCCACCACCATATTTGACAGCCACACATAGCGTTTTGCATTTTGGCCAAAAAGTTCCATTTTGGTCTCATCTGACCAGAACACCTTCTTCCACATGTTTGCTGTGTCCCCCACATGGCTTGTGGCAAACTGCAAACGGGACTTCTTATGGTTTTCTGTTAACAATGGCTTTCTTCTTGCCACTCTTCCATAAAGGCCAACTTTGTGCAGTGCACGACTAATAGTTGTCCTATGGACAGATTCCCCCACCTGAGCTGTAGATCTCTGCAGCTCGTCCAGAGTCACCATGGGCCTCTTGGCTGCATTTCTGATCAGTGCTCTCTTTGTTCGGCCTGTGAGTTTAGGTGGATGGCCTTGTCTTGGTAGGTTTACAGTTGTGCCATACTCCTTCCATTTCTGAATGATCGCTTGAACAGTGCTCCGTGGGATGTTCAAGGCTTTGGAAATCTTTTTGTAGCCTAAGTCTGCTTTAAATTTCTCAATAACTTTATCCCTGACCTGTCTGGTGTGTTCTTTGGACTTCATGGTGTTGTTGCTCCCAATATTCTCTTAGACAACCTCTGAGGCCGTCACAGAGCAGCTGTATTTGTACTGACATTAGATTACACACAGGTGCACTCTATTTAGTCATTAGCACTCATCAGGCAATGTCTATGGGCAACTGACTGCACTCAGACCAAAGGGGGCTGAATAATTACGCACACCCCACTTTGCAGTTATTTATTTGTAAAAAATGTTTGGAATCATGTATGATTTTTGTTCCACTTCTCAGGTGTACACCACTTTGTATTGGTCTTTCACGTGGAATTCCAATGAAATTGATTCATGTTTGTGGCTGTAATGTGACAAAATGTGGAAAAGTTCAAGGGGGCTGTTTCTCTGATGGCCTAAGTACATCTCTGGGTACTCTGCAAGGGTGCTGCCTATCTATTCTTTTGTTTATCCTATATACAAATAACTACAGGAGTTTACACAAGGATAGACACATCCTGAAATCTGCAGGCGACTCTGTTATTGTGAGTCTTTTACAAAGTAAGGATGACAGCCATGGACCTACTGTCAATGAATTTGTGCAATGTTGTGATTACTCTAATTTATGACTTAATATTTCCAAGACTAAAGATATGGATGTATATTTCACGTGCTTTCCACCATCCAGTGTCTCATCCAGTGGAAATGGTTGAAGAATACAAATATCTGGGAATAATCATTGATAATAAACTAAAGTTTGATCTGTGCACAACACTAATCTATACTAATAAAAGGCAAAGCCCTCACTGACTGACTGACTCACTCACTGACTCACTCACTCACTCACTCACTCACTCATCACTAATTCTCCAAGTTCCCGTGTAGGTAGAAGGCTGAAATTTGGCAGGCTCATTCCCTACAGCTTACTTGCAAAAGTTGGGCAGGTTTCATTTCGAAATTCTACACGTAATGGTCATAACTGGAAGCTATTTTTCTGCATATACTGTAATGGAGTTGAGCGCGAAAGCCGTGGGGGCGGAGTTTCGTGTGACATCATCACGCCTCCCACGTAATCACGTGAACTGACTGTCAACGCAGTGTGTAGAAAACCAGGAAAACCTCCAAAAAGCGCTGAAGAAAGCATGCATTATATAATTGAGAAGGCAGCGAAACAATAAGAAGCGAGCGAGTGACATATACTACCATATTCATGAGTGCTGCTACTTCGGAAAGAAAGTAAGGTGTAAACCTAAACTTTAAATTAAGTTCATAGACAGGCTACCGCTGGCGTTTCTCATGCCCACGGGTAATGTGGGATACAAGATTAATGAGAGGACGCAGGATATAAACGAGAGTTTTGATCACTTTGTAACTAAGTTAAAATTGCAGGTGAAGGGGTGTGGTTATGCAAATTCCGAGAGACTGTGTTTGTGGGGGATTGACAGTTAAGGCGGGTGGGGGAGTCATCATCTCCCCTCCCATTTACCTCATTTCGCTCTGAGCTGAGCTCCGCGGCTAACGCCGTCTTCCGAAGCAACTTCGTCACACTGCCACCATATATTCACAGAAAAATCTACAATTTAATACACACGCTGTCTCTAGAGTTTCTCCACACTGAATCCTCCAGGCACTACTTACAAAAGGTTACATTGACAATCGTGTTACGTTATTTTTAAAATCTTTCCTTTTCTTAGCACAAGCACAGCTGAGAAGCTTCGATGTATGTGCTCCATAACGCGTTAAAAAATAATGCATTTAATCACACTTTGCATTACAATCAAAGGGGAACTTTTGTCAATGCATGATTTCCTGGTACACCGATTACATTGATCAGCGCATCCCGATTCATTTTAGCCTCGCACCACCTTGGTTTGAGAAGAAGTATGAAAAAATATGAGGTTAACACACAAAAACAGATCACCAATTCAAGCTTTATGAATAATCGATTCGCCATCAATAATTGTTTTGGTAAAGCCATACTCAGTGTA
>JANRMT010062854.1:19270703-19305044 GCA_026402145.1 Polypterus bichir lapradei | reverse complement strand
GTTACCAAAAGTAAAGAGCAATGGGTTTAAGAAATCTTTTATTCCCTAGAGCTATAAGAATTTTAAATTATGTTATTTGTAGGGATGCTGCTAAATGTTAAATTCTGCATTTGTGTAATATCGAAAGTTGCCAAATGTTGTGCCTTTGTTGTATCTATTGGATCTCTGTAACAATATCTTATGTTTTTCTACTTTCCTGCTGCAAACAAATTTTCCTCTAGGATAATAAAGTCAACTTAACCTAACCTAACCTAGTGGTGACTGACAGCAAGTATTTTTTCTCTTAATGTTTGCCCATGATGACTGAGTTATGTTTTGGTTTCTCTGTAAAAATCTGCTGACAAACCAAAATTCTTTTTTGTGACAATATCCTCGAACTAAAGTGAATTTAATTGACTAAACTGCAATTTCCCATCTAGTCAAGCCAGTGTGCCTAAAACTAAAGCTAAAGAAAAGGATACTGCTATGCATTTATTTTTTTTTTTACTTGCCATTCTTTAGAATATTGTTACTAGTTCTCTTCCCAACGAATCAAGAGGTCTCACAGCATCAAATGAACTGGGCCTCATCTAAGCTCTAGTCAGTCAGTCATTGTCCATCTAAGCTCTAGGAGCATCTACTGTAAATATTACAATGTAGACATTGTATAAGATTTATCATAAAAGCAAAGCTGTCGACCTGCAACTTCATCTCAGTTACATTCAGAATTCTCACATTCTGCTTTAGCAGGTTAACAATTCAAAGAACAGGGTATCATCTGTTTTTCCTTTGAAAAAAAAAAAGATTCCAAAAATCTGTTTATATCTGTCATTGATGCAGGCACGGTGCTGGCAGGTGAGTTTTTTTGTTTCTCTGTGAGATCTAGTCTGAGATATAGTCTCTGTTAATGAATATGACAAACTGCCAAATTGTTCAGACACCTTTGGCTCATAGAAAGGTAGAACCTTCTCTCCTGATTAATTTAGAAACAGGGTCCATATCTGATATGGCTGTTGCAGGCTGACAAGCACATACAGTAGTATGTCTGAGTCAATTTTATCAGGAGTAGCACAAAGTATACAGCTTTAATTTTAAGCATAGCTTGCTTTAATTGTAAGAATGGGTGTTGGCTTGCGGGCGACCTCGGTAGCGTAGCAGACTGATTCTTCGATGTGTGGAAAAGCACACAGAGATGGTCACCCCAGTATGTGGACTATTTGCCAACTATATTTTATTTCATGGTATTGTATGAGGAAGTCAGGAGTGGCAGAGAAGTACAAGTTGTACAGGATACGTACGAGGATAGTATGACAGTGGTGAGGTCTGCGGTTGGAGCGACGGATGCATTCAACATAGAGATGGGATTACATCAGGGATCAGCTCTGAGCCCTTTCTTATTTGCAATGGTGATGGACAGGTTGGCAGATGAGATTAGACAGGAGTTCCCGTGGATTATGATGTTTGCTGATAACATTGTGATCTGTAGCGATAGTAGGGAGCAGGTTGAGGAGACCATGGAGAGGTGGAGATATGCTCCAGAGAGGAGAGGAATGAAGGTCAGTAGGAACAAAACAGAATGCATATGTGTAAATGAGAGGAAGGTCAGTGGAATGGTGAAGATGCAGGGAGTAGAGTTGGCAAAGGTGGATGAGTTTAAATACTTGGGATCAACAGTACAGAGTAATGGGAATTGTGGAAGATTGGTGAAGAAGAGAGTGCTGACAGGGTGGAATGGGTGGAGAAAAGTGTCAAGAGTAATTTGTGACAGACGGGTATCAGCAAGAGTGAAAGGGAAGGTCTACAGGGCGGTAGTGAGATAGAGACAGAGCTGGAGGTAGCAGAGTTAAAGATGCTAAGATTTGCATTGGGTGTGATGAGGATGGATAGGATTAGAAATTAGTACATCAGAGGGTCAGCTCAAGTTGGACGGTTGGGAGACAAAGTCAGGTCAGTACCACCGTGTCCAACCCATATAACATACCTGGTCTCACTACCATCCTGTAGACCTTTTCTTTCACTCTTGTTGATATCCGTCTGTCACAAATCACTCCTAACACTCTTCTCCACCCATTCCACCCTGCCCGCACTCTCTTTTTCACTTCTCTTCCACAACCCTCATAACTCTGTACTGTTGATCCCAAGTATTTAAACTTGTCCACCTTTGCCAACTCTACTCCCTGCATCCTCACCATTCCACTGACCTCCCTCCCATTTACACACATGCATTCTGTCTTGTTCCTATTGACCTTCATTCCTCTCCTCTTTAGAGTATATCTCCACCTCTCCATGGTCTGCTCAACCTGCTCCTTACTATCGCCAAAGCAGCTCAGTTACACTTTACCGTAGGAGCTTTTTGTCTACAGATGGGGAGGGTGACATAAATTACATCATCCTTATTAATGTTTATACCCTGTACATATTTCACCCTCTACAAATGAGGACCTAGCAATGGAAATGATTCATTCTGTCACCAGCACTTTAATGATGATTCACTCCAACTCTGCAGTTATAATATGTGGTAACTTCAACCATGTGACTTTGGGAGGAAAAATGATAAATTTCAATCAGTTTGTGACCTGTTCCCCTTGAAGAAATATCAAGCTGGACCTATTGTATTTAAATGTTAAAAATGCCTTTAAGTGTATTCTACTGGCACCTTTAGGCAAATCTGACCAAAACCTCAGTCATCTTATTCCCAGCTTTGAGCTTGCTATTAGATGCAACCTGTTACCACCAGGATAGTGGAGTCTGGAGGCTGAAATGGCATGAATGACTGCTTTCAAATTACAGACTGTGAAATGGTGTGCGAGTCACAAGGGGATAATATTGAGGGAACTCTGTCACTGCATCACAGACTATATTAACTTCTGTGTCGATACAATTGTACTCACAAAGACAGTGTGTTGCTTTCTAAAAAACAAGCTCTGGATTAATACAGAGCTAAAAGTTCTCCTGTATGAGAAAAAGAAAGCATTCAGATTTTGGTGCTCTGAAGAACATACAGCTGAGTGAAGGAAAGGAAGCTTAGAATAAAACTAAAATAAAAAAAAAAACAAACTCGCACAGAATAACAAGAAGGATAGAAGGATGTCTGGAATGGACTGGTCATAATTACTGGACTAAAGCAATCTAGGTAACAGGTGCTAAAAGGGGATGTGGACAAAGCTAATGTCCTGAATCAATTTTAAATAGATATTCCATCTTACTTCCACCTTCTTCCAATTACCAGTCCCCCCACACCATCCCTACTACATCAACTCCTAACACGTCAACTGGAATGGCCAGTGACAAGTTCACCTCTGACCATCAGTGAGGACTGTTCATAACTGAAGACCAAGTAAGGAGACAACTGAGGAAGCTACATACAGGAAAGGCTATGGGACCAAATGGAGTTGGTCCTTGAGTTCTTAAGACCTGTGCTGACCAACTTTGTGGTGCCCTCTGTCATTTGTTCATTTTGTACCAAAGACTTAAGAAAGTGCTACTGCTGTGAAAAACATCCTGTATGGTTCCAGTTCCAAAGAAGGAAGGTGCCTCTTCTATGGAAGGAAAAAATTTGTGTCATAGCATATGGCATAAATAGCCATAAAAGTAGTTAAAAGCTTTTGAAACATTAAATTAAGCATACTTGTACATTAGAATGATAAGCAAATAAGATAGGTCAAGCAAATAGTTAACTAAAAAAATCAGTCATATTGCATTATTTTTTAAGCCTGAGGCAGAATTGCTAGTGTGGGAAAGGACAGGACAGGAATGACGCATAGAAACTGCCCGTACACTTGTGTGGACAACATAGGAAGCTAAGAAAAAGGTGGCCTTGGCAGACATGTGAGAAAGCAGCTGGATTGGTGAATCAGCAAAAAGACAGCAAAAGGCTTTTGCTATAAACAAGGTCAAAATAATGTAATGCATGAACAAAATAGTATATTCAAGCACTAGCATAAATAAATATAGAAAAATATATTGAAATTAGTGCAGAGATTAAGCCAAATCAAGCATGCCAAACAAATGATTAAATAAAGGCACATGCCATATTTCTTTTTAATTAAAGCTTAGCTTTGGGCATCAGACAAACCAGCTTAAAAGTCAGAGAAAGAGAAAGTGACGAGAGGAAAGCCCATAAATGGAAGAAGAACGTCTATACTGGCCTTGGCCAGTGAAAGAAATAAGCAAAAACAGAAACTAGAGATGAACAATAGACAGTGAGGACAGGTGCAGAATGAGCTAATTGAACGAGGTCGAAGTGATAAGAAATTACTATATAAGTTTTGAGGTTTGAACTGTTCGGGGCTCAGCTCAATTTGGCCGTATTGGGTTGAGTCCAAGTTATTATTTGTGTTGTTTTATTGCAATAAAACTTTAAAACTCTGTTTGCCTATCCTGAGTCCTAATAACCTTCATTTTCAGGTAAAAAGCCTCTTGGTGACAATTGTTCACCATGACACTTCATTTAATGACTACAGATTAGTGGCACTTACATCTCACATCAGGAAGACCTCTTTTTAGAGAATGGTCCTGGATTGTATGAGTCCTCTTGTGATAGACCACAAAGATTGGAGTGGCGGATGCAATTATCTATCTGCTTTATAATGCTTATTCTCACCTGGCAGCACTGTGTCGATTGTGTTTTTTTGATTTCTTCTTTGCATTCAGAACCATACAGCCATCACTGCTAAGGTGTAAACTCAGAGATGTGCAGGTGGATGGGCCTATGGTGTCCTGGATAATGGACTACCTGCCAGGCCTCAGACCTCAGTTTGTGAGACTCAACCACTGGGTTTCAGATAAAGATGTGAACAACACTGGAGCACCGCAAGGAACAGTCCTGTCTCCTCTCCTCTTTGCTTTACATCTCTGACTATAAACATACAGTAATACCAGGTCATCTTGATCTTCCAGAATTTCTCAGATGATTCTGCACTTATCAGGTGTAGTGATAAAGGGGATGTGACAGAACATAGGAGTCAGGTGGAAAAGTTTGTTTCTTGGTGCAAAGAGAATTGTCTGCACCTTAACATCAACAAAACCAAGGAACTGGTTATTGACTTTCGCCACACCAAACAGCATCTTTGTCTGGTCATCATTCAAGGAATGGGTGTAGAGGTGGCCCACTCCTACAAGTACTTGGGGGTCCACATTAATGACAGGATGGATTGGTCTTGGAACAGAAAGAAATATAACAGCAGGTGTTTTTCTTAGGAGACGGTGTCTGTTTAATGTGTGACGTTACATCCTTCACATCTTCTATAATGTGATTTATTATGCCTGGGGTGTGCTGGGCTGGTAAAATCACTTCAAGAGAGGCAAAGTGAATCAATAAGCTAATTAAAAGGGTGTGATAAGCGGTCCGTGGCGTTGTGCAAGTTTTAAATAAATATTCATGCCCAAGAGCATGGAGGCACAGGACAGGTTCAGGTGTGACCATGATGGCACCACTCCAGGATTAATTGTGGTGCCTTAGTCAGGTACCTAATTTATACCTCCGAGTGGGTGGAGGGTCACACCTGCATCCAATCAATGTAATATAAGGAGTCTGCACAGCAGAGAAGGTGACTGGAAAGAACAGAAAAGAGAAAACGAAAAGAGAGATGGAGGTTAAAGGATGAAGAGAATGGTAGGAGTGAGAAAGAGTCGGTGCAAGACAGGAAGGAAGCAGGTGGACAGGAATGTGAGCCCCTGGGGTTGGAGCATATGGCAGGTGCTCAAGAAGGGGCAGAGGGTTTCTCCTGCTGAGCAGCCAGGGAGCAGGAGCAACCAATAATAGTCCTGGATAACTCGCCCACAAGGCCAAAATCAGAAGGAGTTGGGCTTGGAGGAGGCCCATGAAACGTCAATGGATTGGCAGCGTAGGCATGGCCAGGAATAGGGGTTGTCTGTACCTGCTGGAGGACATCTCCTTATGCTGTGAGATCTAAAGAGGGTAAGCTAGGGAGACGTCAGATTTTAGAGGGATGCACCAGGGCTTGTGAGTTGTAAAGGACTGCTTCCTGCTGGATTTTAACCTCATTTTAAGGGAATGTTTAATGGATTTTTACCTTCCTGTGTTTCACTGATTTTATGAATGATTTACTTATTACCTATTTAAAAGATGAAACACTGCACTATTCACACTTTTGTTTGTTTGGATGTTAAATAAACTGATGATCTGCAGCTAGTATTGTACTACCTCTAGTACACTGCAACTGACCCAGAGAGTCCAAATCTAATGTTTGTTTTTATATTTTTGCACCTTAACAAAGTTTAAAATGTATTCACTTTTTACTGTGACACTATTTTGTCTTTTCTCTCAGGTGCCACAATTTTGTGGATCTGGTTGCCCTGATGTGACCTCCGGTTTTTAAGGGCGTGTTCTCAAGGTTGTCAAACTGACCTTGTTGCGTTGGCTTGAGTAGACAACTTCTTTATGCGTTTTGTGCTCTTCAGATCTTCACTGTGTAACAGAGCATTTTGTGAGAATAAAGTTTTGATTTTATTAAGATCCTGTGTTTGCTCATAGGGTTTGACAAGTGATCCACAGTGGGTATTTTGGCAAGTTTTTTTGGAACTTACGTGCTTTGGGACTCCTAATTCATCACACTGTCTCCATATTGTTGTTGGCAACATTTCATCATTGCCGGACATGCGATTCCAACGTCAGGTGATTTTTTTAACATGGTATCCCTGTTTAAGATGGTGACACAAGAACAAAAAAATCCACATAGTAGACTGAAGAGCTTTCCCTAAAATTCTATCACTTTTCTTCTAGCATTAGACGTTAGATAAAAGGATTTTCCAGGGAAGACTTATTGTAAGGAGCTTTTCCACTTCAAATGTACTTTTTGGATCTCATTTCTGATTTCTTCTGTTTCATTTTTTTTGTTTGTTTGTCTTCCTCATTTTAAGATTTAATGTCTGTCTGTATCCAGAGAGGTCTTGTCTCTCTCCTTAACATTCCATTTTATGATTATATTTTCTCACTGCTCCACAGTATCCTCTGCCAAATTAACCACACTGACTTCCTTAATGCTCTTTGCCTATTTTTTTTATTTGCATATATGAGCTCCGTTATGCTGGAATTACTTAACCTATCTGTTTTGCACTCTGAGTTTTTATATCAGGGTGTGTTATCTGCTTCTTGTCAGCCTACAACTCAACACCGCACAGATTAAATGTCTTCTGGAGTGATTATCTATAGCCAAGTACAGCCGGTTAAGCTCTGACTGGGTGAGAACAAGGCCATCTTAGATATTGTCGACAGAAAGTAAAGTGAATAGTCTCTCATTCTTAAGCTTATGTTCTGATTTTTATTCCATATGCCCTACATTACAGACTGTTGGTTGAGTACACGTGACATTCTCAATCCCACTTAATCCGTTTCAGGGTTGCATGGGGCCAGAGTTTTTCCTCAGGCACAAGGCATGATCCAACTGCAGTTTATCACAATGTACTCACATGAGGCCGAATTAGCTTACCTCACATATCTTTTAAAGATGTGGGACGAATGCTGATGTATTCTCTGTGAGACTGTTGAGACTCCACTTGGACAATGGGTACAGGATTATAAACCAGATCTCTGGAACAACAAGGCACAGTACTAAATACTGTGCCACTTTGCCACCCAGTTTAGCAGAAGTTTGCCAAACTGTAAAAGTACTCAATGAAGAATGTACTGTATGTGGGAACTATTTTGAATGGAACTGTATCTGTAGAACCATTTCAGTTTCAGAGTCAACTGTATATCAGAATCAGAATTCACTTTATTACCCAGGTAAACTAATGTGTAGTAGGAATTTGACTTGATAGTATTCGTGCAACATACAAAGACAACACAGAATACAAAAGGGTACATATAAGAAGAAAAAATATAAAATAATAAAATATGATGCAGTATATAATGCCAATACAAAAAAAAGAGAAAGTAGCATTAAAATGTCTAGGCAGTCTAGAGTGCAGGTATACATAGATAGTACTGCACATAGAAAAAAACTGTTTAGGCGATGTGTTGTTTTAGCTTTCACTACACAAAGATGTTTGCCAGAAGGAAGTGTTTTGAACAGGTGATGCCCGGGGTAAGTCGGATCAGCAATGATCTTTGTGTCCTTCTTCCTTACCCTGGTATATAAAGCTCTGTGTAAATTAGGAGTCACAACTTCAGCTCTCAAATTAAAAGATGGCTGGCACAGATACTCTACATGCCAAATGGAAGGAAGTAATAAATGAATAACTCAGGTTTGTGTTCAGGCACAGGGTGGCAGAATCTATCCTTGTTAGAATGTATGACACATACTGTTATGTAAATATATGGCATGTGACACTTGATAATGCACTACAGTCATATTCAAATTCAACCATCATTATTCGTGAGTTTTAAAACAGTTCTTTTCAAAAGACAGACATGTTGGCCTGGAAAAATTGACATTGCTAGATGGCAAACTTCAGATAACAACTGCAGCAAGCAAATACAATGGAGCACTGTAATAGCAAGCAGTGCCTTTGCGAGTCTGACCACAATTTGGAAGAGCAAAACATTAAAATAAAGACCAAAACTGCATGTGTAATGTTTATGTTGCATACAAGTCTTGGACTCTGAAGAAAGTCAACATTGTTCAGCTGAAAGTATTTGGAATAAAATGCTATCCAAAAATATCAGGAATAACTTAGAGCAAACAAGAGATTAGAAAGGTTTTGAGCAGGAGAGTAACAGTGGAGGTCAGGATCAAAGTGAGGAAACTGGCAAAGTTTGGACATGTCTGTAAGATGAAGGATGACAGACTGATAAAGATGGCAATAAGTGGAAGAACTGAAGTAACAAGGAAAGGTAGAAAAAAGAAAAGAAGATTGTTGAGTGATGTTCAGGAATGGACTACAATGGACATCCAAAGTGCAGTACATTTAGCTCAAGAGAAGAAAGGACCCTGGTCACAATCAAGATAAGAGGGCTTTCATCACTAGCCATGACAGTCCATAGGACTATGGAGTGCAAAGAAGAAGAAAAAGAAGAGGATAAATAGACAGAAGAATGCATTGTGGAAGCCTGGGATGGAGTTGGGGCATGCAGGTGGGTAAATAGCTATTTTAAATGTAATTGCTTCATTTGATCTGTATTGTTTACTTCACGTTACATATTACCCGCTGTGCTTTATTTTCTCATATGCTATTAGTTCAAGTTTCCAATGCTTTTAAACTAATGTTTTTGGTCTAAGGAGAGCTAGTAGATGAAATGCAAGGCCCCTAGCAGTTTTTTCAATTCTCATTAAGATCCCCTTTGAATCCACCATCCACATTCCATACTTAGCTTGGAGTCCAAACGTCAAGGTGTGATCCTGCCTTTGATTTGCTTTATGTAATTGTTTAGAGTGGTACCTGTACCCTCCGATGGTCTGAGAATGTGCTTGGTTTTAAATTGCCTGCAGTTAGATTTACACCTTGCCCTAATTCCAGAAATGAACTTTCTTAATGCATATTTTGCTGCTTATCTGAGATGTATAAAGATGCAGAAGACATGGTTCAAATTCTGAACAGGTGTGGAGTTTGCTTGGTTCCCCCTCTGTCCTTATAGGTTATTAAAGGGCCTTTTCCTTTTTTTTCTAAAGTGTATGTCAGATTAAATGACCTTGGGTTAGCATGCTTGGCATTCACAGTTAGTTCCTGTCTTGCTCCCAGTGCTGTCAAGAGAGGCTCTGGATCCTGGCATCCTTGACTTGAATACAGCAAATTGAAGGATATGTATAGTGTACCACAATAAACCTGCAATTCATTGAAAATTTTGCATATTTAGAGCTGTTTTCTACTAGACCCCTTCAGCTTTCTGTCACAACAATTCCATCTCGTTTTCTTTTCAGGTTCATGCTATGGAAAAATCAAATCAATCAATCTTTATTTTATTTGACAGGGATCACAGTTACCCATTGCTTTATATACAAGAGCTCAGTAAGAGCTACTGTACAGAGAAGTCGCCACCTCCACAGACAATCACAACAGCTAGAGCAACGTTCTTTTAGCCCAGCAGGCTAGTCACTCATTTATGTAATCCACAGGAAGAATGACACAACACAGTTTCTCTTACAAAGCAGTAAAAACAGAATTCAGTGCAACACATGGAGACGACAAGACGAGTGATGACAATTTAATTTACATCAAGCATAAATGAATTTCAGATGTCAAGTCTCTGATAAGATAAGTTGAACTGATGTTAAATCAGCATATAATTAAATTATTTATACTGTATATACGTAAAACCTTGTTTAATAAAAAGGCCAGAAGGTAGCACATCTTACTAAAATGGTAGCTTGTTGGTGTACCACCAGCTGGTCTCAATCAGATGCTTCTTTACGAGCCACAATGAGTGACATTTAATCAACAATGAACTTATCACTTCCTGGTGTGAATCTGAGGTGAACATCATACAGATTGAGGTCATGATCCCTTAGGTTGGCTGGCCAGTGCTCTTTGTGGAAAGTAGGACAGTAAACATCTGGTGATTGTGATTGACGTTCCTAGGGATTCTGCAGACGTCAAGGTGATAGAACTCAGTGCATCCCGAAGAGGCCAAGGGATAGTGACCTGAGGTGGGAGTCGAGGAGTGGCTCTTAGGGATCCAGTGGATGATAGGGAAGATGAAGTCGGGCACAGCACATCCCAGAAGATGCTGAGGGTTGATGGCCAGGATGGGAGTCAGAGGACTCTGTGTCTCAGACTCGCTAAGCATTCCTGGGACAAGATGAGAGTGAAAGAGAATACTGGACAAAGGATTTTAAAAGACAGATTCTGACTTATTTATATCCTTGGTTTATACTATTTATTGTTTTTTATTTGACTTTTAAGTTCCTCACGTGAACTATGTTATTAATAGATTATGTATTTATTTTTTGGAAGAAGAACTTGCACCTCAGTTTGGACCTGTTTTTGCTTATTGGTACAATACACTGCTTGATTCATACTTGCTGTGATATATGTCATCTTTGCCCAGTCCTTCTCGGTAAATGCTGCCATATTGAACTTTTCAACGATCTTTGTTATTTATGGGCCCATCTTCAAGAAATTTGGTACGCGGGTTCCCAACGCTAACTGAATCCTACTTACGTACATATATACGTCCATAGCCTGCAGCTCGGTCACCGTGTGAGGCGGCGTTGGGTCCCCCATCCCAACGCCTCCCACGTTGTTGGCTGCCTGCCTATATAAGGCCGTCTGTCGCTCCGGTCTCTACATTCCCTTCCTTGCTTCGCCACAGTATTCACGTCTCCCAGCTGATAACTACAGCCTTTTTATTTAATCCAAGGCTTCTCCGCTGTTTTATTGTTCATTTATTACGATTATAGTTATTGTATAGGTATTTTAGACTTACTTTACATTGTTCAGGTACCCATTTCCTTTATCATTCCAACTGTACCCCCATTAACATGTCTATCGAGGTAATCACCATCGATCAAAGAACTGTCACTTACCAAGTGGTTTCCATGCCCGGAGATGGCACCTGCCTTTTCCATTCTCTTTGTTACATATTGCACAGCCATATCAGGCTCACTATTGATATCCGGAGGAACATTGTGTCTTATGTATTGAATGACTGGGACAGGTTCAAGGTGTGGACTGATGACGGTACAGGAGATAATTATACTACACAGGAGCACTAGAAGAGTGAAATGCTTAAGTGTACCGAAATGGCCAAATATTTTACATCTTTGGACAACCGCCAATGCCTCTTAAACATCTTAGCTTCACAGGTGACGATTTCAGTAGTGGTCACTTTGATGTTTAGAAATGTTTAAACTCTCAAAAGCTGGATGTGAAGTTATCAATGAAACTGGTTGTATACTTACAACGCTTGACAGATGCCGAATGTCTCTTCAACACAAGTCCTACAAATACTGTCGTAACTGAAACAAACCATGAAACTCAAACCGATTATGACAGCAGCAATCCAAGCTGTGAGATTTGAAACAAGATTACTGTTCACATGGCCAACTGTACGTTGCATGCTCAAGAGTAAGCTCAGCGCACAGCTACAGCTTGGTCATATTGCAACTGGAGGGCCGAACTGACAACGTGGCATACAAAGAGATCCTTAACAAATAATTATTGGTATATTTTCCCTCAGTTTAAAAAGGTTTAATTTTCTTCTTAATAAAAATTTTAAGGCAGTACTTCACTGCTGCGAAGCGTGGGTATTTTGCTATCTATACTAATAAAAGGCAAAGCCCTCACTGACTGACTCACTCACTCACTCACTGACTCATCACTAATTCTCCAACTTCCCGTGTAGGTAGAAGGCTGAAATTTGGCAGGCTTATTCCTTACAGTTCACTTACAAAAGTTAAGCAGGTTTCATTTCGAAATTCTACACGTAACGGTCATAACGGTCGACAACGTCCGCCATGTTGAACTTTCTTATTTATGGTACCATGTTCACGAAATTTGGTAGGTGGCTTCCCTGCGCTAACCGAAACCGATGTATGTACTTATTTCGATGGTATGACGCCACTGTCGGCCGCCATATTGAACTTTCCAGTGTCACTAATTTTCCAACTTCCCATGTAGGTAGAAGGCTGAAATTTGGCAGGGTCATTCCTTACAGCTTACTTACAAAAGTTAAGCAGGTTTAATTTTGAAATTCTATGCGTAATGGTCATAACGGTCAACAATGTCTGCCATGTTGAACTTTCTTATTCATGGCCCCATCTTCACGAAATTTGGTAGGCGGCTTCCCTGCGCTAACCGAAACCGATGTATGTACTTAGTTCGATGGTATGATGCCACTATAGGCCGCCATATTGAACTTTCCAACGTCACTAATTTTCCAACTTCCCGTGTAGGTAGAAGGCTGACCCCATCTTCACGATATTTGGTAGGTGGCTTCCCTACGCTAACCAAAACCGATGTACATACTTATTTCGGTGGTATGACGCCACTGTCGGCCGCCATATTGAATTTTCCAAACATCACTAATTCTTCAACTTCCCGTGTAGGTAGAAGGCTGAAATTTGGCAGGCTCATTCCTTACAGCATACTTACAAAAGTTAAGCAGGTTTCATTTCGAAAATCTACACGTAACGGTCATAACGGTCAACAATGTCCGCCATGTTGAACTTTCTTATTCATGGCCCCATCTTCACGAAATTTGGTAGGTGGCTTCCCTGCGCTAACCGAAACCAATGTACATACTTATTTCGGTGGTATGACGCCACTGTCAGCCGCCATATTGAACTTACCAACGTCACTAATTCTCCAACTTCCCGTGTAGGTAGAAGGCTGAAATTTGGCAGGCTCATTCCTTACAGCTTACTTACAAAAGTTAAGCAGGTTTCATTTCGAAATTCTACACGTAACGGTCATAACAGTCGATAACGGTCGACAACGTCCGCCATGTAGAACTTTCTTATTTATGGCCCCATCTTCATGAAATTTGGTAGGCGGATTCCCTGCGCTAACCGAAACCGATGTATGTACTTATTTCAATGGTATGATGCCACTGTCGGCCGCCATATTGAACTTTCCAACGTCACTAATTTTCCAACTTCCCATGTAGGTAGAAGGCTGACCCCATCTTCACAAAATTTGGTAGGTGGCTTCCCTACGCTAACCAAAACTGATGTACGTACTTATTTCGGTGGTATGACGCCACTGTCGGCCGCCATATTGAATTTTCCAAACATCACTAATTCTTCAACTTCCCGTGTAGGTAGAAGGCTGAAATTTGGTACTTATTTCGGTGATATGATGCCACAGTCGGCCGCCATATTGAACTTTTCAACAGTCTTTGTTACTTATGGGCCCATCTTCAAGAAATTGGATACGCGGGTTCCCAACGCTAACTGAATCCTACTTACGTACATATATACGTCCATAGCATGCAGCTCGGTCACCGTGTGAGGTGGCGTTGGGTCCCCCATCCCAACGCCTCCCACGTTGTTGGCTGCCTGCCTATATAACGCCGTCTGTCGCTCCGGTCTCTACATTCCCTTCCTTGCTTCGCCACAGGTATTCACAGGTATTCCCTGCTGATAACTACAGCCTTTTAATTTAATCCACGGCTTCTCTGCTGTTTTATTGTTCATTTATTACGATTATAGTTATTGTGTAGGTATTTTAGACTAACTTTACATTGTTCAGGTACCCATTTCCTTTATCATTCCAACCGTACCCCCATTAACATGTCTATCGAGGTGATCACCATCGATCAAAGAACTGTCACTTACCAAGTGGTTTCCATGCCTGGAGATGGCACCTGCCTTTTCCATTCTCTTTGTTACATATTGCACGGCCATATCAGGCTCACTCTTGATATCCGGAGGAACATTGTGTCTTATGTATTGAATGACTGGGACAGGTTCAAGGTGTGGACAGGAGATAATTATACTACACAGGAGCACTAGAAGAGTGAAATGCTTAAGCCCTTCACCTATGCATCTGCATGTGAGTTGATGGCTGCCGCTGAATTGTTAGGTTGTCGCTTTCAAGTGTACCGAAATGGCCAAATATCTTACACCTTTGGACAACCGCCAATGCCTCTTAAACATCTTAGATTCACAGGTGACGATTTCAGTAGTGGACACTTTGATGTTTAGAAATGTTTAAACTCTCAAAAACTGGATGTGAAGTTATCAATGAAACTGGTTGTATACTTACAACACTTGACAGATGCCGAATGTCTCTTCAACACAAGTCCTACAAATACTGTCGTAATTGAAACAAACCATGAAACTCAAACCGATTATGACAGCAGCAATCCAAGCTGTGAGATTTGAAACAAGATTACTGTTCACATGGCCAACTGTACGTTGCATGCCCAAGAGTAAGCTCAGCGCACAGCTACAGCTTGGTCATATTACAACTGGAGGGCCGAACTGACAACGTGGCATACAAAGAGATCCTTAACAAATAATTATTGGTATATTTTCCCTCAGTTTAAAAAGGTTTAATTTTCTTCTTAATAAAAATTTTAAGGCAGTACTTCGCCGCTGCGAAGCGCGTGTATTTTGCTAGTGGATAATGAATGGAACTCCTTTTCCTGTATCTTAGGGCAAATATCAAAGGTGGGTGCTTTTTTTGGTCAGAGAAACATGCACTGATTTTTGATGTGTAGTGTCCAGAATATGCTTATTCAACTCTGTTCCGATCAGCTTCTTACACCCCACGTTTTTTTAATATGTACTTTATTTTCTTATTGGGGTTTAACAATTTTTGGAAGTAAACTTATAGTTTGAAAAATATATTATTTTCTGTAATCTCTCTATGTAAACTCTTTTGAGACTAATTGGAATAATTAAAGAATGTACAGTGTAAATTAATATCCTTGGCATTAACCCCATGCATGACTCAGGTTCAGAATTCTATGTAATTATGGTTATGGTTAAACCTGAGTCAGGCTTAGGGTGATATGTAATGATATGTTTTGTTAGTGTGAGCCTGAATAATTTCTCGGGAAAGTATTTTGCTTCTATCTAATAGATGAAATAGCATCATGCTGCCCGAAAACAAAATATTTCTATGCTTTCTGCCACTTTATGATAACTCTAAGGTAACTCATCAATATTCATGAGTAGGATGAATCCTTCAATGAAAAACACAATGGCACAACGGCAGTTTTAGAGTGTACTGCTACTGAACCATTGCTCGAAATGAGTAATAGTGATATGGATATGAATTGGTCATCAGGTCAACTGAAATGAGTGTCTAATATGGCACTGTACAATCAAACCTCTGTGATATGCCTAGTGAATTCTGTTGCTTGAAGCTTCGCATTGTCACACAAAGGCCAAATAGCCCATGATGGTGGTTCTTCTAGTCATATGCTAACCAGGCAGGATGGACAGACACCGGGAGTGATGTCGGTGGAAGGGACTTGTCAATCCATCGGTCAGCAGAAGGAAGAAAAGAATGAATGTTATCCCATCACCATTACCATCACCAAAGCCCTTAAACTGTTTCCTATGCACACGCACATGACATATGGTCATAGGCTTTTTCTAAGTTTGGAAAGCACATTGACAAACTCCCATGGAAACGCAAATGTCAGTGCAAGGTCAAAGAGGTAACAGGGCAACAGGCGTGGATGAGATTTGACCAGCCATGCTAAAACCACTGGATTTTGTGGAAGTATTTTTTAATGATGTCGCATGGGAGGCATGGGACAAGATAGTGTGATCTGATTACAGAGTGATCCGGCTCCTCAGTCCTCATGAATAACTACATTCCAGAGTATTGGAACAAAGACTCGTTCTTTTAGTTAAACCTCAGCAATGCAGAGTCTATCTTGGCCTTGGGGCAGTGAATTATTAAGATAAATTCAATGTGGGTCTTTTACCTTCTATATATGTGGAAAATAATTCAAATTTCTTATAAGCATATGATCACATAATAATTATAGCTTTGGTCTACTCTGCAGGCACTGTTTGTGTGTAAAAGATCTTCCCACATGCCATTAGATGAAATTGCTCTTGCTTTTGCTCATGTGCTCTCTGGTGCAGCTCTTCCTGTTTTATTTATGGCGACTGCATTTGTACTTTGATCACATGTTTTGACAACGGTGACCTGCTAAAGGTCTATGAATAGCAAATTGTTACCGAATGCTCTCTAACATGATTTTGAATGTTTATTACTGAAACCTACAATATCTTTCCTCTTAATGCATGAGTTAACAACCATTAGATTTGCTACTCTGAGTCAGTATCAAGTGCTGGATTGCTAACTAAACCCTGTAATACTTTAAATTCTCTTATGTTTGCCATATTTTTTCATTGACTGCATTTTAAGTGCACTTTGAATCCATTTTGCTTTTCCGAGAATAGAAATGCATAAAGCTGCACTCTTGACAGCCCAACTGTAAAGAAAGCCATCTTCTTTATCTTCTTTCGAATGGCTTCTGTAAAAATAGAGCTACATCTATAGTGTTACACGGAACTGCTGGAGCCAGCTAATTGACTTAGGCATGACAGATATGATATTGTTGTGCTAATTATAGATCTGGCTTTGGGGTATTGCACTCCATACTTTGTTATCAGCGACCACAGTCAACCTTTGTCGAAGTCATTAGTTTCCTTTTTTTTACAGGCTAGTTACTGCATATTTTGTTCAGTCAGTTAGTCAATCAATCTTTATTGTATAAATGCCTCTTTCATGGTGGGAACACTACCACATAGTACCTTGGAAGGAAAAAAAAGTCTAGCTGTCACTTTGGACGTGAATTGTTCTGAGGTAGAAAGAGAGGTCATCTGAGATAAATATCAGTTTGTGAAATGCACTTTGAAATGCCTGTGAGCATGTAACTAGCACAGAGTAAATGGGAGATAAAAGGAAAGTGGGAATAAATGCATGTAACTGTGTCAGAGTGCAAGATGATTGCCACAGTGATACTCCTTCCAAGTCAGGGCAGCTATACAGCTTTTGATAACAGCTCTAAGGTTCAGTTTGGCTAACCATTTATAAAATCTTTGACAGTAAACCAGCTTACCGTCAGTAACTGTTTATTATTCTTAATAGATAAACCTAAAATCGAAGTGGTCCTTTAATTTACATATGCATCTTCTGGGTGTCCAGTGCCCCATGGTCCCAAACTGAATTCAGTGGATTTAAAAATCAACAAACGGGCTCTCAGAGATGTCTAAAAATTTTACTTCTATTCCAAAAAAACAATATTTTAATTATGTGTCTGTAAAGTTGGACTGCAATCCATTATATTTATCTTCAAATAAAAAACAGACATGTTTATTATGCTTTCTGACTAGTTCTTTATGCGAGTACTAGCCAAAGTACCCATGTGATAAGAGGTCCATGGCAAGAAGCAAATTGAAATCAATAAATCGAGAGTCCCAGAGCATGCAGGCTCTAAGTGGTTGCAGGTCTACACGCCACTCTGAGGTTGACTGAGCTGCTTGGCTGATCACGCATTCACGTTCAAAGGCCTCATTCATACCTTGGAGTGGATAGAAGACAGCACCTGCTCCCAGTCAGGGCTATATGGGAGCCTAAATGGCAGAGAGGGGAGATCAGATCAAAAGAAACATGGAAGAGAGAATGAAGATTAAGGGTGTAGGAAAGAAGCAGGATGGTGAGGAGCCCGAGCTGTAAAGTGTGGGGTCTGGAGAAGGGGAGGAACATAGAGGAGTAAGAGGGGCTCTGTCATGCAGTGTCTCCTGGATACAGCCCAACGAACTGACTAAGGGAGAGTTGAATAAGGTTCAGAGGAGAGTCATACAGATACCGAGTGACACTAGGTAGGAACATGAACCAGTGATTAATGGTTGACTGCAACTGTCGGTGGGCATCACCTCATGCTGCAAAGTCCTGATGGGATAAGCTGAAGAGACACCAGGTTTTAGAAAGAGGTATTGGGACTCATGTCTGTTTTTAGAAGAAGAAACCAACCTGGGATTTTAACCTCGTTTTAATAGATATTTATTATTTGATTCTTTATGAATATTTTAACCTCCATATTCTACTTTGATTTTATGGATTATTTATTTATTGAACTTGTACTGCACTTTTAAACAAAGAGTGCTTTTATTTTAAAACAAACAAACACTTTGCACCAACTTCTTGCTGACTGTGTGTGCCCTCATTTGCCCAGCTCATCACTGGGTCTGTTTTCAGTTATTCTGGATTCAAGAAGCAACTAGGGAAAGTGGAGCCAACCCGGACTGTCATAACCCTCTGTTGCCCACGTAAATTTGTAGAATGGGTTAAGGAAATAGAGCAAAGGTTTATGCGTTTTTTTTAAATGCTACACTGGCTGTTTATCAATGTCTCTACATTCGTGAGTTGAGAATTTCTTATTTTCGGGTCAGATTGGATTCCAGAATTGTGGTAACTCTGTGCTGGGTTGTAAATGTGAACAATGTCATGTCCGATTAGTCCTCTTACTTCAAGGTGGACAGTTCATAGTGCTTAAATTTTGAAGAAAAGCCAACAAAGCAGGACATAAACAACGCTTTGATTCTCCTTTCTGTTGCACTGTACTTCCACTCTCTATCAAGCCTCACCCAACACGCCCTGCAAAAGCACATGATACCTCTTTTTATATTACAGGAAGTAGAAGCACCACACAGCATTGCCCAGGTAAGTAATGTTAATTTCTGGTCATTTTGTCTGCTAGTCTGAATTCAGTCTGTTTGGATGTTTCACTCATTCTAAGCCAGCAGGTGGCAGTGGTGTCCAA
The DNA here is from genome assembly GCA_026402145.1 of Polypterus bichir lapradei. NCBI lineage: Eukaryota > Metazoa > Chordata > Cladistia > Polypteriformes > Polypteridae > Polypterus > Polypterus bichir. Next base: position 19,285,930 of record JANRMT010062854.1, on the reverse strand, counting down.
ACTTTAACAAACAAGAAAAAAAAATCAATGGAACCCCCAGGGCCCAAATTTTTGGCTCAAAGTAATCTATCTTTACCATATGTTATTAAAGAACAACTATGGAAAATTTAGTCCAGATCAGTCAAAGGGTGTGGAAATATATAGAGAACATACAGACAGACAAACATTCTATTTTTTTATATATAGAAAGAGTAGAGCAGAAATCAGTGTTAACCCAGCCACAGGGGATTCACAAACCAGTTTGTTTCTTTGTGCCGGTTCCAAGCCCGGATAAATGGGGGGAGGGTTACATCAGGAAGGGCATCCGGTGTAAAATTTTGCCAAGTCAATATGCGGACAACGTAGATGATCCTCTGTGGTAACCCCTAACGGGAGCAGCCGAAAGAAGAAGAAGAAGAGCAGAAATCAGTCATGTCATCAGTCATCAGTCAGTCATGTTTGGGAAACCATTTTCTGACACGGCCCACTGATGTACAGACCTTGGATTTGATAGGCCGCAGTGCTAATCACTATTTCACTGTGATGCCATTGCTTCAAGTTATACTAGCCAGATGGAAAAAAAGCAGGTTAAAAGACAGATTAAAAAAGTAATTGATCAGCAGATGAAGAAATGAAAGTTTTTAAAAGAGCATGCTAAAATTTCAGGACAGAAAAGGGTCAGAAAGTCTGAAGGTCTATTAAATAAAAAACGTCTAAACCAAAACTAAATAGAGACACTCCTCACTTAATGACCAGGTTGCATTCCTATGACCTGGTTGTTAATTGGTCAGTAAGTGTGGAGTTGTTAGCAGAGCCCATGCTACTGTATGTGCCTCTCCATCTTGGGTTCATTATTTCTGAGTGAACAGAAAGGACTAGGGTGCAGCAGCAGAATAAGAAGAAACGCGACGCAGCTCATCTGGAGAGACCTGTGCACACTGAAGATTTTTCTGCTGCAGGCTAAATTGAGATGTGTCACGGCAGACCTCTTCACATGGAGATTTTCTTCTCCCTATTTTTCATAATCACAGCTTCGTTGTAGGCACAGGAGGACCTCTGCACCTCTTGTGACAGAAAGCAGCAGGATGGATCTCATGATGGGCGTGCGGTGGTGGTGGCACACTGATGATGCAAAAACAAAAAATGCTGCGTGCCGGGCTCAGAATGCGCGGACATGTAATACCAAGCTGTTTTTCAATCCAACTGAGAGATGTTATCTCTTCAGTATGTCTTGGGTCTTTCTCTCTTGGCCGGTCATGACCGAAACACCTCCCTAGGGAAGCATCAATTAAGTGTCCTAATCAGATACCCAAACCATCTCAAATGGCTCTTTCGATGCAGAGGAGCAGTGGCTCTGCTTTGAGCTCCCCCTGAATGTCTGCTCTCCTCACCCTGTGTCTAACACTGAGCCCAGACACCCTCCAAAGGAAACTGTTTTCTGCCACTTAAATCAGCAACCTAGTTCTTTCAGTCACTACCCACAGCTCATGACCATAGGTGAGAGGAGGAACGTAGACCAGCCAGTAAATCGAGAGCTTCTCCTTTTCACTCAGCTCTTTCTTCACCAGCACAATTTTTGCTTAACTATGGATGCTGCTCCTAGCCACCTGTTGATCTTCAGCTCCCTTTTTCCCTCACTTGTAAACAAGATCCTAAGATCCTCTGCTTGAGGCAGCTCCTTATCCCTAACCTGGAGCAGGCACTCCACCCTCTTCTGGCTTTTGTGGTTTGAGCAGCAGTTGAAGGCAAGTGATTGCTTTGACGGATCAATTCCTGGCTACAGAAACTGACTTTGAACTGACTTGGAATTAATAATATATTTTAAAAAAGTCAACTTCCTATTGTGATGTTTCTGCAGTGTAACAATACGCCAACTGTGTAACCAGAAATCTCAGCCTTGACTGATCCATCTTCATCTACAGCAGGGGTGCCCACACTTTTTCGGCTTGCGAGCTACTTCTAAAATCACCAGGTCGAAATGATCTGCCTACATTAAAATGTTATATATATACCGAGTATGCTTTATACATAACATGTATGTTGTCGTACCTTGCATAACTGAATAACCTTTATGGCACAATAACAATTCAATACATTTATGGTCACTACAGTATTTGGATTTAATAATCTTCATGTGGGAAAAGGCTGACTCACATAAATAAGTAGAGCCGAATAATGCAGTCAACAAGCTTTTGAATTCAGCCGAGTGAAAAATGACGGCTGTCCGATTAACTGCGATTTTAGTTCCCTCTCCTTTCTCTTTCTCTGACTGCTTTTCAGAAGGAAGTCAGTTTCGTAGTTTTTATGAACAGTTCGAAAGTGCCTTTCCACATTTTCCTTCTTTGGAATAGCAATGATAGATTGGCAGATCAGACAAACGCACTTCGATGGTGACATTGTGAGAAAAAATTCCTCTTCCAATTCCACATCCAGCCCATACCCTCCCCAAACATTTTTTTTAAAATCCCTTCTTTAGTCGATATAAATTGGAAGGCTAACTAGATCACAGCTGGAGTTTTGCAGTAGCTCACGTGTTTGATCGTGCGTGCGGGATGACCTGTGTGTTAGAAGAAAAGAGATCTCAGACTGGCAGCACTGTATGTCAATCAAGTGGCAAATGCAATAGGTTTAAAAAAATTTTATTAATACAACGTGATCTACCAGCACTACCTTTGCGATTGACGCATTGGGCACCCCTGATCTACAGGAACAGAAACTCCTTCAGGAAGCAATTAACCTTCTTTGGTAGACTGTTTTTTCTCCATTCATTTAAGCTGTATATTTGTACTTTATAAAAGAATTTTGTTTTGCATTTTTAATTTTTTTTTTGTTTTGTAAAATGTATTTAAGTATGTAAATTTATAAACCAATTAATATTTTCATTTTAAAAGTATCTATTATTTACAGATCTAAATCTTTTACATAACATTAAAGATCTGTTTTATTTATTTTAAATTTGGTACACTAGTTTGATTTGCTTGCATGAAATCATTTTAAAATTGCATATTGATGAGAACCATAATAGTTTTCACACATGGTATTGATACGTAACCCCTACACATATGTATTGTAGTGTATCAATACATAACTTTATATGATTTAATAGAAAGCACAAACACAATTGAATTGAAAATTTCCATCCAAAAAGTGGAAGCATGCAATTTCCCCCTACTACCGATTGTAGATTGTCAGGTTGTGGCCTTGGGCTTTAAGACAGAGCAGGGGCTCAGGGATGCAGAAACACCTAGGGCCCATAGAGAGACCCTGTGTCACCCAAAAGTGCCCACAGATAAGGCTTAAGGACTAATTCTGTATTCATATATTGTCATGGATGGACTGGCATCTTGGCTGGGTTGGACCCTGTTCTTTTACTTGACTTGATTTACTTGAGAGGCAAGGATAACAGATGATCTGGAAAAGAGAGATGATCTGTCCCAGCTACAAGGCTGGCATGGAGGGCTAATGTGGCAGAAGGTGCACTGAGATTGGCATCTTGGCAGGGGTGGATGGGAGGTCTGGAGGTCAGTTAAAATGAGGGACAGTGGAAGACTGCCTCCTGTTCTCATGTATTAACCTGGTACAATAGGTGGCAGCATCCCTTTTGGCAAACCTCCATTCACACGCCCACAGGGTACCAAAGGGGTTGTGATTCCAAAGTGCTGCCCTGTTGGGTTCTGTTTGAGGTGAATCCCCGTCTCAGGGTGATTCCTTCTGGCCTGGAAGTGCTTTCTGGAGACAGTGATTTGGTACCGGAAGTACTTCTGGGTTGGTTTTAAAAGGGGGTCCTCCACATTACCCATGAACTAAGAGTTGCAACAGGAGGAGGAAGATGAAGCTCACCTGAGAGGAGTGGAGTTGCAGTTTCCCAGATCTTATTCCACAGCACTATCTTAGAAGGTGTCACAGAGGTATTGTTCTATCTCCTCCTTCGAGCTTCAGTTTCTGACCCAGTAGTCTCATGATAAACCCAAATGGGTCAGAAAAGAAAACCCTAACCCTCCTGGCTCTTTTATTTACATTCAAATGCTTTTTCAAAGTTGTCAGGATTCATGCTTCATCTATATGACTTGTTAATTTATTCCAGATTCCCATGGCCCTTTGTGTGAAGAAGTGCATCCTAGCTTCCTAGCTTCAGTCTGAAATACACTTCCTGTAATTATCCACTGGTCTCCTCAAGTACAAGATTCATTATTTATGATTCAGTATTCTTCTGGAACAAAGCCTTCATTGTACAAAATACCTAGTGGTAATCAGGGGATAACATCAGTGCTCCATTGCTGGCTGAATACTGAAACCTTACTCTGGTAGTATGGAGTATATAAAACATTAACTGTTGACAATGTTATTGATTATAATTTGCTTACTTAAGTCAGAAATGATCTGTCACACATGGATGCACACTCTGCTAACAAGAGGCAGACCACCTTCTACTTATACAAACTGCTCGCTTCACCATCAGTACAGTATGTTCAATCTCCGTCACAATCTTCCTCATCACTGCATGCATGGGGCTCCAATCAGTTCATATCTTACTAAAGTCTCCATCTTCTTTCTAAACTTTTCCTGATTTTAAAGGATGCTCTCTGCCCCAGCAAACTGTTTCTATCTGAGAATTCCCCATGCAATTGTGATGTTTGTGAGACACAGAACATTAGTACCAACTAGACCAATAATAATATTAATAATAATGATAATGCAATGAACACTAAGACTCTACTACATCAACAGTTTTTTTTTTTTGGTATTTATTTCTGAACCAGGTTCTTTTTCAGGATCCACAAACACAACGTAGGGTATGGATTCCCATATGCAATCTTGGGGAAAAAACCCAAAATATTAAAATAAAAAAATAAGACTGACAAAAATGCCCAACAAGATTTGAGACTAAAACTTCTATGGTTATTCCGTCATCTTCAACCCTGGCACTTAGGAACTGAAAAGAGCCCACCATACCCAAGGAACTTTCCATCACTATCTGTGGTCAGGTCCCTACTTCATGAGACATATATATATTCGCATATAAATCAGGTCTTGAAACCTGAAAAATCGACATAAAATCAGACCCTGGCTTATACACCTGTTCAAAATTACTATACTTAATTTTTTTTTTTTATATCTTCTTGTCTCCTCCAATCTCACATCAGTTTCTCAGACACATTGGATTTGCAGCAGCACAGCAGCACAGTTGCAGCAGCACAGTTACCAATTTATTTCACCACTTCAACAACTTTTAATTTAAATCCAGCTTCATATTTTCTTCTGATCAAATGCTCCATCATAGATAAGTGATGCTCTTACGATAAAGGTGTATGAGGGTGTGAGATACAAAAAATGCAAAACAGTGCAAAGGTCGCTTCAGGTGGGTGTTAGCATATCATAATCTCTTGGACCAATAGCGGGAGTTTTCCACATTTGACTTATACGACCGATATTATAAAATGCCAGAAATTATACGGTAAAATCAAGCCCCAACTTATCCGCAGGAGAACTTAAACGAGAGTATATACGGTAGCCTGAAGAAGAAGCTGCCAGGTGGGTTTTACTGAAATTCTTCAGCCAGGTTCCACTTCAGTTCTCTCCACCACCTTTCACCTTAACGTAGCACAAAAACTCAGAGCCCCTTAAATTCTTGAGGGTCCAACCCTTTACAGGGCACCTTGCCTATCAGAATCCTTTTCCCAGTAAGAAAACTCAATTTAGGTCCCCTAAGATTGTCTAGTTTCAATTTGAACAAAAATATAAAATCTTGATAATTAAAACATTAAAATGAAAACTAAGAACAGTACGAAAAAAAAGCCCAGCACCCCAACAGCACTTCCCTTTCTGTCTGCTTCACACCCCTCTAGCCTCATCTTATGGCCTCCCCTATTTTCCTGTCCTCCTGCTTAGCTGTTATTTATTACCCTAACCCAGCTTCACCTGGGAAAAATCAAGAATTAACCCATCAATTGATCAATTAAATTAAAATATCACGTAGAAGAGAAAAAAAAAAAGAAAAACACATGCGATACATCAATTAACTCAGTGTATAAAAGAAAAATCTAATTTAAAACAATAACTGACAAACTGTGAATTATTCTCAATTTAAACAACAAGAAAAAAAATGTTCAAACTGGTGACATTTGGTTTTGGATTTTACGTTCTATTATGTTCTATGAGAACTTTGCTGGTTCTCTTTGAACCACATGATATTTTCCAATTACTGCAATGTTCTGCCATCGTTCATTACCATGTAGGGAGAGCTCCATACTTCATATGAAGTACACATATAAACTACATGCCTTATGACCAAGATATGGCATCCAATTTTCCTAGGCTACTTTTTCAGTACTAGCTTGTTGACTTTTGCCAATGTTGTATTGTAATATGTGCTCACTCTTTGGTGCTTATGGGATGAATCTTCAGATGGCCCTCGGCTTTACTGCATCCCTTAGTGTGTTGCATTTCTGTATAGTCTGCCATTGACCCTTTAGTTATACTGTGATCATTTGAAGAGTGTACACAGACTTCTCTAGGCACCGCTTGGTAAATATTTAAAGATATTCATATGTGGATAGAGATAGTTATTTCATAATCGATTGTATCATGTGATTGTCTTCTTTTGGCCTGGGCCTCCATCACAGAGGGTTTTCCCACAGCAGTTGGCAGGAGGGAGTTAATAGCTGTTTCCATGTGAGGAAATTGGGGACCGAAGTTTATTCGTTTTTTTGGCTGCAGCACTAACAACAGGAACCGATTGGAGTCTTGGTACTTAAGCAGGCATAATGAACTGCATCAGCATGTCTCAGGTATTTGAATCCCCGCTGATGAGCAGCTTAAGGATTTACATTAAAAAGAAAGATCATTTGACCATCAGCAGACGTGCATTTTCTCCTAGTTAGAATGTGAATTGAAAATATGCCCATTTCTGACAGACTTGGCGCCAAGTGCTCATAAATCCACCCGGGAAAATAGATAATTTTTCATCAAAAAGCTAAAAGTGATTTGATCACATTTGGTGATTTTATAATATTCATTTATTTTCATGGATGGAATTGTGTGAGTAATGCCCTTGACTGTGCTATGGGCTAATATATCATGTCTGAAATATACATTTAGGAAAAGTAAGCATATCTGATGCACATTAATCTGGAGATATTGTTGTGTTATATCCAGTTTAAAAGATCTAATAATATTCTGGCATTTGTTTTATTGGACATTGAAGGATCTAATGCAGGTACAGTACATTGAGAAATTGGCATTTTCTTTCCCGTAATACTGTTGCTGCAATTTTTGCCATTTATTTCAGTCAAACTTTTAAAACTTGAATGGAAAAATATAAATAAGGCAACCGCGAGTGTGTGTGTGTGTGTGTGTGCGTGTGTTTGTGTGTGTGTGTGTAAACTGCATTGTTATTTACATGTTCTGGAAATTGCCACTAAAGAGAATACACAGGTGAGCTTGGTAGTGATGTGAGGTTCTGCCATTAGTTATTCTGACACTTCACATGGTGTCTCTTGTTACAGTGCATTTACACAGCAATTAGTACAGCAAGATCACTTTTTTTCATATAAATATGTACCATCGTAGGATAGTGCAAATCATTATTAAACCATTACAAATATCCTAAAGTAAGAAAACCTACCCCACAGTGCCCACCCAACGCCTACAACACAGCATGTGCTGGAGATTCTTTTAACTATGCAGGTAAGAGACCTTTTGCTTTTAGTCTTTTGAAAAGCAGAGAATCCTGGAGAACTACCCATAACAATGTCCAACGCATTATCTGTGCTGTGAGAAACTGCAAAAGATAATGTCAGCATGTTATAGAATCAGTGTGCGTTTTTGCTCCTGTTTGGGCAAAATGTGGGGAGCTAATGCTGGAGGAGCACTATCTTGTACCTATCAGAAACTTTCATGTGGTCACGAGACATTTTCACAGAAAGTGTAAAATGTCCTGAGTGTGGGATAATTTGTGCATAATACTGTTAGGGGGTAATGCAGGGGTGCCCAATGCATCGATCGCGATCGACCGGTAGATCGCAAAGGTAGATCACGTTGCATTAAAAAAAATTTTTTTTAAATGTTAGTCTATCATATATCCTCCCTATGACATTTGCCACTTGATTGACATACAGTGCGGCCAGTCTGAGATCTCTTTTCTTCTAACACACAGGTCATCCCGCACGCACGATCAAACACGCGAGCTACTGCAAAACTCTGGCTCTGATCTAGTTAGTCTTCCAATTTATATCGACTAAAGAAGGGATTTAAAAAAAAATTGTTTGGGGAGGGTATGGGCTGGATGTGGAATTGGAAGAGGAATTTTTTCTCACAATGTCACAATCGAAGTGCGTTTGTCTGATCTGTCAATCTATCATTGCTATACAGAGACTACATAATTGGGTAACACATCATGATGGAAAATGATCACAAGCCTCTGCTGAGCCTTCTTGGAACTCAAGCATTGGACGCTCTTCCACCAAGAATTCAGCACTTCAGGATGAGATTGATGAGGTACTCCTATTCAATATTGCTCATGTTCCAGGGAAAAGTCTGTGGATTGCAGACACTCTATCACGTGCACCAGTCAGACGGGAAATAAATCGTGAAGAAGATGAATTCATGGATTCTATTATAAAACATCTTCCAGCCAGCACTGCCTACATTGAAAGCCTAAAGGAACATCTTAAAGCTGACAGGATCTGCTCCCAAGTTATGTCAATGTGTATATAGGGATGGCCAGACAGATCAAAATGTACTTGGCCTTTAAGTCAGTACTGGGCTCAGTGTGCTTTCCTTACTGTTCAGGATGGATTGTTGTTAAAAGGGACTAGGCTGGTCATACCTTCCACATTAAGGAATGATGTTCTGTTTAAGATCCATGAGGGGCATCAAGGGGTGGCAAAGTGCCGAGAACGTGCCCATCAGTTCGTGTGGTGGCCCGGCCTTAGCCATCAACTCAATGTGCTTCTACAGAATTGTAGGACATGCATAAAAGAAAGAACAAATCACACCAAACCATTAATACCAACCAACTACCCAAGCAAACCTTGGCAAAGACTTGGTACTGATTTATTTTTAATAAAAGGCCAAAACTACCTAATAGTAGTGGACTATCATTCTAGGTATGTAGAGATTGCTCACCTGAGAGCCCTAAAATCTACCAATGTCATAGTTCATTTGATGTCTATTTTTTCTCGCCATGGCATACCTGAAACTTTAATCTCAGATAACAGACCACAGTTTTCTGGCCTAGACTTTGCAAGCTTTTAAGAAACATACGGATTTAGTCACGTGACCAGTAGCCCAAACTTTCCTCAAAGTAATGGTGAAGCAGAGCAAGCAGTACAAACCATTAAAACTCTATTGCAGAAAGCTAGTGATCCATATTTAGCACTGCTTGCCTACAGATCTACACCTCTACACAATGGGTACAGCCCTGCTCAGCTGCTTATGGGAAGACGACTCTGTACTACTGTGCCTATACTACTGCAGTTGCTGAACCCCTCAGTTCCTGATGCAGTCACAGCTGCTTTGCGGGAAAGGGAAAAGAGGATAGCAGATATGCAGATCTTTAACAAAAGGCACAATGTCAGAAACCTCAGTAAGTTGCCAGTTGGAAGTGATGTCTGGGTTACTGACTCTAACTTACATGGAACAGTTGATTAAGAACATCCAACTCTCCAATCATACAGTACTTGGTTGTCACCTGATCCCCATGCAGCCACCTACTGCAGAAAACAAGGATGTCACTCAAGAACAAATAAAGGTGCTAACAACTTTGCCTTCCACTGCATCACCATTGTCAGAAAGTAATGTTTCATTAAACCAGCCCTCAACACCAAGAACCAGATGTGGGAGAGCGATAGTTAAGCCTAAGAAACTGGACTTATAAGGACAAAGAAAAGAAGTGAAAATTTTGCTAAACTGAAATAATTTAATTGATGTTAAATATTGTTTAAGGAAAAGTGTTTCTTCTAAGAAGGGGAGATGTCGGATAATTTCTGTATAATACTGTTAAGTGTTGGGGGTAATGTAGTTGCGGGTGGATGAATGCTGGAGGGGAACCGGAAGGGAGAGAGAGGGAGGAGCAATGACGGGGAGAAGGAAGTGCATTGGTCTGTAAGACGCTATCTTTGTTAAATGAAAGTTATCAAGTTCTCACAGCAGAGTCAAACTCACTTGTAAAACACGACACTGAGCATGTGAAAGTTTCACTGTGTGCAAGCAAAAACATCTTGTGTGTATGCAAAACGTACTGTTGTGGTTTAGTTTTTCTGTACGTATGAGAAAGAATATCCTGCTCACAAGATGTTTTTGTGTGCATGTGGGAAATTTTTGCAAGCTTATGGTATTTTACATTTTCTCACAACTTTCCACAAAATGTTTTTCGTGAACGTGCAAAACTTTCTCATACATACTAGATTCATGTCACTTTCTTGTCACTTTTAAGACCTCCCTGCGATTACCGACTGCCCTCACCACCCCTGCCCCTTCTCCATAGAGGTTAGAAATCTGACAGTTGAATACAAATATTATTATTTTGCTTTTAGAACACAATTTATCCATAAATGACTGCCATATTTACAGCATACAAAATAAACAGCTAAGGCTATGCACTCTAATTTCTTTATTCTTATTTTTATGCGTTTTGCAGTTCCTGGTAAAATACCCTATATCTTCTCTCAGACAAAGCATTTTCCAGTATTTTACAGTTTGCATTCAATAATGACATCAATGGTCCAGAAGGAAAAATTATGTTTTATTTATTTATTATTTTTTTGCAGTGCCGAGTCATTCATAGGACTAAGTGGGCACAAGCAAAGTGAATGAGTGAACAAAAAAACTAAAATGAAAAAGTTGCATCAGTTTTAGCTAGCCATGTCTCCAGCACAGGCCAGGTGCCCATCACATTCAGTGCCACTTTCTGTCTTATAGAAAATCAGCTCCTTGGTAGCAAGTCAGGCTGACGCTATATGAGGCACTGCAGACAGCATAGTATGTGTGTAATAAGTGAATTAAGAAAAGTGCCGCCCAAACACAACACAGACAGACACCAGGACACAAGTTTCTGCACACAGCAAACATTTACTCTAAGTGGGGAAGCGCTTCTCCTTCGCTCCCCACAGTAGCACAGTACACCAAGCACCAATAAGCACAAGTAAACACTGTAGTTTCTCTTTCTTTCTTCTTCTTCCTTCTCTCTTCTTTCTCTCTCTTATTCTTCTTCGCCTCCAGCAAGCCTAGTCTTCTCCAGTCCTGACTCTGGCTCCTGGAGTAGTCGCTGCTGGCTCCCTTTAAGCCGCACCCTGGAGTATTCCAAGTGGCTCTTTAGGGAGGTCTGGAATCACTCCCAGGTATGGCGGAAGCCCAAAGTAGGGCTCTATAGCTCCCCTGGCAGCTACCACGGAAAACAACAGAGCTACAGCAAACTCCAACTCCCAGAGTGTCTGGTGGGAATCTTTGGTGCCACAGCAGGGAGGGCTGCCCTTAGGCGTCTCAGGGGAGATAATGTCCTGAGACCGCTCTCTCACCCAGTCCTTCCACAAACACGTCCCGGCCAAGTACAGGTCCTGGCTATCCGGAACACGAGCCATTTTGGAAGAAACATACATAGGAGTCATAGGGGAAGGAGAAAACATGTCTGGGGAACAGACTGATAGTCGAAATCATATGAAGATGCAGACTAATAAATCCTTTGGCACGACAAATCTACAAAATGGGTCAAAGATGTAAATTTCAGAAAAATCCAAAACACTAAAAAAGTAATCAAAAAGAGCAGGCACTATGGCTACCAGAAAGGCTAAAGGCCAAGTGTTCATTTCAAACAAACTGCAGTGCTCATCTTTCCTTCTATCACTTCACTGCCGCGTAAGAAATGGTACCTAACAACATATAACGATGGCAACAAATGCCTGTCGTGAAAAGTGGAAGACAAGGAGGAGTTCAGAACAATATCTGGCCAAGAGCAAGAAAAGAGGAAGCCAAGCAGATCACTGAAAATGAGATAAGCAAAAAAAAAAAAAAAACAGCTAAGTAGACAATCGAGTAACCATGGTTGTTAAGCTGCAAGTTTTCACTTGATCAAGTTAAACAGCTACCAGGTGGAGCGTATCATACCATTGTCAAACATTTTGTGTCTCCTTAGAGCGCTACTAATAACAGGATAGACCTTTAGCATCTCAGCTCTACTTCTTCCATAGCTTTCTCACTGCTGTAAAACAGAGAAGAAAATGGAACCAAACAAATTAAAGAGACGAAGGAGGCCATTTTGTTGAATGGCATGGCAGCATGTACATTTGTAGGTAGTACTTAAAATCTGAAGACCTTATGTTGTCTACATGCCCCCTGTAGACTGATGCTGTGCTGAGCCTTTTATGCTGCAGCTGAACTGACTGCAGCAGCAGGTGGCTGCAGCTTTGAGTGGAATTGGAATCAATAGATGTCAAAAATTTCAAGCCAAGTGTCAGAACCAGAATGCCAAAAAGTTAAACAAATAGTTCAGGACGTGTATCAAGAGTTACAGTCAGGTGTACAGGAAGAATATAAAAAGCTTTATGAATTTGACAAGTGCTTGAGATTACCTGCTTGTTAAACTAGGTCAACCTGAAGTGTTTTGTATCAGTACATCAAGTTTGAAATAAGTTGTGGGCCATGTACAGTTTTGGTTTCCAGGTTACAAAAAGAACACAGAGGTGGAAAAAGTACAGAGAAGAGCGACTAAGCTGATTCCAGGGCTACAGGGGATGAATATGAGGAAGATTAAGAGAACTGAGCTTTTTCAGTTTTTTTTTCAGTTTACGTAAAAAGAAGATTGAGAGGAGTGTTTAAAATTATGAAGGGAATTAGTAAAGTGTGAATGAGTTCATCAAGAACATAGGGACACAGTTGGAGACTTGCTAAGGGGAAATTTTACAAAAACATTAGGAAGTTTTTTGTCACACAGAGAACCACAGACACTTGGAATAAGGTAACAAGTAGTGTGGTAGCCAGTAGGAGTTTAAGAACTTTCAAAACTCAATTTGACGTTGTTATTTTAAAGGAATTAAGTGGATAGGAGTGGCAAGCTTTGATTATTCTAATCATATAACTTTTTAATTTTCTAGTCATAAAACATTTTAACTTTTTATTTTGTTCTCAGATAATAATTTATATGTAAGGAATCTTATTCTTTGAACTAGATATTTACCCACGACTTTTAAATGTTTAACTATTTTGGAACATTTTGATAATACTTAATGACATAAAATCACACCATTTATCTGTTCTCTGATTTGTGTAAATTAAAATATATTTAATCATTTTATGTAAATGAACTGTTAAAAGAAGATATTCTGTTAGGATGGATCGGTCTTGTCATAGAGAACTCAGTCATTCAAATGGTGGGGCTCCCTCAGTCTGGTATAATATAAGATGTCAATTTTTAGCTTATTTATAATAAGTGACTCACAACTCTTCTTTATTTACAAAGTATCTTTCCTAACAACATGAAAGTTGGATAACACGTAATCAGTGCCAAAACATAAGTTGTACTCCAAATACGGGGAAAAAATATTTGTAACTAGGAATTCAGTAACAACAAAAAATGAGTGCAAATGTCTTTCGGGAGAATCCGTAAATTTGGACAACCAGGAATTCCACAGCTTGACCTTTTATATCTTTGACCCAGCGATGCCAAATGCTGCTCACATAAGGATTCTCTTACCAAATAAAATCACAGCGTCCAAAAGATAAACAAGACATCACTGGTGAATGTTATTTTCGACCTTGTTAAAAATATACGATGTACAAAAACAAATATGATCACAAGATTTCTTGCCCTCTAAAACAATTAAAGCAATGTTTCAATAATTTTGTGAGGCCAATGAGAAACTATAAAAATCAAAAACAACAGCCCAATTGTGACATAAACATTGTCATGTACTCTCATTTGAATCAGCTTTTGAAAGTGTAAATGTGAGTGTGAGTCTGTATATGTGAGAGTCTGCGCCCGGTCTCAATGGAGAGTGACTGTGATGGCGCCTGCTTGTGGTTAGTCTACACAACTTAAAGTAATTCAAAAGTGATGAAATGTTTTTTTTTTCTTGACTTAAAATACAAACAACAGTTAAGTGTAAAAGCACATATAACTCTGTATGTTGATGTCTTCTTATAGGGAACTTAATAATTCCTTTGACCTCACATAGACTTTTTAAGCAACCTGAATTTCTTTAACCATAACAGCATAATATTTCTCCATTTCACAAGTTGACAATTAAAGCAACTTTTTTTGGAAAGAGTAACCTGAAGTGCATGTCGCACTTCCTCATTGATCTGCAGCATCTCACTCCTATGACCATCTCTCCATTGAATACATTTAATGCTGAATCACGTATACAACAAACATGAAAATCCTTTTCAAATGGTAGATAAAGTGGGAGAACTGGATCAAATATGGCCAACCTATAAACGGACAGCTAAATATTTCATTCTTTTGTATATTACAACATACTGACATTTGTCAAATCCAATTAAACAGGTGAAACTTATCCTACATGCATAAGAAAGTTATCTAACATGCCTTGGTTATTATAAAGGAATTCCTCATAGAGAAATTTATTGCTTTTGTATAGACTTGATGTTTTCATTAAGGACTACTTTTCAACATTACATCTTACATTGTTCAAAGGGATTTTAGCAAACTGAAAGGAGAAAAGTGAAATAAAGACAATCCATTGGTAGCCAACAAGAAGTAGGTTTGCTTATTGAGTTGTCATTTTGCAAAAGAAGTCTATGAGGACCACTGAAGTCATGTCCATGCTCTGTAAGCTTTCCAAAGCTCAGAAAAAAAACTGTTTAATTGAATAACATTCTTCCAAGCAATAATTTGAAACTTTTTGCCCCGAGTTACATTATTTTTGGTGCAAAAAAAAAAAAAAAAGTCCCATTAATGACCTTAAATGAGAATGTTAAAAATGAATGACAGTGAAGAATGCATGTTATGCTTTAGCCAAATGTAACTTCTACAGTTTTGGACTCATTTCAGCTTAAAAGCAAAGGATAATGGAGAGCCTGAAAAAAATCGGCTGTTTGCCTACATTGTTTCATAAAGGCAGTCATTAAATTGTCAAATGTGAGCAATTTATGGACACACTTATAGCACAATCATCCCAAAGCTTTAGCTCAGTTGATGCCCTCCGCCTCTTCATTGTCTGCCTCTCTACATTCATTTTATGCACTTTATGTTTCTAAAAAGTATACTTTTATTTTTGTTAGTATTCATTTTT
>JANRMT010062854.1:19237243-19261565 GCA_026402145.1 Polypterus bichir lapradei | reverse complement strand
ATATATGTATATATATATATATAGTGTGGCGGACGGCTGGGGATCCTATATATATATATATATATATTTATATATATTACCTGCACGGCACCTTATCACTCCCTAAACAGTTTATTATTAGACTTAGATGTAATTTTGTACTTTTGTATTAGGAAAAATCATTTAATTTGATGAGACTTGGTGGTGGGCTGTCAAAGGGTGGGAGTATAGAACCCAGAAATAATTTTTGCCTCTGTCTCAATATGAATTAAATCTGGCTCTGCATTGATGATCCAAAAAGTGAAACCCACAAAAATCCCCACAAAAATTAAAGAAGAACACCCATTATAACACTAATTTTGTAATTCAAACACTGAAAATTATTTTAAGGTCAGCTAACAAAGTTATTTGTTGAGTTTTTCCAAGCAAAGTAACAGTATTGAAATACAACATAGGAAGTGATGACACTGTCTCAGTTCATTCCCTGTTCTCTTGATGCTCTTGTTAGCCCTGCTTTACTGTTGTACTCTTAATCGATGAGGCATTTTGTTTTGATCTTGCCCTTCCTCCTAATAATGAAGTCTTCCCCAAGTTACCTTCTGTCCCTAAACATTATCTGCAGTGAGGAGAGTACAAGCCTTAGAATTACTGTACTTTCCTGAATCAGCTGCAGATCTATAAAGTGTCAGGCTACAGTGCCCTCTAACAGCACCTTCTGTGTTATTACATAGCTTTTGGGCTGCCTTACCTTAATTGGTCTCATCTTCCATTTGGAGAATGTTTGTGTCCACTTAATCGGCTGGAGGGTTACAATCACCCTCCTGCCAGTTCTCTTAGACCTTAACTTTAAAAGGTAAATATAGTCACATGTATGAGTTTGGCACAGATGCTGCTTTCTTTTGGAAAGGATTAGATATTTTGCTAGGTCTTTTGTTGTTTTTAACTCCCTCTGTCACTTGCATTTTCTCTCTTAGGCCTGTCTGCACTTTGCTGTCTTCACTCTTTCATATCAAGCACCTTTGGCATCAACTGAGCTGTTGATCATTCTGAGGACACATGTCATGTTTCCCCACAGATCACTTTTCTCCCTAGCTTTCTCAAGTGTTTCTGCCTGTTGTCCCTCTCGTACATTCAGTATACATCTCAGTCATAGTGGTACTTTCTTCCAAATCTTGTATGAACATGTATGACACTACCACCAGTGCATCTGGCTCTTTGTCTGGTTCCATCTCTTTTCTGCCTGATAACCTCTTGCTCCGAGGAGAATTCTTCACTCCTTACTGTATATTTGTAAAGATATTTGTGGTCATGTTTATTATTTGGAAGGATTGTCTGTTTTCCTTCTACTTATTATTGGCAAATTCATTTAAGAGCTCTTAGTCCTCTTGCCTGAGAGGAGTGCAATGTAATACTCAATTTAATTCAGTTTTGCCCACAGGCCTTTATATTACTAATTTTGATTTACACCACAATCAGAACAGAGTTAGGTCCCTTAAAAGGTTTGCTTTTGTATCTGCTCCCCACCACCTTGCATTTTTTGAAAACAGGTTAGAAATCAAATGCAGAGATGTGACTAAACCACCATCAGCATCTGTCAACCCATGTTATTACAAGGCACTGTCCTACTTCTGATGTGACATTTACCTACAGATACTGTTGATTTTGTCGTACTGTACATTGAATAAAAGAGTCTAATCTAGTATCGGGTTAAAGCTGCTTTTTACGTTAGATTGTTTTTAGAGTTTCACTTAAGTCCTTTAAACAAAAAGTGTAAGATGTCTGAGAATGCTCATCCATATGTAGAACCATGTATTGTGTGCTTGATATAGATTGTCTGCACAGCATGGCACACTTAAAGAATAACATTTTTACATATGAATACATCTTCACCCAGATAGCTGTTACCACTGAGGTGCTGTTCAGCTTTTGATTTGTGACAGTTTATTTTTTTTCCTATTGATTTTCTACTATAAATAGATCTTGATATATTTTTCAGTAGCTGGTTGGCTTTTATTTTCTACAGCTGTTATGGAGCAGCTGTACACATAAAACCTTCCCTTCAACATGTTAAGCAATGTTAAACAACCTCTGACCCCAACTGCAGACTAAATGACTAGGGCGTCATCTGTGTTGAAACAGAGATTGCCATGAATTATTAATTTAGCTTGTTAACGATCATCATCCGGAATGGACTTATTGGATGGCTAGTTGGAAACCACCTGAGATTTAATGTCTTATTTAGTTCTCCACAACTGGAAACACAGTGAGAAGAAGAACATTAAATATTCCGAGGATAATACATAGGGGAAGAATAACTAAGGGTAAATATGTGAAACAATGGATTTAGTGAAATGGCTCAGAATTACATTAACTGACAGTGTTCTTTAATGGTAAGAATAAGATTAAACATGTGTCATTCCTTTTCATTCCCTAATGACTAATACTTAGTGTTATTTTTTATTGGTCAGACTGCAAAATTTAATATATACAGTAATAGTAGTTGTTATGTATCAATAATATTAGTTGTGATGTATGAACCCAGCCACAGGGGATGTGTTTCTTCATGCCGGTCCCAAGCCCAGATAAATGGGGAGGGTTATGTCAGGAAGGGCATCCGGTGTAAAATTTTACCGGATCAATATGCGGACAACAATACAAATTTCCATACCGGATTGGTCGAAGCCCGGGTTAGCAATGGCCGTCGCCAGTACTGTTAGCCAACAAGGTGCTGCTGGAAATTGGGCTACTGTTGGCCAAAGAAGGAGAAGAAAGGGGGGGTTATGTCCAGAGGAAAGAGGAGAGGAGGAAGGTAAAGAGAGTGAAATGGAGGATAGAAACTTTGAATGTTGGCAGTGTGACTGGTAAGGGGAGAGAGTTAGCTGATAGGATGGAGAGAAAGAACGATGATATATTGTGTGTACAAGAGACTAAATGGTAGGGGAGTAAGGCCAGGTGGATTGGAGGTGGATTCAAATTGTTCTATCATAGTGTGGATGGGAGGAGAAACGGGGCAGGGGTTATTCAGAAGGAACAGTATGTCAAGAGTGTTTTTGAAGTGAAAAGAGTGTCAGAGTAAGGATTATGAAGTTGGAAATTGGAGGTGTGATAATGAATGTTGTTAGTGCGATGGATGGATGAGAAAGAAGATTTCTGGAGTGAGTTGGATGAAGTGATGTACAGTGTACCCAAGGGACAGAAAGTGGTGATTGGAGCGGGTTTCAATGGACATGTTGTTGAAGGGAACAGAGAAGACGAGGAGGTGATGGGTAGGTATGGTTTCAAGGAGGGAAATGAAGAAGGTCAAAGGATAGTGGATTTTGCCAAAAGGATGGACATGGCTGTGGTGAATACGTATTTTAAGAAAAGGGAGGAACATAGGGTGACATACAAGAGTAGAGGAAGATGCACACAGGTAGATTATATCCTATGCAGAAGAGTCAATCTGAAGGAGATTAAAGACTGCAAAGTGGTGGCAGAGGAAAGTGTAGTTAGTCAGCATAGGATGGTGGTCTGTAGGATGACGTTGGAGATCAAGAAGAGGAAGAGAGTGAGAGCAGAGCCAAGGATCAAATAGTGGAATTTGAAAAAGGAAGACTGCAAGGTTGAGTTTATGGAGGAGGTCAGACAGGCACTGGGTGGCAGTGAAGAGTTACCAGACAGTTGGGCAACTACAGCAGAAGTAGTAAGGGTAACAGCAAGAAGGGTGCCTGGCGTGACAACTGGACAGAGGAAGGATGAAAAGAAAACCTGGTGGTGGAATGAGGAAATACAGGAGAGTATACAGAGGAAGATGATAGTGAAGAAGAAGTGGGATACTCAGAGAGATGCAGAAAGTAGACAAAAGCACAAGGAGATATAGCGCATGGTGAAGAGAGAGGTGGCGAAGGTTAAAGAAAAGGCGTATGATGAGTTGTATGAGAGGTTGGAGACTAAGGAGGAGAAAAGGACCTGTACCGATTGGCTAGACAGAGGGACCAAGCTGGTAAAGATGTGCGGCAGGTTAGGGTGATAAAGGATAAAGATTGAAACGTACTCACAAGCGAGGAGAGTGGGTTGAGCAGATGGAAAGAGTACTTTGAGAGGCTTGTGAATGAAGAGAACGAGAGAGAAAAGAGGTTGGATGATGTGGAGATAGTGAATCAAGAATTGCAAAGGATTAGCATGGAGGAAGTAAGCACAGCTATGAAGAGGATGAAGAATGGAAAGGCCGTTGGTCCAGATGACACACCTGTGGAATCATGGAGGTGTTTAGGAGAGATGACAGTGGAGTTTTTAAGCAGATTGTTTAATGGAATCTTGGAAAGTGAGAGGATGCCTGAGGAGTGGAGAAGAAATGTACCGGTGCCGATTTTTAAGAATAAGGGGGATATGCAGGACTATAGTAACTACAGGGGGATAAAATTGATTAGCCACAGCATGAAGTTATGGGAAAGAGTAGTGGAAGCTCGGTTAAGAAGTGAGGTGATGATTAGTGAGCAACAGTATGGTTTCATGCCGAGAAAAAGCACCACAGATGCAATGTCTGCTCTGAGGATGTTGATGGAGAAGTATAGAGAAGGCCAGAAGGAGTTGCATTGCGTTTTTGTGGACCTGGAGAAAGCATATGACAGGGTGCCTCAAGAGGAGTTGTGGTATTGTATGAAGAAATCAGGAGTGGCAGAGAAATACGTAAGAGTTATACAGGGTGTATAAAAGGGAAGTGTGACAGTGGTGATGTCTGCAGTAGAAGTGACAGTTGCATTCAAGGTGGAGGTGGGATTACATCAGGGATCAGCTCTGAGCCCTTTCTTATTTGTAATGGTGATGGACAGGTTGACAGACGAGATTAGAGTCCCTGTGGACTATAATATTTGCTGATGACATTGTGATCTGTAGCGATAGTAGGGAGCAGGTTGAGGAGACCCTGGAGAGGTAGAGATATGCTCTAGAGAGGAGAGGAATGAAGGTCAGTAGGAACAACAACAACAGCATTTATTTCTATAGCACATTTTCATACAAATGATGTAGCTCAAAGTGCTTTACATGATGAAGAAAGAGAAAAAAGACCAAAAAAAAGTGCTAAAATAAGGGAACACTAAATAACATAGAATAAAAGTAAGGTCCGATGGCCAAGGAGGACAGAAAAAAACAAAAAAAACTCCAGACAGCTGGAACAAAAAATAAAATCTGCAGGGTTTCTGAGGCCACGAGACCACCCAGCCCCCTCTAGGCATTCTACCTAACATAAATGACCTCAATCAGTCCTCATTGTATTCAGGGTTCACATGGAAGAACTTGATGATGACGGTCATGTGGACTTCTGCCCTTTAATCCATCAATGTAGGGACATCACGGTGCTTTGATCGGGTGGTGGTGGCGCAGATTGCCACCACAGAAAACCGGAAAACGAACAGAAGAGAAAGTAGGGATTAGTATGGATTTTGGAGCCATCATGAATAATAATGATAATTAATTTAATATACAGAGCATCAGGATTAAACTAAGATGAAGCTATGAGAAAGCCATGTTAAAATAATGTGTTTTTTAGCAGTTTTTTAAAGTGCTCCACTGTATTAGCCTGGCGAATTCCTATTGGCAAGCTATTCCATATTTTAGGTGCATAACAACAGAAGGCCGCCTCACCACTTCTTTTAAGTTTAGCTCTTGGAATTCTAAGCAGGCACTCATTTGAAGATCTAAGGTTACAATTTGGAGTGTAAGATGTAAGGCATTCCAAAATATAAGATGAAGCGAGATTATTTAAGGCTTTGTAAACCATAAGCAGTATTTTAAAGTCAATTCTAAATGACACAGATAATCAATGTAGTGACATCAAAACTAGAGAAATGTGTTTGGATTTACTTTTCCTAGTTAAGATTCTAGCAGCTGCATTCTGCACTAGTTGCAACCAATTGATGTCTTTCTTGGGGAGTCCTGAGAGGAGTACGTTACAGTAATCTAGCCAACTAAAAACAAAAGCGTGAGCTAATTTCTCAGTATCTTGCAATGTAATTGACAAGACAGAAAACATGTGCGTAAATGAGAGGGAGGTCAGTGGAATGGTGTGGATGCAGGGAGTAGAGTTGGCAAAGGTTGATGAGTTTAAATACTTGGGATCAACAGTACAGAGTAACGAAGATTGTGGAAGAGAGGTGATAAAAGAGAGTGCAGGTAGGGTGGAATGGGTGGAGAAGAGTGTCAGGAGTAATTTGTGACACATGAGTATCAGCAAGAGTGAAAGAGAAGGACAGTAGTGAGACCAGCTTTTTTATATGGGTTGGAGACGGAGACAGAACTGGAGGTAGCAGAGTTAAAGATGCTAAGATTTGCATTGGGTGTGACGAGGATGGACAGGATTAGAAATGAGTACATTAGAGGGTCAGCTCAAGTTTGACGGTTGGGAGACAAAGTCAGAGAGGCGAGATTGCATTGGTTTGGACATGTGCAGAGGAGAGATGCTGAGTATATTGGGAAGAGGATGTTAAAGATACAGCTGCCAGACAAGAGGAAAAGAGGAAGGCCTAAGAGAAGCTTTATGGATGTGGTTAGAGAGGACATGCAGGTGATGGGTGTGACAGAACAAGATGCAGAAGACAGGACGATATGGAAGAAGATGATCCACTGTGGCAACCCCTAACGGGAGCAGCCAAAAGAAGGAGAAGAAGTAGTTGTGATGTATCTTTATATGATTCTTGTACACTTGATCATTAAATACACACTGCCTTTGCTACTGTTAGGTTTTCTAGTGGTAGCTTCTCTAAATATTTTGGCCTTTACTGATCTCCCATATATGTAGCTGTAATTACTTTAATACCTTTACCCTTAAATCTCTTGTAATTCTTTTTTGGTATATTTTATTAATCCCCAACGGGAAAATGACTTTTTGCATGAACTTTTGGGGTCAAAGCACTGGGTCAGCCATTATACAGCACTCCAGGACCATTTATTTCAGATTGAGGGCCTTGAGGGCCACATTTCAGGACCGAGAAGAGAAAAAGAATAGGTGAGGGTTAGTAACAAATTCTAACTATTATGTTACTTATGTTTTAGTGCTAATATCTAACAACAGAAATGCAGTCTGTACAGTTAATTAGCAGCTCTAGTCAGGATATGCTAAACTGAAGTAGTGAGTCTTCAATCGGAATTTGAAAGCTGAGACTGAAGTCGATTTTATGTGGCAAATGAATATGTA
Source organism: Polypterus bichir lapradei (assembly GCA_026402145.1). NCBI lineage: Eukaryota > Metazoa > Chordata > Cladistia > Polypteriformes > Polypteridae > Polypterus > Polypterus bichir. The sequence goes on along the minus strand of JANRMT010062854.1, from coordinate 19,254,415 downwards.
CCATTATTGTGAAGAAATGACTTTGACCTGAAAAATACCAAACTTTAATAAAAGGACAAGTGTCTGTGTGTGTGTGTGTGTCTGTGTATCTGTCCAGTTACCAGGGAAAAGAAGAAAATTTTTAATATAGGCAAAAGATGTTGAAGAAAGGGCACAAAAATTTTAAAATGGTAATAAAAAATAACAAATAAGGGTCTAAAAAAAAAAGAAAATTAGTCGTATTGACCGATTCTGTCGTCCAATGTTATAGACCAGCAACATCAGCATGGTAGTAACAAGGTAGTAACACTCAAGCCACATGAACAACGTTTATAGGTGTAATGCTAATGACTGATAACTTTCTGTGGTGGGCATTGGTCAAGTGGAAATAATTATAAATCAACATGCACATTGGGAAACCATAGCCCTGATACAGCTAGACTAGAGTTGCTAAACCTGACTGACGCGGTTGTGACTACTTCTTCATTTTCACAGCAAAACACTTTGACAATAAGAATGGTTCTATAAGTGATGTCAAGAGAAACTGTGAAAAACAGGTGACTCTATCCGAAGAGGAAGAGACCGCTATGAGGGGAAGGGACGGAGTACATATTTTAAACCAGACCAAATGGACAATGCATGAAGGTGATGGGTGTGATGAAGACCATGGAGCGGCTGCTGCTCATGTGATAAAGACCATGGAGCAACTGCTGCTTCACCACCTGAGTCCACAGGTCTGCCATGCCCTCGACCTGCTGCAGTTCGCATACCAGGAGAAGCTGGGAGTGGAGGATGCCATCATCTGCATGCTACACAATCCCATTCCCACTTGGACAGAGGCAGTGGTGCAATAAGAATTGTGTTTCTGGACTTCTCTAGCGCTTTCAGCACCATCCAACCTCTGCTCCTTAGGGACAAGCTGACAGAGATAGGAGTAGATTCATACCTGGTGGCATGGATCGTGGACTATCTTACAGACAGACCTCAGTATGTGTGTCTCAGGAACTGCAGGCCTGACATTTTGGTCAGCAGCAAAGGAGCGCCGCAGGGGACTGTGCTTTCTCCGGTCCTGTTCAGTCTATATACATTGGACTTCCAATACAACTCGGAGTCTTGCCACGTGCAAAAGTTCGCTGATGACACTGTTATCGTGGACTGCATCAGGAGTGGGCAGGAGGAGTATAGAATCCTAATCAAGGACTTTGTTAAATGGTGCGACTCAAACCACCTACAACTGAACACCAGCAAAACCAAGGAGCTGGTGGTGGATATTAGGAGGCCCAGGCCTCCCTCATGGACCCCATGATCATCTGAGGTGACTGTGTGCAGAGAGTGCAGACCTATAAATACCTGGGAGTGCAGCTGGATGATAAATTGGACTGGACTGCCAATACTGATGCTCTGTGCAAGAAAGGACACAGCTGACTATACTTCCTTAGAAGGCTGGCGTCCTTCAACATCTGCAATAAGATGCTGCAGATGTTCTATCAGATGGTTGTGACGAGCGCTCTCTTTTATGCGGTGGTGTGCTGGGGAGGCAGCATAAACAAGAGGGACGCCTCACACCTGGACTAACTGGTGAGAAAGGCAGGCTCTATTCTAGGCACGGAGCTGTACTGTTTGACATCAGTGGCGGAGCGACGGGCCTGAGCAGGCTCCTGTCAATCATGGAGAATCCACTGCATCCACTTTTTCAGCTTGCGAGCTACTTTTAAAATGACCAGGTCAAAATGATCTACCTACATTAAAAATGCTATATATATATATATATATATATATATTGTAAGCTGGAGGGGTGACCGCACCCCAAGAGGACACAGACGCTACTGGGAATACCCCTGAAACACAGACTACCCTCACATTGCTCCTTACCTTCTCACTTGCGCTATAACATGCGTAATACTAGCCTCACGTGATTCTCCGCTAACTTAAAAGCCTTGTGCAGCGCCTGTCGGTTTTGGAATTGATTGTTTTGCTTTTATCTCTCTCTCTCTCTCTGACATTCTCTGATCCTAGCGGAACTGTCATTTCTGACTTGTCATGGAGCACGTTTAAGCTTTTGAAAAAAAGAAACAAATGTTTGTTTGCAGTGTTTGAATAAAATTCCTGTTTTCTACAACCACCTGTGTCTCTGTGCAAATCTGTGACCCAACCGTGACAAGTGGTACCAGGAGTGGTTGCATAGATGGATACCGCCGAAGACTTATTTCAAATGGCTAAAAGTTATGCACTTAAAGACTGGAAACTAAACATGGATGACCCAATCCCTGCGCAAATTCAAGATTTGATACATAAAGTGCACTGCTGGTTTGACGGAGATTTGATGGAAAGTTGTCATGAATATATTACTGACCGGGATACCTGCAGTTCTTTGAGATGAATTTCTGCGTCAAGATATTAAATCATTAAAGATTATGTCCAAACGATTGGAGGGTTCACAGTCCGCTTGGAGAAAGAGCGGTGGATTTGGTGCTGCTTCGCAACCTGTGAACGAACGTCCAGGACATTCTCCTCGCTTCGATCGACGGCAACAACATCGACAAGCTGCAGGACCTGAAAATCGAATGGGGTCAGGTAAGACCCCGGGGAATCCAGTCGTAGAAGAGATGCCTATTTCTGAGGAAACTGCAACAGCGGGCGGAGGAAACTGTGGACGTCGCAGAGGATATTTCGGAAGCGGAGCCGACCGTAGATGTTTCCGGTGTGATCAGCTCGGCCATTTGGCAAGAGAATGTCGCTTGTCTCCAGCTCAGTCGATGGAAGTTGGACTGGCCGAGGTTTGTTGCTCAAATATTACATATTCTTCGGAAGGAAAAGATGGATTGTTTATCCCGGTTAAATTGGGGGGCAGAGAAATCTCAGCGTTGTTAGACTCGGGGAGTGACCTTTGTATTGTGAGACGAGACTGTCTTGATGAAAGATCCCTTAGAGACTGTGAGACTGTAAAAATACGATGTGTACATGGTGATGTTAAAGATTATCAAACATTACTTCTTCCTTAAACTTACAGGGTTTGTCATTTTAAAGTTTGGACTGCAGTCTCAGATTCCTGCCCATGGCCATTACTCATAGGATGGAGAAATGCTTTGTTTCCTAGACTAATTAATAAATGTCAGGGACCAGTAATCGAGTCCAATATTGAACTTGGTTGGGGGGAGAAGAAGAAAACCAAGACGAACTGGTAGCGGCCAGGGAAAATCTAAAACCCAACTTAGATATTGAACCCGATCTCTCTAGTGAGATGGAGGTCACCCCCGACAATTTTCCAGAATGGACTGGTCCTTCTGCATCTTCCCAGATTGCAAACCCCTCCGAACACAAACCGAGCATTAACGAACAATTAGATTTTGTGCGTTTACCGCATTCTGATAGCTCATTAGAATATGCATTTAAACAGGCTCGCTCTGCTAATAACTCTTATTACCAAGAGCGTGATTCCGGAGCTGTGAAAACCCCGCACTTTATAGAAAAGGATGGTTGCCTTTTCAGAGTGATCTCAGATCATTTGGAGGGGGAATTTATTGAACAACTGGTGGTACCTGAAGCACATAGGGAAACTGTTTTGCATCTGGCACATTCACAGATCTTGGGAGGGCACCTCGGTGCTGACAAAACCAGAGAGCGGTTATCAAAACGATTTTATTGGCTGAATATGGGAAAAGATGTTGAACGGTTTTGTACTTCATGTCCAGACTGCCAGATCGTCTCTGCTTATAAGCTTCCTCGGGCTCCCCTTTGTCCTATGCTCATTTTGGAAGTTCCCTTTCAGAGTGTGGGATTAGATATTGTGGGCCCTTTACCTAAGACTAAGAATGGGTACCAATATTTGCTGGTGTTGGTTGACAATGCAACACGATTTCCAGAAGTGATTGCCCTGAAAAAGGCCAATTCATCGGCTGTATCCAAAGCTCTGTGTGATATTTTTACTCGTATTGGTATCCCTAGAGAAATCTTAAATGATCAAGGCACACCTTTCACTTCTCGCGTGATGAAACAATTGTGTGACAGCTTTGCTATTAAGAAATTGAGTACTACTGTTTACCATCCTCAAACGAATTGTTTGACCAAGCGATTTAACAAAACTTTGAAACAGATGATCAGGTGAGTTGCTCATAATGATCCCACAACCTGGGACACTGTCCTACCTTTTGTTTTGTATGCGGTGCGAGAACCACCACAGGCATCCCCTGGCTTGAGTCCCTTCGAGTTGTTATTCGGCAGGCGGCCGCGAGGCATCCTGGATATTGTACAAGAGGAATGGATAGGAAACGAGAGAGCAGCTCAAGGACCAAGCTTTGCAGATCGGCTAATTTCGTTGCAAGACAGAATTTCTATGCTTTCCTCTATTGCTGTGGAGCATCAACTACAAGAACAGGAAACTCAGAAGCGTCTTTACGATAGGCGCAGTAAGCTCCATGAATTCAAACCTGGTGATCGTGTTTTGGTATTGATTCCGTCCAATCCACACAAATTCTTAGCTAAAGGGCAGGACCCTGCCATTATTGAGCAGCGTATGAGTCCGGTAAATTACAAGGTTAGAATACCAGGCCGGCGCAAACCATTCCAGATTTTACACATTAACCTTTTGAAGGAATGGCACGACCGACAAGAGGTTAACACTTCCTTGGCTGCTGTTTCTCAGACCGATGTTGCCATTGGTAATGATCTTACTGACACGCAAAAGACAGAACTGTTATCTTTGATAGAACGGAACACTGATGTCTTTTCAGACTTACCAGGCAAAACTAACATCACAAAACATAAAATTACCACTGAACCTAGTGTTCGCGTACAGATGCGGCCATTCCGGATTCCAGAAGCGCGACGAAATATTGTACGTGACGAAGTAAAAAAGATGCTGACAGTGGGTGTAATTCGTGAAAGTAAAAGTGACTGGTGTAGCCCAGTCGTATTAGTCCCAAAGCAAGATGGTTCGGTTCGGTTCTGTATTGATTTCAGACGCTTGAATAAGGTCTCTAAATTCGATGCTTATCCGATGCCCCGTGTCGATGAACTGTTGGAAAAATTAGGTCAGGCGAGCTACATCTCCACGCTAGATCTCACGATAGGCTATTTGCAAGTGCCTTTAGAGGCTAGCAGTTGTGAGAAATCAGCATTCGTGACTCCTGAAGGACTCTATGAATTTACAAGACTCCCGTTTGGTCTTCACGGGGCACCTCTAACTTTTCAGCGTATGATGGATCAGATCCTGCGTCCTCATTCTGAATATTCCGGGGCATACCTTGATGAAGTCGTGATTTTCAGCAATGATTGGCAAACACACTTAGAGCGGCTTCAAGCTGTTCTTGAAAGCTTGAGACAGGCTGGCCTTACTGCTAACCCTAAAAAATGTAAACTGGGCATGTCCAAGACTCATTACTTAGGCTATTCTATGGGCAAGGGTTTAGTTAGGCTACAGTTAAGGAAAATAGAAGAAATGCTTGCTTACCCGAGACCAAAAACACAGAAACAGGTATGCACTTTTCTGGGGCTTGCTGGTTACTACAGAAGGTTCATTCCAAATTTTGCACATAGAGCTGCTCTTCTTGCAGAACTTACTAGAGGCAGGAAAAACCGACCTATCTTGTGGACAGAAAACTGCAAACGCTCTTTCAGCGATTTAAAAAAAGCACTGTCTTCTTATCCGGTTCTAAGGAAACTGGATTTCACAAAGGATTTTGTCTTGCAAACAGATGCAAGTGCATTTGGTGTAGGTGCAGTCCTGTCACAGATTTTTGATGGAGAAGAACATCCAATCACATATTTGAGTAGGAAATTACTTCCTAGGGAGCGTAATTATTCTACAATTGAGAAAGAATGCTTGGCAATTAGGTGGGCTGTGGAAGTGCTTCGCTATTACTTGTGGGGCGAAACTTCACTTTGGTAACTGATCATGCTCCACTTCAATGGTTGTACAGACAGAAAGACACAAACTCTCGTCTCATGAGATGGTTTCTGTGCTTACAACCTTACAGCTTCACAGTGAAATATCGTCCAGTTACTGAACATGTCAACGCAGATGTATTATCACGACTACATGAACCTGAACCTGGTACAGAGAGTCGCTTGATTCACGAGAATGTGAATAAAGCTGAGGGGGAGGGTGTAAGCTGGAGGGGTGATCACACCCCAAGAGGACACAGATGCCACTGGGAATACCCCAGAAACACAGACTACCCTCACATTGCTCCTTACCTTCTCACTTGCGCTATTATGCGCGTAATACAAGCCTCACGCGATACTCCGCTAACTTAAAAGCCTTGTGCAGCGCCTGTCGGTTTTGGAATTGATTGTTTTGCTTTTATCTCTCTCTCTCTCTCTGACATTCTCTGCTCCTAGCGGAACTGTCATTTCTGACTTGTCATGGAGCACGCTTAAGCTTTTGAAAAAAAGAAACAAATGTTTGTTTGCAGTGTTTGAATAAAATTCCTGTTTTCTACAACCACCTGTGTCTCTGTGCAAATCTGTGACCCAAGCGTGACAATATATATATATATATATTTATATATATATATACTGTATATACACATAGCATTCAAAGTCTGAATAACAATCTGATTGTATGGGTGGTTACCTACCAGGTAACGCGTATGGTTGGTCTGAGAGTTGGCAAACATCCGCCACAGGTGCCCTCTTAGTTGCGAGAAGCAGATCATAGAATGTGACACAGTTAACTGTCAAATAATGCAAAGAGTATGCGACACGTCAGACAAACGCACTTTGATTGTGACATTGTGAGAACAGAAAATCCCCTTCCAATTCCACATCCAACCCATACCCTCCCCAAACAATTTTTATTTAATCCCTTCTTTAGTTGATATAAATTGGCAGGCTAAGTAGATCACAGCTGGAATTTTGCAGTAGCTCACACGTGTGCGTGCGGGATGAGCAGTGTGTTAGAAGAAAAGAGATCTCAGACTGGCCTGTATGTCAATCAAGTGGCAAATGCCATAGGGAGGATATATGATAGACTAACATTTAAAAAAACATTTTTTTGAATGCAACGCGATCTACCTGCACTACCTTTGTGATCTACTAGTCGATCATGATCGACACATTGGGCACCTCTGATCTAGTTAGTTGCGGTAATAAGAGTGTAGAAAGCATGTGTCCAGCGTGCAGTCGTCCAGGCGAGAGCACACCTTCGTGCAGAGTACACCAGCCGCTGAGAAAGCATGCTCTGCCTCCACTGAGTAGGTGGCACAGTCATCAGATACTGATACACTTGTTCTAAACAATGCCCGCGCTTGCCGTTGCTCTGAAACACCGCCATTTCAGCTTTTACTGATGCATCCAGTTTCTTGTCATCATTCTGTGATGGCAAGTTCCTTGGCATAGATAATGCGGATACAACAGACTGATGCATTGCAATTTCAAGTTGCTGTTCAAAGCTGTTGTCTGACAGACGTCAATGAAGTCTGCCCCGTCCCGGCATTTGTGAGCTGCAGCGTGCAGACTCCTCTCAGTCCACTGTGCTCAGTCTTAGTCGGAGCCAGGAGACAGACTGCTGCTGGTCTGTTGTTGACTGAATTAATCGGCAACATACTACACCGTGGGCCAAAAAACCGAGCTACTTAATTATTTTCAGCTATAACTCTGTTATTTCTTGATCAATTTTTACACTTTTACATGCTATATATGCAAGCTTGGCCGTTCCCGGTTTCCCAGGAATTACAGCAGTTTCCGGTAATGAAAAATGTCCAGGAATCCAGGAGCCCGGGAATGGATTCCCTACTAAAAGCCCACCTCTTTAAACTGCTTTATTCATCACTTAAGAAATTACTGGCATCACTCGCATTCCTTCATACTGAGTGGAGGAGGCCATTGGTTCTTTAAATTATTTGTATTTCTTTTTGCTCTTTTATAGGCTGGTCACTATTCGTCACTTTTGAGAGGTTTCTTTTTAACCCAGTAGTCTGGTATGGTGCTGCTATGCACCACTGCCCCCCAGTCTAAGTAAGCTGCAGCCACCTGCGATGCTGGGAAGATGAAGAGAGCTCCACAGGAGTATCCTGTTACTGGTGATACATTCATGAACTGCAGAATGCCCAGGGGGTCTAGGGGGTCATTTGGCATTTGAACCCCAAAGGTTTGTTTTCTTCAGTATCCCACCAGCTGGAGTTTGTATTTACCTGTACTCCCTGGTCATCGGACAATAATTTGTGTTTTTATAATGTTTTTAACAGGACAAAATAATTTTTACTGCTATACAGTAAATAACAGTTCTTCAGTTTTTACTTTCTTTTTGTAAGTATGTTTAGCTATTAATATTGAAAACAACAGCAACATTTATTTCTATGGCATATTTTCATACAAAGGATATAGCTTGAAGAGCTTAACATGTTAAAGAAGTAGTTACATGCAGAGAAAAATAAGTCAAAATATAGACAAGAATAATCTTTATATATAATATGCTACCATGGCTGTTTGGTTGTCTCTCCAGGATTTTAAATCACCTGTAGCTTGCAAACCGTTTGACTGATTGACTTAAAATTTAGTACACAAATACTACGTGACGTCTACTATCCACTTTCGGGGTGATGATTGACCTCCAAGGTTATTCCTCTTTAAATTTTTAATTTATTTAATTGTAGAATCAACTCACAGCAGTGGCCAGCAGGGCGGCCATGTGGTGCATGCGTACGTGTGCCGTTCTCATTCCCTCCCACCTTCGCCATCACTTCCTCTACCTCTTCATATCTTAAATCATTCTTGAGGCAGATTGAAGGCTTAAGTGCCAGCTTAAGTGAAAAATTAAGGAAAACGTATTAAGTAATTGCAACACAAACACTGACTTAATCAGTTTTAACGTGAAAACATGTCGACGAAAGAAGACAGGAAGCGGGCCACTAGTGTGGAGAAAAGAAGAGCTGCTCATGAAGCAGTAAGCGCATCAACCTCTGAGCAAACGAATGCTAAACGTACAGTGAAAGAGGATGAAAACTAGGAATGCTCAAGTCAAGTAAATCCACTGCACGTTATCGTGCAGTATGCCGTTACTGAAAATGTATAATTAGTATGCAAAAGTAAACACTGCACAGTTATATAGTAAAGATATATAATTAAGAGAGGTAGAGTCCTTAAATACAGAATTGTTTTTAAAAGTTTCAAGATGACAATCCAGTCATAAGGTTAGAAGGCCAGGGTGGACAGAAAAAATGTTAAAAACTCCAGTTAAACTGGAGAAAACAACCAAATCCGTGGGGGTTTCAGGCCAAAAGACCACCCAGCTGAAACTGGGCATTGTACCTACATAAATGTTCTTCAGTAGTTCTTTATTGTTTTATTTATTTATTTACGTTGTCTTTTTTAGGCTAACATACTGGGTCTTGTGATAAGTTGAGGTATTCACTTTCATTTAGACATCATAGGTGGCTACACAGGACTTGGATCAGGTGCTGTAGACGTAGAACGCCACCACGGAAGAACCAGAAAGGATAGAGAGAAAAGCAAAAATGAATAATGATTGCAGATTAATTGAGTAGAATGATCATTTTATACATATTTGGGTTATTAAGAGTAAATCTAAATTGAAGCTACAAAAAGAAAAAAATGTAAAAAGTGGAATTCTAGCAGTTTCTTAAAGTGCTCCACAGTGTTAGCCTGGCATATTTCTATTCCAGATTTTTGGTGCATAACAGCAACAGGGTGTCATGCCATTCCTCTTGGAATCTTAAGCAGGCCTGTATTAGAAGATCAATGGGAAGCCAAATTAACATTTAGAGATATCTCAAAATGATGGGGACAGGCAGTCCAAGATATACGATGGAGTAACATTATTAAAGCCTTTATACACCATTACTGTAGTAGTAAGCACTTTGTTGAAGTTTCATGTTTAACAATGTGCCACAGAAATAAATGTGGTTGTTGTAATTAAAGCACACTCTTGGGTGAGATTCATGTTTTGAACCATTATGAAAGACCACCCAGTTGATGGCCCTCATTTAAGGTTGCTTCTTATACACTCAACCACCCTGACTTGGAAAATAAGAAACTAACAATCAACTTTTTTTGATAAAAGTCATTCTTGTGGATCACAACTTTCTTTTAGAATGATACTGAAGGATGGCCTTTTTTTACCTGATGTCCTGCTTTTTACTGCTATGAGATCTTCTGGGTACTGTTGTAAAGTGTCTACTGGAATAAATCTTTTTCAGATATCCCACAGCAACTTTTGAGTGTCCCGTGTTGTCACAGCATGAGTACAATCATTATGTATTAGACAATCTTAATGAATGAAAAGATTCAGTGTTACTACTGGATTCATTAACTTAACCAAACTCAGCTCTCTTCTTTCTTCTGAAACTAATCAACCTTTTTATTCATAGCGTATGTTAAATGAGTTGGGCCAAGTCTTGAGAGGCAGTTGTTGGTGCTTTGATGTACTGCCTCAGATGTGTGTTTTAGATTATATTAGATTGTAACAACATACTGAAATTATAAATAAAATACAAGGACGCAGTATTGATAGCTGGAAAATAGCTTTAAGTAGAAAACATTTTGTTTATGTCGATCAGGAGAGATTTGTTTATTTTTCTTTGCCAAATTAATAATTTACTGTCAACTATAATAGGCAGGAAAAGTCCACTATGAAAGGAAGCAGTTATAGTTATTGGCAAGCAAACACTGCAATCATACATTTAAAACACTTGAAAAACTGAAAAGAATGAAAGTGAATTTAGAAAATGGGTGCAATTGAGAGAAATTAAGCATTAACAATGGCTCCTCAGTGTTTTGTACTGCTAAGTGAACCGTAGTTAGTAGCCACAATGCTGTCAAAAGCTAGCCTGGGATAATAATAATAATAATACATTTTATTTATATAGTGCCTTTCCCATGCTCAAGGCACTTCACAGAGTCTCATAAAGAAACAGCTGGTATATGTAACATTGGATACAGATGATTTCTGACTAGAACATTAAAACAGACAGATAAAGGATATACAAATAGAATAAAAGACAATAAACCAGAGTAAAATACTAAATTAAATACTAAAAGAAAGCCTAGCAAATAACATCATTTGTGATATAACACGCACACAAATTATACTGAACATCTGGATGGAGAGGAAGACTGAAAGAGGAGGCAGAATGTCAGGTTAAGTTAAAAACCTTCCTGAACAGATGAATTTTAAGTTGTTTTTTAAAAGAATGAATGGAGTCGGCTGAGGTAATTCATTTCAGGAGGTCATTCCAAAAGGATGATGCATTCTTAAGTCAGAGGAGACAGCAAGTTGTAGTCCAGTTTGGAAGACAGATGGCTAGCATGCAGATGATGAATTCTCCAGAATTCAACAGCACCTTTGGATTGAAAGGCAGGATTGCGGTAGATCAGTCAAGATCAGACATTTTCAGCCCAAGATTGGACTTGATGGTAAGAAGAACTATGTGACTAGAAATGGATGATGGTATAGAAAAGTTTAAAAAGCCAGTATAACACCGAGAAATGTGCAATAAATATAGTAGTGCAAAAGATCCAGTATTTAACAACCTTGGTGGTGTGGATGTGGCCCGGACACAGACAGGCAGACATGTTGGAAGTCACCACCACACGTTTATTCACAACTATGTACAATATTTACAAGTGCACAAACCCCCCCAAAGTCCTGGCCACACAACACCTTTCTTCGGGCCGCCTCCACACTCTCCTCTGCTTCGTCCTGCTTCCACCCGACTCCAGCCTCGAATGAAGGGAGGCGGCCCCTTTTATCCACACCCGGATGTGTTCCAGGTGCTCCCCGGCAATCACCTGCCGACACGCCCCTGTGTGGCGGAAGTGCCGGCTGTACTCCCGGAAGCTCTCTGGGTGTCCCTTCTTCTCTTCCCCCCAGCACTTCCTGGTGTGGCGGAAGTGCTGAGGTCCAGGGCTCCAAAGACATCGGGGTGCCCCCTGGCGGAGACCACGGGCCCCTACAGGGTTGGGCTTCCAAGCCCTCTACCCGTGGCCCCCAAAGCAACCAGGGTGGCGGCCCCCACGTGATCCAGGGTGGGCGTAGACCCTCTTCCGGTCCTTCAGGGCGTCCCGGGCGGGTCGTCGTCCCTGGCATCCCTGACAGTGGTTACAAAAAAAAGGTGAGCTGGATGTTAATGGCAATAGTCATTCAATTTGGAATGGATTACTATAATTGATGCAAAGTCGGATGATATTATGTTGTAAGCACGTGTGATCACTAGGGGGTGTTGCAGCACCCCTGTTCTGATCTCACTATTGTGTTGTAATAGATATGCTGGCAGCTAAACTCCTCCCTTTATAAATATGACAACCCAGAGGCTGACTTGACATGAGGTGTACAAATCTCCAGTTTATTAATAAAGAGCAGGTATGAAACTACAAGTAAAGGAATATAATATTCAGCATACAAATAACAAACAGTTTGATAACAGCTTTAAACTATAAGTAGCAGCAGATAACAGTAACATTTTACAAATATAAACCTACCGGCTATGCTACCATAGGATTAAACAGGTAGGATGAACTTCGCTGTATGTGTTTGTGGCAGATACATTACCTACATTGGGAACGCCCCACTGTAAGGTGGCTCAGGAAGGATAAACATCACAAAGCATGCATATCTGAACACAACAGCAGCCCACGAAATAGAAATGGTCAATAATTAAGCACGTTACCAATCCCAACAAACATGACAACCCCTAAACCCCAGACACAACAGCACAGACACAGTTCCTGCAGCAAATAAATAGATTTATCTACACAAATATCTTACACAAATTTCTTTCTTCAGACAGTCAACAACTCCAGTGACACAGCTCTTCCCTTGCCCACTCTTCCCAGAGCTTTGTCCAACTACTGTGAAACGTGCCTGATTCCCTGGGATTAAGCACTTCCGGGTCAGGCAAAACCACAAGAGAGTCTGCCTCTAGCAGCTCCTGCTGGCAGCTCCCAAAGAACCCAGCAGGGATGCCAACCAGCTCCCACGCAACCCTTCAGGTGACCAAACGGGAAGCATGCCTGATGGGTGTTACCACCCAGTGTACTGGGGCAGCACCTGGGCCTGAGAAGAACTCTGTCCCTGTCAAAACATTACAATGACCTCCTGACTAGAGTGATAGACGGCCAGGAACCCTGCCCCACTGGGATGCCTGGATGAAGGACAGACTGGGAGAGCAGCACTATTCTTCCCTGGGTGTCTGGACGGTCCTTGAACCCTGGAGGACAGCACTTCCACCACACTGGGGAATGCTGCTGGAAGGTCGGCATCGTGCACCTGGAGCACATCCGAGGCAAGATAAAAGGAGCCGTCTCACTCCAATCGAGGAGCCGGAGTCGGGTGGAAGAGGACGGAGCTTGCGAGAGAGGAGTGGAGGTGGCCAAAAGGAACAAGGACTGAGTGAATATTGTAAATAGGGAAAATAAAACGTGTGTGTGTGTTGGACTTTCTGGTGTCATGTCTGTCTGTGGCCCGGCTATCTTTTACACTGGGAAAGGTACCACTAACTAACCCGGTCAGGATGGCCGTTCACCCATGTCTTTCCATTAAAAAGGCCTCCCATCCAGTTAAGGACCCATTCATTCTGGCTGGGATGCCAGCCAATCCATGTTACCTATTTCACATAGTAATATGGATATTTTAAGACACGAGAGGTGGGGTACAGCAGGACTAATCCAAAGGGAGTTGGCGGCTAAAACTATAAAATGTACAGATGAACCTCTGCAATTCGGTTGTGATGACACTGATCTTATCATTGACATGACACAAATCTGAAAAAGTAAATTATAATGGCCACATAGAGTAACCCTCAATGATTCAGGTCATACATTGCAGATTCTTCTTATATCACATCAATTGTTAAATAAACAAAGCCTGCTAGTTTGTTTTCTAGTAATGTGTTCAGTCTAGTTCATTCCAAAGGCGTGTAAAAAATAGGTGTAAAAAATAAAATATTAGACTGGAAACCTGCTTCTCCAGATAATAACTTTAAATATTCCTCTTTTGTTTAGCACAAACTTTATGCTACTGTAAGCTTATATCAGGTTAATTCCTGCCTTTTCTCTAGGGTCAGTAATGCCATTTTTCTGCAGCCATTGTTACTGGGTTTAGTTCTTGGTGAAAACTGACTAAATGGCACTGTTGTGTTAATTAACGCCGTTGGGCTGTAGAACAAAGCACTCCATTGATGCTATGACTGTGTTACACAGCAGTAGTTAGTGTGCTGTTGTTGCTGTCGGTTTCTGGCTCATACTTTAATTTCTGTTACAGTTTTGTTACTTGCTGTACCCTTTGTTTTTGCTCACAATAGCTAGTTATTGTAGGCAGGCGATTATTTCAGGATGGTTTAGCTGAAGCTTATGAGTTTCTCTGTAGGTTGCCAAGAATGTTTCTTCTAGGAGTGAATAAAGATCTTGCGAGATCACTGCTTTGTTTCCTCTTGTTAAATATTTTTTTGACTTGCCTGAAATAATTCAGCTACTCCACATTTTGTCAACATTTGCACTGGACAAGTACAGGCTCACTGTACTGCACAAAGGGCACATACACCCTAAAACAATGGTTGTTTTCTCATACCCACAGCAATCATCCCTCATTTACCTCAAAACAGGTGGCAACGACAAAAGTTCCTAACATTAAAGAAAACCAATACCTAGCATAACTATAAATGCAGATTTAACTTAACAAAGGAAAACAGATATGGTGATGTCATCAGAACAAGAATCTATGGTTGATCATTGGAAGCAGGAATGTGGTTAAGTTTCTTCTCTATTTCTGAGTTCATAATTGGTATCTAGATCAGTAGTTGCATAGAAAAAGTTGTCCAAAGGCAGGACTGAATCATGATTGACAACAAAGGGATGCAAAATTCTACAATTTTACATTGATTACTGAAAACAAATTTTTTTCTGTTTACTATATAATAAGTGAAATTAGTATTTGTTTACTTGCTTATGCCTGTGTCAAATTCAAGCAAAGAGTCTGCTGAACTTGATCATTTGTAAAATTACTGGATGATTCTGACAACTATTATGCACTGACAGCATCTGCTTTCTAATGGTCAATAATGATTGTGCACAATTTTCACAACAGCAGGAGCAAAGTCCAATAAATTAACGGTTTGGAATGCCATTGAATTTTATAATTCAAGTTACACTTATAGAGCACAGTTTGGCTGTACCAGCATACAGTGGCTTGGTATTTTGCTGGAAACTTGTGCAAGTTCTCTATGCATGTACTTAGTGAAGAATGCTGTACAAAAATACATGAACTGAGCTGCTTTGAACAAGACAAACATTACAAAGAAAATACAGGTAGAATTTAAAACACAATGCTGAAAAACCCACCAAATGCAATACACAATATGTTATGAAACACGTAAGTGTCCAGGGGTTATTGTGAACAAAAAGAGGTTGTATGAAAGTCAGGAACAAAAATGGGTCAAAATCAGGAGATTAAAAATGATTAAGAAACCAGTAATCAAAGGGCAAGACGTTAACCAGTAGACAAGGGCAAAATGAGAGTCAAAATCCAAAAACTAAGTTACAACTTGGAACTACTTATCCAAAAACAGTAACTACAGTGGAACCTCGGTGAACCGAAGCAATTTCCCCCATAGGATTGTATGTAATTACAATTAATCCGTTCCAGACCATACGAACTGTATGTAAATATGTAAATATATGTAAAGATTAAGCACAAATATACTGTAGTTAATTACACCATAGAATGCACAGTGTAATAGTAAACTAATGTAAAAACATTAAATAACACTGACACAAAACACCCAGGCTCCCTACTCAGCTACACGAGCAGGCTCGCTGGCACTCTCTCTCTCTCTCTCTGTAGCACACACCCCCCCACTGTCAGCCCCCCCCCTTTGTCAGCGGTACGCACTCGCGCTCTCTTTCTCTGTAGCACACACACACACCCCATCAGCAGCACGTGCTCGCTTTCTCTCTGAGCTCGCTCGCTCGCGCTTTCTCTCTCTCTCTCTGAACAAAGGGGAACATTTAAACAAATCTGAACTTTAATTTAAAAACCAACCACAAGCAACCAAAAAACATTGCAGGAGTTCATGCTAATAGCCTTACAGCCCGATCACTGTAAACACTTTTTTTAAAATGAGTTTTAAGCAAAGCGGGAAAAAAGGAACATTAGAACAAATCCGAACTTTAAATTAAAAACCAACCACAAGCAACCAAAAAAGTAACAAGATCACGCTATTTTAGCCTTACAGCCCGATCGCTGTAAACACTTTTTTTAAAATGAGTTTTAAGCACAGCGGAAAAAAAGGAACATTTCAAAAAAGAGAAAAGTAACATTGCAACTAATAACGCTATGAACAACTCCATCTGTAAACACTTTAATGTGTTTTAAGCACAGGGAAAAAAGCGAACATTTGAAAAAAGAGAAAAGTAACATTGCAACAGTTTACGCTACGATCTGAAAAATTAACTTTTGAAAAATCCGTAATACAAAAACCACCAAGAAAACTAACCTTGCATGAGTCGAGTTCTGGCATGAAGTGAAGAGAAACTGGGTGGAGAGGAGGGAGAGTCTGGCTCCGCGATGGAGGGATGTTTTCCTTCAGGTGTTTTCTCTCTTGTGATTTCTTGGGTTTCTGGTGTTTTTAGCTGTTTAGCTGGTGGGAGCGAAAGTCTCATGCAGTCATTCCAAAAACAAAGTCCTTGTAACCCAACCCTTCGTGTTTGCCCTCCATATTACTGGCATTCTGGCTTTGTTTACATTGTGCTGCTTGAAAGCACAAGGGTTCTCAAATTGGTAAATGAGTAAACTGGTAAACAGTTTTTCCACCTCTTCCAGCACTTGAAGCCTCTACCTGGTTAACGCTGAAACTCCTTTTGCATTATCAGCTGCTTTAATAGATTCTTTCTGCTTTAGAATAGTCGAAATTGTAGATTTTGACTTCTTGTACTCGGCGGCAAGATCAGTAACACGAACGCCACGCTCAAACTTTTCAATAATTTCTTTCTTTACTTTGATTTCAATTTTTTTCAAAACTTTCTTCTCACCACTCTTCACTTGCTTAGAAGCCATAGTTAACTGCAAAAGCATACGAAATACTGTAGAGCACAAAGAGAGTGCAGGTAAAGCACGCACGTCTGACTGAGAACAATGAACAGGGAGCGGCTCACTCTTTCTCTCTCTCTCTCTTTCTCTCTCAGTTGTATCCCACCCCCCCTTCGGCAGAAGGCAAGCAGTACATGCACGCGAACCATCCC
>JANRMT010062854.1:19135335-19237143 GCA_026402145.1 Polypterus bichir lapradei | reverse complement strand
ACGTGGCTCGCTCTCTCTCTCTCTCTCTCTTTCTCTCTCTCTCTCTCTGTAGCAGGCAGGCACGTCTGACCGAGAACAATGCAACACGTGCGGAAATCATCGGTGCGCACAAACCGAAAGGGAAACTGGTTTGTTCGTATACCGAGTGTGTGGTTGTGAACCGAGGCAAAAGTTTGGTGAACTTTTTGGTCGTGAACCGAGTTGTACATGAACCGAGACGTTCGTGAACCGAGGTTCCACTGTACGCTGCAAGAAAACAAAATACTATTTATGCACTGAGGAATAATGCACTCTGTCACGGGTATTTATGACATCAGAAATGTGATGGCAAGGTCACATGATTTGTCTCTGCATTGTGTAAAAATATAAAATCAAAACAGTAGTGAAATTAAACTTTTCTAAAATAAAATAAAAATTAAATCTCAAAATCTGGCTCTGCATGCCAAAAAAAATAATAAAACAAAAATGTGCTTATTATTACAATATATGCAAAAGAAATATTTTTTCCTTTCATGTTGATAAGAGAAAGAAACTGTAAAAAAAAATATGCAAAAATCATTAAAATGTATTGTGAATAGCCTTAGCAGCAGCTCTAACAAGTTAACACTTAGCTAAAAGAAAAAAAAGTCTTAAATGAGTATTAAGAAATGTGAACCGTTTCACTAAATTGAATGGAAATTGCATTTTATCAGAGAAAGGCTTTACAGTTCTTTTTATTCATGCTAAAATAATGTAATTATTGCCTGACATAGAAGCATATCACAAGCATTATTTTATGATCATATGTTACAAAGTCCTACTTTTTTCAAATCTGAACCTTTGGCATTCAATTCTGGTCTATTCTTGCACCAGACCTAAATCACAAATGTGCTTCACCCATCAAGTACTTTTCGGATTTTCTTCAGCTTCTGTGTGTTTCCGTATCTGCAGTTCCCCATTCATTAAGAGAGAAAATAACCAAACCCATAAAGGGAAAAATATGAAATAATAAAAAAGAACAGCATAAGCATTGGATTGAGCTTATTGTTTCATTTAGCTCTTCTCTTTTTTATTTTACTTCATTTATTGCTTAGTGCCTTATCCATTCCAGATTTACAGTTGCTGTTTCTTGTACATTCTCTGTCTATATGCTGCCTTGTCTTGCATAGTTATTTAATTTCTAAGACAAAATGCACCATTAAAATACAGGGGCACCCAAATAATGAAAAAAAGTCAGAAAAAAATCAGTTTTAGTGTATTTTGGCATTTAGCTGCCCTCCCTACATATCCAAATATTCACTCCAGGATAACATCCTAGGAAGACCACTGCTAATATGCTGCAAATGAACAGTGTGCACTTGCAGAAGGGATCCCAGGAACAGACTCAATAAATGTGGGAATCACTGACCCACTGGCTATTCGCTGCTTATCTGCTTTGCCTCTCTCTAGTTTTCAACACGTTATCAAAAGATTTGAAATATTCTCTTGCAATAATCTAAACATAATCCTGGCAATTATATAGTATACACATTTCAAAAAGTGATAGATAGATAGATAGATAGATAGATAGATAGATAGATAGATAGATAGATAGATAGATAGTGTAAGAAAGCACACAATAAATCAAAAAGGATTTGGGGATCCACCCTGTACATTATGAAAAAAAAGTTCCAAAACTAGGACTGAGGTGAAGTGAAAACAGCAGGCTTTTACAGTGGAGGAAGAAGAAGGGTATGTTGGTAGGAAGGAAGTGGTGTGAGGTCATCTGAGGGTGCCAGTAGAGATATTTTCAGGAGGCCGAAAGTGAAGTCAAGTCATGCAGAAGTGATTGATTTATGTATTTTTTTCTTCCGGAGATCTGTAGAAAGAAGAGAAAAAGCATTAATACTCAACGCCAACCCCTTGTATTGTGTCTTATTGCCCCGATTTGAGATAGACAGGTAGATAAATAGATTGTATATTATGAGATATATACTGTATATACTGTACTGTGTGATCTGATATAATATGGCAGTACTTAGGACAGATAAATATGGATGTTTTGTACCAAGGATGAAAATTGTTTTGTGGTTTGCAGATGCCATATAGAGATATTTTCACGTATGTCATTTTTGCCCATTCAGAATGAATGCTAACTAGCAGTGTAAATGAATCTTGTATCAAAAATGGCCTGCATACCATGAAGCTGCCCTGATCACAAATTAACAATTCATTTCTTCTGTGCTAAAGACTCATTTTTATCACTAAAGAACTGCCAAAAGCCATGTCAAGTTAAAACAAAAATGTGCATTGAACAGATTCCACGGAACGGGGGTTGATTTGTTTCAAACAAAATCTTGTAAAACTTGACTTATTTGTATGGAATCTTATTTAATTATAAAAAAATTAATAAAATCCAAAAAAAAAACCATTCCACAGAATGTACGTTGCAAAAAGCCGCCAAACAAAATGTAATAACTGGACTAAAATGTAACTCTCATTCATTTTGTAGATCTTGTTTTGATAATTACATACTGTGGCTGAGTCAGTTTATTATATTTTATTTTTGTGAACATTCTCAAAGCTATGTTTTTTTTTAATACTGAAATGCTTTTGTTTTATATATTGTGAATTTTGTTTAATATGAATGCAATCAGTGGATCTTTTGTATAATAGTTCCTGTTTGCCTGTTGTAGCGGATTGGGGGGCTTTAATTAATGAATCACCCATAGGATGCACATGCAGCGTAACAGCAGACTCCTGGCAAAAGCTGGATGACGCTGTTGCAGGTAAGACGCTTCTCAATACTCTCTGTCTCTCGTGCAAGCTGACGAGTTTTGAAATAGTGTATTATGTCTCAAACTGCATAGAAACATTATGTCATGTGGTCATTGATGTATCTTGAGGTTCTGCCATCACTTTTGGTTGGCAGAAATGGATTTTAAAAGTGTTTACTTTGATGGAGATCCAGCCTCATTAGCATATTGTTTGGCTTGCTACAGGAGACTGAGAGAGCGCCTGTCGCTGCGTGTGTTGACTGTGCCCCATACTGCCCCTTACTGCTTGTCTTTTAGGTATGTTACAACGTTAATTATACTTTGTCCTTCATTGTTATTGTTCATATGCATTTGCTAAATTTGTATTGTTTTGGAAAGGTTAATTTGAATAACAAAAAGTATTTATTTTTATGGAAGATGTATTTTATTTAGGAGATATTTTGCACTTGTTTGATCCAGATTTGATTTCTGTTGAAATGTATTTGTTTCATTTGGTGTTAATTTCATTACTGTATTTATTTTGTGTAATCTTGCATTTATACTTGTTTATATATATATAAAAAGCTGGATGATGCTGTTGCAGGAGACTGAGAGAGCGCCTGTTGCTGTGTGTGTTGACTGTGCTCCTTACTGCTTGTCTTTTAGAATAAACAGCAGAATTTGGATATTGGTGTGTCTGTCTTCTTTCAAATCATCAGCATCCATTTTAAAGCTGCTACAATAGCACAGTTCCAGTTTAATCCAGTTTAGGTCTGGGCCAAGGCATGAACCAGCAAGCATACTATATGTGATTAAGGCTTTTCAGACCCTAAGTTTGTGCGGTCAAATCCTTCTACTGCCACTGTGTGTCTCATGAATAAGTCACTTGACCTGCTTGTGCATCAATTGGAACAAAACAAAAGAAATTTTACCAATTTTATCTCAAATGATAGAAGTTGCTTGAAGAAAAGTGTCAGCCGAATCTATACTAATAAAAGGCAAAGCCCTCACTGACTCACTCACTCACTCACTCACTCACTCACTCATCACTCACTCACTCACTCACTCACTCACTCACTCATCACTAATTCTCCAACTTCCCGTGTGGGTAGAAGGCTGAAATTTGGCAGGCTTATTCCTTACAGCTTACTTACAAAAGTTAAGCAGGTTTCATTTCAAAATTCTACACGTAACGGTCATAACAGTCGATAACGTCTGCCATGTTGAACTTTCTTATTTATGGCCCCATGTTCATGAAATTTGGTAGGCGGCTTCCCTGCACTAACTGAAACCGATGTACGTACTTATTTCAGTTGTATGACGCCACTGTCGGCTGCCATATTGAACTTTCCAACGTCACTAATTCTCCAACTTCCCGTGTAGGTAGAAGGCTGAAATTTGGCAGGCTCATTCCTTACAGCTTACTTACAAAAGTTAAGCAGGTTTCATTTCGAAATTCTACGCGTAATGGTCATAACAGTCAACAACGTCCGCCATGTTGAACTTTCTTATTTATGTCCCCATCTTCACGAAATTTTGTAGGCGGCTTCCCTGCGCTAACTGAAACCAATGTACATACTTATTTCGGTTGTATGATGCCACTGTCGTCCGCCATATTGAACTTTTCAACAGTCTTTGTTACTTATGGGCCCATCTTTAAGAAATTTGATACACGGGTTCCCAACGCTAACTGAATCCTACTTACGTACATATATACGTCCATAGCCTGCAGCTCGGTCACCGTGTAAGGCGGCGTTGGGTCCCCCCAACGCCTCCCACGTTGTTGGCTGCCTGCCTATATAAGGCCGTCCGTCGCTCCGGTCTCTACATTCCCTTCCTTGCTTCGCCACGTGACTCACGTTTCCATACTGATAACTACAGCCTTTTTGTTTAATCCACGGCTTCTCCGCTGTTTTATTGTTCGTTTATTACGATTATAGTTATTGTGTAGGTATTTTAGACTTACTTTACATTGCTCAGGTACCCATTTCCTTTATCATTCCAACCGTACCCCCATTACCATGTCTATCGAGGTGACCACCATCGATCAAAGAACTGTCACTTACCGAGTGGTTTCCATGCCTGGAGGTGGCACTTACCTTTTCCATTCTCTTTGTTACTTATTGCACGGCCATATCAGGCTCACTCTTGATATCCGGAGGAACATTGTGTCTTATGTATTGAATGACTGGGACAGGATCAAGGTGTGGACTGATGACGGTACATGAGATAATTATACTACACAGGAGCACTATAAGAGTGAAATGCTTAAGCCCTTCACCTATGGTTCTGCATGTGAGTTGATGGCTGCCGCTGAATTGTTTGGTTGTCGCTTTCAAGTGTACCGAAATGGCCAAATATTTTACACCTTTCGACAACCACTAATGCCTCTTAAACATCTTGGATTCACAGGTTACGATTTCAGTAGTGGACACTTTGATGTTTATGAATGTTTAAACTCTCAAAAGCTGGATGTGAAGTTATCAATGAAACCGGTTGTATGCTTACAACGCTTGACAGATGACGGATGTCACTTCAACACAAGTCCTGCAAATACTGTCGTAATTGAAACAAACCATGAAACTCAAACCGATTATGACAGCAGCAATCCAAGCTGTGAGATTTGAAACAAGATTACTCTTCACATGGCCAACTGTAAGTTGCACGCTCAAGAGTAAACTCTGCGCACAGCTTGGTCATATTACAACCGGAGGGCTGAAATGACAATGTGGTATACACAGAGATCCTTAACAAAGAATTATTGGTATATTTTCCCTCAGTTTAAAAAGGTTTAATTTTCTTCTTAATAAAAATTTTAATGCAGTACTTTGCCGCTGCGAAGCGCGGGTATTTTGCTAGTAAGTATATAAATTGTGAGTTAAACTCTGGTTAGGGTGTCACACCCTATTAACCTTGCATGGACGTTTTGGGGACAGTGCAGAAAAAATGGAGTATCAAGAGAAACACTGACAGGGGGAGAATGTTGCAAACTTCACAAAGATAAAGTAGACTCACATGCAGCAGCATTAATCAATCACTGCACCACAATGTCTATCTTGTAATGATTTGTTTGAAGTCACATAGCAGAGGGGATGTGTTCTGGTAACCAACAATCTAAATTGTGGATTGGATAAAAGGCTGGCTTCTTGCACTCTGTTCATATTCCTGAGTGGCGGGGCAGCAACAGCACTTGTGGAAAATTAAATCTGCTATCTGACACTGACATCATGGATTTGTCAGAATAGTGACAACAGTGAGTCCTTGGTTATGGGGAGCAAAGTCAATTAGGTCATTATCATTAATGAAAACTATAACTTAAATGATCAAATGAATAGATTATTATTGCTAAGTGAAGCTGAGTGAAAATTAACCTGAAATGAAAACCTCATATTCGAAAAATAACCCCAAATTAAATTACAATGGGTGGGAACAAAATGTCTTGATTCTGTCTTCTAAACAAACTGATTGTCTTTGCTCCCTCTAAGGTGTTCACGTGTTTAGGCACACATAAGTTTCTAGGTTTCACCACACCGTATTTTGCAGCAGTGCACAAAGGTACATGCCAGGAGGTCCACTTCCTCATTCCAAATTCTGACTTGTCAAAAGTTCACAAAGGAGAAATAGCACAACAGTACTCATCCCTGAAATCAGTTATGAAAACCTGAGATGGCTAGAAAACCACAGGAAAATTCTTAGAAGATCGGCATTAACCGGACCCATTTAGTTTATCTTATGTCCAATGTCAGACACATGCACTTAGGTGGCAGACAAAGGATTCAAGTGAGATTGAATTAATAAAAGATAAGGGATCGAAATGAAGCACTAATGTCTTTCTCCTTCTTTTAACAGAACAACAGCAGAGTAACCATTCTTCTACTCCCCAGTCCCACTTGGTACCATCTTTTCCACTCATCATAAAAACGACACTTCCAGGCCACCTTTGATGATGTGACTTCCAGTCAGCCACAATGATGTAACTTCCTGCCCACCTTTGATAAAATCACTTCCTGACCAGCCATGATGATGTCACATCCTGTCTGTCCTCAACTTCCTCCCTGCCTCCATTATTTAAATAACCCCACTGTCAAATGTTTTTTCAAGTTTTTGACCATATTTCAACTCTTTCTGAATACTTTTTTCCGCTGGACGTTATACATCGAAGCTTCCCCAAATCTTTTTTCTTGGTTTTTGCCTAGTTATTTCATCACACCAACCATCGTGAATGCCATTTATGTACATTTGTTTTGGTTAATTTGATTTAAGGTAGCTTTGGGTTATGAACCACAGCAAAGCAAATCTCAGTGATGAAATTTTTCAACAAATAACGCTAATATGAATATATTTTACAAAATGCAGACGATAACTGGCTGGAGCAAGCAGGTACCCACTGCATCGGTTATGGACATATCTGCATGTTTCTACATTCTAGAGGAGGTACTATGCGGGCTCAACATGCACTTCTTTATCATCATTGAATGGTATATGTTTAAGCTAAAAGGAAAATTAAGCGATTCTCTCAAAATTGAATGTAATTGAGGTCAGTCACAAAATAATAAAAACTAAAATAGAAATAGTCAAAAATGTCATAAAAAACTGACACAAAACTGAAAATCAACTGACCAGTGAACATAGAAATAAAAACTAATTTAAAATGATGGGAGGTTTGTGGGCTTTTAAAAAAGGTGGGAATGCTAGCTGTGCATATTGCTGTTGTGACCTGGACTCAACAGATATTTAACACAGTGTGCCCCTTTGTATGTAAAGAAAACGTTTAGGCAAAGCAAACCCGTTATGAAGCCTGCATCCATTATCACAAATCTTATTTGTGTCCTAAGCTAAGAAAACATTCTTCTAGATAAACTGGATTACAGGGGCTTTCTTTACAGACTCGGTAGAAAGAACTGACTGTGAAAACTCCATTAACCTGTCAATATCTTAATTATCATGCAAAGCACAACCTCGCTTTTAAAAGACCATCTGAAGCAACTTCTCTGGATCCAGTGCTTAAGGGGTCTCCTAGGATGACATTTGCAACTCCTCCTTATCTCGCCTTCCATCCCATCCTCTCCCCAATAATATAAAGTAGTTTTAAATTCAATTCTTTTATTGCCGCAGGTGACCGTAAAACTACTCTGTTTTCTAAATAGCATTTTATTGATTCCCTTTTAGAAATACCCACTTATCTCTATCAAGCCACTAGCTCTGATTTTCTGATGAAGGTGAGTACAGCTTATTCTTACATGTTTATGTGTTTCTCTGCATTGGACCAATCAGCACTAAGTTTGCCTTTCATACAGCTGGTTTTCCTGCAGGCCTGTGAGCCGTGGCATCATTTTCTTCAAAATACACTCCC
Source organism: Polypterus bichir lapradei (assembly GCA_026402145.1). NCBI lineage: Eukaryota > Metazoa > Chordata > Cladistia > Polypteriformes > Polypteridae > Polypterus > Polypterus bichir. The sequence goes on along the minus strand of JANRMT010062854.1, from coordinate 19,229,076 downwards.
TGCCATCAAAATAATGTGTTGAAAACGTTTGTTCCATATGATAGATCTTAGTTTAACACATTGCCAGTGTTTATTTAGGATTTATTTTTTATTATGAATGCACAAATTTTATTGTTGTATAAATATTAAATATACAAAGACAAATAAATCTATTGACAGTATAAAAAATGTTGTGGCTGATACTTAGAATTGAGGGCTTTCAGACCAGACCAGAATCTGCCCTTATACTTGTTATATCCTCCCAGTAGAATGCCTTAAAAGTTAAAAAACAAAAAAAAAAAATGAACAAAACGGTCAGCCTAGTATTTCAGTCAATTTCAGCCAATTTTCAGAGGTTGTTTTAATCTTTGACTTCCCCTTAAACTGAGCTGTTTTGGCCTCATACAGTTACATAGAAACTTTGCTTTAGAAGGCCAATTAATGAAAACGTATTTCTTAGTACACTCACCTTGACACCAAAAATGTTTCTTTTTCTGCCTAATAAGTCATGTTTTTCTCTCCAAAATACTGATCATGTTTTACCACACTAACTACAGATGTGTAGGGGGAGAGAGACAAAAGAGATATGATTAAAGAATGATGAGAGGGTTGAACAAAAGAGTGATTGTTCGAAAAAATCTAGTTTGTGAAAGGTGTTTGTTGTCAGGAGGAAATGACAGACAGTGTCATCTCTGTTGAGTTGTTGAAAGCTGGTGTTGAGGTTCTAGGGTGTGGCTGTGCCGATTCTGCTTACCATTAGCAAGCTCATGAGAGCAGACAGAGGCCGCTGGAATGGGAATCCCATGCATTCGTTTAGAAGGCAAGCAGCTGGGTGAGCTGCAGGACCCCAAAGGAGATGTCACTCTGTGAAATGTGGAGTACTGATCAAGGTGGCACACTGGATATTGCCAGCTTTGCTAGGTGAGTTCATTATGGAGTTCTGAACAGAAGTACAATGGAATACCTCGAGTGGGTTTGTTTGGATTTTGAAAGTATTGATTCATTTTACTTATTTATTTATTTGGATTTATGTAGCACTCTCAAACACACTAGTTTTAAAAACACAATTTTATGAGTTTACTTATTGAATTTATGTAATGCGCATTCTGGACACTTTAACTCTTTGTGCTTAATAAAGCTTCTGCTTGCTCTTTTGAACAAAAAGTCTTGCCTGTATCCTCACTTGCCCCAGTCCATCAGTCTACAGATGTTCCAGGACAGAGAGTGGTGCCAATTTCTGTCGATACCATGGCATCACAAGATGTCATAATGTTATAATGTTGAATGAATAAAATGAATGACCTTTAATCTTATAAATTGACTGTATTTGATCTATATAAGGAACAACCTGGTTACATTTGCAGATGATACCAAGCTAGGTGGATTAGAAGATAATCTAGAATCTGATGAATCATTACAGAGAGACTTGGTCATCATAAGGGCTTGGGCAGATTTGTGGCAGATGAAAATTAATGTCAGTAAATGTAAAGTTTTACACATAGCAAATCTGAAAATCAAAAGTACACCTTATGAAAAAAATTTAGGAGTTGTTGTGGAGTCAACACTATCAACTTCCAGACAGTTTTCAGAAGCCAGTAAGAAGGCTATCAGAATGTTAGGATATATAATGCAATGTGTGAAGTACAAGTCCAAGGAGGTTATGCTCAGGCTTTATAATGCACTGGTGAGACCTCATCTGGGGTATTGGGTACAGTTTTGGTCTCCAAGATACAAAAAGGACATAGCAGCGCTAGAAAAGGTCCAGAGCAGAGTGGCTAGGCTGGTTACAGGACTATAGGGGATGAGTTATGAGGAAAGATTAAAAGACCTGAGACATTTTTAAGCAAAAGAAGATTAAGAGGTGACATGATTGAAATGTTTAAAATAATGAAGGGAATTAGTACCGTAGATTAAGACTGTTACTTTTAAATGAGTTCATCAAGAACACAGAGACACTGTTGGAAGCATGTTATGGGTAAATTGTACAGAAACATTAGGAGGTTTTTCTTAACACAGAGAACTATAGACACATGGAATAATCTACCAAGTAGTGTGGTAGACAGTAGGACTTTAGGGACTTTCAGAATTGGACTTGATGTTATTTTGGAGGAATTAGGTGAATAGGACTGGCAAGCTTTGTTGAGCTGAATGGCCTGTTCTCGTCTAGATTGTTCTAATGTTCTATGTTTTGTCGTAGTGACCATTTATCTTTGTATTGTTTCAAATGGATTTTCACATTTGATCTGTGTGTAATTCAATTTCAAACATAGTTACTATAAATGTGAATAAGTAATTAAGTTCATGAATCACAAGAACATACAGAGTTAGATGTGGGTTTAAGATTATGGTACATATATTTAATGAAAACAAAATCACATCATAAGTACATTATGTTGTGTTTACCATTTTATAGGAGTGGTTCCATTGAGAAGTTCAATGTACTGATTTCCATCAGAGCAGACTCTTGCACATTAACTCATAGATAAGCTTTCCCATTTTAAAAACTGATTGCCATGTTGGTAGAATGCCAAAGTTGCTCTAGCCAAACAGACTCCGCACAACATCAACCTAACTGAAGTGCATTGATGATATGCACCCATCAGATCTGAAGTGCTGGCAACAAACATACATATAAACAGTACATGCTGCCATGGCTGGCGTATAGCACAATTAGGTCCTTTATTTCTTGTGTGTCTATTTGTACTGCATGTTTGATCTTTGGGGAAGTTGCAAAACTTGGGCAAGGACGTTTTGTTTAGAAACTGAACACAAAAGCACATTACAAAAGCTGTTGTGTCCAGAAGAGAGTTTACTCATTGATATCGCCTCTGGCAAGAAAAACAATGCTAAGGTGTGAAAAGGGTCTATTAATGTCACATTTTACTTATGTTGATCATCGGCATACAGGTCTACCTGCCTGGGTACTTCGATGCGACTCATTTAAAACAACAAGAAGAGGCGCTAAACTCATTGATAAATGAGGTTCACAAATCCAGTCACAGTCCAGAGGTCACATTTCTAGGAACTACCTTGGCATATCTATTAGCACGTAACAAGACCTTAACAGAGGTAAGATTTACAAAGCACCAGTTTTGGAATAGGAGCTTCCTAAAGTGTATATGAGAACAACTGCAATGATAACGGCCATTCAGCCCAACAAGCTCATCAGTCCTATTCACCCAGATTCTCCAAAATAACATCAAGTGGAGTGATGATTGTCTCCAAATCATACTCTGAACCATACTCCTTGGTCATTTATGCCTTGTGCCTAATACCTTACGTTTATTTACTTTTAATTTAATCTGTCACAAATCTGGCCAGAGTACATTGACATCTATTCTAGCCTTCCTTTCTTTAATTTTTTCAGTTTCTGGCTCTACTCTCTGTCCCATCCCTCCCAGCTTTAATTAAAGACATATTCAAGAGAACAACTGACCTTATTTAATCAGTCATTCGGTGTAATTCAATCAATTAAGTTTCACTATCTTAAGGCAACGTGAACTCTTTTTTTCTTTAGGTTTTGTGTTTTCAGAAATTACCTTAGTTTGATTCCTGTTGTTCTAACAATAGATATGAGTAATAATGACTAGGATGATTAATTAGTTTGAGAGATTTTTCAGTCTGTATCCTTTGTGTCATCTCCCACATCCTCCTCACTTGCTGCCTATATCTGGAAATTGTACTCCCAAAAGTTTCTTCTTCTGCTCAAACTCACAATATATGCTCATCCACTGCTCCCAGAATTTATATTCTACTTACTCCAGTATTTAGGGCCTTTTTGTCATGGAATTTCTGTTTCTGAAGTCAATTTCAAACAGATTATTTATAGGTGATTATATACAAGTACTCAGACCCCAGACACTATTAGTGGTTGTCTACCTGTCTTTAATGTCTGCTCACTCTTAGTCATTTTTTGGCTTGATTTCCTGTCAAGTTCAGTATCTTTTCTTTCAGCTCAATCCCCATCTCAAGCAGCCATTTTCCTAGGTTCTTCCCATTGGATGACTTTTTTCTCAACTGTGGTTTTTGACTCTTTCAGCCAACAGCTACTTCTTAGCATCAACACATCTTGTTAAGATAGTCACCACTTTCTTAACCCTTGTGTGGCATTCACATTTTTGTTACTCAGATGGTATTCATGGGCCTGTACATCCACAGTATTTTTATTTATTTAAAATAATAAAAATATGATGCTACTTAACAGATGTTGACATTTTCTCACTTAAAAATAATAGTCAATAAATATGTTTAATATTTACTATTAAGCTCTGCTAGATCACATTTCTCAATGACAGCACTGTTCGATTCTTGTTATAAAATTAGATTTTTGTGTTGAAATCAATAATAATCAAGATATAAGTAGAATATATCATTAATATTGAACAAATATAAATGAAACAAGGGGTCCTTGGTATGTGTTGTCTCCTCTCGATCTGAGGTCTTATAAGTTCCTTGCCTAGCTCTTGAAGAAAGAGTCTTCTTCTCTAGAGCTTTCCTTTTTTCCAGTTTGATTATTAAGAAGAGATGTCCAAGATATTAAGAAATGTTACAGGTGGCCAGCATAGGGTTCTTTTTTTGCAGATGTAACCACATACTAACTTTCCCAGGTTATCTACTCCTCCTTTTGTAGAACTGCAATCCATAATGATTTGTGGTTTATGATGCACCCTGCCACTTACTTTCCAGTCCCTATACCGCATGCTCATAAGTTCCAGATTTTTTCATTTCCTTGGGATGTAAGACACCAAGGATGTGTCGGTTGTATACAGAAACCTACTTGAAATGACAGGCCTGTTCCTTGTACTCAATCGCTGAAGTGGGAGCTCTGGCTTGTTTTTTCTTATTGTTCCTACCATTGTTATCTTTCTCTTCAAGAGTTCCTTTCCCAACTTGTATGAAGTAAAAAAAATGGTCACATGTGATGTTGTGACCATGGAGTCCCTGTGTCATGTCCAGGACAACCCACATCACTTGGTTTTTCTCAGAGGCTCCTCCAACAGGCTTTCTAGTGTATACCTACATGTTAAATGCATAAGATGAAGCAGCGTCACAGGCAGGCCAGATTTTGATTCCGTATTTGGCAGGTTTAGACAGCATGTACCGCTGATTGGGCAGTATAAACTGCTCATCAACAGTAACGCTGGGCCCAAGGTTATAGCACAGCCGAAGACGTTCCAGGTACTTGACCCACACTGTCTTTATTGCAACTACCTTGTCTCTCTGTCATCGAGCTGGTCGGGTATCTCAGTTATCAAAGTGGATAACCCTGGAAATATTGTGAAAGTCTTTCAGAGACATTGTTGCACGGAAAAGTTGTTAGCCAGTTTTTGCATTCCACAGGAATTCCGTGGACTCCCCATTGGATCTGTAAACACCAGCAAGTATAAGTAGCCCAAAGCAAACTTGTAAATTGGTTTGATTCATTTCCTTCTACCTCTTTCCAAAAACACACTTCCCCTCCAGATTACTGCATTCCAAAATGATTTTCTGGATGATGTCTGGAATAAAAAGTTCAAAAGAAGACATGATGTCATGTGACTGCCATCTGCGTTGGCCCTGGTTGCATCTTCATCACATTGGCAGCAAGGAACGGTGGCTCCTTCTGTGGAAAAAAATACCATTCAATTTCATTATTATTTTGACATCCATATTTCTCTGCTTGTCTGAGAGTCAGTTCTATCCTCTTCTTCAAAGCCACTGTCAGACAGAACTAACAGAAAGATGATCCTCGTGTTGTGAAAATTCTTTATCTTCCAAAGTGAGCACTTCCTCCACGTTGTCTTCTCTCTCCTCTAAAATGATGTCTAAGGCCATCTGAGCAGATTTTCTTTGTCATACTGGATTGTTTTTGAAAAGAAGTCACATATGCAGAGCTATTTATTTGTTGTGCCCATCCCCAATTCCTGAATGGGAAAGTTATTGCTGGAGGTTGGATGGGCATGGAGGAGTTGATGATGTATTCATTGTTGATGGTGAGGTAAATGACTCGTATGATTTGAAAAGGTTTTGGTATATGGAAACAATGCTTCTAAAGTGATGTTATTGTCCACAACTGCATTACTCCAGTGAAATGTAAATGTGTTGGGGGGGGGCCCCCACAATATGTACTCAACAAAAAATTGTCCCTTAACATGCTTTTTAATTTGTAGCCAATCAAGGCTAATGAATAAAGTTCATGAAAAGTATCTGTACCAGTTGCTCTAAGTGCCTCCACCCACAACACCTTGCCATTCCTTCTTTAGCTGCTTCTCCAGACTCTTACTTTACTTTCTGTTACTTCTTCTTTCTCACCATTTCTAAATCGCTCTTTCATTACATCTTGTTTAAACTATTAGGTTTAACTTTCTAAGGACCTTCTAGTAGTGTTCTTTTGTGGCCGAGGCACTTTAAAACCCAAGACTGCCAATTCATTGTGACCCTGATCACGTCACTTAGCCTGATTGTGCTTGTTTTGTCGTGGTAGGGTCCTAGGATGATCTTATTCCCCTTTATACTCTTTATTATGTTGACCTTATAAGAATGCTCCGCATCTCATGTTCTTACTCCACATACTGTACTTCAGCACTTGACCTCTTATGTCTGTATCCCTAGGTAATTAGATACCAGAGTACCAGAACAGGCTGGAGAGAAAAGTGTTACACATGTATTTATATATTAGAGATAATATGGCCAAAATTTAAGCATAGTTCAAATGTTAGTGTTGGTAAAATACTATTAATACAGCCTGGCTAATAATCAATTCAACACTCTCTTAGACTACCAGGTGGCACTGTCTTGATCATTGCTCCTCTTGGCAGTTGTCTTTAGTTGTAGAGAGAGGTGGTCTTCTCCTTCTCTTCCATGTTGGGAAAAATGGCAGACACTTAGCTTCTTTGTTACCTCTGTCTTTATCTTCTTTGAGTTACTTCCTTGACCAATAGGATAAGCCAATGCCCTACTCTATGCTAATCCTATTTAGCCAAAACTCAATCTTCCAATCATAGACCCCAGGGCAGTCCAGGCTTTCCTCGTGAACAGTGAAGGGGCATCAAAAGTTTTACCTGTCCCTTCCATTCCAAGCTATTCCTGTCTATTAATGGCCTTTCATCTCAGCCCACCTGTATTCACCCAGGCTAGCTGACCAGTCAGTTTCTGAGTTTTTATCATTACTAATTTTAATGAATAGTAAGTAATAATAATAATAATAATAATAATAATAATAATACATTTTATTTATATAGCGCCCTTCCCATGCTCAAGGCACTTACAGAATATAAGAAAGAATGGCAGTTTATACAGTATATAGCATTGTACAAACCAAATAAATAAATAAAGAAGATTACGACAGTGAATTCAGAGAAAAAAAATCCTAACAGACAACATAATTGATGGTCTAGCACACACATACAGGTTACATGAGCATCTTGACAGAGACGTAAACTGAGAGAAGGGTAATAAAGTCAAGTAGAGCTAAAAGCCTTCCTGAACAGATGAGTTCTGAGTTGTTTTTTAAAAGAATTCATGGAGTCAGCTGACCTGATTAATTTCGGTAGGTCATTCCAGAGTCTGGGTGCTATACAGCTGAAGGCCCTGTCACCCATGGAGTGTAGATTAGTGTGGGGCACCTTAGTGAGCGGGCAGGCACATAGTGATGGAGAAGGTCACTGATGTAGTTTGGCGCGAGGTTATTTAAGGCTTTGTAGGTTATTAGTAGGATTTTATATTCGATTCTGTAAGACACAGGGAGCCAGTGAAGGCGGAGCAGGATGGGTGTGATGTGCTCATAACATTACTATACCATCCTCATGAAAATGCTAAAATTGTTAAAAAAACTAACAAGCTATCTTTGTAATTGCAACGTGTCTTCACTCTAGACATGAACTATATAAAATAAAATGTGTTTCTTTTGAGCTCTTTATTTTTAGATTGTGGTTTCAAAGCAACTTCTTTGGCCAACCCTCACCTTGAATGGAGGCTTCTAGGCAGCCATAGATTCATCCAATTCTTTCCTTTAACTGAGGGAGACGTTTACTGTAAACTATATTTAAAAACTTTATGATATGCAGTGTCTTATTTTTCTATGCTTATTGTAATGAAACAAACACTATAACAAGAGCAGATGTGTGGAGCAGGCAGAAGAACAAGAGCACAGATTTGAAATGACAATGATTTTTGTTTCAAAAGTTAACAAGAGTTTATGCCACTGCCAAGCAGAATTTAATTATAACACATGGTTTTGCTGCTAAATTCTTAATATTTTTCACATGCTGCAGATTGTGCTAATGTAAGTTTAATTATATACCAACTGCATGCTAAAAGCAATTTTACCATATTCCCAGGTCAAATAAATCCAGACTTACATTGCTGTCATTTGTTTCAGACTTATTATTTTTCATGACACTTTAATAATGACTTCTCTTATTGGTCTTTAAACTGATCAGTTATTACTGCCGAGATATAAATGACAACCCCAAGGAGACAGCATTCCTCATTTGTGGCTTCATCATCTGGCAAGAAGCACTGTTTTGAATCTTGATTTCTTCCTCTCTCTAATGAGCAGCTGAAGTCTTAAAATTAAACAAGTTCCAGTAACAAGAACAGTAGTTAAGCAAGTGTAACTGTGTCTATTATTAACCATCAAAGAGCAGCAAAAAGACAGTTTTAATGAGCATAGTCTACTTTGTATGGCTTTAGGAAAGTTTTAATTAACAGATGTGAGGAAATTAGGTATGCAGGTTTCAATTTCAAATAAAATACAACTTGTTTGACGTCATATGTGAAATTGGACCTTGTTCTTTTACCACCTGGACCGCTACAGCAGCAGCAGGTAGTCTTTCTGTTAAACTGTGCAAATGAGGCCATTTCTCTCTTTCCGTCTGTGATGTACTATAAGCTTAAAGTGTATGGACTGCAATGAGTTTCCTGGCTGGAACAAGATTGTCAGAGATGTGTGTGCCAACAGAGTGGCAAAGAACAGTGAAATTTTCTGGAGGAAACTTCCAGGAAGCAAAAACTGAGCAGTATAAAAATACACATCTTTTACATGCTATTGTGTAAAAGAAAGGTAGCTAGAGAGTGGTAATCCCATCATGCACGATGCCCTGGAAATGAAACTGACAGAGTAAGAAGGAGAGAAAGACCACAAGACCTCCAGCTCTTAAATTGCAAATTGGACAACAGAACCATGAAGCTTTAACGGTAATACTCTTGGGAAGGGTCAGCACTAAATGTTGGCTCTTTAAAACACTTAGATGGGGAGCAGAATTAGAAAACCAGCCTTTTGATAGGCCTCAGGGTTACAGAGACACTGTGAGCTACTAGAAACAGAATGAAGTCTAGCCTGGTGTGCCTTTAGCTAAAGACAGTTGACTCTGATCCTAGAGATGTTTTACCAGTGACATTGTCAGTTTTTGCTCCCGTAGACAGATTTATGTGACCTGCAGTGATATTAAGTCCCGCAGAGTTGGTTTCTGGCTTACCGATAACCTGAAACAGCATTGAAAATAGATGGATTGACAGAGGATGTTTAAATTACTGATATAAGTACACTTCCTGACAGTGTTCAGAAGCCATTAAGAAGGCTAACAGAATGTTAGGTTATATAGCACGATGTGTAGAGTACAAGTCCAAGGAGGTTATGCTCAGGCTTTGTAATGCACTGGTGAGGCCTCATCTGGAGTACTGTGTGCAGTTTTTGGTCTCTAGGCTACAAAAAGGACATAGCAGCACTAGAAAAGGTCCAGAGAAGAGCGACTAGGCTGATTCCAGGGCAACAGAGGATGAATTATGAAGAAAGATTAAAAGAGCTGAGCCTTTACAGTTTAAGCAAAAGAAGATTAAGAAGAGACATGATTGAAGTGTTTAAAATTATGAAGGGAATTAGTACAGTGGATCGAGACTGTTATGTTAAAATGAGTTTATCAATAACACATGGACACAGTTAGAAAATTGTTAAGGGTAAATTTTGCACAAACATTAGGAAGTTTTTCTTTACACAAAGAATGATAGACACTTGGAATAAGCTACCAAGTAGTGTGGTAGACAGTAAGACTTTAGGGACTTTCAAAACTCGACTTGATGTTTTCTTGGAAGAAATATGTGGATAGGACTGGCAAGCTTTGTTGGGCTGAATAGCCTGTTCTCGTCTAGAGTGTTCTAATGTTCTAAGTTGAGATCTCAGTCATTTTTAGAGATCTTTAGTCTTGAGTAGAGGCTATGTGTGGACAACCTTTAAGAAAAATCTGGAAGAGATACTGGGGCAGCTTAGCTTTTAGCTAAATAAACAGGCTTGAAGGACTGAATGGTCTGCTCTTGTTTCTCAAATTTCTTATGTTCTTACAGTATGCTCCAATGTTCTTATGTTCATCAAAACCAAAATATATTGTGTCCATAATTCTCATTCTAACATACCCAAATCTCAATCATCTTTAAATAGCTAAACCAATGACCATTAGGTCAACAATTAACAAATTAATTGATTAACAATTAACAAAATTAATTAACAAATTAGACATGGAAATTATACAGAAAGAAAACAAAAGGAGAATTAAACACAAAACTAAATACGTCAGTGTTTAAATAAGAAATCTTTAACAAGTAGAGCAAAAAATTGATCAACATCGATATTTGATTTAACAGAAAAGAATCTGGGACTTAAAGGAAAAGTTTGGTATTTTCAAGTTGAAGTTATTTCTTTTGCATTTCCCACATGAAACTGTGTTCTACAGTTAAGCATTTTCTATAAATTAAAAAATATATATATAGTGGGTCCTGGCGTTTTATAATGTAAGCTATGGGGCATGGAACATACCAGAAAAAAAAAAAAAACTTCCCGAATATGTCCACTTTGAAGCTGTAAAAGTTTTGATATAAGAAAACATGCCTTCTGTATTTTCTTTACATGTTATTGACAACAAAAGGGATCTGGAAATCTCTAAAGATGACTGAGATCTCAACTTATATCATTAATTTAATAAAGTGATTATCTGTGAGAATGAATGAAACTGCAAATGCATGTCACAACATCTAAGACCACCCCAAATATGCAGTCTGCTCCATTCCGTGGGCTGCAGTAAAGTGTACATGAAATGACTGCATTGATGATTGGATGTTAGTGCTAGTGGCACTTATTAACCATGAAAATTCAGCCTCATTGGGTCAGTTGCAGTGCACCTCAGATAGTTCTGTATTATCAGTGGATCAAGACCAGACTATACAATACAGTACTAAGAGGAAATGATTCCTCAGGTCTAAGTGCTGTCTCAGTGAACAGTGGAACAAAATCAGTACCTAAGTAATCCACAGTCTTGCTTTGGCTTTGTGTTTCTCCTCGGTTTGTCCATTTGATTGCTAGTTAACGACAGTCTGCCAGCAATTAATGTCTCACCTTCTCTGAATGAACAACATGCTGATAAAGATTTGTCTGAAAGCACTAACAAACCATATGATTAAACAGCAAGCTTCATTATCTGTTAGGCCTGACATCTAATTACGAAACTGGTTGGAATGAAAACTTGCAGGTACTGTTGCTCTCCAGGGGCCTCATGTATAAATGGTGTGTATGCACAAAAATGTTGTGTACTCCCGTTTCCATGCTCAAATCGCAATGTATAAAACCTAAACTTGGCGTAAAGCCACGCACATTTTCATGCCAGCTAAATGCTTGGCGTACGCAAGTTCTCTGCTCGGTTTTGTAAACTTGCAGCACCCAACGTCAAAGCAGTGCTTTTGTTCCAATGTGGTTTCCCTTTCTTTTTTAGATCCACATCCCTGATGTGGCTTTATCAAATACACTGAAATTAACCGCATATTGTTCATTAGTTTAAGGCATCTGATATATAATGGTCCAGGGAATGGCCAAACTGTTCCAAATACCATAGCTGCTTTAGCGTTGTTTCTCTCAATGCACCACTCAGAGTATTTATCCCACTGTATCTGAGTGTGGAATCACAGCTCTACAGCAGCTGATCGGAAAGAGAATTGTACAGCATCAAGCACTTGTGTTATTTGAACTGCTCTCATACGACAAACGCTTCAGAGCCTTTACTGTATGGACCTCGCGGTTCAGAAACTGTTTCATCCCAAGAACTATAAACGCACTCAATCAGTCCATCAAGTACTCCTTGTAGAACGCTTTCTACTTATAAGTGCAATTACCTCACTGTGAACTTGCGATACAGTTATAATATCCCACAACCTGGCCACTTTAGCGCGTATTTACATCTGATGACCATATATCATTTTTAAGATGAAATGCAGCAAAATATGTTTATTACATTAAACAGATAAAATGTTAACATAATTTAAATAATCTATATTGTTAATAATTAAACATGTGAGGACACGGTGCCTCAGCGCTAGCTACTTCACGGATTGTTCCTGCCTCGCGCTGTATTCTTGCTGGGGCTTTCGCAACACTGGAAGGATAGATGGATAGAATAATTAAACATGTACTATGAAGATATTTCTGTGTTCCTTAAAAGTTTTGAAGAATTGGTGTTCTAAGCTTACAGATGAATTATTGTCTATTACTGAGCTGATTGTGTGGCGATTAGTTACTTGGAGAAAGAAAAGGAAGAACAGGAATTGGAGGTTAATACGTTTGAAAGAGATAGCACTGCTGCAATAAATTATTTAATTGAAGGTCGCGCATAAAGCATCTTGCGTGTGGCAGGAACATTCTCTGGATGGGGTGTGAGCTGGTCACTATCACTGCGCCACCGTGTTCCCATGTTTAATAACATGCTTTAACTCCTATCATCATGAAAATGATATCAAGTATACAGTTATCCTTGACTCTAGCATGTCATTTAAAGTACATATTACAAAGTTGTCCAAAACATGTTTCTTCCATCTTAAAAATGTTAGGAAATTAAGGCGCTTTGTAAATAAGCAGGATTCTGAGAAATTAATTCATGCATTTATCTCTAGTAGGATTGACTACTGCAATGAGGTGTTCACTGGCTGTTCAAACTGTTCTCTATACAGCCTCCAGTTAATCCAAAATGTGGCTGTAAGAATTATTACAAGAACAAGAAAATATGAACACATAACTCCAGTTCTTAAATCCTTACACTGGCTCTCGGTTAAGTTTAAGGCAGATTTCAAAATCCTCCTTTTAACATATAAAGCATTAAATGGCCAAGGTCCAGCTTACTTGTCTGAACTTATCATGACTTACAAACCCGAGCGCACATTAAGATCTCAAGATGCCGGTCTGCTTATGATTCCAGGGATTAATAAAATAACAGTGGGAGGTCGAGCTTTTAGTTACAGGGCCCCTAAACTGTGGAATGGTCTGTCTGCTTCTATAAGAGATGCCCCTTTGGTCTCAGCCTTTAAATCCTGGCTGAAGACTCACTACTTCAGTTTAGCATATCTTGACTAGAGCTGCTGATTAACTGTACAGACTGCATCTCTGTTAGTCATTAGCACTAAAACATAAGTAACATGATAGTTATAATTGAATATTAACCCTCACCTATTCTGCTTCTGTTCTCGGTACTCAAATGTGGCAATTGGTGCCACGGCCCACCTGCCAAGTTGTTTGCCTACCTATGGTAAAGTCATCCCTGATGGAGGATCGCAGGAATCATGGGAAAGAGGGGTCCTTTCATCGGACTGGCCGGCCCAGCACTGTTTCAGCCATGGAATGGCCAAATGGGGGAGGCAGCTTGATGGATGAGGTCTCCAGGACTCTAAAAATATCCAATTCTTATTATGTGATATCATCTACTGTTAAATTCTGCTCCGTACTTCTAAATTTTTTTATTTTTATGCTGTATTGAGGATTTGTTCTGTTCTGTGTATTGTATTGTATTGACCCCCTTCTTTTGGCACCCACTGCACGCCCAACCTACCTGGAAAGGGGTCTCTCTTTGAACTGCCTTTCCCAAGGTTTCTTGCATTTTTCCCTACAAGGTTTATTTGGGAGTTTTTCCTTGTCTTCTCAGAGAGTCAAGGCTGGGGGGCTGTCAAGAGGCAGGGCCTGTTAAAGCCCATTGCGGCACTTCCTGTGTGATTTTGGGCTATACAAAAATAAACTGTATTGTATTGTATTGTATACATCTCAGTATTTTAATTATTCAAAGAGCTGTAATATCACAAATGTAAGGGATTCTGTGTCCTGTAGGAGGAAGAGAAAGCCCGTTTATGAAGCACGTAGTGATTCATACACATAGAGCACATAGAAGAGCATATACAAAACAAAGCATTTAACATGCTACTATAGTTATGATGGTTTTGAGTATTAAACGATTTAAAGAAGTTTATGATGCTTTACTTTAGTGAAAAAATAAACTACGTGATTAAAATTTTCAGATTAAAGTTGACATTTCAGGCTTTTTTCTCACTGTGTCCCTATTTTTTTTTCTTTTCTCTGTACCCTAGTAAGCTTTCATATGACACTCAGTTAGTGGCCTACGACTTTGATATCTGACAACTTAATTTTTTTTCGGGCACTGTGCGATTTTATGAACTTGAGCTTTCCAGTTTCTCCGACACTCTATGTCACTCGATCAACTTCCTTTTGTTGTTTATACCACTGTTTAAACCAACAAATAGTACGTTTTTCCTTGGCTCCACTTGGTATTCGCTGATATTCTTCTATTTCCCCCCATGCTTTTGCCATTGCCTTCTCACAGAACGCTGAGATTAAGAGCTATTTATATTGATTTGCATATTCAAAGAGGTGTAATTCTGGGAAGAGTTGGGGTGGGGCAGCAGGCTCATGCACGTGCGTTACTTTTCATGCTGACCAGGATTTATGTAGCGGAAGAACGTGGAAGTTGGCGTTCGCACAGATTTATGTATCTGGATTTTTTTTGTGCATATACACATTTCCGCTTTTATTGGTATGCCATGTTTTAGTGTGAATTCTACGCACGACGTTATGCATGAGGCCCCAGGACTGTAACTGAGCACTCCTGCTGTATAGTATGCAATAATATCAACAGAATATCTTTTAATTTTCTATCTACATTTCCTGGAAAAATTCAAATAGGAACATGGCTGAACAGTGTAGATCAGACTTTCCAGACACTAGCAACAGTGTTTAAACTCCTCCTCAGGTCTTCCTAGAACTCATGATATTAATAATTCATCCAGTACGTCCTGTGTCTAGGCCTCCTCTCAGAGACCGTGCCATTTGAGCTATGTCCCCAAGTATCCTCATGCCTAAATCAATTCTATAGCTTCTCGCATTTAGGAGCAGAAGCAAATCTACTCCCAGATTTCCCTGATTTTTGAAGCTGCTGATTTAGTTACAGTCCTAAGGAATGTTTTATAGTAACCTCTTTCTCCCTCAGTCATATTCTCTTTAATCAGCAGTGTACAATGAGCTGTGAACTGATATCTTTATCTGTGAACTTAGCACCACTTTACCTGTAATAATAGTACTTCTATAACTACACCAGTGTGTTGGTCATCTCTCACGGTCCTCTTTACAACTTCTGAGGATCAAGATCCCAAGATATGTCAACCCTTTTTCCACTGTTGAGCTGCATTAACAGATACTTCCAAGAGTGCCTCCTCTTAAGATTATGTATCTGCTGGTTTCACAAGTTACACAAAATTTCCATTTTACATATTTGCAATTGTCTTGGTCATTTTAATATTTACCTTACTGAGTATAATCCCCTACAAGAGTAAATATCAGATGAGACCAAAGGCCCTTCCAGTGGCAGACATGATTCTATAAAATCTTGGAATTACTCAACAACAGTGTCCTATAGTAGGTCCTTAAGCCGTTGTAACCCTGAATTGTAAATTACTTAAAGGGTAATAAAGTTCTCTCCTTCTAGTCTGGATGGGAACAACTGACCTTCTACCAGTCCTTCACTATAGTTGTATTTCTTTTGACCAAACCTTCTGTATCTTCTCTATCTTACTTTAGTCAGTGAGTTAGGACGCCTGACAATATGTAGATGCTTCCCAAGCCTTCTGTTTCCTCTCTATCTTACTTCACTTAGAGAGCTAGGAGAGACAAGAATATTCGCTTCTGTTATATCAGTCATGATGTGTCCTAAGCCTTCTGTGTCTACTCTGTCTTACTTTAGTTAGAGAGTTAGGCATCTCTGAAACTGGGTGAGCATCCTGCCAGCTGGAGCCCTTTGAGACTTAGCATCAAATTCCTTCTAGGCCACACTTTTCACTCTCTTGGATAGCTTTACCACATCCCCATCTTACACCACCTTTTCCTGCATGTTTTGCACACAATGGGATTAAAAAAAAAAACATAAACTAAGTCTAAGTTAGTCACAAAGTTCTTTGCAACTTATTTCTTTATTATGAAGAACACTTTATTTTTAAATTATCTTTTACTCATTTATAATTTCAAATAATAATATAACATACATTTAGTACATGATGCAAAAACATTTGTCTTTCAATGTGTTAATTAAATTGTATTAACATCACATAATTGTAATTATCACAGCTTCCAGCATGTGCAGTAATTACTTTATACTAATTAGATTATTTGATTCCTCTTGCCACATGGAGGCATCTGTCTCCAATTTATTTAAAAACAAATCCATAATGCACAGGCTACTGTTGTTATTTAGTGGCTATTCATCATGTTTTATTTTTTAAATGCCTGCCCATTGAACATATGAACTGCAGGATAGAAATGTCAAGGCTGTGAGAAAATGGCAGCGTGAATGATGCCAATACATAAGGCAGAACACATGTTTTGTTCTGACATAATCCTCTTTCTCCCTATCCATTCTTTGCATGTGCAGCACATCCGTCCATCGAGACATATACAGTATATCACCTGCAGTGTAACATGGACATCAAGTGTGGTAGCAGTCCATCGTATTTTTGCTATACAAAGTTACACCTTCACTCATGAAATGATAATATAGAGGTGACAATTAACCAGATGAGTATAGAAGGAAGCACCCATAACTTTGTGGAGAACGCACAGAAACTCTTCTGAAAAGAATCAAGGCTGTGGCTCAGGATTCCAGAATCAAGGCATTTACCCACAGTCTGTTATTTCACCAGCTTTATGTTACATGACACTTTCTGCTGAAGTCAGGGTGGACACATCCTTTCTGAATTAGTGCAGACATTTTGATTAAATCCTGTGAGCAGTATTAATTTCACATTGGAAATACTTTTTATGCAAGGTTATTCCATTGAGTTTGTCATTTTGTTCTCCTAAAGATTTTTTAAAAATTCTGAAGAACAGCTATTTGTGCATAAAGTATGTACAATTCCTTTTAAAGATAGTTTACATTTTTTGCTATTTTCTGCTTAGAGAATTTCCTTTTCAGACAGTGCCAGTCAAAGCCCATTTGGAACCTGAGAAGAAAACTCCATCAGGAGTGAGTTGCAATTGCCCATCCAAGAAAGAAGCAAAGTGTCATGGAATATTAGCCAGGAAGGGTCAAATCCTCTCAATATTATGAAGAAAGAAACAACACGATCGAGTCATTGAAGACATACATCCAATGAATAAAAGAGAAGAGTCCAGAGTCACACCAATATTCCTGACAGTGACTGATAGTACAAAAGTGACATTTTTAAGAGCAATCCTTAGGGACAAATCAGAGAAAGGAGAATCTGACTTTGAAATGTTAAGTGTGTAGACCGATGAGCATTCATCCATAATGAGATTGCAGAAGAACAGCTGGAGATCTGAACTAACATCTGGGTCTTGTAAGAGGGAAATGAGAGGAAAATCTGTGTAGCATCACCATAAAGGTGATTGGAGAAGTGATTAAGAAGAAATAGCACTGCATAAAGAGCAAATGCGTAGAGAAAAGAGAGGAGGACCCAACATTGACCCTTGAGGCACAAATGTAGAGAGTGTCTGTGATGAAGACAAGAAGTTAGCAAAATCAGGAATTCTGAGTTAAATGAGGGAAAAGATAAGCAATGAGTGGTTAACAATGTTGAAAACTAATGAATGGTAAAGACAGATAAGGCTAGAGGAGAGAGAAGCAGCTCAAGCAGTTCTAAGGGCATTTCTGAATGAAAGCAGTGCAATTTCTGTAGACTGAATCCACTTTGAAGAGGATCTAGTAGATTGCTGTCACAAAGGTAAGAGGAAAGGAGTTCAAGGAACAAGCAACATTCAGGTTCAGACATCCAGATTTGCATTAGAGTCTGTATTAATCCAAATTAAATTTTGCTATACATTTGTGCAGTAAAATTTAGAATATTTGAGAAAATGTATGGAAGGGAGGTTTGTTAAACTGTTATAAAATAACACATAAAACACTTATTTCTTTTACTTTGATGATTTCCAAAATTAAGTCAGCTATCAAATTCAATACATCAGTGGATTTACCAGTTTTGAATTTGTTAAAGCATTTGTAATTACTACTTTCCCAAAATTCAATTATTTTTTTAAAGTGATTGGTAGGCTGCCACTGGTGAATTACGAAGAAGCAGAAGCAGTGGAGCACTTAAGTGATAGAGCTGGGAGATGAGAACCTTGACTTGGAAAGGGCCACATGGACAACAGTCAGGCAGGGACTGACACCATGGACACTGAATCAGTGAGGTGGCCGGATTACCTACAGTATCACCTTGCTTGAAAGTATCTTTACACTTTTTGCAATGATTGACATAAAATTAAAAGACACCTTGGATTTGATTATGTTGATGTTAGCTCCAAAGTATGCCTTCAGCAATATTAGTAAAGTCATCTGCATTATTCCATTGTAAACCAGCCTACATTTTGTAAATTACCTTACTTTGCAAGAGGAAGGCCTAGAGGCAGGAGGTACAGAAGGAGTAGCATGTTTTTCAATCTATAAATCATCAAATTATCAACTAATCTTGCATAGTACATTTTTTCAAGAAAAAGTTTCCAAGCGTTTTAACATATTACAAGTTCAAATTTAAGTTCTATGTGCAATTATTTACAAACCTTTCCGAGAAGCATTGGGCACAAAGTAGGAACCATCTTTGAATGGAGTAATAATCTATTACAGGGCACCAGTTCAGTATTGACAGACTGCCCTGCACCACTTTGGGTGTCACGCATGCTGTGAGCAGGTGAGAAAAGCAGAGAAGGATAAAGGTGCAATATTGTCTTTAACATCTCCTATTTTATTTTCCGTACACTGCAGGAAAAAGTTTTAGGTGAACTATGACATCATTTCCTCTACGTCAGCACATGCCTCAAACCCTTTCCTATATATATTAATGCCGCGCTCGAAGTCAGCCATTTCATTTCATTTTGGACCCTGATGCTAAACAGAACAGACCTGTATCTGGCAGTCTGAGACGCCAGCACTTCAAGGACTATGATCATACATTTAGTGATTCCCTTAATTTTATTTTTGACTTTTTTCCTCAATTAAGTGAGGAACACCCAACACCCAGAAAATCTAGTGGTTCCAGAGAATTTCCTGTAAGGTCAGAGAGCAGGAGTCACCCAATCATAAACATCATTATCACTAGTTTAAGAATTATTTTCTGAGTTTACCCATGTTATACAAACCCATCCCCCAACCCCCTTCCCCAATCATTTTCCTTCACTCCTCATAGTCCTGGGTATCCCTTGGGGTAAAACCTCTTCTTTACATGTCATCTGAAAGCATTGCCAACAATGACTGCTTTGGCCACTTGGACTCATCCCCTCCACCTCCATCTTGGTGCATTTCTTCACCCTATCATCCTCTGCCTTTCACTTCACAGGCCCAATGGTCTGTTAATTTCATATGCTACAAGAAATGTAGCTATTAATGCCAGCCATTCGTTGTCTTTCCAAACACTTCAATGCTGCAGATGTTAGTCCACCACATGGCTACACCACAATTGTTTTTTATAGAACACATAAACAGTGTGAGATTGAAAATGTTTGTGAACAAAAAGAGATCATCTTAAATGGTTTTGGCATGGCAGGGCGGAACATCCTCCAGACCAGCTGCTTTGCAGCTTTTTTTCCTTTTGAAGGTACTGGATAAATCGTGTGCAGTAAATTCAATTTTCTGCTTTCCTGAGATTCGAGTGAAATTTATGTTTTCAGCTTTAAAATGGGTGCAATAGTTATTCAGTTCATCTGGTGGTGAGTAGTTTATGTGTATGAATTCAATGACTCTCCCTTTTAGTTGGAGAGCAAATCAGCTTAGGATGCACATCTTTTAGATAGATATATAGATAAATAGATAGATAGATAGATCTCTGGAAATACTACCTAGTCCAGCATAAAAGGGAGCCCGAAGCCACACATGGATGAGTCAGAGTCGGGAGGCAGGGGGCAACATTAAATTGGAGGAGAAAAGGAGGAAGAATTGTAATTTATTATTCATTTATTATATTACTATAGCTGTTTACTGAAAGGAGAGTTGGAGAGATGGTTGGGCAAGGCATCAAACTTCTTTATGTTATTTTATCAACAGATTGTGCCTTACTTTGTCTGTGGTTTGGCTGCAGTAAGTTTATTTTTATAGGTTGCTCCTAAGCAGACAGCCAGGAAATCCTGCCAACTACGCCAATAGATAGATAGATAGATAGATATGCATACTCAATCACAGCCTTGACTGATGAAAGAATTATTTTGAGGACTTACAGATAAACCTGCATGCAGTAGAGATTTCAAATATGAAAACTAAATAGCAAATTGAAGCCCTCTTGCAATGATCAACTGAAGGTTAATTGATACCACTGACTGTGCTGGGCATACAATGTATTTAGACACTGAGGAACATTTTAATGTAGCTGATTGAGAAATTTGCTTTGACACTTACACAATGTAATAGAAAAACTACCTGTGCTTTTGACAAATCTTTTTAAAGTAAATTATTGACATCAAGGAGGACATTGAGATAAAATATTAGTCACCTTGGGCCTCCTTTAATTGTAATTTTTAAAGAATGCTTTGTTAGAATGATAAATAAAAAGGGTTGGAACAATGAATAAAAAAGTGGCAGATATTAAAACTTAAACAATAAATTGCTGTTTCGTACTGTGATATGAAGATACTGTTGTGTGAAGCATTTCAGCAGATAGTTAATCAAAGTCTGTCAAAGAGCTTGTGAGAAATAATTTATAAAAAAAAATAATATGTAAAGTAAAATGCAGATGCTGGGATGGCAGCAGATGATTGATATGCATTATTCTCGCTGTGTCATTTCAAATCCAATAATTTAGGCTTGATGTGTTGCTGTTTTCTGCACTGGTAAAGATTTTCCAAAATAAAACTCACAAATGGAGAAATGCATATTTATTTTAAGAGCAGGTTGAAAATTTGGTCTGTTTTGATGGCAGCTCCAGCAGACATTTTTTGCTTCCTGATGTTTTGTGCTCATAGCTTATTTTCATAGACGGTAATAACACTTCATTCACTTTACAGGTATGTGATCTGTGACTTTAGTGCATCAAGACACAAACCGACTCGTTCTCTGATTTCCCTGAATCTTCTGAGGCTGTTTACACTACATAGAGTCTTCTCTTCTTCTTTGTCAGATCCACTTTGATCCAGTAAGTACTGAAAAACAGAGGTACACTTATGCTTTTGCCTGAAATCCATTTTTTTTAAATTTGAAATTATTATTGCTTATTTAACAGACTTCTTTATTTAAGGAGCTTAATGAAAAATCATAATAAAGTACATACCAGTGATTTAAAATGACAAAGTTAATAAGCAATAACAAACAAAATTAAAACTAGAGAATAAGAATTGTAGCACTACAGCTAGTCCCAGGGCTTAAAGAAATAGCACATGAAATGAAATTTCTTAAATAGAGTCACCATATTTGGACACATCAAACCAGTTTAGGGTCGCTGGGGACCAGAGCTTATCTTGGCATCATCAGGTGCAAGGCAGTGACCAATCTAGATGGGCTGGTAGTAAGCTGTAGAACACAATGTGCAAAATCTTCTCTGGCAATCAGCATGTCTTTTTAGTGCTCCGATGCTGGCTGAACGCTGAAATCTTACCATGATATTATGGAATTTACAAATAAATGAGATATGGAGATTGCTATCACTTAAGACAGGTGTGTCATATGTAATCAAATAGCACCGTACACAAATATGCAACAATTTGATGCTACTAAGTACTTCTGGCAAGCATTAAACACGAATAGTCACATTTCGTGACAAAGACTTGTGTAGACATAAACTCACTTGACATTGTGGCTCTGATTCAAGCATCAACAGCAGTGAAACTTGCAGGTAAAATATCTTAGTTTCACTTTAATTTAGGTACGGCAAAAATTAATCAATTACCCGTGTATTTTTATGTAACAAGACCTTTGCTAAAGCTTCTTTTGGTCTTCATAGCACTTATTAAACACCAGTAGATCAGTTATTCATCACTATAGAGTGTGGCATATTAACATGATGGTAAAATAACTTATTAATATGAAAGATTCACAGGTCTTATACTAAATATGTAATATCAAAAAAGAATTGTGTCTCTGTTAAGGTACTGTACCTCGGACCACTCCAAAGTGAAATTTTGTTAGTAGATCACATTGCAGACAACATGGTGGCCTTATTATATATGATAGCCAAAAGGCTAAAGTAGTGTTGAAACTTTGTTCAAAAATATGAAATTCCCCAGTGTATGTAAAAGACAGATTTTGAGCAAGGTGCATAGTATGTCTGTGCATTGAAATTGATAATCAGCAGCCATGCTGCCTTGTGAATAGTCTTCATTAACTTCTATGCCCTGAAGCCTCACATTTTCTTCAGCAAACTGCATTAGTGACATGTCGACCACCCAGACATCATGGCCTTCCTCTTGAACATAGCATATCAAGGTAATCAGATGTACCTTGGTTAGTTAATTTTCATTAGAGAAGATCCACAAGGCAATTCTTACCATACTATTACCAAACAAAAGCGATTGAATAGTAACCACATACCACGCAGATTACAAATTACGCTGTACAGCCTAACGTTGCTGACAGTTCACTTCAATATTTCAGTCAAGAACCTCCAGAGATGATGTTTGGAATTTTATTTTTAATTAATTATGAGAACCTGGCCACTGGCTTTATTGAATATGTTGACCAGAGCTCATTAAAGAATGCACAGAGACAATAAGCAGGAACAAGTAATAGAAAGCAGCTTGAACCTCAAATGCAATACCCATTGTTACTATTAACAAAGCAATTGCCAACATTAAAAGGAAGACTGTTTTGGTTAGCATCTTCTGATTTCAAGTCAAGTTCAGCAATGTCCCTTCAAATCGGTATGTAGTCTTTTGATCAAGAGTCTTATTGACCTTGGCTATATCAGACTTCCTTTCTGTGACGTTCCAAAACGCATTCTCTATCACTCAATTAATTATTTAGGCTTGTCCGGACTTAACTGAAAGCCGCATGGCAGGGCTACACTGGATATACAAGACGCTGGCCCTCACAGAAGTTTATGAAGAGTGTGAAGTGCATACTGTGTGTGCTGTCAGAGATCTCAGTGTTACAGTTGCCAGTGGATGCCTGCATTTCCGTATCAGTGAAAGATGAAATTCCCGAATGTATGTAAAAGACAGATTTTGGGCAAGGTACATAGTATGTCTATGCATTTCACAGTATCGATAATCAGCAGCCCAGCTAGGATGGTGCATTAGAACAATCAAGAAAAATGTAACAAGTGAAACATAAATTGTCAAAGAGCTTAAAGCATTTTATTGTCATGCTAATGAAAAAGGTTTGGCGACTAACATCCTGAAGAGAAAAATTATAAAGACATGTCACAAGCCTGTCAACAAGAAAGAGTGAGGCTGAGGCAAAGCTGATTTTATTGATGGAAAAAGTCCCAGGGGAATGTTGTGGGTGGCTAGCTAGTGTTATGTGTCAGTTTCTCACTCACTTTCTTCTGACCCATCTGGAAAAAAGGAAAAAGTCCAAGACATTAAGTAGCACTAATTCAAGTTATAGTTCAGCCTTTGGAATACCATAATTTTGCTTATTACATTATTCCTTCAATCCTAATAGCAATATATATTGTGTGTCACATTTAAGCCAGATGTACATTACACAACTTGTATTCGGCAAGTTTAGAGAAACTTAAAGATTGTAGTGGGTAGATCTCTTTGTCTTGACAATTTCAGATTACACAACTAGGGATTGCAGAGAATGACAAATGACGTGACTCCATGCAGACTTTCCAGCACAGTTTCACATTTTGAAAACATCAAGAGCTCATCACATTCTGACAGCCAATAACTTCTTGACTATCAGCTCCAGTGTTTGTAGGAAGGCTTTACAGATATAGTGAGCTCAACTGCAGCATCAGCCCTTTCATTTTCCTTTTTTATTTCTGTCATGGTAAAAAAACACAAAGCATCAGACAGATGACCCTCTATTCCATTTGTGTGGTCCAAAACACTTGTATCCCATGATTCCTTGGGAACACATTCTATACACTCTACTTGGGGTTAAGTGCTCATTGATTGTCAACTCTTGCATACATAAAAGCCCAGCCTTACTACCTGTTTATATTTCTGGTGGCCATGAGAATGTGCTGTGACCATCCCCAACTTACTAAGGTTCTATAAGTGAAGTCTATGACTAAACATCATTGGAAGATCACTGTAGTGTGACAGGTGTTTGCTCATTATAAAAATCCATGCTGCCTTGTGAATAGTCTTCATTAAGTTCTATGTCCTGAAGCCTCACATTCTCTTCAGCAAACTGCATTGGTGACATGTCGACCACCCAGACATCACGGCCTTCCTCTTGAACATAGCATATCAAGGTAATCAGACGTACTTGTCAGAAGTGCCTTGAGTATGGGAAAGGTGCTATATAAATAAAATGTATTATTATTATTATTATTATTATTACCTCGGTTAATTAATTTTCATTAGAGAAGATCCACAAGGCAATTCTTACCATACTATTATCAAACAAAAGCAATTGAATAGTAACCACATACCACGCAGATTACAAATTACGCTGTACTGCCTGACGTTGCTGACAGTTCACTTCAATATTTCAGTCAATAACCACCAGAGACGATGTTTGGAATTATATTTTTAATTAATTATGAGAAAAACAATAGACCTGGCCACTGACTTCATTGAATATGTTGACCTGAGCTCGTTAAAGAATACACAGAGACAATAAGCAGTGTTAAGTACCAGGAACAAGTAAAGGAAAGCAGCTTGAACCTCAACTCAACAGTTTTGCATAGTCTTATATATTTTACATTTTGGGCCTGTCTGTATTTTTTGAGTTTATTGTATATACCTGACTGGGTTATTGTCGTACAGATAATAAAGGATTTTATTTTATTGTTATTAATATACTGGCTTTTGTCATATGTTTCTGTTGTGACTCAAAATTAGCGGCTAATTTGTAGACTGAGTAGGTCTAATTCTAATTTAACACTTTTGTTTTGCTTGCATGACTTGCTTGAAAATGATGGTTATTATTTAGAGGTGACATAAGTCCAAGACTTCCTTCCAGGTCCCTGCTGTGCTGTTTCCTGCCCTGAGTTCCATGCTGCTGCAACAGGCTTTGGCTCCAAATGAACATAAAATGGAAAAGGTGGGTACAGTAAATGCCTGGGCCTCTCATGCAAGACTAATTCCTACCTTGACCCATAAGCTGCTGTGAAAGGTGTCAGCTCTCCATTGCACTAGAATAAGCATGTTTAGAAAATGAGTGGTCATTTTCTAAATATTATATTGTTGTTTGCATATTGATGTGGCAAAATATTACACTGGATGCCCTTCCTGATGTAACCCTCCCCATTTATCCAGGCTTTGGGCCGGCATAAAGAAACACACTGGTTTGTGCGTCCCTGTGGTTGGAGATGATTAGTGAGCAGCATTACAGTTTCATCCCTGGAAAGAGCACTACAGATGCAATGTTTACTGTGAGGGTGTTGATGGAGAACTATAGAGAAGGCCAAAAGGAGTTGCATTGTGTCTTTGTGGAGAAAGTAATTGAACGCATCAATGTTTTTCTCGGTTAATATATTTCTAATGGGGCTATTGCCATGAAATTTTCACCAGATGTCAGTAACAACCCAAGTAATCCACACATACAAAGAAATAAAAATAAATAAGTCCATAAATTAAGTTATGTGTAATAAAGTGGAATGACACAGGGAAAAAGTATTGAACACATAAAGAAAAGAAGGTGCAAAAAGGCATGGAAAGCCAAGAAACCAGCTGAAATCTGTCAGTATTTAGAAAGCAATCTAGCCCCCTATCAGTGAAAATGAATATCAGATGGTTTAATCCTAATTGATGGCCTATTAAAAGTTTTCTCATTACCATGTTGTAACACAAGAAGCATCTCATGATGGGTAAAAGCAAAGAGCTCTCTCAAAACCTTTGCAACCTTATTGTTGCAAAACATACTGATGGCATTGGTTACAGACGTATTTCTAAACTTCTGAATGTTTGAGCACCGTTGGGGCCATAATCCGGAAGTGGAAAGATCATTTCACCATAAACTGGCAATGACCAGGTGCTCCTCGCAAAATTTCTGACAGAGGAGGCAACAGAATAATCAGAAGAGTTGTCCAAGTGCCAAGGACCACTCGTGGAGAGCTTCAAAAAGACCTGGAATTAGCAGGTACAAAGAGTTTCAAAGAAAACAATAAGTAATGTACTCAACCGCCATGGCCTCTATGCATGCTCAACGTGCAAGACTCCACTGCTGAAGAAAAAGCATGTTGAAGCTCATTTAAAGTTTGCTGCGCAACATTTGGATAAGCTAATGAAATACTAGGACGATATAGTCTGGTCAGATGAGACCAAAATTGAACTCTTTGGATGTCATTTCATACACCATGTTTGGAGGAGCAATGACACTACACATCAACCCAAAAACACCATACCAACAGTGAAGTTTGGAGGTGGGACATCATGATGTGGGGCTGGCAGACTTCGTATAATTGAAGGAAAGATGAATGAAGAAATGTACCAGGAAATTCTTGATAAGAATCTGCTGCCATTTACCAGGATGCTGAAGATAAATTGAGGGTGGACATTTCAGCAAGACAATGATCACAAACACACAGCCAAGAAAACTCTCAATTGGTTTCAGAAAAAGAAAATAAAGCTGCTAGAATGGCCTAGTCAATCACCTGACTTAATACAATTGAAAATCTATGGAAAGAACTGAAGATCAGAGTTCATAGAAAAGGCCCCCGGAACCTTCAAGATTTGAAGACAGTTTGTGTGGAAGAATGGCCCAAAATCACACCTGAGCAATGCATGTGACTAGTTTCTTCATACAGGAGGCATTTTGAAGCTGTTATTAACAACAAACGCTTTTCTACTGAGTATTAAATAAATTTCAGTAAGCGTGAAGTTTTATTATGCATAATTTATGGACACATTTGTTTTGATTTCTTTGTATGTGTGGATTATTTGGGTTGTTACCGACATCTGTTAATGTCAATAGTTCCATTAGAAATATATTTACTGAGAAAAACGTTGATGCGTTCAATAGTTATTTTCCCTGCTGTATGACAAGATGCCTAGCCAGGAGTTGTGGTATTGTATGAGGAAGTCGGGAGTGGCAGAGAAGTACGCAAGAGTGGTACAGGATATGTAAAAGGGAAATGTAATTTCTGTGGTAGGAATGACGGATGCATTCAAGGTGAAGGTGGGCTCTGAGCACTTGCTTATTTGCAATGGTGATGGACAGGTAGACAGAGGAAATTAGACAGGAGTTCCCATGGACTATGATGTTTTCTCTTCCTTATGCTATTATTCAGAGTTGGTCTAAAACTGCATTATAGTTTCTTTGCTTAAGCAATTAGTCATCTCAGTTTACAGAATCCAATCTATCCATCCATTTCCTCAAGCTGCTTATCTAGGGCATGATCATGGGGCAACTGGAACCTATCCAGCAATAATCGGGCACAATACAGGAATAATCCTTGGACAGGACACAGGTCCATCATAGAGTGAACACACACTCACACATACAGAGTAGAGTCGGTTTAGTTAAGCCAGTTCACATTTCTTTGGAATTAGGAAGGAAACCCATTTAGACACAGGAAAGGTATGCAAACCAGAGGTGTGAAAGCTACTCTCCTTATTGTGTGGCAGCAGTATTACCACAGAACCACCATGCCACCCTTTACAGAACCTTTACATTTTCATTATTTTGCGTAGGAAACGTTTTAGTGATTTTAACAAAATTAAACTTCCCATGAATGTAGGAAATATCAGTAAGCATGAAGCTCCTGCCTAGCCATCACATCTTAATAATGTGAAGTATGAATGCACCTTTAGCTTTGGGTTTGTGGTTGGGTAGAGGGGCCGGGCACATCTGAAGTGTACCTGCTAAGCAGTTCAACAGGACTGTGGTCTCCAAACTCTGAGAGATTTACAATCTCTTGAGCTTCCAGTCACAACTGCCTTAAGACACACAGTTCTCTCATCAACCTCCATGGAGTTGATACCACAAAGCAAACAAGACAAGGTTAGTACATTCATTATGCATAAGGCACCAGAGATCTGTCTAATTTGCACTAAGTCCCAGAGTCCTGCTTTAAAAACCTTTTTTGTTTCCCTGAGAGAAGCAGGAAATTGATGTCTCCATTAAGTAAAGTAAATACATTTAGCATGCCTTCTACATGCAACATATGGGTTGATTGCTTTCCAACAAGGTGATGTCAGAGATGGCCTTCCAGTTAAGACCTCCCTTTTGTAGAGAATACATTTTATGAAAAGTGTTTAGCTTTGCACACAAGCATGACATGCACTTATGAAGATATTGTAGATCTGCACTCACTGAAAAATGTTTCTCATGGAGAAATGTTTATCGTTCAGCCTTTTTTTCCTCTGAAGTAGAAACAAATAAATGTAATTACCTTTACCACCCAGGGATACTTAAACCAAAGTGCTGTTTACAGATCTACAAGGGAAGGTACCAGTACATCCCAGGGGTTCACACCATAAAAGCTGTGTGTCTCGGAAACACCAATGAGTCATGTCATTATGAAATGGCACAGTGTAGGCCTGAGGCGTGAACAACCTCCGAAAAGGAATAGCAGCTCCCACATCTGGAAAAGCGTTCATCAGGGTCAAATAGGGTAGAGCAACACATCCAGAGGGTGTGTAATTATGTGTTCAAAATGCATTGCTTGTCCCTGCCAGTACAAGGTTGTGAACTCTCATGGAAAAAAAAACAGGAAAAGACTTAAAATTCCCTTAAGACTTTGAATCCCATAAATACCAAAAGGTACTCTGCTCTGTTGGGCCCTTGTGAAAGACCCTTAACCTGCAATTGCTGAGCGCTTTGAGTAGTGAGAAAAGAGTTATATAAATGCAAAGAATTATTATTATTAATTAATTATAATTAATTACACACACATAACAGAAGAACTGATAGCTATCTTAGATGTACTTAAAGATTTTCAGCTTTTTATATTAATCATGGAAGTGGTAAAAAAGCAGTTTCTATGGCTATAAACCTCCAATCTCTGAGTTACAGCTTAACAAAAAAGTTGAAGGTGATAAGAATATTTGAATCCTTTTAGTCCATCAAGCTTGTTAGGTTAGCCAAGTTGTCCAAATATCTGATTACGACAATTTTTTAAAATTATTGCTACTTCAACAGTTACTTGTTTCAGTTCCCATGACCGTTTGTGTGAAGAGGTGCATTTTAGTTTCATCTTAAATGCTCTTTCTAATCAATTTCCAAGGGTGTCCTTGAGTTTGTGATTCACAATTTAATTATTAAATGTGGTATTTGATAACTGATTTCTGTTTTTTTTTCAAACTTGAAAACTTGTGAATCTTTTGGAAATATGCACAAAATACTATTGATTTTAGAAATCTCTCTTTCAGATTCT
The DNA here is from genome assembly GCA_026402145.1 of Polypterus bichir lapradei. Taxonomy (NCBI): domain Eukaryota; kingdom Metazoa; phylum Chordata; class Cladistia; order Polypteriformes; family Polypteridae; genus Polypterus; species Polypterus bichir. Next base: position 19,199,379 of record JANRMT010062854.1, on the reverse strand, counting down.
GCTCCTGTTACATTTTAGATAAAGAGATACTACATTGGCTTCATGTTAATCTGCTGTCACTTAGTGTGCTGTTGTGGTTTCTCCTCAGGGTTTATGTTATATTTGAATGACTTTGTAACTTTATTGTGTTCATATTTATTGAATTGTGTTCTGACCATATGTGGACTGACTGATTAGTTCCTGTGACCACTCAACACTATTTACACCATTGTAGCTGTTGGTCTTTGACCACATCTTTAAATTTAATTTGATATCAGTATAATTTGTCTTAGGTGGTATGTTTTGACAAAAGTGCTGTTAAGGTTCACACTAAGACTTAAATTGTCATTAAAAAAATGGCCAGGAGCTAAACAAAAAATCAAAAGGAACAGACAGACAATCCTGCACACGCTTTAGATGATGTTGAGATGCCCCTGCACAGACTATACCCTGGACATCTTGTAGTTCATGACCGAGTGTTACCAGTGTAAGTGAGAGACACGGTTGGGAAAATGAGGTGCAAAAACATCTTTTATTGTAGCAAGTTCCAAAAACTAAAGGTTGCAGTTTGGTGTCATGCAATTCTTTTAAAGCAGTCCAACAAGCAATGACACAACAAAAAGCAAAAAGGAAAAAAATGAATACTGTCTACATATGTTCTGTACATCTACACCCTAAAAAGATATTCAGTAAGGAAAAAAACATTACAATAAAATATAAATGGTTTCCTTCCTCCTATGATAATGGAATAATTCTAGAAGATAGTCTAAAAAGAACAAATGAACAGTCAAATGCTCACCACCTCTTCCTCCAACAAACCTCTACTACTCTCAATAACTCAGAGGTCTATTCCGCACTGCACTCTTATCTTCACTATCAGAACACAAGACCAAAAGTTGACGTCTAGCATCTGCTGTGGTGTTTTATATCTTAGGTTTACCCAACCAGTTCCCTCAAACATCTCTAGAATTCTCCTATCAGAACCCATGCCGTGATGCTGGCTAAGCAACACTTTTCTCTCAAATAAGGAAATTGATACAACTGTCCATTTAGACTTACATGTGCATGCATGCCAGTGTGTGTGGGACTTTCCGCACTCCTCTTACTAGTAACTTCCTGAACCTCCTTGGTTCTCACAGCCAACAACTAATCCCGCTACAACACTCGTTTCACCACTAGTGGCAGACCAGCGTTGGGATTTTGGTCCTTTTTCCCCAGAGAGGTGCAGAAGCCCATAGAAATCCAATTCCCACACACACTCTGGGTGAACTACAGCTGAAGTGTGTCCTCATGCCTTTATGAAGTGAATCAGCACACCTTACGATTTTAACTCCAGGTACGTGCTCTCTTACCACTATTTACAATGTCCCCCTGCCTATAAATAGTAATAAATGGAAAATTATGCGGACTACTAACAGCTCAGTAATGTGGACAATCAAAGCTGTAAGGAGTAAGGTCCATGAAGACCTCTGTTTCTAGACTAATTTCCTGTATTGGAGTTGATAAGGATTCAAAATAGGCCTCAGAAACAATAGATGTACATCATGGTAAGGAACTGAGATTCTGAACTTGAAATATTAGGTCATTAAACAGAAAGGATGTGGAAATAATGAATTAATTCATTAAATGCAAGGTTGGAGTAATGAGAATAAGTGAAGTTTAGAACGGTAGCAGTAAAATAGTTCTTGAGGACAGCCATATTCTGATATACTGTGGAGTCACTTATGGATCTAGGGCTATGGAAGAAGTGGTGCTACGGGTTTTTTAGAACATTAGAACAACCTAGACGAGAACAGGCCATTCAGCCCAACAAAGCTTGCTGTTCATGTCCACTTACTTTTTCCAAAAAAACATCAAGTTGATCTTTGAAAGTCCCTAAAGTCTTACTGTCTACCACACTACTTGGTAGCTTATTCCAAGTGTTTATCGTTCTTTGTGTGAAGAAAACCTTCTTAATGTTTGTGAAAAATTTACCCCTAACAAGTTTCCAACTGTGTCCCCATGTTCTTGATGAACTCATTTTAAAATAACAGTCTCAATCCACTGTACTAATTCCCTTCATAATTTTAAACACTTCAATCATGTCACCTCTTAATCTTCTTTTGTTTAAACTGTATAGGCTCAGCTCTTTTAATCTTTCTTCATAATTCAACCCCTGTAGCCCTGGAATCAGCCTAGTCACTCTTCTCTGGACCTTTTTCTAGCGCTGCTATGTCCTTTTTGCAGCCTGGAGACCAAAACTGCCCCAACAGAGGATGTGGCTGTTGTTGAGGAGCTCCAGAGACTAGTGGACTTGATCTGTTTGTTCCAGACAATATTTAATCAGTACATTGATTAATCAATGGGGAAGTCAGTGTATGCGACAGGCAATGTCCATAGCAACTGTAAACAACATGACTGTGGCTATGAAGTAAAACATTGTCATAAAAATACAAAATTAAGACTAGAATAACAATAAAATGAATAAAGGAGTGCAAATGAGAAAATAAAAATTTCAGCAATTAAACAAATTAATTCTTTGTGTAAATGAATAAAAAAACAGATGTAGGACTGGAGTCCTGAGGGATTCCCCATTTCATGTCTGATTTAACTGAAGAATAAGTAAGTGAAATTGTCATCGTCCTGTTACTGGTTGCCAACCTTCCGCATTCTCTTTTGAGCTACAATAAGCTTCTTGATTACGGAGCTCCATCCTCTTCATCAGCTGGTAACGAAATGAACATCAGCTTCCAGGAATGAACCGGTATACTGTACTGAATTTGGTGGAGAGACTGGAAGAGGTTGGGCTTGAAGCATTCATGTATTAATGATGTCAGGCTCAGGGCCGTCTTAACAGCATCATAGACCCCTGGACAAAGTAGTTTGCCAGGGCACCAGTTTTGACAGCAATGCAGAAACATACAGTACATAGGCATTAGAAAATTTTGGTCCTGTGCCCCCAGCCAGTGCCCATTGTGCCCTTATGTTAAGATGGCCCAGGTCAGGCTTCTTCCAGGGGGATCTCCTCCACCCCAAAGACAGAACATTACCTCTGTGTTTCCCTTCACCAAGACCACCAAGACCCCTCTTCATGATTGGATGTGTGTAACACTTGCAAAAATCTCAGATCTATGCACTAAAAAGGCTCATAAAACACAGAGAGGACAGAGAGGTTAGGACCATGCACTGATACAGAACATTGCTGTACCCACCACATGACAAAACACCTCAGGATCCTAGATTAGGACCTGAGTACAGACAGGTGCTTTATAAAATAAACTCTGATTAACTGTTTTTTGAGACAATGTAGTGGTGCAGTGGTTAATACAGTAATTGCTGTCTCACAGCTCCTGTTTAAGGTTCTTTGCCTGTATTGCTTTTCTCCAGTTTCTTGGATTATTCTGCCATGTCCTAATGATGTGCTGGGTATGCTCACTCTTCTTCTTCTTCTTCTTTTGGCTGCTCCCGTTAGGGGTCACCACAGCGGATCATCTTCTTCCATATCTTTCTGTCCTCTGCATCTTGTTCTGTTACACCTATCACATGCATGTCCTCTCTCAATACATCCATAAACCTTCTCTTAGGCTTTCTTCTTTTCCTCTTCCCTGGCAGCTCTAACCTTAGCATCCTTCTCCCCATATACCCAACATCTGTCTTCTGCACATGTCCAAACGAACACAATCTCACCTCTCTGACTTTGTCTCCCAATCGTTCAACTTGAGCTGACCCTCTAATGTACTCATTTCTAATCCTATCCATCCTCGTCACACCCAGTGCAAATCTTAGCATCTTTAACTCTGCCACCTTCAGCTCTGTCTCCTGCTTTCTGGTCAGTGCCTCCGTCTCCAGCCCATATACTCGTAACATAGCTGGTCTCACTACTGTCCTGTAGAACTTCCCTTTCACTCTTGCTGATACCTGTCTGTCACAAATTACTCCTAACACTCTTCTCCACCCATTCCACCCTGCCTGCACACATCTTTTTCACCTCTCTTCCACAACCCCTATTATCTTGAACTGTTGATCCCAAGTATTTAAACTCATCCACCTTTGCCAGCTCTACTCCTTACATCCTCACGATTCCGCTGACCTCCCTCTCATTTACACGGATGTATTCTGTCTTATTCCTACTGACCTTCATTCCTCTCCTCTCTAGAGCATATCTCCACCTCTCCAGGGTCACCTCAACTTGCTCCCTACTATCGCTACAGATCACAATGTCATCAGCAAACATCATAGTCCATGGGGGCTCCTGTCTAATCTTGTCTGTCAACCTGTCATTATGAATAAGTATGGCTGTGCACAAGGGGTATGCCTCCTTAAGAGCTGGCTGCTGTCTTTTGCCCAATGTCTCCTGGATAGGCTTGGACTTCCAGGTATGTAAAATTTCAGTTCTACAGTTTCAGTAAATAGATGGATGAATATGTAGTTATGTTTTTCTTTACAGCATATGTACATTTCAACAGCACCATATAAATAAGAACAGAAAAATATACAATTAATTGGAAGGGTGAGACAAAAATATAGATTGTTTCATAATTGAAACATTTCATATTATCAATATTTAAATTTATTGCTTACAACTTGGGGCAGTTGTGGAGTAGCAGTGCTGCACCCTCACAGTATTGAGTCCCGGGTTCCACATTCTACCTGTGTCTGTGTGAGTTTCCTCCAGGTGGTCCAGTTTCCTTACACAGTCCATAGATATGCAAGTTAAGTGGATTGGCACCATTGAATGTGTGTGTGTGGTGTGTGTGTGAATGTGTTCATCGTGCAATGGAATGGTACCCGGTCTGGGGTATTGTTCCTGCCTTGTGCTATATTCTTGTTGGGATACGCTCCAGCTCCCCATGACTCTGCTGAGGATTAAGCAGGAGTAGAAAATGACATGGTATGGCTTACAACTTTAGCCTCTTTGGTGTTCTTGACACCATTAAAAGGAAAACCCCTTATAATGTAGTTGTTTCCTTCATATTTTTCCCAATTTCTAGATCTTTTCTGGTAATAACTCAAATGTAGATACTTTGGCAGAGGTCAGTCAGTCAGTCCTTGTCCAACCCACTATATCCTAACACAGGGTTATGAGGGCCTGCTGGAGCCAATCCCAGCCAACACAGGGTGCAAGGCAGGAACAAACCCCGGGCAGGACACTAGCCCACCGCTGGGCACACACACACACCAAGGACAATTTGGGATTGCCAATGCACCTAACTTTGGGAAGAAACCGGAGCACCCAGAGGAAACCCACGCAGACACAGGGAGAACATGCAAACTCCATGCAGGGAGGACCTGGGAAGCGAACCCAGGTCTCCTTACTGCGAGGCAGCAGTGCTACCACTGCGCCACTGTCTTTGGCAGAGAGGTAAGTGAGAATGTTGACGACAAACTCCTGAAAAACCTAATTTGCCAGCAAGAGTTAAATGTTTACTAAATAACAAAGGGGGTATAGCTGGCTGCCCAACAATAGACAGACTTAAATATTGTGGTTGGGGTTTTGGGGGGAAACCTAAAAAATGCTTGATATCAGATAATGACAGTCATATGTGGGAAATGAAGGAGAACAGAGAGAATGAAGAACATACATCTATGGAAAAGTGTAGGATGAATGGGCTTGGGGTTATTTCTACATATTTCCTACTTGTTCACACATCCCTGTTTATTTCTTTACAACCTGGTCTGTTAACTCCATATCTGTGAACATTTTGTTAAATTTAATGTCTGTGTTCACATTTCAACACCAAAAAGGAATCACACCCATGGGATCTTAATAAGCAATGGTGGGTGTGCTGCCAGCAAGAGAAGATATACCTGAAGTAACTCAAGAGTAGGAGCTGGAGATTATAAGAGAATGATCCCTAATACTACAGACAAATACCATTCATTCCACAAATAAAATCGGTTCTTTTTTTTTGTCCAACCACAAACCCCTTCCTTTGTATCTGGGTTGATTCCTGTTTCTTTATTATACCTTTTACTAATGGTGTAGTACAACTGAAATGACATAAATGGACCTTTGTACCTTAACTTGTGCTAGTGAATAAAAGCCAATGTGAATAACTGAGAGGAGAAAATTAAATTTTTATGGCTGCCACCGGTGGTAGTGTTGGATTAGGCGTGGACTTTCTGAAGAACTCTTTACATTTCTTCGGCTAATCGGTCTTGAAGTGCTGAATACTGAACATTTCCTCATCAGTCCAATCAATGTACTCTTGTAGATGAACTGTCAAGAGACCCTTTTGTGAATCTCCAAGGCATCTGCTTTGATTCCTGCTTTTAGGATTGAATTGATATTTAGTCTGACACTGAATCACAATGAGTGCGCCCTCTAATCAAAATCAACACAGCCCTGTATTTAAATGTGAAATCCCTGTTATCTGCTCATACTTAGGAAATTCCCTTGAATATAAAGGCTGCACATTTCGGTGCTACATTTTATTTTTCAGTGTAATTTCAGGGTAGGGATAATGAAAATTCACACCACACAATGTTCAGTTTTAAGCTTACAAGCCCTCAATGAGGTGCCTGAAAATTGACTCTATAAAAGTAGGCTTGCTTTGGGTCTGTTCATGGCTCGTACTCAGACTCGTAAAGCCAGCCTTGCCAGACTTGGTCAGGTTCTTTCATTGTTACAGATGAGAAGGGCTGGCTCAATTACCAGTTCAATTTCTCTTTGGCGAACCCTTAAATTTTCACTTATGGCCATTTTCTCCCAGCTGACTTTTACTTTTTTGTAATAAGAGAATAATTTTTTTTTTTTTAAGCAAGATGTAGAATTTAATTGAATTATATTCAATAATACATTTTACAGGTTGAACCAATGAAAATTAAAATGAAACAATAAATATATGAACATAACCTCCTAATCATGTATCCTATTTACCCAACCTTATGACGGTTATATAAGTGAAGAGTACAAAATATGTGCTGATGATGACTGTATACATTGAGAAGAAGAGAGACCATTGCAGATAAAAAGATGAAGAAGGAGGGTAGTAGTGAGGGCCAAAGGACATCCTTCCCTAGATTAGCTGCAGTATCCATCCATCCATCCATTTTCCAACCCGCTGAATCCAAACACAGGGTCACGGGGGTCTGCTGGAGCCAATCCCAGCCAACACAGGGCACAAGGCAGGAACCAATCCCAGGCAGGGTGCCAACCCACCGCAGTAGCTGCAGTATAAACTTTCATTTAGCAGTGTTCAGATGGAGGACCCATTGATTCTCACCACTGATGCTTCGAAAAAAGTAAAATAAAAAATAGAGACGCTTTCTGGAGAGGAAAAGGTGCAGGATTAACAGATTTCCAGTACAAGGTTAGAACCAACTTGGCAGCGATTATGCCCAGAGAGAATAACTTTCACTGGGGTGGGATAAAAATGAGAGGTCCAACTGAAGGTATTAAAAGGGTTGTTGACAGAAGACAAGAAGAGGGACAGTTGGAAATAGAATAATGATGAGATTGGTAGACTTTCACAGAACAGACAATTTGTAAAGATGTGCCAATAACATTTAAGAAAGATGAGACAATTGAGTCGAAAAAAGGTTTGAGGCATCCACCCGTATAGCCTTTCCTAGTTGTGAAAGAGTTAAACTGGGGTTATTTTGTCTAAAGCAGAACTGACTTAAGGACGCAAAGATGGCTGTTTTAAGGGAGAGCAGAGGAAGTGAGGTCATCATGGCCAGATCCAGAAGTGAGGTAATCAGGACCAGAACCGGAAGGTGATGTCATCAAGCCTGAAAAAGGAATTGAGGTCATTGGACCCAGGCGGAATTTTTCGTAATCAGTTTGCACTGGAAAGAGAGAAAGGGTCAGTACACTCCTCCACCCCCTGGTCTGTCGTGGAATTACCCTTATTCAGGCCCTGTAGCTGCCTCCCATGTGCACGTGTGTGACAGCTGACAGAAATGATAATTTGAATCTTAAGCAAGATCCAGAATGAGATAAAGACAATGGAAAAACTTGAACTGAATGTTATGCATGTTGGGGTTTCCAGACAAGGAACAAATGCTCTTGAACACTGATCAAAAGGAAAGAGGATTTACAGAGAGGAGGCCATGCTGCCAGACAGATTGAGTGGGTAAAAAACTAAAAGATGCCTTGCACAAAAGTATTTAGTCAATTGCCACTGGCTTTGAGGAAGGGGGTAGTGATTTGACAAAGTTAAAGAGACAATTGAAAGAGAGCAGAGAGAATAATGAAACATTGCAAGTCTTAAAAATAGCGGAAGAAAAATAGTGGAGGCAGGATCTGTGAATGTGATCCTTTGAGATTGGAGTGTGTCAAAAAATTCTTGAGAGACCAAAGAGAAAAAAGAAACAGGATTGTCAGTTATGGTAAGGCTGAATTATTAAAGGTCTGGGTATGAGAGGGCCATGATGGACAGGGTCCTAAGAGATTTTTAACTTTATGTCAGAAATTCAGGGCATGTAAGATTAAGTAATCAGGGACAGAGTCGAGGAAGTTTATGTTCAGTGCCATGAAAGATTGACATGGAACAGTTTGAGGGGCCAAAATGTTAGTTTAGTAGATAATCACAGAGGGTGAATTGGTGGGGGGAGTAAAGCATATCAAGATCGGAAGAACAATATTACATCTCCAAATCCAGCATGGACACGCTGCCTCCCTATCTGTCACATTTCAGCGTGCAGGATTTAATTAGGGGTTATTTATTGTTTTAAAGAAACCTTGATGTTAGAGATCTTACATTAGTCCAGTATATACTGGGAGAGAAGTTAAAGAATTGCAGTGCTGATAAAGTGAAAGCAAAGTGGTATACTGTACATATTGTGACGGACGGTTGGAGCCCTTACCCAGACAGGATGTCTCTGTAATGACAGGACCAGGAGAGAGAGCTTTCACAGGGCAGTATCTCCCCTGGGAAGTCACCCTGCCTTATTATGGTGCCACAGGGGTGCAGCAAAGAAGCTCAGCCCTGCCTGGGGCCCATGGCCACCACCAGGGGGTGAATGGAGAATGGCTGAGCCCTTCTCTGCAGGGCTGCCACCACATCCGAAGGTGTTGTTGGAAGGAGATTGTGGAAGACCTGAAGCAATTCCGGGTGTCTCTATAAACGGAACCACCTCACTCCATTCGAGGAGAAAGAGAGGTGAAGCTTGCCATGAGGAATGGAGGCAGAAGACAGGGGACAGAACAAGAGACGAGAAGTGATTTGTACTTTATCTGGTGCTTCTTGTACTGTGCTGCTGTGGGAAATGAAGGAAAGGTGTTTTCCCGCAAATAAAGCCTGTATTTTGCTGGGACTTCTTCCCAGATTGTGCCAGGTGTTTGGGAAGCTGTGTGCGTCATGGACCCACAGTATTCATTTTAGTCCTACCTAATCTGGCACAAAATATCAAAAGAAGAGCATTCCAAGGGGACAGAGATTCCTTAATGCTTTTAAAAATGTGATTGTAATTGGAGGATATAATATTGTGGGAAAGATATAAAATACCAATATTTAAATACTTAAGGGAACTGGTTAAATAGTTGAATGCAGAAATGCACAATGTTTGTAGGAATCTTTTAATAGGAAGAAATGCAAATAATTTTATAACTACTTATGTCTATGAATGATAGGTTTAGGACAAGAGGAAGTTCAGAAGTGATATTACCAGCAAGATGTCAATACAGATATTGTATTGGAGGAGCCATAAGTGAAGATTGGAGTAACTAACTCAAATGATGTATTATGTATATTTATATATATATATATATATATATATATATATATATATATATATATATATATATATATATATATATAGTGACGTGTGAGTCCCTGTCTTGCATCCCAAAACTCAAGGCTGAGCCTCAGTACTTTAGCAAAACCAGCTTTATTCACCTTGAAACAGGAACAGCACGGTTATTTATTGTAGCATGATCTACCGCTCTCCTATACACAGACACAGCAATCAGGCGGGGTTGTGGCTAGGTTATTGGCCAAGTAATACTGTTCCCTGCATTTATAATGTTCCTTGCATTACCCATTGACGATGGTGTTTATAACTCGATCGCGTTCAGCTTGGATTCACTTTTGTGGTGAGCCACTGCAGTGCTGGGAGCCTGCGGTTGCCCTGACAATGGATAAGCTGTCTTCCACAGATGCGGCGATTGTACTTCAGGATCCTCTTTGGCATGTCATCCTGTTGGGGGGAGTCCCATAAGAGTTTAGAGACCTTACAATAAATACAAGGTGAGACACAAAAATAACCGGATTGGTAAAAAATATATATATTTATTAATGAATTACAGCATTCTAAACATTGTCACCTTTATATACTCCCCCTCCCGATCTCTACACCGCTCCATACATATCTTCCATTGATTGCAACAGTGCTGGAAGTCTTCTTGCTTGAGGCTCTTATACAGGCTTGCCGTTTTTGTCTTCACTTCATCCATTGAAGAAAAATGCGTTCCCTTCAGGTCACTTTTGATTTTCGAGAACAAGTAAACACCACAGGGAGCTAAATCGGACGAATAGGGCGGATGATTGGCGACAGGAATATCTTTGTCAGTCAAAAACTGCTTTACGGTAAAAGAGAAAATTAGTAAGAAATCTGATGTTGATTCGCTTTTTTTCGATTTTTTCACCCGACATTATCACAGCAACTCGTCTAGCAATTGTTGTGCAAATGCTGACTGGGCTATTCACAGGATATACTTGAGAGGGCGTGTAGGAGGGGATATAGTTCTATGATTCACATCCGTCTGACCTCCAGACAGTTTTCTAGGAAAGCCCCAAGCCCAGACTGGTTATTTTTGTGTCTCATCTCATATATGTGTATTATGGCTATCCCCTCACTGGGCATCAAGGGTACTGCCCACATCCCCAAAGTCTTGGGGGAAAAAAAAACAGGGAACGCTTTCAAAGCTCCTACTAGAACTAAAAGATATTCCAACAATGTTTGATTATCAAAAGTAGTTAAGACTCCAGCCTAATATCAATAGGCAACCAACAGAAGTAAAACAAGACATTCAGTCAATGACCTAAAAACTGAGGAAACCCAACAGATGAAACACATATTACAGTGAAAGAAACCATTCAGCAGCCCTCAAAGAGATGTCATATGATGCAGTGGTAAACAAAGAGAATGCTGAGTCCTATTGTATGAAGAAGCTGACTAATATACTGTACTTTCATTATAGGATAACAGTTCCCATGGCAAACTTTGGCTCATCATAAATTATGTCACACAAGCCATGTGAGACCTTAAGGTGAGCTGGGTATTAGGGAAAGAGCTGCAACACCACTTCACATGCACTTTTCATAACCAGAACTATATTTTTGCATGCACGGGCCATAACACTTGAAACATCTGGATGAAAGTATATTTTATGGCCTTTAAGTAACAGATCAAAAATCACCATGACTGGAAGCCATTGGATTCAAAGGAATTCAACAAGATTCCATCTACTTTTATTACAGCTTGAAGTTGAGTAAAGCAGTGCTTCTGTTCTGCCTCATAGAGATAGCAAAAGATTTTTAGAAAAGGACTGGGAGAAGAAACATAACTGTGCTAAGTGTGTTAACCAGGAATCAAGCCTAGCAGCTAAACTAGAATCAAGAAGTCAGCAAATAATCTATGTTAAACTAGAAACACACTAAAGGAATAGTAATGCTCATTTTTTATTAAATCTCTGATAAAACAAAACATGATCTCACTGACCTTTATAAAGTCACGTCAATGATATCGCAAGCTGCACTACCTTTGAGAATTTTGGAAAATATTGTCATGGTTACCAATAAAAAAATGATAAAAAATGTTATCACCCTCAAGAAAAACAAAATGGTATCACAGCATGATGATAAAAATTTTCATCTCTTCCAATGACATCTTAAAACAAATATGAAAGACAGAATTTGATTCCTTTGGTGTAAAACCCCTAGAAAAGATAACACAGATGATCACAAACACATCAGGGAGGCACTAAAAATTTAAAAAAGAAAAACAGTCAAACAGTTTCTTGGCTGCAGTCTTAAATGCACTTCCTGATTTCCGCTGGTGTCCTTGGATACGTGATTCACCATTTAGTCAAAAGAAATTTCTACTTTATCAATGCTTTTAAGAATTTTGAACACCTGGGTTAGGTTCTTCCACTGCCTTCTATGCTACAGACTGAACAAGTTGAGTTCTTTACAATAACAACAACATTTATTAATATAGCATATTTTATACAAATGATGTAGCTCAAAGTGCTTTGCAAGATGATAAAAGAAAAGTTTATAAAAAAATAGAAATATAAAAATAAGGTTAGGTCGTACTAAATAACAAAGAATAATGTAAGGTCTGATGGCCAGGAGGTCTGCCCTATCAACTGTTGATGGTACTTTCTGTGCTCACCATGGTGACCACGGGTAACAGGGAATAAGGGTTTGATTCCGCAGTGGGAGCCTGAGAAATGGCTACCACATCCAAGGGAGGCAGCAGGCGTGCAAATTACCCACTCCCGCCTCGGGGAGGTAGTGACGGAAAATAACAATACAGGACTCTTTTGAGGCCCTGTAATTTGAATGAGCATACTTTAAATCCTTGCACGAGGATCCATTGGAGGGCAAGTCTGGTGCCAGCAGTAATTCTAGCTCCTATAGCGTATATTAAAGGTTGAGTTCTTTAAGCCTTTTAGAGTTGCAATGGCATGGTACGCAGCTATGTGATGCAGTTTGGATAAAAATTCACATTACCAAATCTTAGGTCACGGTACTCTTCTGTATAAGAACATAAGAGAGTTGACAAGCGAGAGGAGACCATTCAGTCCATCAAGTCTTTTTGTTTATCTAATAGCTAAGCAGTCTGAATATGTCATCCTGATACTTCTTAAAGGTTGTCAAGGGTTCTGTTGTAACTCCATGACTCGGTAGTTTGTTTCAGATTCCAACAACTTTTTACATAAGGAAGTGGTTCCTGACTTAAATGTTCCAGCTGGAGGAGTTCAAGAACCTTAGGGTTCTTCAACATAAGTGAGGCTACACATAATACCAGATTGTAATTGTGAAGTCTACAGATACAGCTTCCAATGTTTAAGTTTATATCGTCATTCCAACCTATGTTCTGGGTACTGAGTGAACCGAATGTCATGATGAGTTTAAGTGGTTTAAATATGGTCACGACTAAAATGCCCCATGTGCAGCTTCTATCGAATTCATTCTGGGCATTGTCCATAGGGCAAACACCAAATAACTGAGTGTAAATTTACAGTTTATAGTAAAAGTACAAACCATGGTATGAGTTTCTGTAGTTTGTTTTTAGTTGCTTGTTCAAATAGTTTGAGTGATATAATAAATTATATTTTAATATAGTTTTTGTTTTACTAAATTGGCCAAAACACTTTCTGTTACCATCCAATTAAACATCAGATGGTAGATGTCAGATGTAAAAAACAATTGCAAAGACATATGCAAAAAGGCTGGCTCCTCTCATAAATAAATACCCTCTATTAATATTCTCTGTGTGCAAACATATGAATGGTTGTGCCTCTCAGATATACTTGCCACAGGCAATTTACAGATATATGGGTAGCAGAAACAGCATATTAGGTTCATTCTGTGGTGTGTTCTGATCTAAAGAACATAAAAAGCCAGCATTAGAGATCTGAACCTGGAGGTAAGCATAGATTTTAAGCACCCAAATAAGATTAAATGATAATGATTTAATTGGCGGTTGAGTGGCTGGATGAAACATACATAGAAAGCACTGAGAGTAATTATATCTTCTAGTGGGCCACTCAGGCAGCTGTAATTACTGTTGGAACATCAATTATTAAACAGCGTGATCTCTCTGAAGTGCATAGAGGACCTACGAAGCTTGTTTTATGCGTGTTTGTGTACAATATGATGACCAAGTCAATCAAACAACTATTTGAAAAAAATGTTTTTTAAATGTTAACACCACTCTCCATAGTACAGTCGTTCTTTTGTTATGAAAGCGTCAAAGGAGAGAACTGGAGGTTAATTAATGACACTGACTCTGCTCTGTAATTGAACATAGCTTTTTAAGACATTAAAGAAAGATCAGTTTGGATACCTCAGTGGCTGTTAATTTGTGCTTCATTAGCTACTAAATGTTTTTATTAATGTGTTCAGACTTCTGTAAGAGAAAGTGATGTTTTGCTTATTTTTTGGTTTGCACTTGGGATTCGTTCTTTGAGTGCAGTTTTGTTGTCATTATCAAACACGGGGATAATAATTCTGCTCAATGAAAAGTATTCAAGTCTACAAGAATGAAAAATAAATTCAGTTTGGCAGTGTCTTTGTTTGCAATGGTGACCATTCAACACAGTGGATACTGCCATTTCAAACCAAGAGACCAGTATATTCAATTCAAATGTTTATCATCCCAAGTGGACCATTTCCAGGTAGGTTGGGTGTGTGAAATGGGAGTCAAATACAACGCATGAAAAAGAAGACTCCTGCTGAAATGAATCTTAAAATGGGTCATTCTTGCTTGGAAGCTTGAAAATTCCAGATTTAATCATCCTAGAAATCTGATGGGATTGACTTGTTTGCGTACTGTTGAAGAGCCTACAAGTACTGGACAGATGTATACACTGTGGACCACCAGGGTGTGCACAGCCACCCTAACCCAACACAGACAGGCAGAGACACAAGTGCAGCACACAAGACACTTTATTCCAGTGGGAAAGCGCTTTTCCTCACTCCCAACAGCAGCACAATACAAATATGCAAAGGCATCAAAGCAGGTCCTTTTCTTCTCTCTTTTTCTTCTCTCTTTCTCTGCCTCCACTCCTCTCCCAGAAAGCTTCATTCCCGACTCTGGATCCCCGAATAGAGTGAGGCGGCTCCTTTTAAGCAGACCCTGGGAGTGTTCCAGGTGCCTCATTAATCAGACCTGGAATCACCCCCAGGTGTGGTGAAAGCACTATGTAGTGCTGTGCGGCTCCCCCTGGCCGCCCCCATGGAACCCAACAGGGCTGTGCCATACTTCAGCTCCCAGCATGCCCTGTGGGAATCCATGGAGCCACAGCCTCCCAGAAGGGCTGCCCTCAAGCGTCCGGGGGGAGGCAGTGTACTGTAGATGCTCTATTCCCCTGGTCCTTCCATCCAGGTGGCTGCACATCATAACATACAGTGCCTAGTGAAGGAGCAAAGAACTTCAAATTGAGTAAAATGTTTGAAACCAACAATGTCAAATTTGATTTTGTTATTGCTTTTAAGAAAATAGGGCAGTAAAAAATAGCAGTGATCAATAAAGTTCAAATTGAACAATCTGTTCAATGATTCTCTCTCAGTACACATAAAGAAGCATACACAGACCTGGATGAACTTTCTAATGTCATTGATACCTATATTATACTACTTTTTTGTGATGATGATGGCACCTACTCAATCTATAAACCTTAAGGAGTGTCCTAACAACAAGCCCTTGGCCATAAAACACACTGTGACCTTATTAAGTTAAAAGAAATTTGCTTTTAAATAAGGAGTATGCAATGAAACATTTGCAACTCACAGGGGATTTTTTCAACCTGAAAGCTAAACTTGACGATGCAAACAAAATTGAACGGAAATCATTTGAGCTCTGCCTGGTCTACATATTAAAGCTTTGGTTGGCCAGCATAACTCAAAAATGATAATCAACTAATGTTTTTGGTCTCATCACCAAATTTGATTTATCTAACAGGCTTAAGGAATTTTGTTCAGCTTGATTGGGCCGTAAGTAAGGTGACACATCTAACGTGGCAGGTACCAAATAAGTTCTGGATGTTTTTTTATATCATACTGACTGAGAAAACAAATAAGTAAAAAATAAATAAATGCTAGCAATAAAAAGAGATTAATATTAGTAGAAGACTACTTCAGCTTTTTGTAAAGCGGTGATTTTAATTATATTTTCAGATTGTGAGAACAGAAAAAGATTCCAAACCTACAGCAACAGGCTACAGTAATGTTAAAAGCTAAAACAAATAGTCAAAACCTCAATTGCTTGTAGATCTGTGCCGCTGCACCACTAGAAATAAAATAATTTAAGGAAAGTTGCACAAGGTAGCACACTGGTTAAAACAACTGCTTCGTGTATCTGTCATCCAGGGTTCAAATCCAAAGCCCAGTTATTATCTGTGTAGAATTTGCATGGTTGCACAGGTTTTCCTTTGGGTACCGCAGTCTCTTCTCCCCAAAGACAGGCTGGTTAGGGTAATCAATAACTGTAAATCAACCCCAGTGTTAGTGCAGATGTGGGTGTTTGTGTGAGTGGGCTCTACCCTGTACTGGGCTGTATCCTATTCAGCTTAGATAAGCCATGGCTCCTGGCAACCTTTAATTGGACTGAGTGGGATTGGGAAGGACTGGTCAACCGATTAAAGGCTACGGCCACACTAGTATGTTTTCATGTAAAAGCTGCACTTTTAAGCAAACTAATGTTTTTATATTGTTTGCAAAAGTATCTCTGCCCACACTAAAATGACCAAAAACGCAAATAGAGAGAGAGAGAGAGAGAGAGAGATTAGAACAATCTGGATGAGAACAGGCCGTTCAGCCCAACAAAGCCCGCCAGGCCTATCCACTTAATTCCTCCAAAATAACATCAAGTCAAGTTTTGAAAGTCCTTAAAGTCCAACTGTCTACCACACTACTTGTTCACTTATTCCATGTATCTGTGGTTCTCTGTGTAAAGAAAAACTTCCTAATGTTTGTGCAAAATTTACCCATAACAAGTTTCCAACTGTGTCCCAGTGTTCTTGATGAACTCATTTTAAAGCCGCCTTCTCAATATGAGGAAGATGAGGAAGTTTGCCTATACTGGGCATGTGCTAATCGGCGGAAAAATCTTTGAATGGATGGTAACATTACTGGCCACGAGCTTTATCACAAAACTGCAGCGAATGGAAAATAATTTGGCTTTTGCACATTTTTGCAGCATTCAAACAGTACAAAACACAATTTAGATACATGCAGGTAAGGGACACAAGACGCACTATGGAAAGATCTCTTCTGTGTCTACCATATTGGAATATGTTTTTCTTCTGTGAAGGGTGACCAATCAGGGTATGAAGTGTAATGTGCAGGATCCAAGCAGGGAGGAGCTACTCAATAAGCACAAACAAATCGAGTGCAATTAGATTCTGAGTTTTTGCCCATCCACATTACAACACTTAGGGCTCGTTTATACATCATGCTCAGAATGTGTACGCACACGCATCATGGCTGCCATGCATTCCCAGAGTTCATTTGATGCGTCCTTTGTGCACAACCTCAGAAATTAATGTGACGCGTGCGTGAGTTGCAGTACCAGCAAAAAGTTAGGGGACGCAGTGTGATAAAAGTTGGAATGTGACATCAGAGTCTCTGTTTACTATCTACATGTAACAGAAAGCTGCTATGCGGATCCTATGGGATCAATGCTATGGGATCGATGTGCGCTTCGATGTTTGATGAATAGTTCGATGTGGTGAAGCAAAATGCCGACATACAGATGCATTTATGGTGCTTTGATATTCAAGCATCGCATATTCCCCAAAGTAATGACACGGTACATTTTAAAAGTCTCACATACCATCTTTTGTGCCGTCTTTTTTTTCTGGGGCTTCCTCCTGACCTGACAGCAGGGGCAAACAGCAATAAATCACCATAATGAACACATTAAATGTATGATATTTCAACTCTCTGCACATTTAGAATCCTTAGATTTATACTTGATATCACTTTCATGATGAAATGCATTAAAGTATGTATGTTACATTTTACAGATAAATTGTTAATTTCGTTTAAATAATGAATACTGTTAATAATTACACACATGGGGTCTCGCAGGAAGTCATGTCGCTGATATTCTCTGCCTGGAGTTTACATGTTTTCTTGATGGGTTTCCACAGTGTGCTCCGGTTTCCTTCCAAACATATGCAGATTTGGTGATGCTAAAATGACGCTAGTGTATGTGAGTGCTTGTATTCACCATGCGATGAGCTGATGCCCTGTACAGAGATTGTTTCTGCCTCGTGCCCAATGCTAGCTGGAATGGGCACATCCCTGCATTGATGGATTTAATCATTAAACATCCTTTTCACAGATATTGTGGTAAGGTGTCATTGGAATTTAATGGGTGTTCCAGACAATTCACAACACAGTGAAGCCAAACCTGTTCTCACCGTAATAATATCTCACACTGCCACCTGGTGGATTCTTCCAGATTTACGTAAAGTACGTGCACCAAGTATAAACAGTAAAACGCGTGTGTAGCAGGAGCGTCCGCTGAAGCGTGCGTCATGTCGTGTGAAGTATAAACCTGGCCTTAGGCAGCATTTTAAGAAGTACATGGCTCTGGAGAGAGAATTCAAAAGTGTTCAGGGGTTGAAGGCACTTGGTGTAGTGTGGGGATGAAATACAAAAATGGAGACTAACATGTGCATTTGTAACTCAAAATATACTAGTATGGACATGGCCTGAGACAGCTCATAGTTGATTACAATTCATTTTCTAGATTGCACTTCATTTTCTATTTCAGAGTAATACAGAGGCAGAGGGAACTGCAGTTAATTGAGTTTTTCTGTAAATATTTGTTGGATATTAAGACTCATAGAAAGCAGAATTCCCTCTATTTTTATTTCCTTCCAACCCAGTCTTCTTCCAGGAATATTTATGGCAAATATTTTATTCGCATCAAACTTGGTCGAAATTACTAATAGGCTTTTTAATAGGAAGAACAAAAACATCGAAGGTGAATGGCTGCCTACTGTCACAGTTCTGTCCACCGACTTGAATGTAAATTTACCAACAAAAGACAATCAGCGACCAATTCATGAAGACAGATAAAAGTCATAAGTGCCCTGAGACAGTTAAAGTTGTTAAATCAAGACACAGATGCAATGTGCCTTTTTAGCTTTTTAACATGAATTCTTACATTATGCCACTTTTTATTACCCAAATATAGATTCCCATTTTAACTTATGTTGTTATAGTTTAGTTTAGTAATATTAATTATCACAAGAAAAAAAATAACATGGATTACAATATGGAAAAAAGCAACACACGCATAAGGTGCCAGTCACTCAGAACTATTTGATATGGAAGCACTGCAGACAGAACTTACTTGATATATTCTAAATCCTAGCTTTTACCACCTAGGCAGACATTGGAGATGTACAGAATAAAAGTGATGAGTTAAACTAGTCATTCATTACAACTGCTGTTATGTTTCTCAAATGATGTATTATTTGTTTGTATTTTAATAGATAGCGGCAAGCTTTAACTTGTGGTCCCCAAAGGTATCACTCTTGATAATCACTGTGGGTCTTCATATGAATCAAATTTGAATTTTTCATTACAAAATAATATGGCATTACCATATGTATTCATGTTTACTACTATATGTTATTTTTTGTACCAAATAATATTTGATTTTTGAGTTTTGACTTTTATGTGCTATCTGGATCTGATAACAATAATGCAATAATAACCCTCCAGAGACAATAAAAATGGAAGTAAATTGAATTTAGTCCTGTCTCTGCTGTTTTTCCAACCTGATATATACAGTATAACATTCAAATCACTAAGACTAATCCAAACATAAACAATTCCATAGACTGGAAACTGAAAAATATTAGAGTAATATATAAAGCAAGGAGGGTCCAAAGACACATGCTACTGCATTTTTACTGTTCCCTAAACCAGCACGAATCTTATTTTCCAGAAGGTAAGCATAATGATTTACTACCATCTGATGGTAACGCTCTCGGTGCTGGTAGACAATTCTTACAACTTGCCAGCTTAGTGGCAAGTGGATACCTTATAGCCATGTTTAGGAAACAGAGGCTTTAGTTTAGAGTCCATCCAACTTCCACATTCCTTTTCAATGAGCTACCCTTGCAAAATATGCTTTTATGATTCTGAAAAAATTATTAAGCTGTTGTAGAAATATATATCTCATAACTGAAATTTCTGATGTGATCGTTTCACTAGAAGCAAAATCAGCACACCTTAAGTATTGCCATCACAGTTTTTTTGGGGTGCTTGACCTAGTAATTTTATGGCTTTATGGCTTTGTTCACACATATTAAAGATTCTGTAAAACCCTGTTTATACTAGATCTTCAGCCAGGACATTACTAGGTTAAGGTTCCCTAGCTGCTCAAAACTGGCTTTGTGCACATTTGCCAGTCTATCATCAAGTTTGTAGGGGATAGTCCACATGTGTCAAATGATCCATGAAGGAGACGTTATTATAGTTTAGGGTTGCAGGTAGAAGGATACTCCATCACAACTGCCATAAGAAAAATGGAAGCACAAGATAAGCATGGATGGATAAAACATGAACAAAAAAATGAACATTGTATTTTTACACATGGTTAATTTATTACGCATACATACTTTCTTTCTATGTATACTAATATTCATTGTCACACACACGTGTTTAGGAGGCAACTGAAGGGCTCGAATACATGTAATTCCACACCAGACCAAGGGGTGGCGAAGTGCACTAATTCTATCTCTCAATCTCTTGCAGACCATTCTATGGAAATCCCACCTGGCTCTGGGGCAGCCAACGACGTCACTTCCGGTTCCGGTCCTGATGAAATCACTTCCTTTAATGGCCTTTAAAGCTGCCATCTTGTTAATACTAAGACAGTTCTGTTTTGGACTGAGTCATGTGAACATGGACTTGATTTTGAATAAATTTTGCAGCCGGGAAAAATTATACGGGTGGCTGCCCCAAACCTTTGCAATGTCTTGTGGTCATTATTGCTACATCATCCAATCCTAAATTGTAGGCCATGGAACACTTCACTGACAGGTTGTTGCAACATTAATTTACAGAATTTACAGAAGTAAATTATGTTTTAAAAACCACTGGTTAAATCTGAGGGGACTTCTTTGTGAACATCCTATAAACAATTTTTAATAACATCAGTTACACAAACAGATCTTGTGCTCCAAGCTATAATTTTCTGGTCATTTTGGAAGTCTTACTAACATGTTATCTAATTACAGAAATTACAATGTAAATTAAAAATATATTAACATATTAAGTAAAGCAAATAATGTGTAACATTATTCTCAACCCAATCAAAATACTGTATATTCTCAATTTTCAAGTAATGCATATGTGAGATATCTTGAGAAAAATATAAATATTTCATATGTGTTGATCAAAGAGAATGTCTAAGAGTCATCTAAGGCAGTATTTGAAATAAAATGTCAACTCCTATACACAAGATATGTTTTTCTATGCAGCTGTCTTAAGCCATCTAAGAGATAGGATGCAGTGTGACAGGTACACATCCCTTGGGAGTTATCTATAGGGGCATCTTCAATGGATATCTTAACCACCTCTGCTGACATCTATCAAGCAGCAGGTATAGCTCTGCTCCAAGGTCCTACCTAATTGATGAGCACCTCACTATGCCATTGAAGGTATTCTCAGCATCCCTATGGAAAATGTTGTACCTGAGACATGATTTTCTCAGTCAAAATGCGAAGCTCAGGAAAATATAAAGAAGAAATTTGTAGCATAATAGCTTTGTGTCAAGATTGCAGTATTATCATTGTTTTAATCATCCATTGGTTAATCTGTTGTTCTTATTTATCTGGGCTTGCAAACTGCTTCACCTTCTCCTACATAGATAGACAGACTGAGCACATAGAGGAAGCTATTGTTTTAGGAGGACTATGATCTCAGATGTTGCAGTAATGATGTTCACCTGTACTGTATCCCATAGAGCTGCATTTGAAACCTGGAAATAAAAGGCCAAAAGGACAACACCATCTGCAAATAGAGGGGATGTTATCTTCTATTCCCCAAGATAGCACAAGATGCAGTGTGTGTGTAGTCCACTGTAAATTGAAAATAAACATTGCTAAGAATACAAACTTAAATATCACTTCATAAATAAAGGCACAAAAAAGGCATGCACTGAAGAATTATATACATTTGGAGCATCTCTCTCAAAATACTATAAAATGTTCAGCTGTAAAGCTTTGAGTCTATAAAACACATGTAGAATAGATTTTCCAAACTATATGATCACTTAACTGTCATTGTAAGGACAAATCGTAAGCATTAAACCACTCACATAGCATCACTTCTCCTCTTTCATCATGGACTAGAATGTGTTATGCAGGACATCCATTTGGTAAAACGAAGGGCCTAACATCTCTTTAATGGTTGTATCTCGGGAGGTATGGGTCTTAGCAATGAACTGAAGTGGCTCAGTCTCCCAGCAATGCCAGTATAAGGGTTCAAAGGAGGTGTTGGGTAAGCCACAACCCAACCCAAGTACTCTGTCATATATTCAAAATGGCCTTTCCCTTTCATTCTGGAATTCAAGTTTATAATCAACAAACTGTGCATCCCATGGTGACATCCAAAATCCTCAACAGTCAATTGTAGTGCTCCCACACAACTATAAGTGTAATAAAATACAATAGAGAACATTAAACTCTGGAGAAATTAAAAGGGAAAGTCCAGAAGGTGTGATGTACAAAACAACAATCACAGGACTTTCCAAACATCTGGATTGTCAGTTCACAATTTGGAATCCTGACCAATCACAACCATTAACAAAAAAGGATGTGGCAAGAGGTGCAGATCCAATATGGGCTCCTCATTTATAATGATCTGGTAAAATAAAATAGATAGATGGTCTGTGTGGCCTCTTCAGCTGCTGATCGTAACTGGTGGCCATTCTTAATGTCTTCAGGGCTATATAGTAATATATTATGTCCTAAACACTAGATGGGGTATATTCAGAACAAGCCTATAGTTTTGTGATTTTACTTTGGCGGTAGATTTCATTTAATTGAAATGCCTACAGGAAAACACACACTAAAACAGTAGTTTAGGGGAGGTTGGGTGTAAACAATTTTAGCTTGGAAAACAAGAAATCTTACTCCCTAAAGTCTCATTCACACTTCTGTATTTGCCTGCATTTTTTCTGTATCTTTGTAACTCAGGTGATCCAAACACACAAGTAGAATAAATAAGTTGTTCAGTATACAGGATTGCAGTGTGCTTTTTTTTCGGCACCAAAATACTCCACTCTGTACACATGGTATGGCATTATCTCCACAGGAAAATGCACAACACAGGAAGCCTGCCCCTTCCTTTTACTTGAATATTCCCTCCTCTGTTTCTAGATTCCTAGAGATGAAAGCGTTATATAAATAAAATGTATTATTATTAGTCTGAGTATAAACCTAGTCATGATGGGGATGCACAAACCGGTGTGTTTCTTTGAGCCATGTTAAGTTAAGCCCGGTTAAGTAGGGAGGGTTACATCAGGAAGGGCATCCAGTGTAAACGTTTTCCCGATAAATATGCAGACAACAACACAGATTTCTATACCAAATTAGTCGAGACCTGGGTTAACATTGGCCACCACAGGGTGCTGGGGGAAATTGGGCTACTATTGGCCGATGAAGGAGAAAAAGAGGGGAAGATGGGTTCAGAGGCAGGAGGAGAGGAAGAAAGGTAGGAACTTTGAATGTTGGCAGTATGACTTGTGAAGGAACAGAGTTAACTGACATGATGGAGAAAAGGAAGGTTGATATATTGTGTGTGCAACAGACATAATGGAAGGGGGGTAAGGCCAGGTATATAAGTGGTGGGTTCAAATTATTCTACCATGGTGTGGATGGGAGGAGAAGTGTCCCTGGTATGTATGGGGTTTGATGTCTTGAGGTTTCAGTGAATCTAGCCAGGAAGAGAGTTGGGGTGAAGTCATATTGGTAGAAAGAAGGAGTCACAAATCTATATGAACAAAAAGAAAAATATAGACAAAAAGGGGTTATTTAGACAGACAGATAGATAGATAGATAGATAGATAGATAGATAGATAGATAGATAGATAGATAGATAGATAGACAGATAGATAGATAGATAGATAGATAGATAGATAGATAGATAGATAGATAGATAGATAGATAGATAGATTTAGAATTACTAAAAAGAAATAAATACTTTTTGATTGGCTAAAGATGAAAAGAGCAGTCACTAGGAGGCATTATAAAGGAGTTTTGTTGTTGGTATAAAGGAGTCCCAGTAGCGATTCTTCACACATTTCTGCTGAATAATTGTGGCTGAAAGTACTCTTCTGTCAGAGAGCGGATATGCAGTATTGTTTATACTGGCCACCAGGAAAATGTGTACCACTTGTGGGAAGTGTGGAGGCAGTTGTGCAAAAGAGTGGCGTGGCAAGACAAGCACAATACTTCCTATTCAAGTTACAATGCACAATTTAAATAGCCCAGCACACAAATCAACAAAATGAATAAAAACCTTGGACAACAAATTCCCAGAATGTAGGTGACTGCGTCAATCTCTTAAAAAGATGGCATTTAGACGAAAAGCTTGGGTATCTTCACATGTATCATTTTCTCCATGCCAGCGTAACATAAAATATACTTGATAGCTGTTGAATAAACAGGCCGCTGATGCATTATTGATTATTGCTGTTTCTGGCATAAACGTGAGCAGCATGGTGGCACTTTATATAGTGTTGTCTCGTATCTCCAGCATTCTGGGCTTGAACCTTGACCCAGACAGGCCCAAATACTGTTCATGAGAAACTTGCACATTTTCTGCGTGTCTCCAGGATTTGTTTTATATTGTAAATGTGTGTGGTTTAGGGTAATGAATAACTTAAAGTTGGCCCAGTATAACTACGATGTGGGGTGTGTGTGCACAAGTTCGTCTGTAATGGGCTGACATCTATCCGTGGTGAGCTCCTGCCTTTATTCCAGTGCATGCAGGGTAAGCTTTGACTCCCTGTGACTCTCACCTGCACTGAGAAGAGTTTAGCAAGATTCCTTTTGCTGATGCAATTTATATCGTCAGTATCAAAGTGCATACGAAGAGAGGGAAAATTCAACAATTGAAATAAATCAAACCCTCTAAGCTGACAAATGAGTGTGCCTTGCGATAGACCGGCACTCTGTCCAGTGTTTGTTTCTGCTGTACATTCAATACTGACAGGATGGGCATTGACTTTCTGTGACTCTGGATTAAGCAAAAGAACAATAGCAAAAATTCAAAAATGAATAGCAAAAAAACCAAAACTAAAGTCTGTAAGTTTTTGCTAAAATTAACAAAAAAACTGATTGATGCACTGTTGAATGATTGTGGAACTTTGTAGTTTATTTCTTTAATTATCTTTTGGAAGATGGAAGAAAAAATGTGTTGTTTCTTAAAGGAGCAACACCAACCATGATACTTGTAGAAGCGCATTCATCTTCATTAGTCTTTCTATCCCTGTAACCTTCTGCAGGATTAGTGCGTCCACCAGCTAAATGAGCCTAAAAGTATAGGCTGACTGTCATAATGTGTCCTTTGACCTGCTAAATTGCTTCCTGATGTTGACCACTCTGCTCTTCACAAAGCCCATTAGGGCTGATCAGGCTTTCTACCTTTCTGCTCTTTGTTAGCTATACTGACACTCAATTGCAAGTTAATAATAATCGTATTGCTTTTGTCACATTGTCTTGGGGTTGGGTGTAGTACTAAGATTCTCATGCTGTAAATGAAAAATCCGTTGTTTACTGCTGAACTTTTAACTTTGCAGTCTCATGATGAATACTAAAATGTACGGTATGTGTGGTATAGAAACTGCCCTAGCCACTGGGTCACCACACCACCCTAATAACACCATCATTATATGAATGACAACAAAAAGATTGATGACAAAATCTGGGATCAGCTGACTGACTGCTCACCACGGACTCTCTGGTTGGCTAAAGTGATATAAACAACTGTAAACACATCCACTTTGCACTAGTGATTGGTAAGTCACTACTGGGTAACAGGATTGGCTACATTGGCTACTTGATTCAGGATCTTTCCTTAGCTCTTGAGCCCAGTTTCAATGACTGAAAAGCAACAGTTCTGAGTTGCTGCTTTGCATTTGGATTGATAGATCTGTGTTATAATGATGAAACTTAGATAGAGCCATGCAGAAGCAATGACATTAGTAAACATCCTTGAAGGATAATAAATGCAGTCATAAGTGTGATTATAATTGCCTTCCTGAGCATGGAAAAGAGGGAAGTGGAAAGATTGCTAATATTTCTTGTAAGAAAGAAGAGCTGAAGGGTGAAACTAGGGGTTTACATATGTAAAGGGCTGACACTCTCTTTAATAAACCCCTTATTATGCATACACAGTGCTATGGAGTTCACTGTTCTAAAGAGCAGCACGCTGTAACCTGGTGCATTTAATAAAAGCTGAAAGCGAGCAGACCATTAATTAGTTTTAAAGAGTGTTCCACAGAATAACTAACATAAACAAAAATACTTGTGTCCTCTTCAGGAATATTTGGGTCCTTCAGGATGAAAGCAGTCCCATAATGATGCCTTTCCACAGCTTAAGCAGAGTTTCCAGTGAAATCATCACAGGGCCCTTGATTTGTAAGGTAATTGAGTCTAACAAGCTTATGATGTTTGCCTTTACCTTTATTTTTAAGTCAGGGGTTAAACTGGAAATCAAAGTACACTGAAGAGTTCATGTCCTTTATTCTAGAAGGTGACTTCTATATATATATATATATAAAAAAAATCCCTCAAAAAAAATTGGAGGAACACTTTGAAAATACATCAGATCTCAATGGGAAAATAAATCCTGCTGGCTATTTATACTATGGACTGGGTAATGTTTTAGGAACCTTGTTTGATAAAAATGAAAATTATCAACCTGCAGAGGGCTGAATTCAAAAACACCCCGAAAATCAAAGTGAAAAAATGATGAGGCAGGATAGTCCATTTTACCGAAATTTCATTGCAGCGACTCAAAATCGTACTCAGTAATTTGTATGGCCCCCATGTGCTTGTATGCATGGTTGAAAATGCCAGGGAATGCTCCTAATGAGACAACGGATGGTGTCCTGGGAGATCTCTCCCCAGATCTGGACCAGGGCATCACTGACCTCCTGCACAGTCTGAGGTGCAACCTGGCAGCATCGGATGGACCGAAACATGATGTCCTGGAGGTGTTCTATTGGATTTAGGTCAGGTGAGCGTGGGGGCCAGTCAATGGTATCAATTCTTTCATCCTCCAGGAACTGCCTGCATACTCTTGCCACATGAGGCCAGGCATTGTTGTGCACCAGGAGGAACTCAGGAACCCCTGCATCAGCATAGGGTCTGACAATAGGTCCAAAGATTTCATCCAGATACCTAATGGCAGTCAAGGTGCAGTCATCTAGCTTGTAGAGGTCTGTGTGTCCCTCCATGGATATGCCTCCCCCGACTATCACTGACCCACCACCAAACCAGTCATGCCGAATGATGTTACAGGCAGTAGAACATTCTCCACTGCTTCTCCAGACCCTTTCATGTCTGTCACATGTGCTCAGGGTGAACCTGCTCTCATCCGTCAATGACCTGCCAATTCTGGTATTCTATGGCAAATGCCAATCGAGCTCCATGGTGCCGGGCAGTGAGCACAGGGCCCACTAGAGGACTTTGGGCCCTCAGGCCACCCTCATGAAGTCTGTTTCTGATTGTTTGGTCAGAGACATTAACACTAGCGGCCTGCTGGATGTCATTTTCTTGGGCTCTGGCAGTGCTCATCCTGTTCCTCCTTGCCCAAAGGAAAA
Source organism: Polypterus bichir lapradei (assembly GCA_026402145.1). Lineage (NCBI taxonomy): Eukaryota > Metazoa > Chordata > Cladistia > Polypteriformes > Polypteridae > Polypterus > Polypterus bichir. Next base: position 19,171,884 of record JANRMT010062854.1, on the reverse strand, counting down.
GACACCGAAACTGCTGATGGGTTAAGGACCTCTGACACCCCTGTCCAGCTCTCCTAGAGTAACTGCCTGTCTCCTGTAATCTCCCCCATGCCCTTGAGACAGTGCTGGGAGACACAGCAAACCTTCTGGCAATGGCACGTGTTGATGTGCCATTCTGGAGAAGTTGGACTACTTGTGCATACTCTCTATGGTCCAGGGATCGCCTCATGCTACCAGTAGTGACACTGACTGTAGCCAAATGCAAAACTAGTGAAAAAAACAGTCCAAAAAGATGTTAAACCATTCCTGTTTTGAGGGTCATCTCATTGTTGCCCCTCTAGTGCACCAGTTGTTAATTTCATTAACACCAAAGCAGCTGAAACTGATTAACAACTGACCTCTGCTACCTAACTGGGCAGATCAATATCCAAGAAGTTTCATCGACTTGATACTCTACTCTGATTAAAAAGTGTTCCTTTAATTTTTTGAACAGTTTATAATATATATATATATATATATATATATGTTTTTTTGCACCATTTTTGGTTGGCTGGTGTTTTTTTGCACCATTTTTGGTTGGCTGGTTAGGGCTCCTTTATACTGGAAAGACCGAGGGAGAGACCATACATAGGGCATTATCTCCCCCAAAACACTAGCTGCAGTACCACAGATTCCCCCATGGATTCATGGGAGATGGAGTTTTGTTACTCAGCAACATTGGGTCATTTACATAAAATACAAGGCAGCATCATCTTTAATTTAACAGACATCCTTATATCCCTTTGCTTTTTGTGCTTTTGAAAAATATATGGGAATGACTTTGGTGCTCATTAAGTAGTTAAATACTGGGGTATAAGTGTCAATAAAAAGTTTTACATCTGCAGAATATAAAGATGCCTTGAAAATCTTTGCCCAACAGCGACAGCATCTTGCTAACTGATGCTGATTAATCCTGCTGATCCCCCAAATGATTTTTGGACTTGTATTAGACTATTTTTGTTAGCAATGCCCTTAAAGCTCATCAAATGAATATCATAGGTTGACAGAGTGGATAAGCCTTATCTTATCTTAAATCTACTTGATATAAAATTTCCATTAGATTTTAATTGTAAATATCCAGTATTACATTTGGTATATTTGATTATACCTTCAAAAAGCAATTCCTCTTATTTCTCCAAGGACTAAACATCCATTATTACCAAACACGGTTGGGCGTAACCACATAAAACTAATCTTATGCTGCATGACTGGAGTTTTTAATAAATGATTTTACTAAAATCTATTTACTGCTCATTTTAGAATCTGGCCAGTCTTTAAGAAAAGGGCATTTTTGATGTGTGTGCATGGAAGGTCCCAGATCTACTGAAGTCCTTGGTAACTGCTCTTTTCAAAAACAATCAAGCTGAAGCTTACTGTAAAGAGGTATAGAGGAAGGTATATAAAGATTTGAGGAATATGACCAAATGGATTAGCATTCTCAATATGCACCCTTAACAATAAACATGCCGACGCTGTAGGGTGTAAGAGGTTAGAGATCACAATAAACAGCTGCAGCACGGTCCAGAGACGTCAATTGGAATGCAGTAGTGCAGTAATTGCAAAAATGTCTTTTCAGGCAGGAGTTCCACATTGAACTGTTTTCAAAATGGCTAAACTTCTAGTCATATGTCTTTCTGACAGGAAACAACAGGTAAAGGCAGATGGATACCAGTGGTGTGTTCAGAGATGTTACAGCTGCCAATCATCTGGTCTGCAGGGCAAGGAAGAGAAAGGGCATTAAAACACAGAACACCAAGTACGTTACAACCACCAGAGCCCTTAAGCTGTCTGCTATGCTCATGCGTGTGACAAGGGGTACCATTTTTGGTTGCCCTCAGCATGAAGGTTCCATTTATTTAGACCTGTAACAGGCTCCATAACAGCGAATAACAATGAATAGATGGTAACAGACTTGTGAAATGCCAGTGATTCATGATTTTAAAAGGACTGCACACATAAAATAACACAGGCTAAGTCCAGGTTTTCTTAATCTGTTAATGTCCTGCAGCACATTAAAAATGTTTGATTTGTTCTACATATTAGGACGTTTTTCAAAGCACAAAGAACCAACATCATATGCAAAGGACCCATTCCAGAATGAAATGGTGCCTGGTGAAGCAATGGAGCAACATAGTAAAGAACCATATAGTGCCATTAAATTGCAATTAAAGTATTTTTAAGAGTGTAGTACATAGAAGAATGAACACAGTGAAACTTTTAAATGTAAAGATCTATTGCTAAAATCTCCAGTGACCCTTAATTGAATTATATGGGTTTGAGGTTGATAGGTTACAGTATTTTGATAAAATCCCTTCTGTAATGAAGCCTCTTTTTAAAACTGTCTCTCAGCTGCTGATAACATCTCTTCTGCAAAGAAGTGTCATTTCTGTGTAGTGCCAAAGAGCAACACTGTGATTTTCTAGTCGCAAACTAACAATGAAGGAAAAATCCATAAGATTCAATCAGACATTGTCTTTTTGGAATCATCATTGTTAAACTAGGCAACACATTTTCCTATTAAAGTTAAAATCTTCTGGGGGAGTTTCCCTTTAACTGCCCCAGGCCACCCTATGAGTCCAATACAGATAAAGTATATATGGCGCTTTTCTCTGTTTGTTCTGTGCCACATTTTCTGAAAAAGCAATTATCAGCCCCTAGCACTGTCTCTGAAACTCTGATGTCTCTGATACCGTCAGTGAATTTTGTGTTAGGATTTTGCTGCATGCCTTTCTACAAAGCCATAACAAAGACTTCCACCTTTTTTTAAATTAATTTTCAGTATTGAGGACCACAAAGCAGATAGAAAAAATATTGACTACATCAGTAACCTTTGACAGAATTGTGATTTTATAGGGTGTTTTATGTATAAATACAAAGTACAAAAGAATAACATCTTTCTATAAAATCTTTCCAGGGCGATTTCACAAAAATTACAAAAAATAGACCATAGTTCTTAGGAGATTTTAAACTTGAGTAATACTTAAAGGAATCAGTCTACTCTAAATGGTCATTTTTTATCTGTTGCTTACCCTGTGTTGGTTACAGTTATGGCCAAGAAAAAATTTGAATGTCATATTTTCATAGAGAATGCAGATCACAAAGTTTATGATATAACATAGTTTAATGGGGCCGACAGGGTTGGGGGAAGGGGTTGGAGGGGGTCTAATATTAAAGTGTCCATGACAAAATTGAAGGTTAATCATGTTGCATAATCCACACGTCAGTTATCCAGTTGTATGCTCACAATTTGCAAAATGCATGTTTTCTTCCTCCCTTCTTCATTCATTGGTTAAGAGTCCTGTCTTCAAGTCAAAAGCTCAGACCTTTCTGAATGCACTTGCTACCTGAGCACTACTCTGATTTCTATCCACTTTAATAAATCTAGAAGGGTATTGCTGCAGCCAGGAGCCAAATGTCAAGTGGGAGGGTTTATGGCCTATTACCATCTGATTGGTCACAACATAAAGTGAATAGGAAATCTCTTGTCATTGTTAAACACGCTTACTGATGCACAGGATTAAACTCCTGGCTTGTATCACCTGTACATAGAGTATGCTAAAATAAATAAACACATTTATTGTGTGTTTTTTGTCTTTTTTCTTGTATGATGTATTGATTAATATATAAAACATAGAATGACAAGCCAGATGTTTTTGTCACCTGGCAGCTCTGGCTGACAGTGCGAATAGTTCATATACTTCAAGCACTGTCCCCTGTCAATGGGAAGGATGGCTTGCATTTCAACTGTCAGCTTATGAATCCAAAGAACTGTCTGCTATGTACTGTATATTGCATCTTCAAACCAAAAACCAAACCAGTAGATTACTGGGATATTCCTTGCTTGCACGTATCAGGACTACTCGATATTCCAATAATATGATGTATTACAGAGATATACAATACTATTAATGGGTAAGTGAGGTGAGCCAAACAGCAAGCAATAAGAATAGGAAGGTGAGATCGGTGATAGCCTGTAAAGAAGATTAAAACATCGAAAGTGAAATGAAGAATTGAAAGTGAGAAGGTAGAATGAAAAGAAAATGAAGGCATGAAATGAATGCTGAAAGTTGAGAGCGTGGAATGAGGAAAATGTGATGACCTGAAAGTGACATTAGAAATGCAGAATGCGAAGTAAAGAATTCACATTAAAAATCCACAATGTGAAATGAAAACTGATGGGCCGGGAAGAAAACCCAGTGCTCTTGAACGGCAAGCGGCTGCGATCGCTGTGCGACAGGCAGCTACTGTTGGGGGATTTGAAGGCATGAATTTAATAATAAAATCTGAGTGTGTGAACTCGACACTAGAGCATGTGCTTGAAATGGCCATTAAAAGTTGACTGCAGCATGCAATGGAGATTGAAAAAAACTCTCAGCATGAAGTGAAGTTTAAGAAAATGACAGCTTGAAATCAACATTCCCTTAGGCTTGCTATTCTTGGTCCAGGTCTGTGCTTTGGCAACATGGCTTTAACTCTTCTTAATAATAATAATAATAATAATGATACATTTTATTTATATACAACCTTTCCCATGCTCTTGCAGTGTATCCTGTCAATACTGTTTAAAATGTGTATTTAAATTGTATATTTTCCCTATTAGATTTACCATAAACTGTGTAAACTTCAGAGTATTCACGACAACTGTTTATTTCAACAACTTCATGTGTGACAAACTTTTATTTTGAAAACTTCACCCTACCTGTCAAGTATGTCCCCTTCCACTCGACATTGCCCCTCCTACTCAACATACTAGAATAAATGGGATGTGTCTGTGAGTCCGGTTGCTATATCTCTGTCATTCCAAAAGATGGCACATCACAGACATTTTTAGTAATACAATGCATTGCACTTGTCAGATGGTGCATCACAAACTTTAGCACTGCTTTCATGAATCCCATACCAAATGGCATATACAGAGCATCCAGACAGTATTCACAGCGCATCACTTTTTTCACATTTTGTTATGTTACAGCCTTATTCCAAAATGGATTAAATTCATTTTTTTCCTCAGAATTCTACACACAACACCCCATAATGACAATGTGAAAAAGTTTACTTGAGATTTTTGCAAATTTATTAAAAATAAAAAAAATTGAGAAAGCACATGTACATAAGTATTCACAGCCTTTGCAATGAAGCTCAAAATTGAGCTCAGGTACATCCTGTTTCCCCGATCATCCTTGAGATGTTTCTGCAGCTTAATTGGAGTCCACTTGTGGTAAATTCAGTTGATTGGGCATGATTTGGAAAGGCACACACCTGTCTACATAAGGTCCCACAGTTGACAGTTCATGTCAGAGCACAAACCAAGCATGAAGTCAAAGGAATTGTCTGTAAACCTCCGAGACAGGATTGTCTTGAGGCACAAATCTGGGGAAGGTTACAGAAAAATGTCTGCTGCTTTGAAGGTCCCAATGAGCACAGTGGCCTCCATCATCCGTAAGTGGAAGAAGTTCGAAACCACCAGGACTCTTCCTAGAGCTGGCCGGCCATCTAAACTGAGTGATCGGGGGAGAAGGGCCTTAGTCAGGGAGGTGACCAAGAACCCGATGGTCACTCTGTCAGAGCTCCAGAGGTCCTCTGTGGAGAGAGGAGAACCTTCCAGAAGGACAACCATCTCTGCAGCAATCTACCAATCAGGTCTGTATGGTAGAGTGGCCAGACGGAAGCCACTCCTTAGTAAAAGGCACATGGCAGCCCACCTGGAGTTTGCCAAAAGGCACCTGAAGGACTCTCAGACAATGAGAAACAAAATTATCTGGTCTGATGAGACAAAGATTGAACTCTTTGGTGTGAATGCCAGGCGTCACGTTTGGAGGAAACCAGGCACCGCTCATCACCAGGCCAATACCATCCCTACAGTGAAGCATGGTGGTGGCAGCATCATGCTGTGGGGATGTTTTTCAGCAGCAGTAACTGGGAGACTAGTCAGGATAAAGGGAAAGATGACTGCAGCAATGTAAAGAGACATCCTGGATGAAAACCTGCTCCAGAGCGCTCTTGACCTCAGACTGGGGCAACGGTTCATCTTTCAGCAGGACAACGAGCCTAAGTACACAACCAAGATATTAAAGGAGTGGCTTCAGGACAACTCTGAATGTCCTTGAGTGGCCCAGCCAGAGCCCAGACTTGAATCCGATTGAACATCTCTGGAGAGATCTTAAAATGGCTGTGCACCGACGCTTCCCATCAAACCTGATAGAGCTTGAGAGGTGCTGCAAAGAGGAATGGGTGAAACTGGCCAAGGATAGGTGTGCCAAGCTTGTGGCATCATATTCAAAAAGACTTCAGGCTGTAATTGCTGCCAAAGGTGCATCAACAAAGTATTGAGCAAAGGCTGTGAATACTTCTGTACATGTGATTTCTCAGTTTTTTTATTTTTAATAAATTTGCAAAAACCTCAAGTAAACTTTTTTCATGTTGTCATTATAGGGTGTTGTGTGTAGAATTCTGAGGAAAAAAATGAATTTAATCCATTTTGGAATAAGGCTGTAACATAACAAAATGTGGAAAAAGTGATGTGCTGTGAATACTTTCCAGATGCACTGTAAATTGCATGGTACACTGCAAACACTAACACTGAGGTCTACATTGATGACTTAAGTAAGAAGCACAGCTGGTTTATCAATATTTGAGAAAAAAATGTATTTTATACCAAAACAATTATTTTTCCTTATTAGCATATTTGCTACTCTAATCCATAATTTTTATTTTTAGATGAAAACTTTGATTTTATAGATGAAATCCTATGTTCATATTATAATCTGAAAAAATTCTTTACAAATGCCAAGATTTACACTTAAAGTTTTCCCATTTTAGTTCACTTGTGCACATAAAATGAAACTGAAGTAATAAATACACCTAAAACATTCCCACAAGGCAGAACCAAAACTAACAAGGTTGATACTTCATGCTTCCAATATGTCAGGCAGGCACGTCAGAGGGTCACCGTCCGGGTTCCACCAAGGTATGTAATGCCAAAGTGGGTCTTCCTTTGACTCCACAGTGCAGAGAAACCGCCCAGTGAGATCAATTGACTGCGCCCCTCCTGCTCCCAAGACCATAAAAGCCCAGTCACCCAAGAGGAGGAGTCACTTGCTGACTGGAGAGCTGAAGAGACAGAGCTCCTTCAAACTCAGACCAAAGGAAGCCTTGACAGTGATAAAGGAAGCCTTGACAGGTTAGTAATCGTTTTCGCCAGAATGGCAGAGAGAGGTATTTTTGTTTGTATTTGTGGCATTGAGTGCTGATTCATTTATAACTTGGAAGTAAACAGGGAAAGCCAGGTTGGTGCCCCAACATTTATTTTGTCTTTCTACCCATCATTCCCCTTGACAACCACAAAATTAAATTACACCAGTTGAACATTTCACAGTGCAAAATTAACCTCCCCAATTGAGATGTGGGTAATTCACCTGCCCTAAGGAAAGGGAGTGAATGTTCAGCGTGAAGTTGGTATTTTTTCATGTTTTATTTAAGGAGATGCATCCACTTGGATTAAAACTGATTTGTTTAAAAATATGTAACATTGTCCTGTTTCTACAAACTCCAAACCATTCTGTCACTGAAAATGCACCCTCCACAGGCCTAGTATGATAATAATAATGTTTAGTCAGTGAAGCCGGGAGCTGGGCTTTAATCCACCTTTTAAAAAATGTCAACAAAACCAGTGCTGTGCATTACTTAAAAATTCACATATGCTTTACCATTTGACCACCACTGTATGTGAACAATTTTTCATGATATTCGGACATTTATGATAAAAAATAATCTAATTTGAGTGCTGCCATAGAAGAGAGTGAAGTGCACCTGAGATTCTAGATCGCTGTTTCCCCTTTGTAAATCATTCAGCAGTTTCAAAAGATGGCTGGACTAGACATTTAGCAATCTCTCAGTCTGCCGTTAGAAACCTTTCTAAGACAATTGTGTGCATTTGCAAGTAATGGCTACTGTATAAAGATCTGAAAACACAATATCTTGCGCGTTCATAGGTTACTAGCAAAGCTGAATTCAGCCTCAGGTGTAATGATTTTTTACTGCGGGTAAGGTACTAATTTAATGCAGTATTGAAATTTGAAGTTATCATCATTATTTCTGACATACAATACTGCCTTTATCTGTTTCATTAGGATGCAGACCAAACCCACTGTTTTTGTTTTAGAAACTTCCCTTCAAATAGGTTTTATATAGCCCTGCATGAAATGAGTAAAGCATTATTCCACATATCCCATGACATTCTGTTCTATAATCTTAATCATGAACGTCATATTGCATAACTGAAACTGACTTCAGCTTATATGAAGAGCTTGGTTGACCATTCGGTGGATCTGCCACAGTACATTAACTGCAACATTCTTCATGAGGGCTGCAGAAGAAGCTGACTGATGACTGAGTAAAGTAATGCTTTAACATTACGATGCCGTCCAGTGAATTTTCTTTCTCGTTTGTTCTGCATACACAGTATGCTTGAACAGAAACTCATTCCCATTGGCAGTATTTTCTTCAAGTCTTGCAACTGTTAAGCAGTATGGGCTTAATGGCTAAAGAGGTTTGCATTAAAGTACCTGGACACAGCTGTAGGTTCTCTAACAGGCTCATTGTATGCTCCAGCTTCACTGGTAGGCTCGTCAGCTTGCTGTATTAGCATTGTAATAAACAACGTGATGCCAGCTCACATTTTGTCTTTCTCCCTGCGTCTCATGCAGCATTTTTGGCTGGTAATGGATGAGAATTAAAGACAAGACTTATCATAGATCATACAAAGGTAGCCTTTCTCCTTATTCTGCTTTTAATTTTCTTTATTTTTCAGAGGTACAGCTAGCCCTAGCCTATTATATGAGCAAGTTCCAGGTGGCCTGGTCAGCTTTAGCCCTGTTTTGTTTTTGGATAACCTTTGTCACACACGTGTGACTAGGAGGGAGTTGAATAGACCAAGTGGATGTAATTACCCGCCAGGCGAGGGGGTGGCGGGGTGTGCTAAACCTTTTTCTGTTATTTCTGCAGGCCGAATGGCGGCATGGCGGCAGTTCGCAGCGGCCTCTCCGGACCGAAATAGTGTTTTTATGTAGTATTTGTTTTTTTTTGTTTTTTTTATTTTTTTCTTCCACTTTTTCAGTAGTACATGGACATCAGAACAACTAGTGTTCATGTATATCAACGTGAGACGCTTCACTGCTACCGATATTCATATAAAAACAAAAAGAATGATCTGCGGGATAAACTGTGCGACCTCGGTCTTCTACGAGAACCGGACCTTCGGCCCCCCGGTGTCACCTGATGCAAATGGCTGAAAGAAAGGCACCCTGAGGCGGTGTGCAAGGAGATGGAAACGCAGGAAGTGAGCGGGAGTCCGTGCTAGGCTAAAAGCTAACCCCAGCCAGCCGGTGCTCCTGTCCATATTACTTTCTAATGTCTGCTCCATGGACAATAAATTGGACTGCATTTGACTCCAGCGAACTACCCAGCGTGAGTTTAAAAACTGTTGCGTCTTTGTTTTCACAGAGACAGAGTTCCGGACGCCGGCATTCAGCTAGATGGGCTAGCCGCGTTTTGAGCGAACAGAAATTCTACTCTGTGCGGTAAGACTCACCGTGGTGGACTGTGTGTTCATATCAACACGGAATAGTGCAGTAACTCTGTGCTTGTTTCTAGTTAATGCTCACTGCTAGTGGAGTATGTGATTGTTAATGTAGACCTTTTTAATTGCCTCAGGAATTCACCACCATCCACATAATCGGAGTTTACATACCTCCCAGTACTAATGCTAAGGAAGCGTTCTGGGAACTGTACAGCGCCATCACAGACATACAGAACACACACCTGGATGGACTGGTTATTGTCGCTGGAGATTTCAATCATGCAAATCTCAAGTCAGTGCTCCCTAAACTCCATCAGTTTGTGGACTTTGCAACGAGAGGGACAAACACGCTAGATCTTATTTATACAAACATTCCTGCCATGTACTGGGCAGAGCCCTGCCCCCACTTTGGAAACTCAGATCACATCTCTGTCATGTTAATTCCAACATGCAGGTGAGAACCTGGTCAGCAGAAGCTATCTCTGTTCTTCAGGACTGTTTTGAGTGCACTGTATCAACTTGGAGGAGTACACATCATCAGTGACCAGCTACATCTATAAGTGCATTGATGACGTTACTGTCTCCAAGTACATCACTGCACGCCCCAACCAGAAACCGTGGGTTACAAAAGGAAGTGCATGTGCGACTGAAGACCCGGGACTCTGCCTTCAAGGAAGGTGATGAAATTACCCTGAGAACAGCGAGGACCAAACTATCCTGTGCCATCAGAGCGGCAAAGCACGCACACACCCAGAGAATCCAGGGACTTTTTCTATATGACAAAGACACGCGGAGCATGTGGAAAGGCATCCAGGTTATCACTAATTACAGGACAACACCACCCACCTGTGACAGTGACACCTCCCTTCCAGATATGCTGAATAAATTCTATGCACGGTTTGAAGCACAGAACAACGGGGTGATGAGGAAGACCACCTCTCCTCCTAGTGACAAAGCATTAAATCTGACTGTGGCAGATGTGAGAAATACTCTAAGAAGAGTCAACCCACAGAAGGCTGTAGGACCAGACAATATTCCTGGCAGAGTACCAGCTGGCAGACTTTTTCACTGACATCTTCAACATCTCCCTGAACACCGCCATTGTCCCAACCTGCTTCAAAACCACCACCATCGTTCCCATGCCAAAAAAGTCATAAGTTTCACTCACTCCCATTATCTTGAAGTGCTTCGAGAAGCTTGTCATGAGGCACATCAAAACCATGCTGCCCCCCTCACTGGACCCCCTGCAGTTTGCTTATCACAGGAACCGTTCAACAGATGATGCAATAGCTACCACTCTCCATCTAGCTCTTGCTCATCTGATCAATAAGGGCACATACGTTCGAATGCTGTTTATTGACTTCAGCTCAGCATTCAACAGCAGCTGACGGAAAAGCTGAGCCTGCTGGGACTGAACACCTCCCTCTGTAACTGGATTCTGGACTTCCTGACTAAGAGACCTCAGTCAGTCAGGATTGGAAATAACTTCTCCAGAATCACCACATTGAGCACTGGAGCCCCTCAAGGCTGAGTGCTTAGTCCATTATTGTTAACACTGCTGACTCATGACTGTGCAGCAACGCACAGCTCTAATCACATCATAAAATTTGCCGATGACACGACTGTGGTGGGTCTCATCATCAACAACAATGGTACAGAGAGGAGGTGCAGCGGTTAATGGACTGGTGTAAAGCCAATAACCTGTCTCTGAATGTAGACAAAACAAAGGAGATGATTGTTGACTTTAGGAAGACTAACAGTGATCATCTGCCACTGAACATTGACGGCTCAACTGTGGACGTCATCAATGGCACCAAATTTCTGGGTGTCCACCTGGCAGAGAACCTCACCTGGTCCTTTACAGTCCTACATCACCAGCTCTTTTGCCAAGAAAGCCCAGCAGCGGCTCTACTTCCTGTGTAGGCTGAGAAAATTTCATCTTCCACCAGCTATTCTAACAACATTCTACAGAGGAACCATAGAGAGCATCCTGAGCAACTGCATCACTGTCTGGTTTGGAAATTGCACAGTCAGGGATCGTAAAGCCCTACAACAGATGGTAAAGACAGCTCAGAAGATCATTGGTGTCTCTCTTCCTTTCATCATGGACATTTACACCACACGCTGTATCCGCAAAGCCACCAGCATTGTGAATGACCCAGCACATCCTTCTCACTCACTGTTTACACTTCTGCCAAGCAGTTTTTTCCCCCAAGCAGTCAGATTCATGAACACTCATGGACCGATCTGATATCTGATATATGTATTCTGCTCTGCAATGTTGCACATGGTTGCAAATGTTTGAACATTTGACTCAGATGCACCTTGTTATATATGCACCTTGTTATATATTATGTGTCTTTATGTTATGTGTCGTGGATTCTTCGTTGTCCTGTGTTCTATGTAGCACCGTGGTCCTGGAGGAACGTTGTTTTGTTTCACTGTATGCTGTACTACTATATATGGATGAAGTGACAATAAATACTCTTGAATCTTGAATCAAATATGGGAAAACCTGCCTGACTTAACAACAACGTCACCTCTGGTTCCGGTGTCAAGAAAGACGTTACTTCTGGTTTCCTGCTTCAAATGACATCACTTCTGGTCTCACCCTTTAAAACCACCATCTTCTCCACCACCAGTTCAGTTCAGTCTGGAGCTCAATCTGCAGTATGCACATCAATGCTTACTTAAAAACCCTTTGGCAGCCAAGGACAATATATGGGTGGCTGCCCCAAACCTTTCCGGTGTGTTGAGACTCATTCTTTCACACCTTGTTTAACAGTCTTATCGTTACCAAGAAACTCGGTTTATGCCCATAATCACCTGAGAATCAGGTATATTACAGTACTTCATTTAATTAATACAGTGTTGCTAAAAAGTATTTATCCCCTTGGAAGTTCTCATTTTATTAATGTACAACACTGAATTACAGTGGATTTAATTTTGTTTTTTTTTGACACTGATCAACAGAAAAAAAAAAAAAACTCTCTAATGTCAAAGTGAAAACAGATCTTTGCAAAGCATTGTAGTGATGGTCCGGGTGGTTCCACTTCCTTTGGTAGCTTGAACCCAGAACCGTCAATAACGAAACTAAGGATGAGACAAGCAAATGAGGACACACATAATTACCAAGGGCTAGGTGTAAATGTCAGTAAGTGCTTTTATTTACCAACAATCATGGGTTCAAAAACCCAAAGGTGTAAAGGTGCAGTGCAAGTCTATCAATAATATACTGTATACAAAAATGTGAGGAGGACATGGAGGACCTCACGAGCCCTGCTCCTACTCCAGCCTCCAATCCCAGGTGTCTGCAGAAGCCTACCCTGAGCCCAAGAATCACGCAGGAGTGACCCTCTTCAACTCCATCGAGCATTAGCCACACACTGTCCTCACTGGGACTCACTTCCGACAACATGCCTAAATCCCAAACAGCACAGCTCACAATCATACTCTTATTCCTTTAACCCCCATACTCTCTCTCTCCGTACTAACCCCTACTTTCTCTGCTGTTCTTTTTCCGGTTTTCTGTGGTGGTGATCTGTGCCCCCACCACCACCTGATCAAAGCACCGTGATGTCCCTACATTGATGGACTGAAGGCCAGAAGTCCACATGACCATCATCATCAAGTTCTTCTACAGTATGTGTCGCCTGAATACCATGAAGACTGATTGAGGTCATTTATGTTAGGTAGATTGCCTAGAGGGAGCTGGGTGGTCTTGTGGCCTCGGAACCCCTGCAGATTTTATCTTTTTCACCAGCCTTTTTTTTTTGTTTTTTCTGTCCTCCCCGGCTATCGGACCTTACTTTTACTCTATGTTAATTAGTATTGCCTAATTTTATTTCTTATACATTTAGTCTTTTTTTCTCTTTCTTCATCCTGTAAAGCACTTTGAGCTACATCATTAGTATGAAAATGTGCTATATAAATAAATGTTGTTTTCCTAATATCTCTCCAAGGCATGCCTGGGTTTCTCCATCAAGTTATTAATACGTGACATCGATTATGCATCAGACTTGGAAATCTTATTCAAGCATCTGAAATTTATACAGAAACCCTTGATAGACGCGTCAATTGCATTTTGGCATGAAGCACCATTGAGGAGGGTCTCAAAATTTGTAAATCATTTAGATAACATTACTGAGATCTTTTTTACTTTGACATTAAAGAGTCTTTTTCTGTTGATCAGTATCTAAAATGTTACTTAATGATAAAGTGTAAAAACATCCAAGAGGGTGAATACATGCATACTAATCTGAGCCTTTCAACTTTATTACTGACTGTCAATGTGGTATAGTGGCTAAGGCACTGGTCCTCATATTTATACTGAAAGTAATTTTAATTTCAGTTTTTTTCTGTCAGCTCAGTGCCCATTGCACCATAAAATAATTACTGTTCACACTAACTGCAACAATTGAATTGAATTAGCAGGAGTTAAAACTATCAGTACAAGAATAGACTCAAGACTGGAGCCAGGAGTCAGCCCTCCTTTGACCAAAATAATGTCCTTAAACAAACTAAAACAAAAGAAAGCTTTGGTCCTAACAGAATAAATGGATGCCCCCTTCATTCCTGTGCAGAGCAGCTCTCTACAATGCTCCATTCCATATCTGATATGTCTTTGGATTTACAGCAAGTGCCTAGCCTATGGAAACAGGCAAATGCTTTTTCATTCGCAGACATTACACACCTAAAAGCATTAAGTCACTTCACACTGGTGGCCTTAATGTCTCATATCATGAAATTCTTTAAGAAGTTAAAAATAAAAGGCTACTTAACAAAACCCAGGTCAATCTGGACCCTTACCAATCCGCATACAGAGCAAAGAGGTGGGTGGAGATGCCATAGCAACCCTTCTAAATTTACTGTATGCACATTTGGAAGGATCAAAAAGCCATGCAAGATTTCTGTTTATCAGTTTCTTGTCAGCCTATAATGCAATCCAGCCCCATATTATAGTTGTTAAACAGATTGATCAATTCTGTTTGGACCTTGACTTGGATTTTTTAACTAACACAACATAAAGAGCAAGCATTAATGACTATGTTTCTGATAGCTTTAATACATCTATTGGGTCACCGCAGGGATGCTGCCTGTCACCTCTTTTGTTACAAGTGGCTGCAGGAATTCACAAAAGGACAGGCATTTCCTGAAATTTTCAGATGATTCTGTCATATTGAGTCTACTATAATATATCGAGGGCAGAGATGGATCTTTTTGTTCAGTGCTGTGATTGTTTTATAGCTTTTTATAGCTAAGTATTTCTAAGACAAATGGTGTGTCTGTAGATCACACTCAACTTTAATTAAAGGGGAGACTCCAGACATAGTGGAGCTCTACAACAATCACTGATAACAGGCTAAACTTTATTCTTAACACAGAACCAGTTAGTAAGAAGGGGCAAACTCAGCTTTTCTTACTTAGCAGACTAAATAGTTTTAAAATGGACAAAACCATAGTGACACTTTTCTCAAAGTCCTTTATTGAATCTGTTGTTACGTTTGCTTTGATATGTTGGTTTGGTGACCTCAGCATTAAGAATATAAACCATCTTAATGACATTATAAAAACTAGCAGTAAAAGTATTGGTGTGTGGCAGACCTCTATCACTGTACTGCATTAAAAACAGCCTAATGGATCAAGTTTATTTCTAATACCCTCACTACATCCATTTTGACAACAACTAAAATTTCTGTTTTCTCCTTATGTAGTTTGAGAAAATTTCTACTCATCCATTCAGAAACACAAGTAAGACATTGGGTCAGTGAATTAAGAGAGTCGGGGTCATCAGGCGCTATTGGTAAATACAGTTGTGTGTCTTTAGCATAGCTGTGGTAGCTCACATTATGCCTTGAGATAATCTGACCTAATGGAAGCATGTCAATTGAAAAGAGCAGTGGAGCCAGAAGAAATCCTTGTAGAACACCATATAGAATATCATGTGTCTTTGAAATTAAGTTACCACAGCCAACAAAGAATTTCCACCTGTTAAGTAAGACTCAAAACAATTTTAGACATTGCCAGAGCGACCCACCCACTGATTAAGGTGATTTATAAGAATATTGTGATCAATGGTATCAAATGCTGCCTCAGATCCAAGAGGATAAGAACAGATAAATGGCCTCTGTCTGCATTTACCCACAAGTCATTTACTACTTTAACGAGTGCAGTTTTTGTAATGTGATTTGTTATAAGTGATTATTACATTGTTAATAATCTTGGATGCCAGTGAAAATATGCTACCAGCTTTTAAATCATCGCGCTTATGACAATACAGAGGAAGACATCTAGGACATGCCCTCTAACAATCATGTATCACATCATAGCAATGATGATGCCAACGAATAAACAGATTTATCATACCCTACTATTTTCTAAGCCTGCTTAATCCTGAGCACAACCATATTATTGCATCTTTATATCATATCCCAATTCAAATATTATAAATTGTTCAAACTATAAAATTACAATCTTTACACTTTAAGTCCCGTGTGACTTGCTGAGTCTGAAGCATAAAGTATTGCTTTTTTTATGTAATAACTTAAATGTCTCTGCTAATTGATTTGTATTCCCTTATGATTAAAATGGTATAATGGTATAATATTTACTGCTTTCCTTTTTTGTCATAAATGTACCTTTTTTCCTCTTAATGTGCCCAACAACCTATCAAGTGATAAAATTCTGAAAAATTAATGTGCTTTTCCTGACATTTTTTAAAATAAATTTGGTACCAGCATAGGGTCTGCTTAGGTCCTGAAATATCTCCTGCTGCTTTCACAGGCACACCTTGTCATTCATTCAGGGTGGCACACACATATCAATAATTCAAACCCATTTCTGTCATGAATATGAATTTGAAAGGACACAACATGCAGACATTATATCAGTCTCTTCAGCATTTTGCAGTGAAAGGTATTATGAGCTAAGAGTAATGGAAGAGAAAGGAAAACCTAAACTGAACACCTAAAAAGTAGTTAATTTAAGTTAGATTAGTTTATTCACATTCATTACTTAATTTGGTCCCAGAGTGCAGAGAGAAAACTAATTTCACAAGGAAATAAACTCAAAAGAAAACAAATAAATTCTCAAAATTCCAAAAATGAGGAGGAGAACATCAAAACAAAACACTTAACCCAACATCACACTTTGACTATGATTTAGAATTTGCTCCAAAGGGGTAGAAGCCACAAATCAAATTCCCAACACATAATTCTCAAAAGAGACCGAGTGAAATGATTGCTAATGGTAACTCAAAGACTTGTATAAAGAGTAACAGACCAAATCGGAGAACAGTGACTGAAGACAAAAGATGTAGACTCAATGCCTCGGCAGTTACGCTGAGGCCGAGGAGCCCCTAAAAAGGGTCTCAGGTGTCTTTCTAAAGAGCAACAGGCCTACATGTGACTACGCCCAGTCTGAAGGGCTCTTCATTATTACAATGGCATTGTATTAAACTAACATAAAAAAGGGTAAGAATCACAAAATGCTTAACTAAAATAATAATTAAAAATGCAAATGGAAGTAAACACCAATGGAAAATGATACCAAGTTAAAAAAAGAGAAATAACACTAATAATTAATCAAGACAAAATTCATGGAACAGATCATAGCTTGATCCTAACAAAACGGACTTGTTAATAATGTGTGGTGGTGAGTGAAAAGGTGATGTGTTACGAAAAACAGCATGTGTTTTCAGTTAGGTTTTCTACTCACATCCCCAGAGACGTGCCGGTCACGTTAATTTTGTATTACAAAATGGCCTCTGTCACTGTGACTGCGTAAATGAGAGCACCAGATGATGGACTGACTTCCTGTCCTGGGTCTTCTTCTTTGCACTCACTGCTGCCAGGATAGGCCCCTGCCAACTGAGACCCTCAATTGGATTGATTTGGTTTGAGAAAGTCAGATTATGCTATTTTATGAAATTTGAAGCAATTTGTTCATTATTGACTCATCAATAATTCAGAGTACTCCCTGTTGTAAACATGACTTCTAGGGAAAGTCAACTGAAATAACTGCAGAAGAGCTCTTTACAAATGAGAGGCGAATTAAATTCAGAAGTTCAATAAAACACAGCAGACAACTTTTAATTTGTATGCACACCAATCAGCCACAACATTTAAACCAGCGACAGGTGACGGGAATGACATTGATTATCTGGTCAGTTCTTGAAGGTGATGTGCTGGAAGGAAGAAAGATGGGAAAGTTTTTAGTACCTACCAAAAGTGGTCAAAGAAAAGACAAACTGTGAACTAGGGGCAGCGCCATGGGTGCCCAAGGCTCATTGATGTGCATGTGGATTGAAGACTAGCCTGTCTGGTTTGATCCCACACAAGAGCCAATGTAGCACAAACTGCTCAAAAACGTAATGGTGGCCATGAGAGAAAGGTGTCAGAACATACAGTTCATCATAAATTCAGCTACATAGCCACAGACCAATCACAATACCCATGTTGGCCCCGTCCACCAATGAAAGTGCCTACAATGGGCACATGAGTGTCAGAACTGGACCATGGAGCAAAGAAAGAAGGTGGGCCGGTCTGATGTATCATGTTTTCTTTTAGATCATATGGATGGCTGGTGTGTGAGCATCATTTACCTGAGAAAAAGATGGTAGCAGGATGCACTATAGGAAGAAAGCAAGCCAGCAGAGGCAGTGTGATACTTTGAGCAATGACCTGGTATTCATGTGGGTGTTACTTTGAAATGTCCACCTACCTAAACCATGTTGTAGACCATGTACGCCCTTTCAAAAGACACATGGAAGCTTGTTTCGAGTTTGCAATAAAGCGCCTAAAGGACTTTCAGACTGTGAGGAACAAGGTTCAAGGTATGATGAAACCAAGATTACCGTTACGTCTGGAGGAGACCAAGCACCACTCAGCACCTATTCAATATCTTTTCAACAGTGAAGCATGGTGGTGGAAACGTGCTGTGGGATTGATTTTCAGTAGCATGGACCAGGAAACTAGAGTGTGTTGAGCGAAAGCTGAACAGAGTAAAAGTAAAAAGATATCTTTAATGAAAACCTGCTCCAGAGAACTTTGGACCTCAGTAGAACAATGACCCTCAGCACAAGCAAAGCCAACACAGTCCTCTGGAGCTCTGAGAATAATAATAATAATAATAATAATAATAATAATAATAATAATAATATATTTTATTTATGTAGTGCCTTCCCCATGCTCAAGAATTTCTTTGAGAGGCCCAGACAGTGCCCTTGAGCCTAAATGAACATCTCTGGAGAGACCTAAAAATAGCTGTCCAGTTATGGTCTCCATCCAGCCTCAGAGATATTGAGAGCTTCTTTGGAAAAGAATGGGAGAAAATCCCCAAATCTGGGTGTGAAGCTTGTTGTTTCATATCAAGGAGACTCCAGGCTTTACCCACTGCCAAATATGCTTTGGCTAAGTTCTGAGTACAGAGCCTGATTACTTGTGTCAACGTGATATTTTAGTTTAGTTTCATATTTAATACATTTACAAACATTTTTTAAGGCTGCAACATTACAAAATGTGAAAAAAGAGAAGGGGGTCTGAATAATTTCTGAATCCAATATATATACTGCATGTGTAATGAAAAAAACTATAACTGTAAAATTAGAAGGAAGCACAAAAATTTAGGTTGTTATGAGGAAACAAATATAACAACACCCAGAATAATGTCATGTTCCATAAATAATACAGTAGATGATTACATTTTAAAGACAATCTCATATATGCGCAAAATAAAATTAGCCAAGAAACCAAACATAAGAGAAATTTTCCTGTAACAGAGTAATTAGCAAATTTCTAATAATGGATAAAAATATTACTTGACAAAAAAAAGTAGCATGAGAGAAAATATCCAGGAATAAAAAATTATTACAAATATTGATTAAGAGACAAAACAATATTAAAAAGAAAAGGTAAAGTGAGTAATAGACAATTACTTATTAAGGAATACACTGAAATGATCCCCATGTAACTGGTAGATTTGAAAAAGCAACAAAAAAAAGTGTCAATCTTTTTAGACGTGAGTCAATTTTCGACTGGCTCCAAGATGATGATGGAGCCGTTTTTCAGTCAGGAGAACAGGAAGAGGTGGGTTCTGGTGATCAGAAACCAAAAGTGATGCCATTAGGAACGTAACTGTCAATCTCTGCTTATACTGATGAAGGAAATGAAAATGCATTAGGCAACAGCGCCAACACCTGGTTGGGAGGCAACTACAGTTATATGAGCCTTGAAGAGGGTATATATAGATATATATATATAGTCACACATGTGCATCTGAGGTTTGCCTTTCGGTCTCACCTTTGAAGGTAAGCATTACCTTCTGGGACACAAGGGGGTGCTAGTGCTAATGGTATCGTATCTTTTTTCCTCCCACAGATCTGAGGGCAACTGACTCCACCCCTTCAGGTTTATCTACTACAAAGCTAAGGCACTCCCAGAAAGGGGCATCTCAATCTGGAGAGAGCAGAATGAAAAAAGGAGCTCCCACCTAAGTTCTGACCACTCCAGAAAGTCTTGAATACTCTTGTTTATTTCTGTTTTTGCACTGCTATTATTTTATGCGCTTGTGTATATTTGAATGCTGTAAATATTAAAAGGGCGACCAGTTTGGTGTCTCAACATTTCCTCTGTGACCAGTGTATTCCCTTGGTTGATGACAATATATAAAAATTTAAAATATTTTAACTACCACATGGGAATTCCTAGATAATCTAAATACTGTATAAACCAAATTCACTTCTGTTGGAAAAGTAAACTCTTACTCGGAAAGGAAGAGAACTAAAAAGACTAATAGATTGAGTGTGTAGAGCAGGAAAAATCATGTTTCCCTGTGAGTGGATAGCACAATGGCAACATGGTTACTGCTGCTTCATTCTTTGTTTGAATCCCACACCTCATCATTTTCCGGACTTTGCATGTGTTTTCCTGCGGGTACTCCCGTTTTCCTCCCTCATTACAGATGACAAGAGTTTCTCGACAAGAGGGTTAGATTAACATGGAAGAAGCTGAGACTGAGACTGAGACTCATCTACTGATGTGCTACCATGATCCTTCTGTGTTGAAGTGGAAATGCTGAGTTTGTGCATAATGTTTGTGAGAGAATTAAATTTTCCTCCTTAAAACTTTAGTTTTTTCAGTTGCTTCTAAAGAGCCGTACAGGCATTTTTATAGCTTCTTTCCCTTTTTTTGCTTTTTTTTCTGAGTGCACAAGTACAAAGGTAGCCAAATGTTTGGAAGAGGAACTTGTTTTAAAACATGTAGCATTTGCATGATGCAGCACTCGGTCTCTTTTGAGAATTCATCATGATGCAATATGTGAATAAAATGTCAGGGCCCAGCACCTTCAAGAATCTCATGGTAGATAAAAGAAACATCTCAAAAAGTTCTTTAATGTATTCAGAATGGAGAATTTCTGCTTAGTACCAGAGTCTTTTTATTTTTGCACTGTAATGTTACAGTTTGCTCCTTGAATTATCAATGATTGTTTTTTTTTTCTTTCCTATGCTGCTTATGACTCCTGTCTGCCTGTATACTACCTATTTACCAAACCCCAGAATGCTATTTTAATTTATTGGTCTTATTCATCTCATAATAATTTAAGGCTTTAAAAACATGCCATTCTGACTTTTGCACACTCGACAGGTGGGAGCACAAGATGCCATGGTCCTTGGGGTCAGCATATTGGTGTAGTATAATGAAAAGGAAGTGGCAGTAGGCATGTTTATTCAACCTTTATTATTTGTACTGTAACTTCCCCTATTTTGTTTATCCTAGTTAATTTTCTTAATGAAAGCACTATTTATGTTCTTTTGTGGAGCCCTGCTATCGGGACTCTCTACTCCCACAATTAATTCTGAATCATTGGTCCACATGTGTTGATCTTTTATATTCTCATTTCTGAATTATTACAATTGTGAAGTGTTCCTGCTTTAGATGAAGTGTGATGAACGAAGGGATTTTAATACAACAGCAAATCCTCAAAGATCATTCAGCTCATATGACTCACCTGTAAAATGTGCACTAGAAGATGTTGTCAGCCTCGTTTTCTTATAAAGTCATTAGCCTTAAATCTGTACAACTTTGAAATGAAACACTTTGCAGGTATTTGAGAACAAGTGGACCAACAGTACTGGAGGAAATGTCATTGTATATTTTTTGGCAATTTCCAGAATGACCTAGCAAGTCCTTCTGAATAGACTGTAAAATATGCAAAAGTTTTTCCCATTTTGAATTTTCAGGGACGTTTATTCGCCTTTAGGCGCTTTGTTCCCCAGAAAGAGCACCAATATTATGTTGCAGGTTGTGGTGTTTCTTATCTGAAGAAGAATCCTAAGACTTTATGTCAGAAGCAATATACACTAATATGTACTGTACTAGTAAATATTTCAAAAGACTATTACTACATATCCAGGGAAAAAATATTTTAACATATCCCAGAGTTACTTCTGTTTAATGTGGCATATTAGTTTTTATTGTTATTGTATCATTAAGAATATTAGGAAGACTTTCTGGGTACTCTAATATGCTTTATGGTGCTTCGTCACCAGTATACCAGTGTTGCTCAGATGTTTTGGTTATTTCCTTCTTTAAGTCCTCAAATTTCACTCCAGATCCCCAATTGCCCCATTTCAATGAATGACAAGCATTTCAATTCCACCTCTCTATGTTGCCCTTGTATATTTCACTGTACTCTGTACATGTGACAATAATGACCCCATAAGAACCCTCTAAATGTCCTCTACTTTTCCCTGAACAGATCTTTCTCTAAATGTCATCCTTGATAACTTCACTCGCGTACCACCTGTTACTACCATAAACCTCTACTTCAATGAACACATTTCTTCAGCGACCCTGTCCTGTTGTTTAGTGTTACGTGTGGGCACCTAGGGGAAAGTTTAAGAGCTCTGGTAATTGCAATTCCCCGCCACTCCAGGTGCTGGCACTGTGCACTAATGCCTTTTCATGGCTATACCACCACTGACGTCACTTTCCGTGTCTGTCCACTTGGATCTGCCTCTTCACCCCAGAAGGACATCTGACTGGAAGATTAGCCATCTTAAGGCTGCTCATTTGGTAACTTGCGTCTGGAACGATGTTTCTGAAAATATTGCATCTTTTTGTGATTGGTTCACTTCAATTATACAGGGTCACCAGGATAATGCCCCAACTCTTTATCATGGTCTGTCTGTTATTTTACATTACATTCATAATTTCTTCAACTCATCCGGAATGTATAATTTTCCTTGTTACATTCATTCTGCTTCTCTCCTTTTCTGTCTAAAGTATCTTCTAAGATTCAGCTCAGGATTCTTGTGGTTCAATACCTGAGGCATCATGTCTTAAACTTACTTATACTCAGAAACCTGGGTAAGCCATTTTTCAATCGAAAGTTAAGATTTATAAAATGCAAACTTGGCATGAACAACTGACTTAATGTTACAGTGAATGCCTACACAGACTTTTTTGATCTTGGCATTTTAGTGACTCCAAGCAGCAGCACAATGAAGCTAACAGAATATTGTGTTTCATTGCGCATTTCAATGTTATGTCAGTCACATCCTGATGTTATTGAACTAATTATATTACAGTTGATTCAATCAACATAGCTCTCTTTAACGTTGGTAATAATGCCTAATGCATACGCTTAATGTTAATTGCCTTAGTGTGTCGAATATCTGCTTTGTCTATATAAAGGATATGATGTACAGTATGTGATGACAATGTTGGTAATGACAGTGTTAGCTGTTTTTGAGTATATCGCCAATGGCAGTCTATGCAAGGAGCACTTTTTAAAGATTACAATGATTTTTTGACACATGATGAGTAGTTTCTTAGCTGATTTAGACTTCTCAGAGTTGTTCTGTTGGAGTTGTTTACATCACACTAAAATCATGCAACCTATGATTTTTGTAGGTTTTAACAATCATAGGGTATTTTGAAGACAGGCGTTTTTGCGTGAACAGCCTAACTGGTCGGGAGTTGCACATTTATCCCTAGGCCGTGTTATGCCGTCCGTATGGGATGGTAAATTTAAGATGCTACCCACATACATCCAATTTCCCTACTGTCAGGGGGAGCAAACGAAGATCAGAAGGCAGTTTGCAGCAGTTGTTGACTTTCCTAATGTAATTTGCACAATTGAATGCAGACATGTAAGAAAGCACTTCCATTCAATCAATATACAATTTATATGTTATGCTTAAATGTGTCTGATTTACGTTGTTGCGAGATGTTCCAGCTTCATCCACAATTCCTTTATTTTATCAGATAGTTGTGAGAGAACTAATACCTCGTGTTAACATTCACTGAAGTTTCGTTTCCTCTCTTCTCTTGTGGTTTGTCGTCAAGATATTACTTAGGATCAAAGCCAAATTTATGTGATGATTGTGTCATCAATGTTCTAAAAAGGTGTTTTCACACCATATATATGGTTACTGGCAAGAGGTGATGTGGAGTAGCTAAAACAGTGTGCACAAGTACATAATTATAAGTTGATTAGAGATTTATGAAGGAACTTGGCATGAGATGTGGCGTATGTATGGTGTTATAAATCTGATTTTTCTTATGGGTGTACACCAATTTTGCATTTTTAAGCATAAGCCAAATTTTATTATGGGGCCTAAGCAAGGTTTTATACATGAGGCCCCTAGTCATTCCAAATACCCTTCATTAAGTGTTGGTCCTGTTTTGGTTTTCCTAATAACTGTCAGGCTCCTGCCAGAAAATTAAAAATACGTTCACTGGATCTCAGTGCCTATTTCCAAGCAGTTTAATGATCTTTACACTTTCACCCAAACTATCAGACCAGTCTAATGATGCTCTGTCTCTTCTTAAAGACTCAATTTATGAATTGCTAACAAACAGCATAACGACTGCCTAAGCCTGCCGCCACTCTACTCTGCCATGGACTTCTACAGATTTTTCAGATCCTATCCCCCCTCGATGAACTTTTTTTTGTAGATATTTTTTTTCCATTCACTCTTGGCACTAAATGCCATTTTACTATTTTCTGTAATCTCCCTAAATATGCATTCTCAATTGTTCTTGTTATCATTGCCATGCCTTGCCAAATATTCTGGTGTTGTATATGTATCTTTTTTGGCATATAAAATAATAAGAAAGAGCAGGAATCATTTAAACGATACTTTTTTGAATGTATAATTTGTAAATAAAAAATCATAATTCCAGTTAGCCAACAACCACTTATAAAGGCAAGCAATCAATTTGTCAACAGTCAGGTCAGATTTGATAGATCTGTTAATCAGTCTTTATTTTAAATAGCACCTTTCACAGTGGACACCGTTACTGAGTGCTTTACAGAGCAAACAAGAATACAATACAAAACAACACAAGACATCAATGTAAATTAAAATAAAATTAAACTAAAGGAAATCGCAGGGAAATAGTCAGACTGAAAATTAGTAGGCAATAAAATCAAATCTAAAGCAATTAAATGAATGCAAAATAAAATTAAGAGCTAACAGGCAGCACAGCAGAATCAACACTGGAATGATACTTTTAAAGAATTTTTTAAGCATATTGTCTGTAGCACTAGGGTGTTATACCGTGTTAGCCATTATGAATGTAGAGAAAAGTCAAGCAAAATGACACCTTTTATTGGCTAACTAAAAAGATTACAATATGCAAGCTTTCGAGGCAACTCAGGCCCCTTCTTCAGGCAAGATGTAATACAGAAACTGGAGTTCCCTGTGTTTATATACACACTAGGACAAGAAACAACAATGGTAAATATTTAAATGAGAAATCTTAAATGTAAAAATAGATTCCTTCAGGCTAGGGTTCATTTAACAAGAGAGAGAAGAACAATGTATGGTCAAGATCTTTGGATAAGATAACTGTCCAACAAAGTCTTTTGAAGTTTCTGATAAGTTTTTCAAAACAATGTGGGTCTATAGTCAGGTTGTCTGTCTCAGTCTGAGAGATGCAAACAATCCTCATATTTGGCCATAAAACTCTTGTCTCTATTCAAACCATGTTATAATGTATTAAATTTTAGCATGAATTTAACTTCCCATTCTTTTCTCTCTTACTGTGTTCTGAAGTTGCCCATAAGCACTGTGACTTTAAAGTCCCTCTCACTGTGTCCATGGCTGTTGAAGTGGGCCACTACAGGAACATCTGTGTTGCCACGTTTGATGTGGAACCTGTGTAAATTCATTCTCTGGTGGAGTGTTTGTCCACTTTCTCCCACATAGAGTGCAGTGTCAGGACATTTCATACAGAGAATTAGGTAGACCACATTAGATGATCTGCAGGAAAATTAGGAGACCCAGGTTCACTTCCCGGGTCCTCCTTGCGTGGAATTTGCATGTTCTCCCCGTGTCTGTGTAGATTTCCTCCGGGTACTCTGGTTTCCTCCCACAGTCCAAAGACATGCAGGTTAGGTGCGTTGGCAATCCTAAATTGTCCCTAGTGTGTGTGTGTGTGTGCCCTGCGGTGGACTGGTGCCCTGCCTGGGGTTTGTTTCCTGCCTTGCGCCCTGTGTTGGCTGGGATTGGCTCCAGCAGACCCCTGTGACCCTGTAGTTAGGATATAGCAGGTTGGATAATGGATGGATGGATGGAACATGGTTTGAATAGAGACAAGAGTTTTATGGCCAGATATGAGGATTGTTTGCATCTCTCAGACTGACACAGACAACCTGACTACAGACCCATATTGTTTTGAAAAGCTCATCAGAAACTTTTTTGGACAGTTATCTTATCCAAAGATCTTGACCATACATTGTTCTTCTATCACTTGTTAAATAGACCCTAGCCTTAAGGAATCTACTAATTTTTTACATTTAAGATTACTCACTTAAAGATTTACCAATGTTGTTTCTTGTCCTAGTGTGTATATAAACACAGGGAACTCCAGTCTCTGTATTACATCTTGCCTGAAGAAATGGCCTGAGTTGCCTCGAAAGCTTGCATATTTTAATCTTTTTAGTTAGCCAATAAAAGGTATCATTTTGCTTGACTTCTTAAGAATATTGTTAAACACAGAAAAAAAAGATCTAAGATGCGAAACAGTAAAGGTGAGTTTCAGGCAGGATCTGAATATTTTGGTAAATGGGGTCTCATAAACTGCTCCTGGGGAAACGGTGAGCGCCTGCCTGCCGATTGGTCTGACTGCATGAATTATTTCAAAGCCCTTAACCTGCAGTTGCTCCATCCTGGGTATGACATTAAACTGCACCCAGCCATGCAGGAAAAACTTGAGGGTTGGTGGCAGGACTGGCACTCCAGCCACTCTAAGATACCTCACATTGTTCCAGTGTGGTGCTGAGGTGTCACCAGTTGCAGTCGGCCCCAATCTGGGTGGTCCGTTGTGTGGTGGCGGTATCAGTGCATGCGCCCAACCTTGGTCAAACTGGATGGATTTTATTTGGGGAAAAGTCACGAAAGGAATGAAGAAAAAAGGCACAACATTATGTACCACGAACCACATTTTTATGGAAAGACAGAGGACTGTGGGATAAAGTGTAATGCTTACAAATTATGTGGGCTCCACGTTAAATATGTTACTAATAAGACTCGAACCAGGCTTGACTGATAAGGGGTGGAGATGTTCACACAGTTGCAGGTCTATCTGGTCAGATCTGACAATTAAATATTTTAATCAGATTTAAAAAAAAAAGTGTCAAGTGTTGCATTTTCTTTAGCCCATTTCTTATCTTGTTCTTAGAATGCAAATATAGCTTATCTGTATTGACCCCAAATTATTCTACTTCTGACTAAGTTTTTTCAAAACCTGACAAGAACTAATCAAAAATATTTTAGAATAAGCATTTAAATTGAGAAAGTGGATTCTCCCCCCTCTTTTTTTATTCTATTTTTTTTTCATTTATTAATTTATCTATTTACTTATTTTTACCAGTTTTAAGTTTTACTTTGCTGGCCTAGTTCTATTTCTCATAGGTGGGGGTTGATTTGTTTCTAACCTAGTTTTGTTAAACTTGACTTACTTGTATGGAATGTCATTTGATTTTAACACAATGAACACAATGCTTAAAAAAATAAAAAACAAAAAAATAAAAATAACAACAATTCTACACATCAAGTTACTCCCCATAGTTGAGGTCTATCAGGAGAAACATGAATTCTCTAACAGGCTTGTAAGAAATGACAAGCTTTGTTTCCATGCACAGATATTTGACAAATCATGAGAGTTTTCCAAGCCTGGGCATTTATAGACTTTCAAACATCACATATACTGGAATGTCTTGCAAGTAGTTTGGTGACAGTATGATGGGCTAAAGTTTCTCCTGTGTACCATTATGTCCCTG
This sequence comes from Polypterus bichir lapradei, assembly GCA_026402145.1. Classification (NCBI taxonomy): domain Eukaryota; kingdom Metazoa; phylum Chordata; class Cladistia; order Polypteriformes; family Polypteridae; genus Polypterus; species Polypterus bichir. The sequence goes on along the minus strand of JANRMT010062854.1, from coordinate 19,143,998 downwards.
TATTTTCATTGGAAGAGTTGTGTAACTTGATTTCATTAATAATGAATTTTGGAATCCATGAAGGTTATGTCTTGTTTGTAGTTTTTATGAACTATACAGCTCAGTTGTTTTGATAGTGGCGTCCATCTTGTTTTGCAGACAATGTTATCCTTCTTGCCTTATCTCAATGTGATCTCCAGGGAATGAGTCAGCATCTCCATGTATAAGTTCATGGTTCTTTATTGGAAAAGAACAGAGTTGCTTCCTCCAGTTGCTCTTTAGAGGTCTTTAAGTATTTTATGGACTTCTTCACAAGTAGAGATAGGAGAGAACAGGATACCAATTAAACTTGCATAACTGCTTGGTACCTATAAAGTCATAAGAATCTGTGGTTGCATAAAATTTATTTATTTTCCGATATATGCTGCAATTGTCAACAATGAAGTAAGTGCAGTGACTGATAGAGCAATATCACTATTACATTTGGTCAAAATAAGAGTTCCCAAAGTTTGGTGGTCCTACTGTCTATCAGATGACAAGAAGCATGGCAATCCAAGAGAACCTCTGAATCAAAAATGCCATACATTCATCCAACATCTCTGATTATGTGTCTTTCCATTGACAGGAATAACCTATTGAACATCTTGGGAGGTGCCTGCAGTGCTTAGATTGCCCTCAATGTCTATAACATGCATTATTCAACTATAAGCCTCTTCATCACTAAGGAGTCTCTGGCTGGACATCCTCAAGAAACAAGAACAAAGCTATTTTTGTACTAACAAGGCATTGCACGCTGTCAGGTCAACTCAGTTTATAAGAACTGTAAAAAAGTCAATGTTTCAACGCATATAACAGATCTAAAGTCCAAGACTCATATCCTGCCACCTTTTATACTGAGAATATTTAAAATGTGGAAATCACACACATAGCAGACACAATCCAAAGCATAACACTGATTATGTTGGTGTTGGTCTGTGTTAAGGATGCTTCCTAGGTGCCTCCTTACCTGACACATTTCACTGGGAATAGACCACATGATAAATCCAGGTCAAGCTAAAGGAATTATACGTCACAGCTGTCTTGGAATCTCTGGAAAGAATTTGAATCTTTTCTTAGTGAAAGAGAAATCTGGAATGCCCTGCTCATCTTGTGATCATCGCCAAAACAAAAAGTCTTGAAAATGGATATGTGAATTGTTCGGGCATTGTCTACTTTCTTTTGTAATTGAAGCTCAAATGCATTTTATATATAAAAATTTATTTAGAAGAATTTAGAGGACTTTTTAAATGCTACAATAGATCTAAAAATAATAAATCACAGTAGTTTGCTAAGAGGTTAATATTAGTTGCGATTTCACACCTTTTATTCTCATAACAGAAACAAGAAAAAAAAATTATATTAGAATACTTCACTAAAACATGCACTATTTAAAAATAAAATTAGTGCTTTTTAACATGTGCTACACATAGATGTCTTTAAAACATAAAATACTGCTATTTAAGATGCACTTTGAATGTTCTCACATTACCTGCAACATTTTAGCTTTGTGAGGAGTTGGGAAGTTTTCTGTTTATTTACTGTTTCATAACTGAGTATAAAATTTATAAACACTCAGCATGCAACTGAACAAAAAAGGAAACTCATGTAGGCATAGAGAAAAGTCTTCAAGTTTTGTTCAACATACACAATTGGTCACCATACAACTATAATCAATTCATAAGCTCTTCCCACAATTCTTAAAGTATCGAACTTCGTTTTTACTCTCTTGCTGTGCAACTCTCAGTCTGTTGTGGTCTCTCTTAGGGTGAAGGAGGGGCTTTAAGAGAATTGCATGATCCTCCTTGGCTTCCTGTTCCAGTTCCTTGTCCTACCCACTAAAAAAGCAAAAAGAGATTTGTGTTAACATTTTTTAAACAAACCACAGAAATGAACATACATGAGGATTGCTTAAATGCCAACAGTTTATGTTTATTTTCAGTATAGAGGCAGAAAGTGATGTTTGTGGCATTTAAGGAGAAAGAAAAGATTGATTTCCTCTTTAATTTTAATGTGTATACTTTAGTAAACAATAAAAGGGGCAGAGTAAGCCAAGGTTGGGCAACTATCTATGGCCAGTTCTATAAGACCACATATTCACTTACTGGGTTCCTCACTCACCACCACTGTGTTAGTTTTATATTATACTAGCTGTCTCCCGCAGCTCCGCTCACGTAATAATGAAACAGGACAGTGAGAAGGGCCCCACCCGGCTCCCCACTCCTGACGTTATGCTTCTCTCTCCCCTCGGCCCGCACCCTCTGTCTCGGATTGATGCGAATACATCGCTCCTGCAAGTGAACTATGATTCTTAGCGCGATGACGGAATGTTCAAGCAACTTATAGGAAAAAACCTGATCTAAATCTGTTAAGTAGTTCTCTCGCGGACAAACATTCATACAGACAGACAGGTAGACGTTGGATTTTATATAGAGAGAGATTTAGAAATGAATTCACTGAACTTTTTGCTAACAATGACTCTTAAAAAAAGTGTATAGTTAGGTTATTTTTTTAAAACTTGGCAACCAGTAGGTCAATCAGTTAGGTAAAACCTTTCTGATAAGGCAAAATAAGAATTGTAGTGAGGTGAAATGAATGTTTTAATTGGGGACCTGAAAATTGCAACCAAGCAAAGCCTTTAATTTTTTCCACCAATTTAACCACATAAGAAATATTGAAACTATTCAATACATTTAAGCTAATTCATATAGGTGATAGCTAAGCTGTCCCATACTTCTTAAAGGTTGTCAAGGTTTCAGCTTAAATTAGCTGATTTGATCATTTGTTTCAGATTTCCACAGCTCTTTGTGTTAAGGTCTTTGTGGTTTCAATTTTAATTGCACTTCTCCTTAATTTCCACCAGTGTCCTCGAGTATGCGATTTCCTGTTTAGCTGAGAGTATTCTGCAGAATCCATTTTATTAATGCCATTGTAAATTTTCAAATTCCAATGCAATCTCCCCATGGTAGTTGAACATTCTGTGCCTGTCAGTCTAAGACACATCCTTAAGTCCTGGGGCCTCATGTATAACAACGTGCATAGAATTCATACTAAAAATGGCGTACGGACAAAAGTGGAAATGTGCATACGCACAAAAAACCCAGATGAATAAATCTGTGCATATGGCAAGTTTCATGCACTTTCACTTTATAAACTAATGTAAAATTTAACACACATGCACACGCACACTGCCCTACACTGACTCCTCCCAGAATTTTGCATATTTTAATATGCAAATCAATGTAAATATCACCTTCAATTCAGTGTATGGTTAAAAAACAATGGAAAAGGTATGTGAAAAAAGAAGAATTTCAGTGATTGTGAAGTGGAGGCAAGGAAAACCATACTACTTGTTGGCTTACACAGTGCTATAAGCAACAAAAGTATGGCAGAGACACTCCAAAGTTCCAGTTCAGAAAGTCGCACAGTACTTGAAATAAAAAAAAAGTGGTCAGATAGCACAGTCGATGCGAAAAGGCGAGTCACAGCTCACTGTCTGTTTATTCTGTTATAATATTACAAAAGCTGACCCCTATGCGATTCTTAGGCGGTGATGGTGCTGCTGTGCCAAGCACATCTTCAGGCGCTGGCTGTTCACACACCTCTGCCTCAGGAAACCGCTGGGAAGCCATCTGGCTATGTGCTGATGGTCGCTGTTTGGGAGTCAGAAAATGCAATAGAGGATGCTGTAAGAGATGTGGCCAATGAACTAAGGAATATAAGGGCTATACTATGTGATACTGACCACAAATTAAATGAATTGGTTAAAAAATAAATGCTGCATCTGATTACCTGTTTTTACATTCCGCTAATTACATTCAAATGAAGTTGTAATGCTGTCCGACTTGGCTGATCATTTGGTGGGCCTGGGTCAGGTTCATCATAGCGCATCTCTTCAGGTACATGCTTGCACACTGCGACACACTTTCTGTGGACTATAGAGCAGCACATTAATAGAGTGGAAATGCTTTCTATTTACATAAGCAAATTAATTCTCTGAAGGTGCCTTTATAGCGTAGCAACGGCACTGAGTGCCACAACGGATTGATTCTCTGCTCTTTACTTTGAGGTGACTCACTATCCTTAAAAGGACTGCTTGCCTTTTGCTGCACTAGTTAGAAAAAGCACCTGAAACTGTGCAGAGCTGCCATTTTTATAGGTTTTCCAGCTATATATGATGTAATGCCAGCTCATTCTTTGGTGATTCATCCCTGGCTGATAACTAGTCCAGCGCTGTTATAATAACAATTTGCGTGTAGCTGCCCACTCCAATTACATTTGGAAAACTGGACGTTGCTGCAAATTGAGCTTTTATGTTTTCCAGTTCAACCACAGTGTAAGGAAATTTTAAATATCTGGATGATAAGCGGATAATACCATCCTATACAGCTGGCATGGTGTGTGATATTTGTGAAATAACTGATCGTCAGCAAGTTCACGTTGAAAAACTCCTGTGGCTAAAAACCTGAGAGTGGGCAGTATTTTCAAAAGAGCAGGTAGAACACCATAACTCAAAGCCTTTGTAAAGCTGGTGCTAGTTCAGCACAACGCTCCAAGAGTATGGCTCTTAGAAATCAAAATTGACATAAATGCCAGTCATCATCATCTGTAAATACGCTTTCTCTTTTAATTCTTCCAGTTGCAATGTCTTCTATTAACACTAAAGCAGCCTTGGTAATTGGGATAGTTTGGTCATTCTGTGAACAATTACATTGTTACAGAATGATTACAATCAAGTTAATTAAATTTGTAAATGATATGCAATTAATTTTGGTATATTTGATAAAATCCACATCATAGATGTGAATCTAAAAACAAAAGCAGACCACCGAAACAGTAGCATTGCTTTGACACTGGGTGCTACCAGTTTGCAAAACCAAGCAAAATAATGGGAACTCTGCCATGGAAATGTGCATGGCTTTACGCCAAATTTAGTTTTTATATATCCCGAAGTGAGCGTGGAAACAGGCGTACGCAACATTTTTGTTCGTACACACCATTTATACATGAGTCTCTTCGTCTCTCTCCTCTGTACAACTTCAAGTGCTGCTGTGTATTTTACATAATGTGGTGACCAGAATTGCACCCAATAATTTAATAATGCATTACATATTCTGACCATAATGTGTCTTGATTTATATTCACAAGTTTTAGAAGTATAACCTAGTATTTCATTTGCCCTTTTCATTGCTTCCTCACCTTGCTTAGGAGATGAGAATACTGCATCAACTTAAAGTATAGTATAAATGCAACCTAACTTTTAGGGCCGGCTTGTGGTGTCAGTATAGTAGCCTGACCTACACAATGAAGACAAAAGAACATTCCAAGCAACTTTGTGAAAAAATGATTAAAAAACACTAGCCAGGGAATGGAGACAAGAAAATAATTAGGGGAGTTAAAAAATTTAATGATTTACACAAATGGTCTATAAATTAGGGGTTTTTTGGGTCTAAAGGGCCAAAAACCTTGATGTCTTGCATAATTAGAGATGAACGAAACATTATATGTGGAGGTTTTGTTATGTGTCAGTAGGTACTGATGACATCATTTCCCGTGATCCCACTATATAACCACCATGTCTGCCTGTTTGCAGTTTTCTTTATTATGGACTGATTTGTATCATATGAACCACCATTTTGCTACAACTTTGGCAGCCAATTGCAAGTATATGGGTGGCTGCCCCCAAACCTCTTTTTCTGTGTTGTGTGGATCATTTACAATGGAAATCCTGGAAGAAAACCAGATGTAATCTCCAATAAACCTGTAGTTTTGGAGATTTGTTTTCCAGCAAGACTAGAACCCCAAGCATAAAGCCAAAGTTACACAAGAATGGCTGAAAAACAACAATCTTAATGTCCTGGGGCCTCATGTATAAACGATGCGTACGCAGAGAAATGTTGCATAAGAACGTTTCCATGTTCAAATCGCGATGTATAAAACCTAAACTTGCCGTAAAGCCACGCACATTTCCACGGTAGCTCATACCCTGTTGTACGCAAGTTCTACGCTCGGTTTTGCAGGCTGCCGGCTCCCAGTGTCAAAGCAGTGCTGCTGTTCCTGTGTGGTTTATCTTTCTTTTTCAGATCCACATCCCTGATGTGGCTTTATAAATACACTGAAATTAACTGCATATTGCTTATTAGTTTAATGCATCTGATTGTAATTAACCTGTAACAATATAATGGTCCACAGAATGGTCAAACTATTCCAAATACCATAACTGCTTTAGCATTGTTACTCTCACTGCACTTTCTTCTTCTTCTTTCAGCTGCTCACGTTAGGGGTTGCCACATCGGATCAGCTTTTTCCATATTACTCTCACTGCACCACTCAGAGTATTTATATCACTGTATCTGAGTGTGAATCACAGCTGTACAGCAGCTGATTGGAAAGAGAATTATCAGTATACAGCATCAAGCACAAGCTGCCTCAGCCATTCGCTATTTGAACTGCTCTCATCCGACAAACGCTTTAGAGTCTTTCCCGTACTGACCTTGTGGTTCAGAAACAGTTTCATCCCAAGAACTATAAACGCACTCAATCAGTCCATCAAGTGCTCCTTGTAGAACTGTCTGTACTTATAAGTACAATCACCTCACTGTAAACTTGCAATACAGTTATAATATTGCACAACCCGAGCCACTTTATAAAGAGCGAATTTACATATGATGACGATATCATTTTTAAGATGAAATGCAGCAAAATATGTTATTAAATTATACAGATAAAACTTTAACTACACAGTGCCGCAGCGCTAGCCAGGAGCTGGAACTTCGTTCACGGTTTGTTCCTGCCTCCCGCTGTATTCTTGCTGTGGCTGGCGTGACACTGGAAGGATAGATGGAGAGAATAATTAAAAATTACGAAGATATTTCAATGTTCCTTAAAAGTTTTGAAGAATTGGTTTTCTAAACTTACTCTATTACAGAGCTGATTGTGTGGCGATTGGGTATTTGCAGAAAGAAAAGTAAGGACAGGAATTGGGGGTTAGTATGTTTGAAAGAGACAGTACTGCTGCAATAAAGTATTTCATCGAAGGTCATGCATGGCGCAGCAAGCATCTTGCGTGAGACATGAACAATCACTGCGCCACCTTGTTCCCATGTTTAATAACATGCTTTAACTCCTATCATCATGAAAATGATATCACGTATACTTCTCAGTATTTTAATTATTCAGAGACCTGTAATATTACGAATGTAATGGATTCTATGTTCTGTCGGAGGAAGAGAAAGCCCGGAAGCACGTAGTGATTCACACATATAGAAGATCAAATACAAAATAAAGCATTTAATGTGCTACTTTAGTTATGATGGGATTTGAGAAACTAGTAAATTGATCGATTTCAAGATGAACTTTATGATGTTCTACTTTAAAGACAAAATAAACTATGTGATTAAAGTGGAAATTTTGAGATTAAAGTTGACATTTCGTGCTTTTTCCCCACTGTGTGCCTTTTTTTTTCTCTGTACCCTAATAAGCTTTCATATGACACTCAGACAGTAGGCTATGACTCGCCTTTTCACGGTGACTTTGATATGTGACAACTTCTTTTTTATTTCAGGCACTGTGCAACTTCGTGAATTTGAGCTTTTGAGTTTCTCCGACACGCGATCAACTTCCTTTTGTTGTTTATACCACTGTTTAAACCAACAAATAGTCAGTTTTTCCTTGCCTCCACTTGTTCTTCTGTTTTCCCTCGTACTTTTGCCATTATCTTTTCACAGAAGGTTGATCTTAAGGGCTATTTATATTGATTTGCATATTCAAAGAGGCGTAATTCTAGGAGGAGACAGGGCGAGACAGCGGGCGTGTGCACGTGCGTTACTTTCAATGCTGACCGGGATTTATGTAGCAGAAGAACATGGAAGTTGGTGAACGCACAGATTTATGCATATGGATTTTTTTGTGCTTAAGTACATTTCCTCTTTTGTGCTTACGTCATGTTATAGTGCGAATTCTACGCACGGCGTTATGCATGAGGCCCTTGGAGTGGCCAAGTCAGAGTTCAGATCTCAATCCAATTTGTGGGTGCCAGATAATATAAGAGATTCCCCTTTAATCTAAGCTTTTAAATCGAAGGTGAAGACTTACTACTTTAGTCTAGCATACACTGATTAGAGCTGACGATTAGCTGTACATACTGCATTTCTATTTGGTAATTATTAGTACAGAAAAATAAGTATAATATTTATAAACCATTACTAACCCTTCTCTATTTTGTTTCCCTTCTCAGTATCTGAATATGGCACTTGGTGCCATTGCTCTCATGTGTGGAAAAGTCGCCTCAGATTAAGAAAAGATTCTCTCTTCTGATTAGACGGTCAGCTCAGACTCCACTATAGAAAACCTAGGAGCAACAAGTTGGCCGATGGTCCCAGATCTGGGCCTTTGTTATTGACCTTTTATTTTATAATTTTAATCTCCTCCTTAGTCAATTAATTGACTCCTTAGTTAAATAATGGGCAGATATTGTTGTTTTCCATTTATGTTTAACTAGCAAAATACCCGCGCTTCGCAGCGGAGAAGTAGTGTGTTAAAGAAGCAATGAAAAAGAAAAGGAAACATTTTGAAAATAACGTAACATGATTGTCAATGTAATTGTTTTGTCACTGTTGTGAGTGATGAGTGTTGCTGTCATATATATA
>JANRMT010062854.1:19047087-19134935 GCA_026402145.1 Polypterus bichir lapradei | reverse complement strand
AAGCTAGACTTGATTAACGCGGTAAGTGTTCGGCAAGGCAGCTGAAGCGCTGCATTATGGGATCTGTAGTTTATTGTGTTACCAGCGCTTCATATACCCGGGCCATTAATAACAATAATACAGTATATAAAATGATCTCGCGGGCCGGATATAATTACACGCCGGGCCGGATGTGGCCCGTGGCCCTTGAGTTTGACACATATGGACTAAATAGAACTTGAAAAGATATATTTTTTCGTACATCGAGCCCGCGTGCTAATGTGGTTTTGCCTGCATGCCTCAATAAGTGACCCTCCCCTCGCTCTTACTTTTTTACCGTTCATCTAATGAATACACTGAGTATGGCTTTACCAAAACAATCATTGATTGCGAATAAAGTATTCATTATTCGAGTATGTAGATCGGGGTATATATATACATATATATATATACCCGCGTATCGCAGCGGAGACGTAGTGTGTTAAAGAAGCTATGAAAAAGATTTGTTTCTTACTGCATCAATAAACAGCTCGTCTTCTTCTTTATCTGAGACCTGACACACTGCATGCACGGGTTTTTTTTTAACACTGTCTTCCTTTAGCGGGACATTCACTTTTTCAACCGTGTGCTTTGTTTCTGCAGTAGCTGCAGTTATGAATAATATGTTTGTATGTATCAGACGCTTCATATTTTTTTGCTGCCTTTTCAATTGTGTAATTCGGTTTTTGTTCAGCGCTCTTCAGAACTGTTGCTTTTTGTCTGTGCACTGCGTCAGTTCACGTAAGCCGCTCGGTGTACATGCATCGAAGTTTCCCAGCTGTGCTGCTGCCATGTCGTGCTATGTCCATGGCTGTATCTTGCTACCGAAGTCCCGGTACTTAAAACTTTCTCTCGCAGTATCGCTGAGTTTGTGCCAAACACCACCCTGACCATCTCATCTTCCTCTGCATAAGCACAGTCCTTCACCCGTGAATATTTACCCGTGGCAGTTTGCTATTGGATTGCCGCTGACGGACGGCCTTATATGGGCAGGCACTAAATTACAAACGCCAGCGGCAGCCTGTCTATGAACTTAATTTAATGTGTAGGTTTACACTGTGCTTTGTTTCCGAAGTAGCAGAACTCATGAATATGGTTGTATATGTCACTCGCTCGCTTCTTATTGTTTCGCTGCCTTCTCAATTATATAATGCATTTTCTTCAGTGCTTTTTGGGCCTCTTCCTGGTTTTCTACCTACTGCGTGATTACGTGGGAGGCGTGATGATGTCAGACGAAACTCCACCCCCACGGGTTTCAAGCTCATCTCCATTACAGTAAATGGAGAAAAACAGCTTCCAGTTATGACCATTACGCGTAGAATTTCAAAATGAAACCTGCCCAACTTTTGTAAGGAAGCTTTAAGGAATAAGCCTGCCAAATTTCAGCCTTCTACCTACACGGGAAGTTGGAGAATTAGTGATGAGTCAGTCAGTCAGTCAGTGAGTGAGGGCTTTGCCTTTTATTAGTATAGATCAGTTTTTACCTTGTTCTGTGTGTTTTAACAAATCTGAACTGTGTACCAGTTCTGTATTTAGTAATCTGGATAATCTATACTTGTATTTTAACTGAGAATTGTTCACTGTGCTCTGCGCCTGCACACAGCGAAGAGCGCTTTAAAAATAATAAGTTGAATTGTATTGTATTGGCTGAATGTGAAAAAGGCTGTTTACTCATGATCCCCATGTAACCTGACAGTGTCTAGATGTGCCTAGTGTGTCTAGAAGCTGAAGGAGATCTCTCCACACAGTCTCAAGGCTGTCATGGCTGCAGAAGGTACTGTATATCTACTCAATACTTACTTGAATGGGGTAAATACTTAATGTGATCAATTATTTTTTTTTTATATTTGTAATTAATTTAGATCACTTTGGAAAGGCCTGTTTTCACTTTGATTTTAAAGAGTCTATTTCTGTTAGTTAGTGTCAAAAAAGCCAAATAAAATCCACTCTGATTTAATGTTGTATAACAATAAAATATCAAAACTTTTAACACTCTTTATAGGTACTGTAAATGTCTTCTTTAAGTTCAAGCACAAAGCAAGGAGTGGAGATTGAAATCATTTAAAGTAAAATGCCTTGCTCACTTTGGTCATTTTAAGGACGTCCCCCACGTCAGTTTTTAAATAGCATTTTATTGGTGCTCACCCATTTCATATGCTATCCTTTACTTCACTCTTAATGGCACTGTATGAGAGGACTGAATAATCTATTGGTGCACCACAGACTGCATATTTCAGAAATCCTTGAGAAAATGCTGAATGACTTGTTCTTATCACCTTGGCTGGCTGCATATTCAGGTAACAAAACATTTTCTCAAGTCTCAGCAAGGCAGTTCTAAAATGGTGGGTGGTGAAAACATCACCATGCATCACTAGCAGGATGTCAAGTGACTGCCAAATTTGAGAAAAAAAATAATGAATTGAGAAAGACTGTGATTAAGCAAAAACACTTTTTTATCCTCAGACTATAGCACATTCATGCGCTCACTTCCTGAACTTCATTAATCCAACTCAGAGTCACAGGGACCCTGAGACTATCCCAACATTACTGCTTTCAAGGCAGGCACAAGGCATGCATGGGATCACAGTCCATTACACAACTATAATATATTGGTTAAAACAATTATGTCTGTATGTGTGTTCTTTAGTAGAACATATGCTGGCAAATTAATTTAAAGGACTGAATTTTACAGTATATGTATGTTTTTTGAAATAATGCTGCCTATAAAGCTTGGACCCTGAGGTGCCATATTTCTGTTTCTGTATCAAAACAGACCTACTGATACTGATGAAGGATAAGACACCTTTGTGTATTGACCTCTAATGACCACCTCAATGATTCTTTTGATTTGCTCACAAAGAATAACCTCCTAATACCCCTGCCACTCACTAAAATAACCTGTCAATCAGTCTTTCTTACAGAACATAGCATGTCCTCACTATTAAAGCTTTGTTTGTGTGGAATTATTTCCAGATACGTCATCTGAAATGCTGGTTTTTGATATTCTCAGACACTTCGAGAATTTCAGTGTGTGTCTCTAAGGATACTCCTCGGGTACTCTGCTTTTCATCCCCATAATATCAGTTCTATGTTAATCGATGACTCTGAGTTAGCCCATTATAGTGGTGCTGGGATGGGTTCCATTTCTCACAACCTTGAACTGAATGAAGTGAATTTGACAAAAGACAGGTGGGCTTGGATTCAGGTTAAATGAGTCTATGCTAACTTGGTTTTGTGTAATATTTGTATACCTTTATAACAATTAATTCAAGCACACACCGAGAAATAAGCAAGAACATTTTTTTTAATATTGATTTAAATATTATTACACTGATAACATTCTAAAAAGTGTTGCTTTCTAGTCAAGTGACTTTTTACTATGCTGTGTGCATTTGTTCACTTGGAAAAAAAACAAAAAAACACAGATCACCATAATATCTATTAGAATATTTTTTCTATGTTTTGATTTGCTTTGCAAAATAATTACATTTTCTCATTATCAAATAGACTCTCGCTTAATGGGATTTACAATTATGTTTAATTCATTTTGCTCATTCACTCCACAAATGGAAATAAAAAAAAAAAAAAATCTCGCCAATAACATGTCTGGAGATAAAAGCAATGGTTATGAGGTTTTTGTCTGTTAAAATCAATTTGTTGGAGCCAATATTTCAATAATTAGCCAGGAATTTATGCAACAGTCTACATCTATTGTTCAATTTATCATATATTTGTGTTTTGGTTCACAGGAACACAAATTAATTACCGGTTGCAGCTGCATTACCCCTCTTATATGACTCCTTCCATATTTTTTTTTTGTGGCATGATATTTTCACCTGGTAAATTTCCAAAAACAGTTGGTCCCAGTTGTAGTGCCAAGGGACAATCAGATGTATCAGAAGCATTATATAAGTAGCTGAGTACTTTTCTGTATACAACATTTTTTTTCTAGGTGCTAATATTATTAGTCACTGGAGCTCCTTACTACATGCTACACACAGTTGCACATAAGGAAAGCTTTCCTGTCGTAGATCAATTCTTCATTTTCCAGTGACTTGGAATTTGTTGATGGTCATTGCGAAACATAATTTTAAAGGAAACTGTGTTCTTCTGAATTATATGTAATTAGTCAAAATAATGAGAATTTTGGGGTCTAAATATAATTTAACCCTGTAGCAGACCCTGTAAAAGTGGCAGTTTCAGTCACATTTGAATGTAATGCTTTGATCTATAAGTTCATACCGTTAAATGTTTTGAAAGGTTTAGATCAAAACCAATATACACTTATTACATACAGTATTGTTGTCTTCAGGCTGTACATTTATGTGTCCAAAGGAATAAACTGAATGTTTTAAGCATTGTACAGATAAGAAATAATACTATGTACAGTGTCCATTTCCTCTATGTTCTGTCCTTAGGGGACCTCGTTAATAAGCTGTGGAAGTGTTTAAACTGACCAAGACATGCCAGCTTCTGTTGTGCCCAGGGTTTGAAGTAAGTTGGTACACAGTATTGGCAGTTCTCTGTTTGTGCTCTGCGAACTGGAGCATGGTGGCACATCATGGTCTGATCTCCAGGGGTCTATGGGGGCACCCCAGTTCTCAGGAAATATTGTAAGCCACCCCTTCAAATGCCCATTCTTTGAAGCTTATGTATATAAGAGTGCTCAGCAATCCAATCCAGCTTGACTCTGTATGTATTTCATACAACATGGTGAGGAGTAAGAATAAGCTGACAGAATGGGGAATACTGTGTGTACCTAAGGAGGCCACTTACTAATCACATCTTCTTCGAGTGTTGCCTAACTTTTCTTATTCTATTTCCATACAACCGGCCACCTCATCTCTTTTTCGTATGCAAGGCAGCTGCCCTTTTTCACTCGCCGCCATCCACAATTCTCTGCGTGATTACAACCATTGCTTGGTCAGTGGTGCTGTTCTGCTTGAGACGTTCATTTGCACGAACGGCATGCTGCATTTCTCTGCACGATAACCACTGAAGCAAAAAAGGGCATGTTCTCTAAGAGTAGCTGTAATAAGAATATAAGTTTAATGTCACTCTGCTCTGTATAAAAATTATTTTATAAATCCACTCACATGTACATGCCAGGCCAAAGTTAGCACACAGGGGTTCTCGGTATTTAGAATTGCTGGGCCAAGCATAGGACAAGATAGACAAAGACAGATGGAGGAATGTATAGTCAGCACAAAATCTTCTTTCCTTGTTTGGAAATGGACTATTTGCTGACGTGGGGGCCTGCACGTGGAGGAACCAGTATAAAAGACTTGGACATCAGCCAAATACTTTGAAGCTGATGGACGGATGGGTGATATTGTCATCCGTCCTGAAAAGCCTTCCAGTGCAGCGACGAAAAATGGCAGACCATATAGATCAAGATCTCACCTTGGTATTGTCTTGTTATGGCTTCCCGTCTGTAATGCCGTGTAAATCGTCAGTAAAGAAAGCTAAGTTATTTTCTCTTATGTGATTTTTACCACCGTATCACTATGGGAGGGATATCGCCTTTTTATATCATATCTATATAGTTTTCAGTTACTTAAAATGCCGCAATTACAAAAGAACTTATTCCAACTAGGGAGCTATCGCCCTAGCTATCGTAATTCTAAAAAATGCCACATCACAAACGTTTTTAGTAATAAAATGTGTTGCATCACAAACATTAACACTGCTTTTTACGAATCCTATAACAGATGGTATGTAAAAGAAATATAGGTGTTGCATTGTGCAGGTGCACTGCAAATATTAATGATTACTTAGATTTCAACTTGTCTTGGATGGGTAGCAAGGTTATTATAGTTTTGCCTTTTTATATTAGTTTTTATTTCTATATTTTTTCTGACCTAACTTGGAAATTTAGTTTAGTTTTAGTTTTCCTTAATCATGTATTTTTAGTTTTAGTTTAGTTTTTATTTTACAAAGGCATTTCTATTTTATTTTTATATATTTTAGTTTCAGTTTTAGTTTTAGTAATTATGGCATGGAGTGCCTACGGAGTTAGTTTTGTGTCACAATCAGACAGAACTGTACACTTAACAGATTTTGATATGAGTTTAATGTTAGTGGAAACTTACTACACTACATGGTTTACTATCTTGTTTTGTTTTTGTCTGATAAAAACAAGCATAATCAAAACTAGACACTGAATATGAACAATTTTACACAATTTTATAAACATTTTCTCAAGAAAATCACAGGGGCTTAGGAAGAACAGGGCAGATTCTTAGACTTGAATCGGTGTACAGACCCCACCTAGCTGTATTGAGGGAAACAAAGAACAAGCATCTATCTATCTATCTATTATATAGTGCCTTTCATATCTATCTATCTATCTAAAAGTAAAGTTGAATAAATCGGACTCTGCAGCTGTATAAATAAAAAAAAATCGAGTATGTGTTCAGGTAGAGTACCACTTCCAGGTCATGGATTTGGCCCAAAAGCTAATACAGATCTACAATTGTTGTGTAACAACCACATGCCGAATTTCATCCATCTATCTAATTGTGTTTTTGAGTTATCATGTTTACACACAGACACACACTCAAATGCGCGCGTGTACACACACATTTCCAAAAAACAGTATTGTTGGACACTAGTTAGTCTATAATGTCAAGATTCAACAAAATATTGAGGTCGAATTTTTTCATGATTACTATACTTTCTCTGTACTTCGTATATGAGAAAGTAAAAACGATTTCTTGTGTACGAAGCAGCTGGTGAACTGCTGTCAACAAAAAGCAGACATCTGAGAAATAAACTGAAACGTTACTCGCTTGTGATTTTTCTGTCCATATGGTAAACGTTTTGTTGACTAACAAATTCTAATTTCAGCCGTTTGAATTACATCTTGATGTACAACAAGCACAATGAAAGGCTGCACGCAAATTGCTTTCTATTTCTCACGCTTTACGCACCCGCACTCAGCTTGCTTTGTCATTGCAAATGCTGTGTGAACAGCCGCCCTCCGTCGTGGTGGATCACTTTCTGTTTTATAGTTAAAACTTACAAGGGTTAAAGACTAACGGCAAGAATATTCATTCAAAAGCGAAAACTAAAAATATTTTAGTAAATTATTATTTTACTTCAGTTAGTCTTTCCAGCTACTTTAATAGTTTTGTTTAGTTTTAGTTTTTCATTTCGGTTTTGTTAATTATTTTATTTCAGTTTAAGAAAATGTTTTTTTAATAATAGTTTCAGTTTTGATTTTAGTTTTCGTTAACTATAATAACCTTGATGGGTAGCACAGCTATTTGAGAAATAAACAAAACTCATTAGCTAATTTTCTTTTTTGAGATTTTGTAGTATTTGTTTTTTTTTTATTGTATGGTGGGGATTTTACTCCTAAATGTTTGATATTTTGAAATGTCCTTTCTTAGTGGATACCTTTTGACATAGATGTGCCATCCTGCCAAATTTCAGCTTTTTAACTAAGTGGGAAATAGTGTTACTGTTGAAAAGTGAGTGAACTTTACATTATATGCATATACAGATGGGCAAATATTTTTTGACCTTAAGTTTATATATCATGAGTACAAGTATTTCAACCTATAACCCATCTATTAATTTTCTAACCCTTAATCCTGTTAATTTTCACAAGAACCAGAGTCTTTCAAGGAGTATTGTGGACAAAACAAACAAATGGACCTAGAGAGGGTGCCAGTGCATTGCAGGATGTAGTCATTCATTCACACCCACACACACACACACACACACACACCTTCGATCTCAAATTCTTTATGTGTTGTTGGAGAGAAAAAAAAAACTCTGAAGAAACAAAGATATGGGAACACGTGCAAATGCCACACAGAAATTACCCTTGTATATTCCATCTTTATCCAAGGCAATTCACAAGGTCACTATATTGTTACAACAGTGAACAGATATTTTTACAGGTGGATCCCAGTCTTGGTTATTGTCCCACAGTGAGTCTAATGCTTTGGCAACTACCTCACACTACCTGCATTATTTTTCCACCTAAAATAAAACTCATTAAAATTATGTTCTTGAAATTGCAATTTTATTTTTTATATTCTTTATTGAAACACAGGCAATATAACAAGCTTTGTATTCACATTATTAATGTTGTCATACAGGAAGCTTGTTTCATTAATGGATACAATCAGACATTTTCTTGACTCAAATTAAACAACACATGAAAAAAATTGTTTATATACTGTATATGTAATGGATTTCTTAAAGTTTTTGCAATAATTGTAATTTTACATGGCTAAGCAGTATGGTGGCTATTGATTATGTTAAGTTTATTTGTCTCCCATCCATGTATTTTCCAAACAGCCTTTTTATTATACAGTAGCAGCAAATGATACCTGTGTCTATCTTGTTTAGCAGGAACAGGAAAAAGCTCAGGTGGATCACAAACAAGACACAAACCCAACATTCACTCATACATTCCAGGATCTGGGGGGTGTTGAAAGAAAACCTCCAGGAACTATGGGAGAATGAAGAAACTTCATAGGCAGTGACTAGGTCAGAAATCAGACTCAAACATTGGAGCTGTCATAGAGCCACTGCTGCTGACTTTTAAATATAATACAAGTGTTACAATTTCACTGCATATTCCCAAGGGTTTCCTCTGACAGTCCAAGGTATATAGTCAGGCTGATTTCCAACTCCAAATCAACTAAAAATGAGTGCTATTATTTGTATCAATATGCCTTATGATGGATTGACATCCCATCAAGCATTTCTTCCTACTGCAGATATTCCAGGATAAGCCAGTCTAGCCAACAAATGTGTAAAACCTTTAACACATAAACTTTTTAAGTAATACAGACAATACTTACCTCAACCAATGAGTGCCAGTGAGCTATAGGTTTTCTGGGATATGTCAGCATTTCATTCCAGTGGTCACGTCCAAGGCTCTCGGCACTGTTGCCTACTCGAGTGATTCCAATAACCTCATTGTGACCTACGCTGTGAAAATGGGCCATAATAATTTTTTTCGTGATCTTTTTCATGTTTTGTCATAGTTTGTTACACTTTAAAAACATGGATGAAATTTTAACATATTAATGTATAAAATCCAGGAAACAAAAAACATAAAGGCAGCTGTAAAATCTTCAGACAAATGCAAATAACAACAGTGTTGAAGATGGAAACAAGAAAATTTAGTTGCAGATATACAATATTTAAAGAGACCAAAAAAAAAAAACAGTCGTTTTACCACCCTAATTCCTATTGCTCTCTTTGCTGATTTTGTCATTTTCTTTGCTGTTAATGATATTTTGTTTTGGCTAAGCTGCAAATGGGTACTAAAAGAACAAGATCCTTCAGAGCTGGCTTTATATAGCTCTACTTTAAACAGATGCATACAATAAAGAAGAACACATATATGAGCAGAATTATAGTTCAATCAAACCTAAACTAAAAAGCAAAACAATTGTCAAATAAAACATGTTTAAGAGTCAAGCAGTACACAATGAACATGAAGATCAAGCTAAACAAAGCAGACACTACATCACTGGTATTCATATTCACGTGTAGCTGAATAAGATAAAAAGACAGGGAAGAGTAGCAGTAAGGAAATTTTTTCTCTTCATCAGCAGAAACAGAAACAGATTTGGAGGAATACCAGAATTTTCTTTCTTTCCTACCATTTTATAAGAAGGACAAATGATTTGATTAATTTTTCTGAAAGAGCAAAGGGGTAGAATTGAAGCAGAAAAAGAGAAAAACGTATCCTTTTGTGTTTTATTATTTCTAAGTGTTTTGAGTGTGCCTTTTCTGTGAAACCAAGGTACTCTCAACCCCCATTTCCAGAACTCTTAACAGGAGAATGATGACCTAAGTACTGTACTATTAAAACACTTTTTATTTTAAGAATTTATATAAATAAGAAGTTTCTCTTTTAGAAATAAACGTGTGTGTCTAAGACTTTCAACATGTTAACTATTTGCGACCTTTAGATTGTATCAAATATATAAGTCTGATATAAGGATATACCATTTATCTGTATGCTGATTGGTTTAAATTTAAATAATTCAGATGATATGCAAATAAATTAATCGTATTTCAGATTCTTATTCATTATAGTCCATTACAGTCAGTTGGCCAAAGTAAACTGGTAGATGTTACTGCAGGTTACTTGGACTAATAAAGACGTCTGTTTTGACCTTCATTTGTGAAAGTGAATCAAGACATTTTCTTATTTACTGAATATTTTACCTAACACATGCATAGAAGTGTTTTTCCCTTTCCCAGTCTTATTTTCTAACTGTTCAAGGATAACTGAATTTGCTGGGATATTGATATAAATGGATATAATTAAAAAAATGCTTTAAACAGATGATTAGTAATTTTATTTTAAGTATAGTTTGCAAAAGTTGGACATGAGATTTTGTTGTAAATTAATATGTGAACAGCATATTTTTTCATTATTTGGTTAACTGGTAAGGTACCCTGACAGAGTAAAGGAGTATATGTGTAGCTCTGAGTGTTACTGGTATCACCACTTAACACCGAAGAAGACGGAAACTACCTTGCTGGGCTACAGTGATGTCCCTTTCGTTTGGCAGTCTTTATCTGTTCCCTGGCTGGCTTATGACAGAAAAGGAACCAATCTGTGACAGAAAAAGCACAAATCGATTATTTTAAAGATTAATCTGTAATGCTACTATCATCTGTGGTGGGCTGGCACCCTGCCCGGGGTTTGTTTCCTGCGTTGCGCCCTGTGTTGGCTGAGATTATCTACAGAAGACCCCTGTAGTTAGGATATAGCGGGTTGGGTAATGGATGGATGGATGTTACTGTCATGTATTGTGAAAAAATGATTTGTTAAATAAACTTCGTTTATCAGAGACAGTTGTTCCACTCAATAAGTTTGAGCAGTTTTAAAATGAAACATTAGTTTTAAGATGATCCAGTAAATTTGTGCTCAGAAAACATAAAATAGGTAAGGCACATTTCCCCTTAGGGAAACTTCTATCTATCTATCTATCTATCTATCTAAATTAAATGAAAGACTTTGTGTAAATGTAAAGAAACTGAAACCTTTTCAAAAAATGTAAATACTTCTTGCAAACTATCATACTATGCAAATATGGGTTAGTCATGTACACAAAGCTCAAATTAATTTAACTGTGTATAGGAAAAATGGGAATACAGTAATCCCTCCTCGATCGCGGGGGTTGCGTTCCAGAACCACCCGCGATAGATGAAAATCCGCGAAGTAGAAACCATATGTTTGTATGGTTATTTTTATATATTTTAAGCCCTTATAAACTCTCCCACACTGTTAACTTTATTAGAGCCCTCTAGACATGAAATAACACCCTTTAGTCAAAAGTTTAAACTGTGCTCCATGACAAGACAGAGATGACAGTTCTTTCTCACAATTAAAAGAATGCAAACATATCTTCTCTTCAGGAGCAGAGAGTTTCAGAGAGAGAGAGAGGCTCGCAAAGAAAAGCAAACAATCAAAAAATCAATACGTGCTTCTGTGCTTTTAAGTATGTCCCACCGCGATAAAGCAGCATTTTTTAGAGGAGCGTCCGTATCTTTATCTTCTAAGTAAACAGCCTCTGTGCAAACAGCCCCTCTGCTCACACCCCCTCCGTCAGGCGCAGAGAACGTCAGAGAGAGAGAGTGAGAGATTAAAGCAAACAATCAAAAAATCAATAAGTGTGCTTTTGGAAGCACCGCGATAAAGCGGCATTTCTTAGAGGTGCGTCCAGGCAAACAGCTTCTGTGCAAACAGCACCTCTGCTCACACCCCCTTCGTCAGGCGCAGAGAATGTCAGAGAGATAGAGGCAGAGACAAGCAAACAATCAAGCACCGCGCGGGAAGTATATCTTATAGCATTGAGGAGTTTTAGTTAATATGTAATACATGCTCTGATTGGGTAGCTTCTAAGCCGTCCGCCAATAGCGTCCCTTGTATGAAATCAACTGGGCAAACAAACTGAGGAAGCATGTACCATAAATTAAAAGACCCATTGTCCGCAGAAATCCGCGAACCAGCGAAAAATCCGTGATATATATTTAGATATGCTTACATTTAAAATCCGCGATAGAGTGAAGCCACGAAAGTCGAAGCGCGGTATAGCGAGGGATTACTGTACCGTGTTTTGAGGATTAGAAAAGTATCAATTTTGAGTATGCTTAACATAAAATAAGTGTGTACTGACAACAGTCCCTGAGATGGAGTATACTTCTGTTGAAAGAAAATAATCTGATTGCTTTGTATCAACATAAATAAATTGTGTTAGTATGACATTGAACACATTTAAGTCAATGTAACTAGACAAGTTAAATAAAACTTAACAGCAAGCTTTAATTTCAGTTAAAGTAACTTAAATGCATAAATCGAACATCCCTAATAGTTCATTTAATTTGAGTGAAAACAGTGAAACTCTTCCTCTAAGTGGTGCTGTGATGTCGCCTTCCACACCAAAATAGAGCAGAATCCCCAAGGTTAACGAACATCATTTTAACACTTTCCTGCATTCACTTGTATGTGGTTTCTAGGACTCCTGACATTTGTTTAGTTCAAATGGGTAAGCATCATAATTTTTTGCCTGGTCACTAAACTAACTGACAATATGTTCTATATTTGTCCATGTGTCATGATTAGTAAAGAATTTCTAAGCAACATATGAATTAGTGAAAGATATCTATGACAAATTAATCTTATAATTGAATTGACAGACATTGTATCATCTAATTTAAACTTGTACTGCAGTAGTTTGATTTATTTTGACAACTCAAACAACTCATGTTTTACAATAGAGACTAAATGTAATAAACTTCCATTACAATACCACAAATCTATTAATGCTGGGAACAGATTTGCACTTGAATTCGCTGATGCTCATACAAACAATAAATTTAGTGTGGCATTTGTTTTTTCACATCACTTTAGACTTTAACAAGTCTCTGTTAATGTTCATTGAGAATATCATAGTCTTCAATCAAAGCAGATATTCAATACTTGAATCACCACATACCTTGCAATTCATTTGAGAAGATTATTTACCAGAAGAGTAATTTTTTAAGTCAAAGTTGTATTTAATTTTATTGTTACTTACTTGTCTAATTTAGAGTAACGCTGATGTTTACTTTATTTTCCTGCACAATTAGCATGTAATTATACTTTATGAGCATTGAACTAAATCATGAAAAGACGTGCATTTGCAGTATTGTGCATTTTTCAGTAGCTTTAATTGATCACTTTACATAAAATGCATGTCTGGCTGCTGTTTATAGCTTCATAAAAATATGTCAAGTTTTCATATCATTTAATGAGTGCTACAAAAATCCAACCAGTGAGATCCAGCAGCTGTTTACGGAATGACAAAAAGGAAACGCTTTCAGGGACAAAAATTAAATAATATTTTAATGACATGATTCCAAATTATGCTGATTACATTTAGAAAGAGCTTGTGTGCTTTTCTCAGGTGTGTTTAAACTAGTGGGAATTTTTAAAAATAGCACCTTGTGTGCTTTCCTTTAATTAGAAGGTTCACACTTTAGATAATTTACGAGTCCATGAAATGATTAATTGGGATTTACATAACAAAAATGGATTTTTATCTTTTCCCTTTTGTAACTGATAACTTTAATTGTATTAATGCTATTTTTGAACTGCGTATGCCAACTTACATAGGCTTAATAGCTTAAATTAAATTTTAGGCATTTAAGTAAATACAGTGTTCTTGATATTGACATGTGAAGCATTGATTTAGTTGAATTTTCACAGATATTTACTGTATGGTGTTATGAAAAAACGGTTGCCTTATCAAAATGTACATTATTAGGTGCATTCCCTCTAAAAGGATTAATCATTCTCGATATACACATGAGGTAAGTGACAAATTTGTTAAACACTCAAGCAGAATGAACACTAAAATAAATCATTCCTTCTCAATGCTGTAGACTGCACTGACTGATGAAAAACACTTTTGACTGCATCTCTTGTAAAATATTTAGCAATTTTAATAGATTTCTTCTGCTTCTTAGGCTTACTCCACTTTGCTGTGCACTGCTTTACTTTTCAAATTTTTATGATTAAAAGAAAAGTGCATCTCACCGGTCATAGTCCATCACTGCTATCAAAAGGCTAACTTGGTCAATGTTTTCAGGGGGAACATCAAAAACTATGGCTTCATTGTAGACAGGATTTAATGTATTTCTCTTTGTTGAAGTCTTTCTTTTCTTTAATCTTCTTCCTTCGCACATTAAGGACACCTTTACATAGGGATCTGTGAAAAACAAAGACACACATGGTAAATGTTAGAAAGTTTTTAATGAAGACACATTGTTGGAGGCATTTTCCGTATGCTTTGATTTTTTTCCGAACATTATAAACACATTAAAAATATTTTATTTGAGGACTTGTTCAAAACAGATGCCTTTTTGTTTATTAGTAATTATAATCAAATATAAAACCTCCACCATGTTTGCTAAACCTGCTTTCTTTAGTACAGGGTCTCAAGAAACTGAAGCCCACCCTGGTAGTAATGTGCACAGGGTAGGAACCACTTGTAGATGGGATGCCATCCTATGGCACAGTACCACATGAGTACTGGGTGATACATGTACTAAATGGGAATCAACCCAGAATCCAAGTACTTTTAGGAAGCATCACTAATAAAAAAAAATAACACTGAACTATGGACTAAAGTATGATGAAGGACAGTCTTGTGGCAATCCTGCACAACCAGAATAAATAATTCTATAAAAATCATAGGTTTATATTGTCAAATAATGTACCAACACAGACAGAATAAAAGAGCTAGAAAGGAATAATGCTGCTGCCTATCTTAGTCTTCCTCCATGAACCCTGAACCCCTCTCTACCTGATTGTTCACATACACGCCAGTCTAGTGCCACAAAGCCCTCCCTTTTTGCCTCTTCCATTTCTCTCTTTCTCTCTCACTAATAGCAATAGTTACTCTTCTTCCCAATAATGAACACTCACCCATCTTACCTTGAAACTCTAAATTGTTTAGCCTATGGGCTTGTGACAGATTTGAATATCTAAATTGGCTAATTTTTGGTAAAGATCAGAAACAGGAGTGGATACATAAGGTTTCAACATCAGGACTCCACAGTGCCCTCATATGGCCACTGAGAATAATTCATAAACACCATATTTTAAAGATCTACATGATTCTAATCCTTCTACTTAACATCTTACAGGGTAATGACCAATTTCCCACCTCTTCTCACACACCCTAAAAAGATTAAATAGCAAAATGGTCCAACTTCTGATAAGTACGTGCTGGACTCTCTCACAGCCAGGAAGAATTTTGTTCTCCTGAACACCTTCTATGTCCTCATCTCTCTCTACAAAGAAGTGGGAGTTCAGGGTGTAGTTTGTAGAGGGTTATGGTGGCTTATGTTAAAAGTGGTGTTCCACAGGGGTCAGTGCTAGGGCATCTGCTATTTTTTAATATATATAAATGATTTGGATAGGTGATATAAGTAACAAGCTGGTTAAGTTTGCAGATGATACCAAGATAGGTGGATTGGTAGATAATCTAGAAGCCGCTGGATCATTACAGAGGAACTTGGACCACATACAGGTTTGGGAAGATTTGTGGCAGATGAAATTTAATATCAGTAATTGTAAAGTATTTCATATAGGAAGTAAAAATGTTATGTTTGAATACGCAATGGGAGTCCTGAAAATCGAAAGTACACCTTATGAGAAGGATTTAGGAGTTGTAGTCGGAGTCGACACTATTAACTGCCAGACAGAAGCCATTATAAAGGCAAACAGAAAGTTAGGTCATATACCACAAGGTGTGGAGTATAAGCCCAAGGAGGTTATGCTCAAGCTTTATAATACACCAGTGAACCTCATCTGGAGTTCTATGAACAGCTTTGATCTCCAGGTTACAAAAATGGACGTAGCAGCACTGGGAAAAAATTAGACAAGAGCGGCTAGGCTGATTACAGAGCTACAGAGGATGAATTATGAGGAAAGATTAAAAGAGCTGAGCCTTGATGTTGGTCTCGTCCGTTACGGGAGATGGACGTCTGAAGCGGAGCTCCATTAGCAGCGGCTTTATTTTCTCTCTTATTTCTTATTATCCCGAGATATTCTGTATTTACCCAACCTGAGGATTTTCTACTACAGTATATAAACATGAGTAACAAGAAAGGGGGTCAGAAAGAAATGGAAAGGAAACTTAAAGCTACACCCAAGTCTACACAGACATCAAGGCCAAGTGCAAGGTACGGCCTTTCAGAGACTGACCTAGAACAGGCAGGTGAAAGCACAGACTTCTCAGGACCTTGCTCCACTGCATCATTTCCAGTCAAGAATGAAAATGGGAGCGGTGGTGCAAGTGATGCAGGTCACGATAACTCGCAGATTCCAGAAGATCACTTGAAACTAGAAATGGTCTTGCAGTCCATGCTTTCATCTACTCCTCACAAACCGGAAGTATCAGCTATAACCCGGGTTTCCACTTCACCCGTGGAGCACGAAAGCCGAAACGATTTGTCCGAACTGAAGTAAATGATCGCAACAGTGGCCACAGCCTCAGCCATAAGTAAGCTTAAGGAAAACATTCGAAAAATATGAAGAAAGAAATAAATGGCTTGCTCAAGACAAACGAGAAGCTGCAAAACAATAATAATAAAGACTTGAAAAAATGTATATATAATCGTTTTGATGTAACCTTTAAAAGTATGCTGGGAAAAATTGAGGAACACATTCAGGAAAATGCGTCTAAACTGAGAGAACTTGCCGATCAGCTGGAAGACATTAAGCAGACATTCACGACTTGAATTGAAATAGTGGAACATTTGGCATCTACCGCCGATGGAAAAGTTACAGCTGCGAATTCCGAATGCAAAAAACTCGGAGACAGACTTGCAGCTCTGGAAGATGGATGCAGAAGGAATAATATTAGAATCGAAGGTCTGAGAATCGTGAAAGTCCAAACCCAGTGAAATTTGTAGCTGGACTATTCTCAAAAATAATTGGAGAGGACTTTAAATCAGATACCAAGATAGTGGTAGCTTATCGCATACGTGGATCAAATACCTCTAAACCTAGGACTCTAATTGTCCGCTTCAAGAGATTACAATTTAAACTTAATGTAATGCCACTTCTCAGACAGAAACAAGAGATTATATTTGAAAATAACCACACTCGTATTTTCCCTGATTTCTCACCCTCAACAGCTGCTAAATGTGCAGCTTTTTACAACATTAAACAGCAGTTACAGAAAGCCGATATCAGATACAGCTTCTTGTATCCTGCCAAACAAAGTGGATATTCAAGAAAAATATTACATCTTCTCCAGCAAGAAGGAAGCAGAAAAGGAATTAAGAAAGCTGATCCCGACACTTTTTTGAAATACGATAGTGAGTCGAATCCTGTCATGGCATGGCAAGAAGATATTACCTGCTGTCTGATCCGCTTGCAACGATACGGATACCATAATTATACATCCTTTTCTCTTCTCGGAAACTTTTTGTTTATGTTTTAATTACAATTATAGGTGTATGTGTGGAAGAAATTAAAGTACTGTAGTTTTTTTTTTTTAATTGTTCTTAAGGAGACTGTTTAACATCATAACCTTGGTTTATTGTTATTGTTATTATTGCATTAGGGGTTACTATGCTTATCCAGGACCACTTTTTAACACCATTCCCTGGTCTTAATATTTCAAGACTGTTGAAGATTATATTTTATGTTTATAGTATTGATACTTTATCAGCAATAGATATCTCTACTTTTTAATCTTCAAATGCCACTGCTGGGGGGGCTTGTTTTGTTTTGGACGTGCCCTGTCTCTAGTTATGTCAGAGGACTGGCACTTTGTGAAGTGGGGTCCAGCCTCACTTGGGGAGGCAAAATGAGGGGGTAGGGGGATAAGGGGGGGGAGAGAAAGAGAGCAAGCTATATCTAATCCTTTTAATCCTTATAATTATAATTACCCACGAAACAATAGGCTGCATGGCAATAACTCGTGGGAAAATTGGAAATTAAGGTTAAAGCTGTCTCACTTCCAGTTAAGACTACAAAATGACATAAAAAATTCAGAATCAATGTCTCCATGATGAAACAGTTAACTTTGTGAGCTGGAATGTTAAAGGCCTGAATCACAAATTAAAGAGAAAGAAAGAATTCTCTCACCTAACAGGTTTAAACGCTATAATAGTATTTTTACAGGAGACCCACTTACTAAGCAAGGATCAGTTCTGGCTGAAAAAAGACTGGACTGGCTAAATATTCCATTCCAGCTTTACAAAGAAAACTAGAGGTGTGGGAATTCTCATACATAGAACAGTCTCATTTGTGGTATCAGATGAAGTATTTGATCCTAAAGGGAGATATGTGATTGTCATGGGCAACTTATTTAACTGTAAAGTGATTTTGATAAATGTTTATGCACCCAGTGTCAAAGATAGAGAATTCATGCAAAATGTATTTACATCCATTCCCAATGTGAACATAAAATTATAATGGCTGCGGAGTTTAATTGTGTTTTAAACCCACTCTTAGATAGATGTCATCCCCCCTGTGACAGGAGACCTAACACTGCAAAGACAATTACACAGTTTTTAACTGACCACAACCTATCAGACCCCTGGAGGTTTCTAAACCCAAACTCAAGAACATATTCCTTCTACTCACCAGTGCATCATTGCTACTCAAGAATTAATTATTTCTTTATAGATAATAATTTCTTGCCTACGATTAAGTCTTGCAAGTATGACGCTATTGTTATTTCTGACCATGCAACTCTGATCTTGGAGCTAAAATCATTATGCCACAAACACTCATCTCACAGATGGCGTCTTAACCCACTTCTATTAGCAGACGAGAACTGTACAGAATTTATATGCAAACAATTTAGTAGAAACAAACACATCCTCAGAGGTCTCTGCAGGAATACTCTGGGAAACTCTAAAGGCCTTCTTCAGAGGACAGATTATTTCATATCTTTCCCACAGAAATAAATTAGAAACCAAGAACGTATCAGAGCTAGCCAGTGAAATTACTAGAATAGATGAAGAACATGCCAGGTGTCCAAGTGAGGCTCTTCATAGAAAAAGGCAGGCTCTGCATTCAGAGCTCAACCTCTTAACAACCAAAGAATCTGAACAACTCATTTTTAAATCAAGACATCATTACTATGAACACGGAGAGAAAGCTAATAAGCTCTTAGCTCAACAAAACACAAGCAAGAAGTTTGCAATGCAATCCCAGCAATCACCAACATGAACGGAAATAAAATCATTGACCATAAAAATATAATGCACATATTTAGAGACTACTATAAATCATTATATTCTACTGAGTTTAAAGAAGACAACACACAATCTAATGCATTTCTGGATACATTACAGATACCACCAATAGATACTTTTAGTGCAGAGGAACTGGATAAACCTCTGGCGCTATCAGAATTACTAGATGCTATAAAGTCACTTCAAACCGGGAAAGCAGCAGGCCCTGATGGCTACCCTGTATAATTTTATAAAAAATTCTCCACTCAGCTAGCTCCCCTCTTATTAGCAACATTTACAGAAGCTAGAGACAATAAAATTCTACCTCAAACTTTTTGCCAAGCATTAATCACCATCTTTCCTAAACAAAATAAGGACTTATTACAATGTGCATCATACAGACCAGTTTCACTTCTGAATAATGATGTTAAGATACTCTCAAAAATCCTAGCTAGAAGGATGGAGAAGTGCTGCCTTTGGTAATATCACAAGATCAAACTGGATTTATTAAAGGCCGACACTTAGCTTCCAATCTTCGATGCCTGTTTAATGTAATATATTCACCAACAAAGTCAAACACCCCAGAGATATTATTATCGTTGGATCCAGAAAAAGCATTTGACATGATTGAATGGAACTACATTTTCACTACATTACAGAAATGTGGGTTTGGCCCAAACATTTGTGCATGGACCAAACTACTGTATACCAATCCAGAAGCTTCAGTTTGTATAAACAACATTTGTTCAGACTACTTTAAACTAGAACATAGTACCAGACAAGGATGCCCCTTGTCACCACTGCTATTTGCAATCGCCATTGAACGACTGGCAGTTCACTGTCAAAATGCTTATCAGATAAAGGGGATTATCAGAGAAGGACTTGAACAGAAAATTTCTCTATATGCAGATGATATGATACTGCATATATCAGACCCAGAAAATACGGTGCCTACAGTCTTAACACTAGAATTACCAGAGCCTACGAAAAAACTCTTAGATCCGTCCCACCTTAAATCGCTTCTTAAAATCGCTCTCACCTCTCCGCCAGCCTCCTTTGTCCTGTAAATGTGCCGATAAAAACAAACTGCAAGCAGCCGGCTATTCCATCCCCCCACCGACTCAGAACGTGCACGAACTTCTCCGAGCTCATGCCTCGATTATCTGGGAGTAAAGTGGAGTTTTAGAGTGGAAATAATAGATTGTTATTTGGAACACACACATTTCATGTGTGTTCCGTTTCTACAGTAATCTGTGTAAACACAATGTTAAAACAGAAACTTTTTCATATTTTAGTAATAAATGTCACAAAATGTAGACATAAACTATAAAATGTGTGAAGCCTGACAGCCAAAGAGCAAATACACTTTCATAAAAGGTTCAGGACTTTTACAATGGCTTCCGTGGCGTACTGGTAAGATTTCGTCACTTAGAGCGCGGCAGACTTGCTGTACCTCAAGAGATCCGAGTTTGAATCTCCGCTAGGAAGAAAATTTATTTATTTTTAACCTTCGCCGTTCTGCCTGCCTGAACTCCCTGTCTATCTATATAGTAATAACAGTAATTTTATTATTATATAGGAGCTTCCCTGTCTGCCTATCATATAGTACCTTTCCTTCCTACCTATCTATATATCTATCCCCTTAGCTGTTTTTTATATATCTATTATACAATGCCTTCCCTGTTTATTTATATATCTAGTGCCTTCTCTGCCTGTCTGTCTGTCTGATTGCATATAGCGCTGAACTTACTGCTCTGTACTATTCTGTCTTCTGCATGTCCTGGAGTACAAAAGAAACACCACCATACAGCAACATGTGCGAACTGGCAAGATCGGGAAAAAAACACGCGGTCACTGATTACAAACCGCAAGATGAATGAAAGAGACAATATATGTAAAAACATCATCGCACTAATGCAATATTATTTGAAAACAAACAGCGTCAGATCGGGTTTGAAAATGCGCCCGATCTGACGCTGTTCGCTTTCAAATAATATTGCATGTACTGTGCGTTGAAACTGCTGCACTGAATAAGCAGACTCCTTCTGTAACAGCGTCAGCGTGTATTCAAACCCGATCTGACGCTGTTCTTTTTCAAATAATATTGCATGTATTGAACTATTTTAGAATAAAAACATACATTTGATTTCAGTCAGTCTGTAAGAGCCAGTGTAAATGCATGATAATTATAAAGGTTAGCTTTTTTTTTTAATTCAGTTCCATTCTCTCAGTCGCGTCCACGATCCCCCCCCCATCTGACACTGCTTTTTTTCACATAAAGACACGCTATAACTCAAATGTGATTTATTTGGAGACGCGCTATACTCGAATGTTATTTATTTGGAGACGCGATATAGCTCGAATGTGATTTGTATAGGGAAGAAAGTACAATGTCAGGTGCTCATTCAGTGTAATAGGAACCATAGCACAGAGAGATGTGTACACTGCAACAAGTACACATGTCGTGAATGTAGGAAGGGTTTGTGGGAATTGTTAATATTTGAATGGGATGATTTTATATAGCACAGATCGGAAATCAGCAGTTCTTAGCATTGCACCACGCAAGCTGTCGTATCAGCCGCCTACTGTAACTTGCTTTATTTTTTCTTCACGTATAGTCTAGAATAAAAGTGCACTTGTTTTGTTATTCTTGTACACCAACATATGTTCCTGTGTTTGAGCGACACGGGCATGCTCAAAAAAATAGACGTGTAATGCCACGAAAAGTGCACGCAGGCACTTCAGTTCACAAGCATTGGTACGAGAATGCAGTCACAAATACGCTGCAGAGCTATAGCGCATCTTTATGTGAAAACAGCATTCTCAATTGGGGGGGGGGGGTGTAGGGAAGGATCCTGAACACGACTGACAGAATGAAAAGTAAATAAAAAAAAAAATAACCTATTACACCGGCTGTTACACACTGAAATCAAATGTATGTTTTTATTATAAAATAGTAAGAATAACAGCAGTTTACGTCTCAAAATTGAATCGCGCGGGATCAAACTCACGACCTTCTGAATACTTTTCAGCGGCTGATACCATTATGCTACCGTGGCAGTTGAGATACGTATGTGTCAATGTGGCATGCTAAGGTGGTTTTTTTCTGTAGTTATATTTTTGAATAAAAGCATACTTGTTCTGTTATATTTGTACCTTTTGTAAATGTGTTTGATATTTGGAATTCAGGCTTCATACATTATATAGTTTATGCTTACATTTTGTTATTTACTACTACAATATGAAAAACGTTTCTGTTTTAAAAATGTGTTTACACGGATTACTGTAGAAACAGAACACACGTGAAATGCGTGTATTCCAAATAATGATCTATTATTTCCACTCTAAAACTCCACTTCACTCCCAGATAATCAAGGCATGAGCTGGGAGAAGTTTGTGCACGTTCTAAGTCATTGGGGGGATGGAATAGCCGGCTACTTGCAGCTTTTCTTTTATCAGCACATTTAGATTAACAAAAGACGCTGGCGGAGAGGTGAGAACGGTTTTAAGAAGCGATTTAAGGTGGGACGGACCTACGAGTTTTTTCGTAGGCTCTGGTAATTCTAGTGTTAACAGCACTTGCAGAATTTCAAAAGATCTCTAGTCTCAGAATTAATTTGAATAAAAGTGTGCTCTTTCCTGTGAATTCTCAAGCATACAATATTAGATTAGACACCTTCCCTTTTATCATTGCAGATCACTTTAAATACCTAGGGGTAAATATCACAAGTAAACATAAAGCTCTTTATCAACAAAATTTTGTCATCTGTATGGTAAAAAATTAAGCAGGACTTGCATAGATGGTTAACCCTTCATCTCACTCTAGCTAGAAGAATTAATGCTGTTAAGATGAGTATACTTCCTAAGCTTCTCTTTTTATTTCAAAACATTCCAATATACATCAATAAATCATTTTTTAAGCAATTAGATTCAACCATAACCTCATTTATTTGGAACCTAAAACATCCATGTATCCAAAGAGCGACTCTATAAAGACCTAAGACAGAAGGTGGCATGGCTCTACCTAACTTTCAGTTTTATTACTGGGTAGCAAACAGACAAGCTATAAAAACCTGGACACAAATAGATGAACATACACAAACTTGGTCCACAATAGAAATAAAATCCTGCAGTACTTCTTTATATTCCCTGCTTTATGCCCCAATAAATGTAAGTTATCGTCAATATACTAATAACCCAGCTGTGTTTCACACACTCAGAATATGGAAGCAATGTAGAAAGCATTTTAAGATGGAGAATCTTTTATCTGTGGCACCTCTGCATGAGAACCACCTTTTTCAACCCTCACAAACATATGCAGTTTTTAATATCTGGAAAACATTTGGGATTAAATTGCTTAGAGATCTTTATATAGACAACATCTTTGCATCCTATGAACAATTACATTCCGAATGTAACTTTCCAGCAACACATTTCTTTCACTATCTTCAAATTAGAAACTTTGTTAAACAGAACCTGCCCGATTTTCCTCATCTTGCACCCTCCTCTATGCTCGAAAAAATATTGCTCAGTTTTGAGGACGCTGACAGCATTTCTGCAATATATAAAACCATTTTACAGTCCCTCCCTTTCAAAGATCCCAGAGTATATTGGGAAAAAGATCTCTCACCCAACATATCAGAAAAGGAGTGGAAGGTAGCAATGCAGAGAATTCAATTGAGCTCCATATGCGCAAAGCATACAATTATACATCCATCCATCCATTAAACAACCCGTTATATCCTAACTACAGGGTCACGTGGGTCTGCTGGAGCCAATCCCAGCCAACACAGGGCGCAAGGCAGGAAACAAACCCCGAGCAGGGCGCCAGCCCACCACAGAACATACAATTATTCAACTCAAAATTATATATCTAGCACATCTGTCTCGCTTAAAACTGTTCAAAATGTTTCCAGGGCAAGATCCAACCTGCGAACGCTGCAATCAAGTCCCAGCCTCACTGGGTCACAAGTTTTGGGCCTGCACCAAATTAACATCATTCTGGACAAAAATTTTGAAGTGCCTTGGTGTTTGGTGTTCTTCCAGATGGGCTTAAAGTGGAGAAGGACAGACAAACTGTGATTGCCTTCACTACACTATTGGCACACAGACTTATTTTGCTAAACTGGAAGAATCCTAACTCTCCTCTTTTAAGTCAGCTGGTAACTGATGTTTTATATTATTTGAAATTGGAAAAAATCAAATTCTCAGTTAGAGGATCTGTGCAGTAACTTTTTCAAAACCTGGCAGGATCTAATCAATAATATTTTAGAATAAGCTCTTAAAGCACTGAGGAAGTAACTCTTTTTTCCATTTCTTTTTCTTCTCCATTTATCTTTATTAAACTCATCAATTTATGTATTTTTACAAGCTTTAAATTTTACTCCGTTGGCCATGCTCTCTTTCTCAGGGGTGGAGGTTGATTTGTTTTCAATCCTATTTTTTGTAAAAATGGATCTATTTGTATGGAATGATTACAGTAAAATCAATAAAATTAAAAAAAAAAACTGAGACTTTTCAATTTAAGTAAAAGAAGATTAAGAGGTGACATAAATGAAGTATTTAAAATTATGAAGGGAATTAGTACAGCGGATCGAGACTGTTATTTTAAAATGAGTTCATCAAGAATACGGGGACACTGCTGGAAACTTATTAAAAGGTAAATTTCGCACAAATATTAGGAAGTTTTTCTTTACACAAAGAAAAGAGCTGAGTGGCCTGTTCTTGTCTAGATTGTTCTAATGGTTTAATTATTGAGGACCTAGTGGGTTGCCAACTTGCTGGCATAGTCAGGAAGTATTTTCCCAGTTCACAGCTTATTCTCCTGTACTGGTGACAATTTAATGTTGTCCTTTGGGGATTTAAAATATACTTTACAAAACAGAACCTGTCCTTCCAAATTGGCATTGGAATTTGTACCCTGACTGCCAGTTATGGTTTTCTTTTCTATTCCCTTCTTTTCACTCTCATTCTTTGAATCTTTCATTCTTTTGATTTCAGCATTATCCCTGTTGACAAGTGCTTTGGTTTCTGATTCCAGCTGATACGGGACAGTGGTGGAAACAGAACTGAGGTCACACTTGTTTGACACCACAGATGGAGCAAACATTATGTGCTTGTCGAAAGAACGTGGATGTTTCAAAGTCGTGTGGGCTACTGTATTAACATCATCAACACCAGCAAGCTAGCTTTCTTCCCAAGTTGTTTGTGAAAGTCTTTTAGCTTTGGCATCTTTTTTAACAGTTTCCCAGCACTTCTTTGCTTGTTTGTCTTAAGCTTGTGATTATGTGACCCAATTCCATATTTTGAGTTTAACATTCTAAAGCGTAAACTAAGGTTGCTAATGTTCAGGTAGGCTAAGGACAATCAGATACTGAAAACACATGTTGATCAAACATAAGTTCTTCTTCAGACACTTTTAATTAACTGAGCCCTGGGCTGAATAGCTTGTACACCATTGGGTTAATGTGGCCTTTACCACTAATGCAAGTTGCATTTTGAAAATCATAACAGACTTGAAAATGAAAAACAGTGGTGCAAAAAATCAGTTAAATGTATTCTTCACCAGCTTTGAGGTCACAACCATTCACCATAGCAGAGACAGACGGTACTTTTTTGATCACTGTGGAAGTTTTAGGAAGGCCCAACATAGTTGCTTATATAATTCTGGACATTAGTTGTGATTTCACAGACATTTTCAACCTGTCTTCTCTCTTGCCTACCATTCCAGCTTTCTTTAAAATGTCCCCCATTGTGCCTGCACCCAAAAATAAAGCTGACTGTTTAAATGATTGATGTTCTATTGCCCTCACCTCCATCAATTACAAGTGCTTTGAGGGACGTTAAGATTTAATTTCATTTCCTGCTACTCTAAGTCCATTGCAATTTATCTATCATCAAAAAAGGTCTACTGATGGTGGAATTTCCATTGCATTTTATATTAATCTCTTATTTGTGCAAAAGGATTGCCAATGTGTTAATGTTATTTGTGGACTTCAGCTCAGCATTCAACACCACAAGGCCTCTATTATCATCACTAAGCTCAGGGCATTAAGTCTGAATTATTTCCCGTGAAACAGAATCTTTGACCTTTTAACATGTCACTAGTGGTAAGAATGGGCCAGGAAATGAAGGAGTCCTTCATGGTTGTGTGCTCTACTATACTCCCCGATAACTCGTGACTGTCCATCCAGTAGTATTATCACATTTCCTTCTGTTACAACAATAACACAGCTGATCTACAGAGGATACAAGAACTGTGGCACAGGGGTATCATAATAAAAGATTATTCCTAAATGTGAACTGAACCTAACAGCTAGTCAGGGACTACAGAAAACTGTCAATGGGGCTGTAATAGAAGGTGGTCAGTACCTTTAAATTTTTAAGTGTTTACATTTCTGGAGATATGATATGGGCAGCACCACAGGACATCTGCAATGTCAGAAGACTGAAGATGTTCCGCATAAGTTCCCAAGTCCCCATGTCTTTCCATGGCTGTACTATTGAAAGCATATCATCCAGTTGTATCACCAACTGGTATGGAAATTGCTCTGCCCTCATTTACAGAAAGTACGAGGTGTGGCAGAAAAGTAATGAGACTGATTTTTTATTTACCAAAGTTTTTATTTTTTTCAAACATCAATGTTATCCCCTTTAAAGTAGTTCCCTTGGGCAGCTACACACCGATGGAGATGTTGTTCCCACTGTTGGTAGCAGCGCTGGAAGTCTTCAACCGGTATGGTCTTCAGCATGTCCGTTACGCTCTTTTTGGATGTTTTCTAAAGTCCCGAAATGACGTCCTTTGAGGACATTTTTCAGTTTAGGAAAAAGGAAAAAGTCACACGGACTGAAGTCAGGTGAATAAGGGGGCTGGGGAACCACAGGAATGCGTTTTTTCGATTGTCCTTCTGCTCAATTGTGAGGTTTTTCGGCACCATTTTGGCACAGACCTTTTGCATGTGCAAATGTTCAGTCAAAATTTGATGAACGGTAAATCTGTTCAAATTTAATTGTTCACTCAACATTCTTAATGTTAAAACGACGGTCTGATGTCACAAGAGTGTTCACACGTTCGATGTTTTCATTGGTTTTCGAAGTTGAAGGCCTCCCTGAAAAACTTGAGCTCGGGATAGAGAATGTTCCCAATAGGCCTGTTTTAACTTTTCAAACGTCACACTTGCCGATTCTCCAAGCTTAACACAAAATTTAATGGCACAACGTTGCTCCAAATTCCGCTGTTCCATTTTGCGTGACGCACAACCAAAAACACAACTTTGCTAATAGCAGTCACAAAAATCACGTAGTTAACGGAAGGAGTTGAAACTTGCACTGAGCTATGGGAGGGTACTGATACACGTGCTCTATCAAGGACAACAGTGCAGCGTTGCCAGATCGCTTGCAATGTTGCCAGTCTCATTACTTTTCTGCCACACCTCGTAGTGTGAACAGCCCAGGGCATTTATGATAATCAATGTAGGAAATTTAAACCAGGCAATGTCTGAAAAGAAGCCATGCCATGAACCATTCAGACTGCTGTCATCTTACCATTTCTTCTATCAGGCCATAAGGCTATCCACTCTAATATTTGGTACATAAGGGGTATATTACTGCACTCTTTATATAAACTGATCATATTTGTACTATTGGAACCATATCTTACTTTGATTGTCATTGTTAATATTATTATTTACATCTAAATAATGTATGTGTGTATTATATTGCATTGGCTTTGGTGTTTAAAATCAAATCAGTCACAGTACCTATTGAAGACAAGTAATAGAATAATTAAAAAGTATTGGCTGTCTCTTTCCCTGCAGATACCCTCAGTGCCTTTCCTCTCTATTCACGTGTGTCAATGTATATCAGATGCTGCTATGTCTTTCAAGTACACTCCAGTGAAGTCCACTTCTCAGACACTTTCATTAATTTTGAGGCACCTTTTTCACCTCCTGTCCTGTTTTATACTTGCCGTGTCTGAAGGCGACTGACTATCATAGCGTGCCGCCTATTTCTTTACTCCTCCTTGTGCATCTCACATTCACACTTCTTCTTTTGTCACATCACCAAAGCCAAACTGACCAATCAGATTGCCTAGGAGTCCTGGACACACAGACTTTAGTGCTTTATTATACAGGTTGAATCAAAATTATGTTAACACTAATGGATTATTTTTATCTTGACCACACCTTTCCAGGTCAATGGATAGGTCGTGGTGGACCATTGCCATGGTCTCCACATTCACCTGATTTGACACCCTATGATTTCTGGTTATGGGGTATGGTGAAGGAGCACATGTATAGCAGAAAAGTTTGTGATATCAATGACCTGAAGGATAGAATACAGACT
This sequence comes from Polypterus bichir lapradei, assembly GCA_026402145.1. Classification (NCBI taxonomy): domain Eukaryota; kingdom Metazoa; phylum Chordata; class Cladistia; order Polypteriformes; family Polypteridae; genus Polypterus; species Polypterus bichir. The sequence continues at coordinate 19,106,342 of JANRMT010062854.1, read as the reverse complement.
GTGGTATCATATATTCCCCGTGAAATGTGTGTCCAGGCTTTAAATTGTACTGTTGCTCGTTTGTTTTTGTGTGTTGAACATGATTGTGAACATTTTGAGACATTCCTGTAAATCATCTTGCACATATGAAGTATGTTTTGTGAATAAATTGTTTCTACCATTCAAATCTTAACATAATTTTGACTCACCCTGTATAGTAGATTGTTGTTATTCTATTATTATTTGGAGAGTCACTCACCTTATATGCTTCTGTAAATTATAATGTTACAAATAAAAAAATAAAACAATCTTTAAAAGAAAAAGTGATAAAGTGTCTGCTTCAATACATTCACTGAACAATCTTTAAAGATTTATGTGTGGATACTGATGAATTGACTCACACAATAAGCTGTGATATTTCATTCTGTGAAGACATGATATTCCCAGTGATAAATGTCTGTCAAGGTATATCCTAACAAGAGTTTCTAGATTTCATTTCTAGATTTGCACCTAGAACAATATCAGAGTTGCTCCTCTGGGACAGTAGTTCATCTTATGATATCAGATCTTTCTTATTTGGTATACAGATGATTATCAAAGATCAGTCAAGGATAAGCATATCTTAAAATTTGTGGATGACTCTGTTACTGTTAAGACAGATAGGAAACTATTGAAGAAGTATCTAAATGTTGTGATTGTGGTGTGAGATTTGCCTTCTTCTCCTCTCTGAACAATAATAAGAGATAGTGGAGCATTACAAACATGAAATGGTAATCATTGATAACAGATTGGCCTTTGATCTAAATGGTGATCAAATTGGTCAGAAAGGGCAGAAATGGCTTTTCTTTCCTATGCAACTGAATTGTTTTAAAGTACAAGCAGATAACTACAATGGCACTCTTTTAAAATCTTTTATTGAATCAATCGTTACATTTGCTTTTATATCTTTGTCTGGGAAAGTTAGTTTTAAAAACACAGCTGTTTCAACTACACTGTCAGAGTTGGTAATAAAATTACTTCTCTGCAGCATTCTTCTCTTACTGAACTATATGACAAGCAGGTTAGAAAGAAGGCCAATTCGATTCTGGCAGACAGCAGGCATCCTGTTTTCAAAGCTGCAATTGTTGCCATCAGGTGGCAGATTTAGATTCCCAAGGCTCAAAAGCAATAGATTTAAGAACTCTTTTATTCCCAGTGCTATACACATTTTGAATTCTAATCGCTCTGGTGACTCTGACGAACTGTAAGTTTTAATAGAGCACTGTTAGCATTCAGCATTCTTATACGTAAGGTATATGTTCAGCGTAATAAAGTTACAAGAAATTCTTATCGCTTGGCTTATTTCTTATTTTTATTGAAAAAGATTTTATGTTTGCTCATTCCTGTTGCAATAAATTTACCCCTAAGTCTACCTACCCTAACCACTGGTCCCCTATATCATAACATCACAAATGTCATGAAGTATAAAAAAAGAAAGGTATTTAATTGCTGTTGTTAGCATAATTTATTTTCATAGTGTTACTGACACTTAACTTTAACAGTGAGGGAATTTGCTCACATAATTAAATAAAAACAATCATGTTTGCCTGTCCTAAGGTGAGGACATTTGCCAATTGATGTAACATGAGTTTAAACCATTGGTCATCGACAGAGGAGCACTCAGTATGTTCTATACAGTATCTTCAATGATTTTAAGCTGGTGTTCTACCTTGGTCCCCTCTCAGACTATGGAAAGTTCCCAGCGGTCATCTCATTTAAGGTGAACCAAAGGCTAAAGCTGTAATGGTGTAAACAGTCTACTTATTGGTTTAAAAGGATTTTAGATAGCATAGCATGATGTGACGTGAATACACATAAAGAAAGGTTAAAAGGCAAACCTTTGAGTCTAATCTAGACATTATTGGTGTCTTTATTAAAAAAGGACATAACAACAGTAGAGGAAGTCCAGAGAAGCGCTAGTAGACCAATTGCAAGACAACAAGGTGTAGAGTATAGGGGTATGGAATCATCCCAGAAATCAAAAAGAACAAGTACTACATGCATTCATTAAATGAAAGTTATATACACAAGAAAAAACAGAATATATACCTGAACATGGTAAAATTCTAACAAGCTATTCCCCTTACCTATTGTTATATTTCAGCCAGGGTTCCTCCACTGGCTGGTGATCAAATTTATTTTTTGTTGACATTTTATTCATTTTTTGTGTAAATATTATTATTTATGTTAATTATTTCCATTATTCTTTTAAATTTTTTTTTATACATCTATGTTTGTTCTATTTTGTTTCTTTTATTTCCCCAAGAGGCAGGGACACTTGTTTGTCTCCGTCAACCCTATAAAAGCTGAGATAACAGACAGTCCCTTGCACTTCATTAAATGCTCTTTATAGTGTCAGTGAGTTCTGCTTACTGTGCAATTTATTCTTTTGTGTTTCTTGGGTTTTTGATCTTTCTGATGTTTTTCTAAGCATTCTTTTGGACATTGTATTGGGACATTTTTGCTACTGGATGGCCTATTTAAGGTAATTCTTGTATGCTTTTGTACTCTTAGGAGCTTCCTTGTCTGAAAGTGTTTTTGTAAAATTAATATTTTTACTGTATATTTAAATATTCTTTGTTTTCCTCTTTTGCTTCAAGATCCTTCCACTTACGGAGCTTTTTGCTACAATTTTTGGGATTTGGTGCTTAGGAACCCTTTAAGTTATGACATCTATACTGTAAAATTAGGGCCTTTACCTACCATTTACAGTAATTAGTTGAATTGCCCACTGAAATACCTGAAGGAAACAATTCTCTCCTTCCACAGCACTGCTTCCTTCTCTCTGCGGATTTTTCTTCCTTTTTTCAATTGAGCTTTTGTTCAGTACTCCTCCAATCTCAAGCTTGGTAATCTGATGGCCAGAGGCAATTCTTAGGGCTGGTTTATACTCACGCTCAGAACATGTACACGCACACCTCATGGCTGCCATGCGTTCTCAGCGTTCATTTGACGTGTCCTCTGAGCATGTCCTCAGAAATTAATGCAACGCGTGTGCGAATTGCAGTACCAGCAAAAAGTCGAGGGCTGCAGTGTGATACAGTGAAAAGGTGTATTTTGTGATTAAAGTGGAAATTTCAGCTTAAATCTCAAAATGTCCACTTTAATCTTGTATTTTATTTTATCATTTAAGTAGACCATCATAAACATCATCTTAAAACTGACCCAGTTGTTAATCACCACATGCTTCGAGGGCTTTCTCCTGAATTGACAGACAAGCAGCAATCACCACACAGAACATATTAAATGTATGATATTCAAGTTCTCTGCACATTTGCAATCCTTGGAATTATACTTCATATCACTTTCATGATGAAATTCATTAAAGTATATATGTTATATTTTACAGATAAATCATTAACTTCATTTAAATAATGAATGCTGTTAATTACTTATGGTGGCAGAGGGGTAGTGCTGCTGTCTTGCAGGGATTCATGTCCCTGGTGTTCCCTGCCTGGAGTTTGCATGTTTTCCTGGTGGGTTTCCACAGTGTGCTCTGGTTTCCTTCCAAAGATATGCAGGTTTGGGGATTTGGTGACGCTAAAATGACACTAGTTTCTGTGTGTGTTTGTGTTCAGCTTGCGCTGAGCTGATGCCTCATCCAGGGATTGCTTCTGCCTCGTGCCCAATGCTAGATGGAATGGGTGCATCCCTGGATTGATGGATTTAATCATTAAACATCCTTTTCAGAGATCTTGTGGCAAGGTGTCCTCGAAATTTAATGGGTGTTTCAGGCGATTCACAACACAGCGAAGCCGAACCTGTTCTCACCGTGATGATATCTTGAACTGAAACCTGGTGGAATCTTCCAGATTTATGTAAAGTACAAGCGTAAACATACAGTACAACTCTTACGTAGCAGTAGTGCCCGCTGGAGCATGTGTCGCGTGAAGTATAAACTATTTAACAGGCTCATCAAAATAGCTACTACTTGAGCACCACCATTTATTTATTACATTGGTGCCCCTGCCATGACATGCTAGAATTGGCATCATTCCTAACATATTATATTAATAGTCCTGACAAAAAGTAGATTTACAACTGTATGAGCTGTGCAGAAAGACTGAGATCTTTAAGTCTTTTTAATTGAAGAAACTGAAGGTTAGGTGTTTACATGATACAAGTGTTTAAAATTATGAAGGGAATTAGTAAGGTGAATGTTTTCAAATCAATTGTTGAAGAAGAACATGGGAGTGAAGAGGTTTATCTTCACTTTGAGAACCACAAATAAGTTAAATAAGTTACAAAATTGCCTGGTCTAGTGCTTTCTGAACTTTCATATCTCAACTTAACACCACCTTACAATGTTAATGCCCTGTTGATCAGCGGAACTGTGGGCAGTATGGAGTGAAAAGTGTCTACTACAAACATAAGCATGTCACAAAACACCAACCCAATCAAACAGAGCAATGCTTCACTTTGCCCACTGGAATACTACAGCTGGTTGGTATCAAAACTAAGAGTAAAGTCAGTGAACTGCTCATGGCTGAAGGGCATTTGTGTAGTACAATGCAGCAGGCCGAGGAGTGAGCCTCACATGCTAGGAATAGAGATTAGTGGGGTTAAATTGTGCTACCATAAGAGATAATGTTAGATATTGCTTTAGGGAACAAACTGCTTGGCAACAGGATGGCGACTAATCCCCAGATGATTAATCATTCAGAAAACTGAGAAGGCAAGACATCCTTTTGAATCTGAATCAGAGGAGCTGGATGCTGAGGCACTTGCTGAATGGCATTATTATTTGATTGCAAATACTTTATATACAAAGACCAAGAAATGACAAAATTGACAGGTAAGGCATCAAAAAGATTCTTCTGAGCAGTTTAGGCGGTGCTGATTTAGAGCAGTTAAAATAAGACTTGAGTAGCTTGTCATGAGCTGTAGCATCTGGCACACAAATTACAGTGTTGTCAAGTCACATCACCATTCCTTGAATATTCCTTAAAACTGTTTGTATTATCTTTTAAACGTACCTGCTGGAGGAAGACAATTCAGCTGGTGAGATTATATGGCTGAAGTGCATCATAAAAGCAGTTTGATTCCTTCTGTCAGCATGTACAGGTGCTGGGAGATTTCATTATTGTAAATAAATCAGTAGAATCATGAAAAGCTGCCTGCAGAAAAAGCTTGTTGGCACCAAAGCCTTAAAAACTGATCTAAGATAACCAAGAGATACAGTGAATTTCTTATTGGCATGGGCTACACTGCCCTAGTCCATTATCAAATGTTCGCTGGTTCAACTTCCAGTATGTATTACAGTTCAGTGCCAGGTTTATCATCAAGGCACTCTGTGAACCATTATAGGCAACAGGCCACATCTACATCCATCCATCCAATCATTATTCAACCTGCTATATCTGAACTACAGGGTCACGGGGGTCTGCTGGAGCCAATCTCAGCCAACACAGGGTGCAGAGCAGGAAACAAACCCCGGGCAGGGCGCCAGCTACATCCAAGAAGGGGTAAAATGTTCAACCTTGAGCTGTCGACAACTGAGGAGCCAAGAAATTCTGGTGCAAGTCCTAATTCAGTAATGAAATGTTAATGCCCGTTTTAGTGATCAAAAGCAGGAAGGCAACTTAGTTAATGAAATAAATAGCTAACTTAAAATTATACAAATTGGAATCAAGAGTCAACAGCGTGGCAATCGATGGACAATTTGACAATTAAAACAAGAGATAGTGGCACTTAAAAAGCAAAAAATAGTACCATTTGTAAAAATGATTCATTTTTGGGCATTTTTTAAATCTTTAGCATTGACCTATAGATTTAGCGATTCTTGTGTTTGTATCTTAATCACCAAACATGGCAGGGACTGACTGGCTGTGGGATCACATCTGCTGAATGGGAGATGCAGGTATGCTCTGGTTGTGTGTGCATATTGAGTCTGTGGCTTACCACCTACCAGGGCAGAGGATACATTATTCCCTGCAGGAATTGTTTATCCATTTTTCTCATAAAAAGTATAACGTCTCACTGCACTCTGGATCTTGCTTTATTTTTAGGTGCTGTTGCTTCTGTACTGTAGGCCCTTCTACAGCCGTTGAGTGGAACCACACAGCTACTCTTCTTGCTGTTCCACTGGGCCTCTTAGGTGCTGACAGAAGCATAAGTTGCATAGAGATCCATATTATTAGGGTCCATAGGAACTTGACAAGATGAGCAATGCATTTTCTAAGTGCATATTGCAGAGGAAGGCCTATCTGCGTCAGTATACGGTGATTCAACTCCCTGAGGAATATCTTCAGTTTATATACTTCCAGCTTGGATGAATCTCACATCACAATCCCACCTTTCTTTCTGAGTCTAAATCAAATTACCAGAATGAAAAGTGACAGTGTAAGAGTTGATAAGAGGTTAACATGAACAAGGACAAACCAATGTGGAAGGGGCAGAGGGCATTCCCAAGTGACATTTTCAGATGAGAGAGATCCACAGGGAAGTCAGGGGTTGCTGAAGAGTGGTGAGCCTTTAACATGTTCTGTATATTTTGACAAGGCATTAAGCAATGACATCAGTTAAAGAGAATGAGAGTTGTGGCCTGAGCAGAAATATGCAAGATCTTTAGAATTCTAGAGCACTTAGACTGAAGTAGGTAATACAATACAATATAACATAATACACAGAAAAAAAGACACAACTGTAAGCAAAAGCATTTCACTCTGTCTTCTCTGATGTGTACATATTTCTGCAGAGAGAAGCCTATAAATTATTATCAAGATGTATTTTGCTGACACCTTTATCCAAGGCAACTTACCAGACTGGCATACAGTACAATTGTTTGCATTCATTTTTTTTAAATTGGAGCCAAGGCAGTTAGGTGGCTTGCCCATGGCCATGCAGTTAGTCAAAGGTAGAAAGTGAACCAGCAACCTGGTGTTTTAAAGTGAAGTATCGTAGCCATTACCCTTCACACAATCTAACCTTCAACCTGTTTCTCTGTTTTCCATGCGGCTAACTTCTTTGCCAGTGCATTAGCTACCTTGCCGTTTTTTCCAAGGAGCCATGAACTTAGTCAAGATGGCAATAAGATTCACTGTGAAATTCTTCAAAACAGAGTGATTCCAGAGTCGACTTGTACATTGTGTCATATGACACGTTGCTATAATTCTTGTAGTATTAATATTGTTATGTGTACAAGCTACAGTGAAAATCTTACATTGCATGTCCGAACAACATGCAAAACATCATCACTTTCCGGTTATATCTCACAGAAGTTGGCCCTCATCTCAGTCTGTGGCCATTGTCTTTCCTAAATAAAAAGGTAAACCTCTTCATATAGTATAGATTTTCTAAAAGGACCTGACAGTTCATTAGCTGATCACGTTTGACAGTAGACATTAGAACAGACGAATGCAGGAAGCTTGATAAACAAGAGGAGAGTGCGCCGTTCATTAAGCTCATTTGGTTAGCTAATAGCTAACTTGTTGCAATATCTCATCCAGATACTCTTTTAAAGTTGTCAAGGGTTCTGCTACAACTACATGGCTTGGTGGTTTATTTCAGTTTTACATGCACTTCCAAATATTTTTTTATAGTAAGTGTACAATATCTTAATTTATATTTGTTTTTAAAATGTATCCTAGTATTTTACTTGCCTTTTTAATTCTTCTGTCATTTCCCCATTCAATAAGAATGTTGTCTTAATATAATTTTCTAAATCATTTTCAGTGTTGGGTCCCTGTAAGTCATTGTCCCACATCCAGCATTTATAATTATGTTCCGTTTGATTACATGTAGTTATTCTCTACATTAATTTGTACTTTTCAAGTGTTTTTTCAGTTTTGGAGACTGTCCAAGATTTTAAATGTTGCGGCTCTTTTCTCCCATTTTGATGTCCTCTGTGTTTTAAACAAAGCCCCAGTAGATTCCTCCTGAAAAATCTCTTCTCTCACCTATCAGTTTGGGTGATGCAGCTCAGTCAATGGATATTCTTGACTCCTTCAAAGCTCAAGGACACTCCCAGTCAGAAGCAGAACATGCAAACTCCACACATGCCATGGTCAGACATGGGTTTTGAACACAGGGGGCTGTCTTTGTAAGGGAGTGGTACTAAAAACCTTGCCATTATGACTCCTCCTTCCACTAAAAACAGTACATTCAGTAAACACACCATGGAGAGACAAACTATGAACACATTTAGATGTTAATCCTGGAAGGAATTGCAGCCTATGGCACTTCCATCTGTGCCATGTGACTGGCTGCAGAATTTTCAGCCAGTGTGGAAATAGTCAGGGACGTCCCCTGCCACCCCCTGCAACTAGACAAAGTGAGTTCATTAAAACAATCAGTATGGACTATTGTATTATCAGGTTCTCAAGTGACAGAATTTATCTGTAATTATGAAGCTGAAAATAAAAAAGATAAAAAAAGAAACACTTGCCCACTTCTAAAATAAAGAAGAGGATTTCCGATATCCCTTTCATTCAATATCTAGCTGCCTCTGATCACAGCATAGCTCTTCTCAATCAGTGAACCCGTTTTTGACAGGCACTGCCCCCTAATCTGGCAATAGGTCCCTGGGGATTTCTGGAATCCCTTCCGGGATCAGACACTGACCAATAAGACAATAAAGTAATTTGTATACCTCTGTGTTCTCTTCTAAATTTCTATAGATGTGAAACATCAACTAACTTTGGTCTTTTATGATGCTTTTTAAAAATCTAATCTTACTTTAGACTGTCATTAAGCTTTATGTCCTTTACTTTGAATTTTGTTTATTACATTTGTACAACCTTGTCAAAAAAACAGATATTTTTTCTATGTGAACTGATTTTTGCATTGCATCTGTTAACTAGTAATAGAAATAAATAAAAATGTTAAATAATGAAAATAACAAAGCTCTCCTGAGCACAAAGCTGTAGCAAGCCCAATTAACATTTACAGATATTTCAATATGAATGTTAAAATGTTAATTTGACTTTCCATACAGAGAAGCTGTTACATCTAGCTGGTCCTTAAAGGGCAAATCATTTATAAGTGCCTCTGCCTGCCTGAGCTTCCGGCTCTGCCACCAGCACCTGGTTATTGTGTACAGGGTTTGACAATACCAATAGACTTCTATGAAACACTGCCTCCTAGTGTTCATAACGCATAACCTTTAATGTTCTATTTCTATAATATGTAAGAAAAGCATTTTGGGCTGCACCTGAAATAAAAAGAACTACAGAGTAGTGTAAAAAAGGAATATCTTATTCCCACATGGAAAAACGGCAGGGATATAGAGTAACAATAATAATACATAATGCACAATAATAATGAATAATTAAAAAAAAGAAAAAATACTGGGAGAGGGAAAAACAAGAGAGAACACAAACAAAAGAGCCTTTCGTTGAAGGTGTTAAGAATTGCAAAAGAACAGAAAAACTGTGGGCAGGAGGTCAAGACAGAAAAGGAACATACATAGTAGTGGCCAAAAACAGACAAATGGGATAAGAAAACTGTAAAGAATAAAAAAAAATATACAAGCCCATTATAGAAAACAAAAGTCAAAGTGTTATGGCAATCTCTAACGCTAAAGCGAGAGAGAGAGAGAAAGAGAGAGTAAACAAAGTAAAAAGTTCTAATACATGAATGTCGGGAGCTATGTGCCACCATCTTTTATAGGTGGGACACAATGACACAACACTGCTGTGGTTTTATAGGACATTATTATTAAGCATGTTTATTTAGTTATTTTCAGTTATTTTTCTGGGTTAATGTTTTTGTTATATCCTGTAATTTATTATTTTAATATAAATTATTTAGTTTTTTAATTATTGTGTTTTTATTTTGTATATTAGTTCTGTGAGTTATTTTCTGTGTCCTTTGTATATTTAATTGCTGGAACCCCAATGCCACAGCTAAAAGCCCTGAGATGCCTTAGCATTATAGTATATTTTTGGATTATTTCTTAAAGGCCACATTTTGTAAACTTGTTGATCATTTATTGATTTTGCTTTTTGCTTTGTTTTTATTTTTGTAATAAAGTTTATTACAAAAAGAAATATTGATTTAGCTATTTAGGGCCAGGAGTTTTATGTTTTTCTTCTCCCATTTAGAATTTATAGGCTTGACCGTTTAAGTGTGGTAGCACATTTCAGGACAAGGCCTAGTTTATGTTTTTAACTCAGTGCAGTTTTAAGGCCTTGGCTTTTTTTTTCAGCTAAAGCTTACTTTGAGTTTTTGGGGCACAAAATGGTTACTTGTTATTTTTCCTTTTTTTTTACTGCAATGTTTTTAACATCTTATATAGTTCTTTGAGCTAAATTTGTATAGAAATACGTTTTGGTTTTGTTGTTGCTGTTCGTAACAAATACATCTTCTGCCTACAAGTCACATGACCAGCAACAGGCGTAGTCCTCTATAAGCAATATGGCCATGTCCACGCAAAAATGTCCCAAAATGGCAGCAACTCTCCAAAAAAACAAAATCAAAATAGCATTACTAAAATATAATGCAAACCTTGCAAAAACAAAAAAAAAAGTTAAACACAAAAGGTAAAAAAAGGAAATCAGTGCTAGAAGTAGAAAACGTATATTGCAACAACGGGTGGCTACCCAGTCTGTCCAATGATTTGTCTCGCTCAACTGTCAAATACGACTAAATATCTTTCTCTACTTATCTCTTTCTCGCTCTTGACTCTGGTGTCTGCCCTATTTCAATGAGCCTTCATCTCAGCTCACCTCCCAAGTGTAGATTCAGTGGACTATGTGTTGTGGAGCAGCTTTAAACCCCCTTAACTGAGCCACTTTCAGGATAAGGGAAGGCTCACTTTGTCTTCAGTGACAGGTTAGACCACCCTTAATGTCTCACGGTGTTCTGTACCACTGGACTTTATTTAAAGGCCAGATGTCTTTTCCTTAACAGGTAATCTTGTCCTTCTCCTTCATATAACAGATGACATACTGACCTGGGCAGGCGGTTCTGGACTTATAACAGTTGTCTTTGAGCTTGAAGGATTATGGTGCTATCAGATTTCCATGGCTTTTTGTGCCTGCTCTCTGACCTGCATAGATCCTGTCTGCATGAATGAAGTCGGGAATCCTTACGTGCTAGGTCACCTGTCCTCTAGTACCCCGGAAGAAATCATATGTTCCATTCCAAGAAACCATTCCCTTTTTCACTTCAGCTCTGTTATGCCTGAAAGTTTTACATTAGCTGTTCAGCACAGTGTCTACTATGGCCTTTAACTTCCCACACTAGAATATAATGAACCTTGTATTTTTCCAGAACAGTTCTCTTTTTTGTTTGGAGGTTTTGTATGTGATTTCCCCCTCACCCTGTACCACTCTAGCAACACCCTTAACTCTGGCTTCAAGTGTTTCAAGCTCGGCACCACATAACATTAAAAAAGTAATGGATAGATTTCTACCTTATAAAACACAGCCATGTGAACAAGAACAAAACAAGAGTTTGAGTGCTCCAAAAATAAAACTAAAAACAGATCTGGTGCATGGTGTGAGTAAAAAAATAAATCAGGAAATCAGTTTTGGCATTTCTACCAAGGGTGGTCTAAAGAAAACATCCCAGAAAAATACAATAATGTATAAAAATACCCATTACTGGTGACTTTTTCTTAACTGAAGAATACCAGAGGTGAAATGTCAGTTCTTACTTCTTTTCTCATACTGTGCTTTCATAACTATCTTTTTCTTATTTTTGTCATCTTCATAATGTCATTGCTGGTTACACATAAGCATCAATTTAATTTCTTGCCAGCCTTGTAGAAGGTTTCTACAGTGTGTCCTAAAATCATTTTTAAGTTCACCTGATGTGAAAACACCAGGGACAATTTAGAAATAGGAGAAGAATGAAACACAATCAAATGATCTATCAGCCATAGCTAATTCTTTATTTTGTGTAGCAGGACAGATTGGGAATGTGAAAGGTCCATGTATGCCAAAGGCTGGCCCTGAGAACACTTATATATTGTTTAAAATTGACTATATCAATAAATTAGTAAAATTCTGTCAGGCTTAAAACTTGCAAGCATCAATACTTGTATTATGAGCGTCAATTGGAAGAGGTGGTCTATTCCTGCTATGCATCATTGATAATGGTGCTGTTTCAGTATTGCATTGCATTGTGACAGGTCCTTAAGCTCTTATATGCAATTTCAAAATCCAAAGACAATAATTTTCTTGGAAGATTTGTCTTTTTTCACCAAATGAGACCCAAGGAATGCCGAAAGTACAGGTGCCCTTGAAGGTTTTGAGTCTTAATGCATGTGAGTGTCATTTAGGAATAATAAATCAAAATACTGCACTTTTTAGGTTGTGATGTCACTTTTGCAAACAAGTATCAATAGATTTGGACCTATTTCACTTTAACTCTTTTAAAACCCAAAAATAATAAAATAATGTCCCAGAGACTTGTTTATTCTGTTAAATCCCAGCTCATTATGGTAAATACACACACTATAACGTAACATGTTTATGAAATTGCAAATGCTTATCTAAAAATGTTTTTGGATACAATTTTTCCACAAGTCAAATACTATAACAGTGGCTGTGTACTGTAAATGTGCTGTGTTGTTTTCACGTCTTTTTCCTTATTATTTACTTAATGCATGGTGCATTCACATATAGCAATCACATACAATGGAATGTGGAAAAGTGAATGGTCTTTGTGCGCAACCTGCTGCATCAACAGTGACAAAGAACCAGTTAATTATTTTTAGCATAAAGTGCATTAACAATAGATTATATGTGTATAATTAAATCTTTTCCTTGTACAAACAGCACCACATCTTTAAGCCTCCTGTCCATATCAGCGGAAGAACAGTATAATTTAAACAACAGTCCTGCCATTAACTTCAAAACAACACCTTCCCATTGAAAACTGCTAAAGATCCCACAAAAGGATAAAGCCTTTGGGTAAACATCTTGTACCATGTTTAAGATAATGGAATTCAGATTTATTTAAATCATGTCCATCCATAATTGTACACTTTCAACAGCACAGACAAATTACCAACATCTTCTTCAAGGTAATCTTATGACTCGACCCGTCACACAAATCCATACAACACGGTGCCTGTTATATTATTTTCAAAACCAAATGGCGCCCAAAGGGCATAGGCATCTTTTTAACTGTGCCTGCAGGGCTGTGGACATCTTACCTGTGCAGATGGAAGTCCCAGTGGAGTGTACTTATGACCAAACCTGCTTGTACTGTTCTGGATTCCTAAAAACTCCAAATCCCAAACACATTTGGTGCCAAGGACTTTGGATAAACAATTGGAAACCTGCACTAATATAATATTCTTTAGTCTTTTCTTCTTATTTTGTACTAGACAGAGATTGTCATTCATAACAATAGATCTTTCAGAAAGCATTTGATAAGGTGCCACATGAGAGGTTGGGCATTAAACTCAAATAAGCGGGAGTTCAGGGTGTAGTGTGTAGAAGGGTGCAAAACTGGCTCAGACACAGGAAGCAGAGGATGCAAGGAACCCCATCAGAATTTGTTGGTGTTAAGAGTGCTGTCCCACAGGGATCAGCGCTAGGGCCACTGCTATTTTTTAACATATACAAATGATTTGGATAGAAATATAAGTAACAAGCTGGTTAAGTCTTCAGGTGATGGTGGATTGGCATCTTGCCTGAAGAAGAGGCCTGAGTTGCCTTGAAAGCTTGCATATTGTAATGTTTTTTAGTTAGCCAATAAAAGGTGTCACTTTGCTTGACTTTTCTCACAAACATTAGGAGGTTTTACTTTATACAGAGGACCATACACACTTGAAAAAAGGTACCAAGTAGTGCGGTAGGCAGTAGATCCTTAGGGACTTTCAAAACTAGACTTCTAGAAGAAATTAAGTGGATAGGACAGGCCTGAATGGCATGTTCTCGTCTAGATTGTTCTAATAAAGTCTGAAGGGTTTATTTTGTACTTTTGTACTTGCCTATTGTTCATCTTTCTCTTTGTGCTTTATTTATGGTATATAATAATCATATAATGCCCCTATGGCAGCTGAAGACTTGGAAAGAGAGAACATGGACCCAGGATAAAGAAACAAAGAAAGAAAGAAAGGTTTTGATGTTCTGACAGCCATCACATGCACAAAGTATGTTTTTTTTTAAACACAAGATATTGGCTGCTTTTGGATTTCAAATCTTCTTCTTTCTTTCAGAGATTTTTATTAGCAACACTCTTATTGAGCATAAAAAAAATAATTTTGAGTAGCAGATTCTGCATGTTCATGTAAATTCATAACATTATAGTAAGGTTCAGAAATGTCTGCTTTGACAAATAGTAATTACTTAAATTCAGCACTTAATTTGGTAAACTGTAAAGCACTGTAATTTTAAATGTTATAGTTCATTCAGCCTATAAGAAATCTGTACAATGATTTTATTATCGATTTTATCATATCAAATAGAAAACAAAATAATACCAAATTAGATTAAAAAGATGCCTTAAAAGCAGTAATAACTTGGTTTTCATTGAAGTGGAATGTTTACCTGATGCTCCAGTTATATCCATGGCCTTTAGATTTCTTGCCTTTATTATTGTGATAGTCAGTCTACCAGCAGTTGGAAGATAACACAGAGAAAACATGAGGTCCCCAAGGTCCACATTGTCCTAATAAAAGAAAGGATGTTTGCTGTTAAATGAGATACAAAATATCATAAAATAACACTTTCAATGCTAACTCGTATTCAGAGTTCAATGGACCAGAACTTGCAACAAACTTCAACTGTCAACACGCACTTGGGGACACTTTCAGCCTGTGGTCAAGGAGATTCATTACATACTTGTGTTGTATGTACAGAATGACAGTTTTTTGATGCGTTTTACTTAAACTTGAGCTGCACTAGAAAGTCACGAATGGAGCCCAGTCATAAATGAAATTTCATCTTGCATCTGTGAGTGTCTCTGAAGATCTAATTTACTTTATTAGAGCCTGTCAGCTCCCCCTCTATATAGGCTGTAGCAAGTGCAGAGTCTCAGCAGACACACATCCTTATTTACCCTGTGAGCTCAGATGTATGGACTGAGATGGATGGGTGGATACAGGAGATTATGAGTCAGGTAGTGGAACAGATAATTCTAATATTCTGTCTCTGGACCATAAAATTAATTTAGATTCATCTTTGAATATTAATACTGCCATTTCTTGAGCAATTATAATTTTTAGCTAATTACCTTTCATCCACATGAGGGACCTTTTGCTCTCATACATATAATTATTCTAAAGATCTGAATAAATAAACTTAAAAAGTCTTTTTTTGCCTGAATGTGCTTTTTTGAATGGAAGCGTGTGAGACTACATGCATACTTGAAATATAACCCTAAGTTTTCCTGACCCAGTTTCTCAACACGTCCGCTGGTTTCTATTTATAGAGGTGGCACATTCAGAAGAGAATATGGGATTTAGCACAGATGAAAAAAAGAGGGAGAAAGCAAAGAGGTTTTTTTTTTATCTTCGTGGCATATTATTATGTTTTTTTGGAAGTTTTTATTGAAGGCCTTAAAATTAGTTTCAGTCCCGGATTTATGTATTTTTTGCTGCTTAATAGGCTAACCTTTTGTCTTGGCCAGTGCTGAGACTGAGAAAATTCAACAGTCATTCTAAAAACAATAGTCATCACTTATTAAATTATACAATTTAACAGACACTTTTTAAATTAAATTGCACAAGTATCCCTAATAACCATTTTACGGACACAACAAAATTTACAATTTACTGTACACTGCTGGATACATCTTAATGCTTGCTACCTTGCAATACACACAAATAAAGCCAATTCCAAATAGATTTTTTTTCAGTTGTGAAAAGAACTGCGATATTTATTAATTCTTCAAATATCAGATCATGATGGTGGGAAAGGTCACAATGATGCTCTTTAGGGGTTTTTTCGTAAGATAAAAAGTGAAGTAAAATTACAGCCCAAAACCCAACATTTATAATGCTGACGGATGAGTTATCTTGTCATCTTTTTTATTGCACAGAGGAACTTGTTAAAATATCTTTAGCCTGAGTGTTCCAGCTGCCTTGATTTATTCCCTAATGTTTAAAATCTGAATGGTTTTCAAAGAAAGAGCATTACTTCATTGATTCCCATGTAGGGCTTTGACTTCTCCAGCTGCTGCTTTGACACGAACAATAATAATAAGAGAAGAATGCTAATCATTCACATGCAATCTTCAATTATTTATTACATGAGAACATATCATTAGAGAAAAAAATATGTGATGTGTAATATATATATTGTAGACAGTGACAAAAAGTACAAGAGTGGAATGATGGCAGTTTCACAGGGTTTATCAAGAATAAAGCAAATAATATGGGGAACTGAGTACAGAGATCATTTGCACTTTTTCTTCTAACAAAATATTTAGGAAAGTCCTCCTTATGCTGTGTCAAGTGTCTGCATATAGAGGATAGTTGATGGGCTGTAGTGACTGTAATTCTACCACCGCTCCAGGGGTTGGTGCTGTATTGTAATGACTTTTTCTTTTCCACCCTTTGAAGACCAGATGATTGATGGCTATAACATCTCTGATGCCACTTCCGGTGTCCATCCACCTGGACCCGCCTCTTCCTGCTAGCAGTGCCCAACACCGGAAGCTCTACTATCTTTGACAGTTCTGTTCTGAACTTGTGTCTGCAAAGATGTCTCCGCAATCACTGTGCGTATTTTATTTATTTTTTACAAATCAGTTATATGGGGTGACCAGGCTGGTACCCCAACTCTCTATTGTTGTTGTCTGATTCTCTTACAATTAAAAAAGAAATACATTTACCCCTGGCTATCCAATGAACAGTGCAGAAGATATGTAGAGAAATATTTACAGCAAACATTGTGATATCAAAAACATGTAGAAACAGGACAGTTCCAAACAGATAAAGATTTGTGAATACAGTACAGCATTAGAACATTACATCTTTCCATGATGTTATTTGGGTTACGTGGTTCAATAATGATGAAGACACATACCGAGATGGACACCAGCAGTTATGGTGAAGTGGAAAACTGCACCTATTTGAGCACCAAATTGTTTTCATAGAAATGACATTAGTTGGCACAAAGAACTGTCTAAGTAATTGAGAGGAGAAGCTGCTCATAAGGTCCAATATATGTAAAGTCAGAAACAAGCATAGTGCCGGAAGAACAGGCTAATAAAATACTCAAATATAAGGCACTGAAGTAAATGTAAACGACTTTAATCACATAGGTATAACCCAAAAACACTTAGCTTGACTGGTAGCCATTATCAAGCAGCTGGAGACATTGCCAGCAAGGTGACAAAGACAAGGAGAGTGTGGCTGAAAGGTAAACCTGCACCAGAATATCATTATGTTGTGCAACCTTGGGAAATGCCTTTTTCTGGATACGTTTACCAGATATATATTATCAGCTATATAATAAAACACCAAGATCTGTGTGTCCAGTCCTTGAGAGCAATTTGCTTGGTCAGTTTGGTTTTGGTGACACAAAGAAAGAGGAAGTGAGAGTGTGAGATGTGCAATAAGGAGTAAAGGTACAGAAGACACACCGAGAGAGACGCCTTCAAAGACGACATATATTAAACTGTATACCCAGTGAGAAAGGGGACTCGAAAATAATGATAGAGTTTGTGAAGCAGGCTATATGGGAACACGTTCGAGAGATGCAGCGCCGGTGAACAGAGGTTTAGACACACACAAAATACAGAGGTAAGGTGTTGAAGGAACACATTGCAAATATTTTCTTATTATTCTATTACCTGTCTTCGACAGGTACCATGGCTAGTAAATTATAAGCAATTCAAACACTAACACCTTTAAATACAGCAAAGATTACATGAAATTATACCACATAAGCACCAAATCAAAGGAAAGGCAAAGCCAGAACCAGACATGTTGTAAAATATCTTTTATCGGAGTTTATGTTTAGTTTGCAGTGACTATTGCACCATAAACTTTTGATGCCTGGGTTTAGCAGATGCATATGTATTATGTTGAAATGAATTTTTATTATAATGTTAATTTGGAAAACTCTCCAGCTTTTAAATATTGGAACTGACAAGCCTGGCATATCTGGTAAAGAAATGTATTTGGTTTTGTTAGATTCTTCCTTAATGACTTTTGTAAGCTAAAAAATGGCTTATTAGATAAAAATCAAATAGTGACATATAAAATTAAATACCATAAGGAATACAATTCATTATCCAGGAACCTGCGCACAGAATAAAGTTACCATCCTTCTACCATAACAATGTCTGCTCCAACACCACATTTGAAGGAAACAACCGGCCAGCTCAGGTGAACTCAGTTAATGGCAGTTAAACCAACATAAAGCACTAAACCTTAGAACCCTTCACCACTGTGTCATTCTGCTATTCTTCTTTCGAGCAAGGTTGACTTATCCTACTTTGATATATGCTGAAGAAATGCATTTATCTGAAAACAAAAACATTCACTCTCATCTTTTATTTTCTGGCACTGAGATCTCTTAAATAATAGGGCTAAGCTTCCCAATGCAAGTGAATTACCTACAAATTCTGTTTTTTGCATTCCTTAAATTTATAAATATAGGATACAACATCTCATTTTCAAGGACAACTGAAGAGTAAAATACTACCCAAATGGAATTTACCTAATGCATAACCACCGTTGTCATGTATTGTGTTTCTTTTGAACTTCCGAAAGTGTTGTATATTGCGCATTTTATGGTTTAATAGCCATCCTTTCCATATAACATGATCTGTTTATTTTTTGTAAATGTGATACCACTTAAAACACAACTAAAGAAGAAGAGAGGTGTAAAGGAATAAAAATGGGTTTCTATTCAAGAGAGTTCTCAAGCATCCATTTTCAAGTAGTTTCAAACGGAAGTACCAAAAATCAATCGATCAATAACTTTCCAACCACCCATGATCACACAATCCAGTTCAGGGATACAGGGAGCTAAAGGCTGTCCCAGCAATATTTGGCGCAAGACACATACCAACTCTGGACAATGCATCGATCCATCACATGGCCATAAAAGTCTTAAGTCAGGTAAAATCTGTTCACCACTAGGCCTTGATTTTCTGCCTTGCACCACAGAACTGCAGGGGCATCTCTTGATGCTTTAATTCTGGGCACTGTACATTTGGAACTTAATCAGTCCATACTATGATTTAAACAAGAACTTTGCCTGATGTGGATCCATTAATTCTCTCTATCATTTCAGTCTTAACTACTATGAAGTTGGCACCCAAATGTTCTGGAAGCTAGTGTGGGTATAATATCTCCTGGACCACCCAACCATTCTTTAATTTTACCCTTCCAATCTGCATTTGTAGCTATTTGGAAATGCATAGAATGGGCTTCTGCCAGCCAGGGCTGCGTTTACAGACTCGGCCTAGCAAATTGTGGACGTTTCATTCCTGGAATAGCACTTTTTAATACAGTTTTGCTCTAGCTGGCTGCAGTTAGGTCATTGCCAAGTTTGGCTTTCCATGGTTTGCCCATGGAGCTACAGGCTCTTTGAATTGACCATATTTTGGTGGAAAATTGGGATTTCCGATGTATGTTCTGTATCCTTCTTAGCTTCTTCTGGATCTAGTGTAGTTTTCTTAGCTTCTGTTGGGCACTAAGGAAGCACTTGCTACTATGGATTCTCAGTCATGGATGTAGTTAAGCCTAGCTTGTGGTGTAGTCATTTCTCAACTAGTGTTGATCAGTGGAATTCATCAAAGCATTTTTCACACCAAATGTTTTCTTGGAAATTCGACACGCAGTTTTTGCCATTGCCCAATGATGCTTTGTGAGGCCAGTGTAACATCACAGAGCTACAACAGCCAAGCACAGAACTTTCATACATGCATACTGAAAAATTGCTGCCCAATCTGCTTTGCGTATGACTGATGTTACATCCTGATCCATCCAGATTTGCAACCACATCCATTAAAAAAAAACAAAAAAACACTTGCAGTATTTTCGTTTGAGAGGTACATTAGCTGACCATAATGAGAATAATATGAGTACAGCCACCGAGACTGATCTCTGTGCATTTGACTCTCACACTTTACCACATGGCTGATAACACAGTTAACTAAAGAACTTTGAGGGAGGCCTTGCATCATTGCCTTGACATCC
Organism: Polypterus bichir lapradei; assembly: GCA_026402145.1. Taxonomy (NCBI): domain Eukaryota; kingdom Metazoa; phylum Chordata; class Cladistia; order Polypteriformes; family Polypteridae; genus Polypterus; species Polypterus bichir. The sequence continues at coordinate 19,086,268 of JANRMT010062854.1, read as the reverse complement.
AGTCCTACACACATGATTTGCTTGTGCAGTAATCACTTTATTCCACGTTTCTCACAACTTGTCTTTATTAACATCCTGCAAGGTTTGGAATTACAATAACACTTTGGTATGTAAAAACCTGTATGTGATACCCATGCATACTTTGCTTGCTCTATTCATTACAAGTTAATTTATAAAAAGTTCTCCAGTGATTATATTTAAGTTCCTTCTTAACTTTTTGCTTTGTTCTTAAGGGAATAAAACAAATTTTTTCATCCCTGCATTTTCTTAGTTCCCGTTAAATCTTTATTTTGTTATGTTCACTGGCCTTTTACCTATGACATAGTCCATGCACAATGTACAGGGTGGTCCAGATCTAATTATGCAGATCCAGATCGTCTCGATGACTTTATTTATGCAGGGACGATTCCAGTTCGGCACAAAGACGATTCTTCATGTTGTCAGTTTGCACACTGTTCGATGGTCCGGGATTTTTTGGGTGATTTTCTATGTAATAAACTTATTAAGTTATAGCATAATGAAAATTGCATAATTAGATCTGGACCACCCTATAGGCAGACAGTGGACTCCCTCCTGTTTTTTCTGAATAACATTGTTTATTCAAAGCTGTCCTTCCTATACATCCTTTTACTTAGTCCCATATTAGTCTACCAGGCATTGGCATTGGGACTTGCTCTGGTAAAAGTCAGTTTCCCAGAGCTGCTACATTCCAGTCATTACCAGTCTAATTCCTTCCTACAATTTTCCTCTGTGTTATGCTACATTGAACAATGCAATTAACTTTACTTAAGAATGGCTCTAGAAGAAGTATGTCTGTGTAATGCCAGCATCACATCTGTTTATAAAATCCTTACCTTTTGATCCCAAATGCTGGCGTTTATTTGTTGTTGTGCTGCCATGATCAGTTCTAGTTTGCTTAAATTTTGGCTGCTGAAGTACTTCAAAGCTTTTTGACACTGTGCTGGATTTTATTACAAAGCTTTTATTCATTTTACATCTCCTGCATAGTTTTCTGCTTGTGAGTCTCTTCCTTCTTTATTCCTTCCCCATTTTCCTTCTGCTATCAGATTTATTTTGCTTTTCTGCAAATCCTCATTCTGAGAAGAGAGCAAAGTTGGGTTTGCTTGCAATGGCCATGATTTACCATCTGTTTAGGTCTCTGTTCTGGGGAACTAATGTCTCTATATTAACTCTATGTTTTTAATGATTATCATTCGGTCCTCCTCAACAACGAGAGAATTTCTTTTTCTCATCAGCTATCTTAGCTTTGCTCTGCGCCTCATTACACACGGCTGATTTTCATTTCTAATTTACTGACTAGTCACTTCATTGTCTTTTCTGATGAAACACAGGACAACATTAAAGCATGTTTATTTTCATAAATGAATTACATCTTACTGTTAAATTTTTAGTATCATGATTTTTTTTCCTATTGCTTTTTATCACTGCTGTTTAAGGATCATTTGTCATGTGGAGATGTTTTCAATCACAGTAGTTGATGTTTTGCCATTGGAGATATTGTTTCACTATGCACAAGCAAATCTCTTTGAAATTTACACAACAGTCATGCTGCGCAGTTTTTGGAAATTATTCAAAATCAAGAATACATGAATTTAGTCACCTGTAGGTGGCAATGAAGTTCAATTAATATTCCATGTGCCACTCTAGTATTTGTATTCCATAAGCGTTCTACTCATATGACCTACTTAAGAAATATTTTTCTTTAATTATTCATATATATTTTATTTCTGCTGTTTATTATTATGTTACATTGTTTGCCTTTCCTTTTTATTGGACAGTCTTGATTTTTCTTTTCATTTTTAATGCTATTTCAAATGTTTTTTGGGCTCTGCTAGGAGAAATGTTTTGTTCCAAAACATTTTCTAGGAAAAGGGGGTGAAACTCCTACTTAACTACTGGTTGGTTTAATATGCCTAAACATCATTATCTTAAAGTTATAAAAAAATGTTAACAACCTCTGGTTTTCATACCCTACAACTGCTGAACCCTAGCTCAGCTGTGAGACTTTTGAAATGCAGTTTTCTGTAACCTTCTACTTTCCACATTCTGTACGCTCCAAAAGCACCTGGAGAAGGTAACAGCTAGAGGGCTGACAGCACATCAGGTAATTGCTGTGTTCATGTCTATTGACTTTTGCTAGGGGTCTCCTGATCAGACCTCATTGCAGATTTATATGCTGAATGATTCTTTAAGGCAAGCTTAGTATAATATTACTAGCCACACTACCTGTCTGTTTTGTGTTGGTAGAGTAATATATTGCTCTGCTTTCCCCTTTTGTATTATTAATATGTCAAAATGCCTCAAATTCCACGGACTTACCACTGTTTATAAGGTATTATAGTATATAACTTCTCCCCACCTTCCCTACATCTATAACCTCAGGCAATTTGGTGTAGTAAAAGACAAGCAGGAGTTAAGTTACAATTTAAACAATGTATTATTGGTAATATTCATAAATAATAACAATATGCAAAGTACATTTGAATATTGGCAAAAAAACAACCTGCTAAATGGTGATGTGTAGTTTCAGCTGGCACACAGTCTTGTTAGTTACTTAAAATATCTCTAGTTAAGGAATCATTTTCTGGTCAGCTTTCTTCAGAACAGACTGCATGCCTGTCTCAATATGGCTGCCGAGCTGTGCTCTTCATTGTGTTGTCCTTTTCAGTTCACGCATCAGCTTGGTAAGAGAGAGAGTGAGGTTAAGCAAGCAAATTTATAGATTCTCTGTCCAACCCCTTCAGCCAATAGGACGTCATGGTACTTAAAGACTTCTGATACAAGCCAGTTCCAAACACCATACTTCCGACCAATGGGGAGATAGAACATCTTCACACCTGCCACCCCCCAAAACCATTTATTGAGCTAAAGTTTGCCAGTTAGGCAGCCTGACTTTCTTATGGGGGTTGACTGAGAGACTTCAGAGAAACACTCGCCAAACTGGTTTAAGGCACTTCCCCCGAACTCTGTCGTAAAAGTTCAAAGAGACCCATTCCTAAAAGGCAGGGGTAAACATAAATGCTTCTTACTAATGTAACACTAATATTACATTGCTTTGCCTAAATTACAAATAAAGACATACAAAATATTTATCAACTTGTATGCAACCTCACATCATAACACTGTCAAAGACAGGTAATTGAATGAATTTGAAAATAATATTTGATATCTCTTCCTTTGTGTGGCAAAATAGTACGTGTGTTTGTGCTCTGCATTGGAGTTATTGTCAATGGCTGGTGTGTTTGCTGACTTTCTGAATGATTGCTCTACTCTCCTTTTAGTTTGAGGTTTGATGTTATCTGTTAATGACTGACTTTTTTTTCCACCACAGCTTGATTGACAACCTGTACCTGGGTTTTTCGTGTTATTACCAGTAAGCCAGTAATTTCTGGAGAAAGCATTGGACAAGAGCTGGGTTACAGGTGAGGGTGCAATGGTGTTAGATTTCCATCTTCATATTGATGCTGCAGAGGAGGATTTTGGTCAGTGTTCCTAGAATTTGGCTTCATGCTTCACTAGACCTTCATATCTGGAGTCCATTAATTAATGGGTAATGAGATTTCTTGTGTCAGTATATTGGATGCAGCCTAAAGTAAAGAAAGACATGGTTCATCGTGGGTGGAAACCTGGGCTACTTTGTGCTCTACCTCTGTCTCCAAATATACATAAGATGGCTTTGGTCAATGCATGCTACACTTATATGAAGCCTTTTATACTCCAAAATCTTTTCTGTAGTGAAAAACTGGAGTTTATGTTTGGAATTTTACAATATGACATAGAATTTATACATCTAAATGTTCTTTGTCTACCTGACTGTTCATTTGTTAGCACACCACAGTTATCCGGCTGTAGTGGTAGACCACAGCTGTGCACAGGAAGAAGTCTGACAGTCAGCAGGTGAGGACAGCTCTTTTGAACTACAATTAATGAAAGCTGTCCAGATAAAATACTTTCTATTGTGTTTTAATGTATTGTCACCCCGGCACTGCTGGCTCTTTTTAATCTGAGTTTTCTGACTTTTTACCTCCTATTATTAAGTTGCACAGGGTATTATTGGTTGGTGATTTTAATCTCCATGTTGACAATTTTTCATGTAGCGCAGTTTCTGAAAATATTACTGAAGCATTTCAGTTTCTGCAACATGTCTCTGACCCAACTCATAAAGAAGGGCATTCACTTGATCTTGTTTTTTCTTATGGTGTTGCTATTGAATGTTATGCCCCTACGGACCTTACTTTTAGTGATCACAAATATAATTTGTTTGATGTGTCTTTTAACCCGATTCTGTTGTTCCCAAATATACTAACTATGTTCGTCTTATTAATGACTTTTAATGACCAAAACAGTAGAAAGTTGTGAATTCATCAGTTCAGAACGAGATATAGGTCTGTTTTAAATTCATCGACTTGGCTGATTGGGGATATTTGCATTATTAAGTGTTCTTGTCGGAAGTCTGTCCACTTATAGAGGCCTACCAACTTGGTTACAGCTGCTAGGACCTCTTATTTGGTGAATTGTATTTCAAATAATCAGTTAAATCCTAAAGTTTTATTTGATACTTTTTCTAATATTGTTGTAGCAGCACCTTCTGATATTCCTGTTTGCTCAGTGATTGCGGTGACCTTCTCAGATATATTGCTAAAAAAGTAAAGAGATATTAAATCTAATTTCTTTTCTTCCACAGTTCTATTTGCTGACTCTTCTAACTCCTTTTATTTGCCTTCTTTTTTTCCAGTGTCTCTTGATGACTTAATGTCTATAATTAGGAAAATGAAACCATCACATAACAGGATAGATGTTTTAAAAGTTGTAGTTGCTGCAAGAATGTTATTGTTCGCCATTTGTTTAAAAACAGAACTTGACCCCTCTGTTCCAAAAATTACAGGCCCAAGCTTTCATGTCTTGCTAAACTTCTAGAAAATGTTGTTGAACTGCAACTGGGTGATTTTCTTGTAAATTAGGTAGTGCTAGTCTCTTATCAGTTAGGCTTCTGGAAATGCTACTCCACTGAGACAGCTCTTTAAAAAGTATCCAGTGGTCTTCTTATGCCTGCTGATTACTGGAGAGTTTTCAGTATTGATTTCGTTAGATCTTAATGCAGGCTTTGATACTGTTGACCAGGCCGTTCTCTTAAATAGATTGCATAATCTTGTGGGCATTTTAATTTTAAAAGTTTTCCTGTCTCTGGGTGAGTACACTTCTGCCAGTGCCTCACTGCCATGTGGTGTACCTGAGATATATGTCCTCAGGCCTCTATTATTAGTTCATTTTATTGGGCTGTCCTATCGCCTTTATGCTAATTACATTCAGCTTTATTGATCTTCCAAACCTCAGTGATTACAAAAGCTAGCAACCAGGGTTGAGTGTCTGCTGAAAGTGAACAATTCTTTATTTGACAATTATCTACAGTTAAATCCACAGAAAACTGAGGTCTTGATCTTTGCCCTTCCTGATTTGCATCTTCTCATTTGTCAAAGGATTGTGAAGATATCTATTTTCACACTAACATGTCTAAGTAAACTGGGTGTCATTTTTGAACAGTTCTCACCTTTGATGCTCATGTCAGGTCTCTCAGTCGTTGTTTTTTCTATCTAAGAAACCTTTCTAAGCTTAGAACTATGGTCTCTAAAACTTGGATGGAAATGCTTGTCCATGCTTTATCTTGTCTCAACTACACTATTGTAATTCATAGTTTACATGTTTGAATAAATCTGCCTTGAACCGTCTACATACTGTACAAAATTCAGCTGCCAGGCTTTTAACTAGATCCAACTGGAGGTTTCATATCACGCCGATTTTTATCATCCCTCTGTTTGCTGCCAGTAGAATTTAGAATTCAGTTTAAATCCTGATTCTCACTTATAAAGCCCTCCATAGCCAGGCCCCCAGTATATTTATGACCCTGTGTGTCATTACATAGGGTGGTTGAGCTCTTAGACAATGGAAAAAAGGTCTCCAGACTGAAGCTACATGGTGATCATGCTTTTTAGTCTGTTACACCGAATTTCTGAGATAATCTCCCCAAGTCCTGGGTCAGCCTAAAATGTACTTGTCAGGCCTTTGGGCAGCAGTTCTGTGAATCTGTTATTAGTGCATTCTGTAAATTTTTACTGTCCACTTATTTGATTATATCACTGTTTTTTTTATGAATGTTTTAAATTGTTTATATACAATGTGTTGTGGCGTTTGTCTTTGAAAGGCAATTTATAAATACATTTTTACCTGTTACTTACTTACTCCTTACTCAGCACCTTTCCTTAGTATCCTCTGGTGTCTGAACCTCTCTTGACCAGCACTCCCTTTCTTGTGCATGTTCCTATAAATCCTTTTTCTAAGACTATCATTTTGAGGCACTTTGCTGTTTGCCTTTTTATGTCCCATCTTTGTAAGCATGTCTCAGTGTGTTTCATACGTCTTTACTTTCTGTTTCAATCTCACCAAAGCCAAACAGACCAACCACACCAAAAACAAACTAACCAATGAGATGGCACACACACACGCAGACATTAGCATTTTATTATATAGCAGATTAATTTTGTTGCACCTGACTTGTGTTTTTGTTGTGCTTATTTTGCCTTTGTGGCATTGAGATGTCAGTCTGAGGAGAACAAGTTTTCCACACTACATTTTCCAGCATTGAACCAGGTCGATCTGTGGAGCTAATGCTTCATTCTGTTTTCAAAATAAAATCAGATCCTACTCATTTCCTATAAATAAATAAATTTGATGTCTTACATGACTTTCATTTGCATATCATTTTCTTATCAAACTTATTCACATTTCAATGTATAAAAAATTAAGTTACTAATGATGTATCTGTTTTCACTTTCATAAATTGCAACACTTAGAGGCCACAGCAGATCCTTGGCCATTTGAAAAACAAAATACACTTTTTGTTACTCAGTCAGTCCAGCTCTACACTCGAATTTTTATAGTTCATATCCTAAACATCTTTCATTTTGGAATGGTTGTTACATTTTCTTTATTTCACTTTTTCTTTCTTTACATTCTTCAACATGTGCTTAATTTCAGTGTACCGTATATACTCACGTTTAAGTTCTCCCCTGGATAAGTCGGGACTTGATTTTACCGTATAATTTCCTGTATTTTATAATGTCAGTTGTATAAGTCGAATGTGGAAAACTCACAGATTATGATATTTTAATGCCCTCCTGAGAAAGTAACCACAGAGCACACTGCGTTTTTTTTCTGTGTATTGTGCCTATGTGACCACACGGTAATAACTGAACTAATCCGAAGTGACATTTGCAGTGTTTTGTGTTTTGTGCATCTCACACCCTCATACACCTTTATCGTAAGAGCATCCCTTATCTACAATTATCTTCAATCAGAAGAGAATATGAAGCTGGTTTTAAATTAAACGTCATTGAAGTGGCGAAAGAAATTGGTAACTGCTGCAACAAAATTTGATGTGTCTGAGAAACTGGTGCAAGATTGGAGGAGGCAAGAAGATGTAAAAAACATACATTTAAGGGTCGCGTTTTTGAACGGGCATATAAGTCGGGGTCTGATTTTATGATTGATTTTTTGGGTTTTAAGACCCAACTTATACGTGAGTATATACGGTAATTTGAAAAGCATAAAAATACTCAAGACATCAACAATTAAAAGTATTTCAGTCTTTTTTACTCATCTCTCTTTACTCCAGTGCAATAAATCTATTGACTCATCTGCTTCTTAAGAATCACCAGCGCTCTCAAAATAATCAAATTCAATCTTCATCTCTTAAGAGCCAAGTTAGTTGATACACTTGACCTTGGAGGCTTCATTATAGTTTTGAAGGCCTCAGAGCTAAGTACAGTAGAACCTCGGTTCACGACCATAATTTGTTCCAAAACTCTGGTCGTAAACCGATTTGGTCGTGAACCGAAGCAATTTCCCCCATAGGATTGTATGTAAATACAATTAATCCGTTCCAGACCATACGAACTGTATGTAAATATATATTTTTTTAAGTTTTTAAGTTCTCGAGCTGCCTGTGTGTGTGCGCGCGTGTCTCTCTCGCGCTGCCTGTGTGTGTGCGTGCGCCTCTCTCTTGCTGCCTGTGTGTGTGCGCGCGCGCCTCTCTCGCTGGCTGTGTGTGTGCGCGCTGCCTCTGTGCGTGTGTGTGTGTGTTGCGCTCTCTCACTCTCTAGGCAGGCTCTATTGTAGGAGTAAAGTTGGACAGTTTAACATCTGTGGCAGAGCAACGGGCACTAAGCAAACTCCTGTCAATCATGAATAATCCACTGCATCCACTGAACAGTGTCATCTCCAGGCAGAGGAGTAGCTTCAGTGACAGACTTTTGTCACTATCCTGCTCCACTGACAGACTGAGGAGATCGTTCCTCCCCCACACTATGCGACTCTTCAATTCCACCTGGGGGAGTAAATGCTAACTTTTTTCATTTTTATTACTATTTAATTTAATATTGTTTTCTTTGTATCAGTATACTGCTGCTGGATTATGTGAATTTCCCCTTGGGATTAATAAAGTATCTATCTATCTATCTATCTATCTATCTATCTCTCTTGCTCGCTGCACAGGAAATGCACAGGGAGAGACTGAACATGTACAAACCGAAAGGGAAACTGGCTTGTTCGTATACCGAGTGTACGTGTACCGAGACATTCGTGAACCGAGGTTCCACCGTACCTCATTGTCCATATCATTCCAGGTTGATATCCACTGATGAGTCTCATTAGATAGAGCAAAACCAACTTATTAAGATAAAGTACATATTGTATTAGTATCTTTTCAATTTTATTTAATCCATATTATTCTATTTCAATTATTTTTTCAATTCTATTCATTTGGTTATTTCACAAGTGCTACATTACTTAACCTCATGTTTATAGGGCATATTTTACTTAATCTCACTCGGCAGACAATTGCAATTGCAACAGACACAGTGTATTCTGTAATTAGATAGATAGATACTTTATTAATCCCAAGGGGAAATTCACATAATCCAGCAGCAGTATACTGATACAAAGAAACAATATTAAATTAAATAGTAATAAAAATGAAAAAAGTTAGCATTTACTCCCCCGGATGGAATTGAAGAGTCGCATAGTGTGGGGGAGGAATGATCTCCTCAGTCTGTCAGTGGAGCAGGACAGTGACAAAAGTCTGTCACTGAAGCTACTCCTCTGCTTGGAGATGACACTGTTCAGTGGATGCAGTGGATTATTCATGATTGACAGGAGTTTGCTTAATGCCCGTTGCTCTGCCACAGATGTTAAACTGTCCAACTTTACTCCTACAATAGAGCCTGCCTTCTTAACAAGTTTGTCCAGGCGTGAGGCGTCTTTCATCTTTATGCTGCCACCCCAGCACACCACCGCGTAGAAGAGGGCACTCGCCACAACCGTCTGGTAGAACATCTGCAGCATCTTACTGCAGATGTTGAAGGATGCCAACCTTCTCAGAAAGTATAGTCTGCTCTGACCTTTCTTACATAGAGCATCAGTATTGGCAGTCCAGTCCAATTTGTCATCCAGCTGCACTCCCAGATATTTATAGGTCTGCACCCTCTGCACACAGTCACCTCTGATGATCACAGGGTCCATGAGGGGCCTGGGCCTCCTAAAATCCACCACCAGCTGCTTGGTTTTGCTGGTGTTAAGATGTAAGTGGTTTGAGTCGCACCATTTAACAAAGTCTTTGATTAGCTTCCTGTACTCCTCCTCCTGCCCACTCCTGATGCAGCCCACAATAGCAGTATCATCAGCGAACTTTTGCACGTGACAGGACTCTGAGTCATATTGGAAGTCTGATGTATATAGATTGAACAGGACCGGAGAAAGTATAGTCCCCTGCGGCGCCCCTGTATTGCTGAACACAATGTCAGACCTGCAGTTCCCAAGACGCACATATTGAGGTCTGTCTGTAAGATAGTCCACAATCCATGCCACCAGGTGTGAGTCTACTCCCATCTCAGTCAGCTTGTCTCTAAGGAGCAGAGGTTGGATGGTGTTGAAGGCGCTAGAGAAGTCCAAAAACATAATTCTTACAGCACCACTGCCTCTGTCCAGGTGGGAGAGGGATCGGTGTAGCATATAGATGATGGCATCCTCCGCTCCCACCTTCTCCTGGTATGCGAACTGCAGAGGGTCGAGGGCGTGGCGGACCTGTGACCTCAGGTGGTGAAGCAGCAGCCGCTCCATGGTCTTCATCAGATGTGACGTCAGAGCAACAGGCCGGAAGTCATTCAGCTCACTAGGACGTGATACCTTTGGGACAGGGGTGATACAAGATGTTTTCCAAAGCCTTGGGACTCTCCCCTGTTCCAGGCTCAGGTTGAAGATGCGCTGTAGAGGACTCCCCAGTTCCAATGCACAGGCTTTCAGCCTTTAACAAACATACTACTGATTATCCGAGTGCTTTCATTACAATCTCTGAGGACTTCAACCATTTCTCATTTTCTACCATCCACACCAGTGTGTGGACTGTAAAAGTAGAGAAAAGGGACCCTGCATTTATTGTATGCCAGTGTTAAAGAGGCATATAACTCAATTGCTTTGCCACCTTTAGGCGAGTGTGGTGTTTCCCTACAAACATTGGATCACAAAAACATGAAAGCCCTATTGAATAGGAAGAAAAGAGCACTCAGGTCTGGAGATAAAGATGAAAGAAAGCAGGTGCAGTCAGAACTGAAAAAGCAGCTCCGAATGGGGAAAGCCCACTACAGAGGCAAACTTCAGCACAAGTTACAATAAAATGACATGAAGGAAGTATGGAATGGTTTGAGGGCAACCACTCACTACAAGCAGGCTGTAAAATATGGTGAGGAAGGGAACAAGAACAGAGCTAAATGAATTGAACCAGTTCATCAGGTTTGTCTCATTCTTGTCAGTACAGCCCTCCCCAACACTGCTAGCCTCCGTGAGCAAGCTGAGGAAGTTCTAGAATTTCAGCTGCCATCTGTAACCTGCAAGACCTTCCCCTACAATGACATCACTCCTTTGGTCTTCAGAGCCATACACTCCCTGAATTGTGTGTCTCTGCTGATGAAGTGATGCTAGGAATACTCTGCATAAACAAGACTTCAGGGCCAGATGGAATCAGCCACAGGATGCTGGAAACATGTGCCACTTGTTCTTATGTCCCCTGAAAACATCCTGTGTGCTCCCAGTACCAAAGAAAGGTCATTCCAGTGATCTCAAGGACTTCAGACCAGTTGCTCGTACTTCATACATCATGAAAAACTTTGAGATGCTCGTCCTAAAACAACTGGTTTCAGAATATCTGGATCATTTGCAGTTTGCCTATCAGACACATGTAGGTGTGGAAGATGCTGTCATCTATATGCTCCACAGAGCCTACTACCATTTGGGCAAAGGTGGCATTACAATCAGCATAATGTTCTTTGACTTTTACAGTGATTTTAACAACATTCTGTCACATCCATTGGGGAAAAGCTCAAGGCTTTGTATAATGATACCCCCACAATCTCCTGGATCATGGACTACTTGGCCAACAGGTAGCAGTTTGTGAGGCTGAAGGACTGTGTGTCGGAAATGTTGGTGTGTAATACTGGAGCACCTCAAGGAACTGTCCTATCGCCCTTCCCCATTTACCTTTTACACAACAGACTTCCAGTACAATACCGGCACTTGCCATCTACAGAAATTTTCAGATGGCTCATCCATCATAGGCTGCATTAATAATGGAGACAAGTCAGAGTACAGGAAGGTTGTGGAGGACTTTATCTTATGGTGCAGGGACAACAACCTGCAACTCAACATCAGCAAAAAAAAAAGAACTGGTGGTGGAGTTTAGGCGTGCCAAGGAGCCTCTGAGACCAGTTATCATTGTGGGGGATGTGGAAGTGGTGCAGAGCTACAAGTACCTAGAGGTCTATATAAACAAAAAACTGGACTGGCCTGACAACACAGTGACACTATACAAGAAAAGGGTCAGAGCAGACTGTACTTGTTAAGGAGACTTAGGTCTTTTAATGTGTGCAGCAAGCTACTGGAAATATTCTGTCAGTCCATTGTAGCCAATGTAGTGTTCTATGTTGTGGTCTCCTTGGGGAGCAACTTGAGCTTTAAAGAGGTACAATGCCTGAATAAGCGTATCGGGAAAGCCTGCTTCATCACAGAACAAACCCTAGACACACTGGAAGCTGTTGTAGAAAAGAAGATGGTGGCAAAATCGGATGCCATCATGAAAAATACCTTCCAGGAGGTGCTCTCTTGGAGAATATTTACTTAAGAAGTGTCTCTGGGGGTCTGCCTGCCTCAATTTCACAAAAAATTAAATTAAAATGAAAGATTAATAAAATGCTCTCTATAAATTAACAGTTCATTCTGTGTTTCAGGGTAGCATGCAGGTGTACCTAATGGCACCCACTTCCCATGAGGTCTATCGAACTAGTTTGTCAATTTCTGGTATGCTTCAAGCCCTGCATATATATTAATTAAGGAAGTTATGCTCAAAACCACACTGGTGAGGCCTCATCTTGAGTACTGTGTGCAGTTTTGGTCTCCAGGCTACAAAAAGGACATAGCAGCACTAGAAAAGGTCCAGAGAAAAGCAACTAGGCTGATTCCAAGACTACAGGGGATGAATTATGAAGAAAGATTAGAAGAGCTGAGCCTATACAGTTTTAATCAAAAGAAGATTAAGAGGCGACATGAGTGAAGTGTTTAAAGTTATGGAGGGAATTAGTACAGTGGATTGACACTGTTATTTTAAAATAAGTTTATCAAGACACATTTGGAAATTTGTTAAGGGTAAATTTCGGACATTAGGAAGTTTTTCTTTACATAGAGAACCATAGACACTTGAAATAAGCTACAAAGTAGTGTGATAGACAGTGGACTTTAGGGACTTTCAAAACTCGCCTTGATGTTTTTAGAAGAATTAAGTGGATAGGACTGGCGAGCTTTGTTGGGCTGAATGGCCTGTTCTTGTCTAGAGTGTTCTAATATTCTAATTAATTTTTCTTCTTCTAATCTATGATGTTGTCTTAACTTCAGGGTGTCTACATCTCCCAGGGGTAGATGAGTTTTATAATTCTCTCTCATTTACATTTATATGCACATATTTTCTTTAACTGCAATCTGAAACAGCCGTGTGGCTCACCGGGGTTACAGTTTTAACATGTCAAAACATGCCATACATATAAATTACATGGCTTCTATGCTGCCACAGAACAAAATGCTAATAATGTAGTCAGACTCTGAAATGATGTGGCAGTCCTGGTTTGGAATCCATCGCCTAGACATTGTCTCTCTGGAGTGTGTGTGTTCTTGTCATGGGTTTTTGGATACTCTAGTTTTCCCTCTACATCCCCAACATATCTGCTAGATAAGTGAATTAGTGATTTCAAATTGGCCCTGTGTGTGTGTCTATGACTGAGTCCTGTAATGGATTGGAGTCCTGCCCAGGGCTGGCTCCTGTCATGTGCCTGATTCTGCCAGGATAGGTACTGGTCACCAGTCAGCCAGAACAGGATATTGTATTATCTGGAATAACACTAAAGTCTACTGCTGTCTATATCTTTCTGCATCTCCTTTCAGTGGGTCTTCCTAGAAACCAGAAACAACACACATACCTCATCCAATTTTCAATTTAAGATAACCAAATGATGCCTGACACTTTGATCTTGCAGCCAAGGAAAGAATTTCTTTTTGCTGCTAACAAACACTGCTAATAGTTTTAAATGTCCCATTTCCCTGATTACATAAGCAGATAGTACTCTGCTGAAAAGAGCTCAGCCTGAACAGAGAGCTCACATGTCAGTTTGGGGTTAGATGATTTTTGGATGGATTACATTCATAACAAAAACTGTCTAACAAAGGAAAACAAAGCTTTAAACTTCAACTATAACAGCTTCCACTCTACTTGGAAGGCTTTCCACAAGATTTTGAAGTGTTTCTGAGGAAATTTATGCCCATTCATTCTGTAATGCATTTATGAGGTCAGGCACTGATGTTGGACAAGAAGACCTGGCTTGTAAGCTCCATTCCAGTTTATCCCAAAGGTGTTCACTGTGGTTGAGTTCAGGGTTCTGTGTGAGCCAGTCGAGTTCTTCCACACTGAATTCATTCAACCATGTCTTTATGGACCTTGCTGTGTGCACTGGGACACAGTCATGCTGGAATAGAAAAGGGCCTTCCCCAAACTGTTTCCACAAAGTTGGAAGCATAGCGTTGTCCACAATGTCTTGGTATGCTGAAGCATTAAGACCGCCCTTTACTGGAAGAAAGGGGTCGAGCCCAAACCCTGAGAAACAGCCCCACACCATTATCCCTCCTCCACCAAACTTCACAGTTGGCACAGCGTAAGCAAGCAGGTAAAGTTCTCCCAGCATCCGCCAAACCCAGACTCACCCATCTGACTACTGAACAGAGAAGAACATGTTTCCACTGCTCCACACTACAGTGGCAGTGTGCTTTACACCACACCATCCGACGCTTGGCATTGGACTTGGTGATGTGAGGCTTGCATTCAGTTGTTCGGCCATTGAAACCCATTCCATGAAGCTTCTGGTGCACGGTGGAAATTTGGAACTCTTCACCTGTGGAATCAGCAGAGCTCTGGTGACTTTTACGCATCATGCACCTTAGCAGTCATGACCCTGCTCTGACTTTATGTGGTCTTCCACTTCATGGCTGAGTTGCTGTTGTTCCTAAACACTTCTACTTTCCAATAATACCATTTACAGTTGACTGTGGAATATCCAGCAGGGATGAAATTTCACAAACCGTCTTATGGCAAAGGTGGCATCCTATCACAGTCACTGGGCTCTTCTGAACGACCCATTTTGCTTCACAAATGTTTATAAATGGGGACCGCATGGTTCAGTGTTTGATTTTATACACCTGTGGCAATGGGTCTTATTGAAATATCTGAATTCAATAATTAAGAGCTGTGTCCCAATACTTTTGTCCATATAGTGTATATAAGTCAGGTTAACTGGACCCTCTTAAATGGCCTATTGAATATTAGACAGGCATCCCATCCAGGGTCGACATATTTTGACTGTTCAAGTGGGAAAATATGATATTTAAACATGGGAGCAAAACATTACTGCCCACATGTGGATACAGTCTCTTATTACAAACTTCTGATGGCAGACCTAAAAAAGACGTTACACTGATAGTGCTGCTAAGGTGTGTACTGAACAAAGTTTTTATTCTTTAATGACAGGTAATACACACCAAATAAAAAAAAAATATTACTATCTTTAAGAGCCTTAAGTGAATAAAGTCTCAATGAAGCTGTAGGAAAAGCAAAATAACAAAAGAACGTAATGCGATCAGATACTTCAACCTTCTCTTTAGAATTTTTGTGAGCATCCTATTCAGAATAACAATTTATTCTCCTCCCATATGTGAGTATTCCTCCCTTTTGCTATATAAATAATTCAAGTAGGAGAGGATCTGCCTTTTACATTAGGTCATTATGTTGTTGTATAAGGTGCCCTGTTTTTATAGGTTTCCAGTGTTGAGCATTCAGAAAAACATAGCCGACTGTAGAATAAGCTCTTTTGCATAAATATATAAGAATTGAAGACATTCGTGTTTCATGGTTAAAATGTAGATGCAATTCATAGACCTTTTTCACTCTGGGAATTTGACATCTATGAATTTCACAGAATTTCATGCATATTTAATGCACTATTATGAATGAGTGATGTTAAAAAAAAGACAAAATCAATAATTCTCTTTCCGCTTGCCTACATGTAGATATACTAATGAGCTGTTTTTGTGAAGACTGACCTTTTAAACATTGTGGGCAGTGCTAGGTTATGGGACTAATGGCGAAGTAACATCAGAATCAGGTTACTGAAGAACAGCACAGTGTGAGGCTACACATACAGTATCTTCTCTCCATCCATAATGTTAGCAGATTATTTTCTTTAAACACTTTAAAGCAGTTTGAATTCTGTTTAATGTATTTGTTGTATGTCAAATACATCAGGATTCCTACTCTCATGTCCTCTTATTTAATTGATGAAAAGAATCAGTGAAAAAAGCAGGCATAAATCTACCATATTCCATATTTAACTTACAGAGGACAACACAACAAATGCATACAACAATTGTTTTGTATTATTAATATGTAACCTTTGTCAGAATGCCTCAAATCTCCCAGACTTACCACTGTTTATAAGGTATTGTACCATATAACTTCTCCCCACCTTCCCTTCTACATTTATAACCTCAGACAATTAGGTGTGGTAAAAGACAAGCAGGAGTTAAGTTACAATTTAAATAATGTATTATTGATAATATTCATAAATAATAAGAATATGCAAAGTACATTTGAATATTAGCAACCATACAACCTGATAAATGGTGATGTGTAGTTTCAGGTGGCACACAGACTTCTTAGTTACTTAAAATGTCTCTAGTTAAGGCATCATTTGTGGTCAGCTTGTCTGTCTCAAATTGGCTGCCGAGCTGTGCTCTTCATTGTGTTGTCCTTTTCAATTCATGGTGTGTGAAATCGTCTTTCATCAGTTTGGTAATGGTGTGTAAAGCAAGCAAATTTATACATTTTGTATCCAATTCCTACAGGTAATAGGGTGTTATGGTACTTAAAGACTTCTGATACAAGCCAATTCCAAACAGCCATACAGCTATACAGCCAATGGGGGACAAAATACCTTCACACCTTACCTCCAAACCATGTGTTAAGTTAAAGCTTACCAGCTAGGCTTTCAGGCTTTCCTCGGGGGGTTGTGGGGTTGGGGGGGGATTGGTTTTGACTGAAAGAGCCCTGCAGAGAATCACTTGCCAAACTTGTTTGAGGCACTTCACCAAACCCTGTGGTAAATTCACTTTCCTGACTTAATCCTAGGTGGTAATAAAATACTAATATTACATTGCTTTGCCTAAGTAACAAATAAAGACATACAAAATATTTATCAACTTGTATGCAAAATTTCACATCACAACAACAATTAACTAAATACACACATTTAACAATACCAATACGAAGAAACTCCTTTACCTCTCAAGTATAGAATTCAAGTCTTGATTGGAAGTGGCCAGATTTCTTTTTTTTTTAACTTTTGACAGAACTCAGTGTGTGCCTCAACCTGTTAATTTGGAATTTGTCAGCTCAGCAAGCAATATCTTTTTGAAATGGGACTCAAAGTCAAATTGGCAAATGCCTCTCCTTACATCTTTATTGATTTCATACTGTAGCTGGACACTCACCAACAATGGTCAGCAGTGTCATTCTATATCTTTAAGCTGAGGATCTTGGGTCGATGTTCTGCCTGGAAAGACATGGCCCCTCTACTCTGTTGTCACCACAAGTAAATGCAAGGTTAACTGGTCAAATAGTAGTTATGTACATCAGAGACTGGGTATACATAAATGCCATTTAAACATAAAATACAAAAAATGAACTGAAAAGCCAAATGATAGCCATGTTTAGCAAGACACCATCTAATCAAGGGCTTCTTGACATTGCGCATTTTGCTAAGGAATAGTGATAGTGCTCTCTGCTAAATTAAATAATTGATAGATCCATTAGAACATAAATGTAGTCTAAATGCATAAAAGCACTGTCAAAATCTCCAAAATGGCCTTACTGTGTTCACTAATGGTTCTCTTCCTCAAATTAATGTTTTATTTTTGATGTTAATTGTAGGCATTTGTAAATCAAAGCCACGTCATATACTGGAGTTTATATGATAAAACTGTAGTTAACATACAAAATGGGTTATTTATTAGTGATGATGCATTCTGAATGTTAATATTCATCACAGCGTCACTGTAAACACAAGATGAAATGATTTGATGGGATGGACCGTTATCCCCCCAACTTTATTGGGTTTATTGTCAGTGTAATTGCTTTGAAATCAAACTATTTTGTTTTTAAGGTTTTGTTTCTCCATTGGGGGTTGCTAAGGGAGCTGCCTTTTGTTTGCGTATGACAAATCACTATTCCATTGATTTATTTTTTGAGAATTTCATTTTACAAAATCAAATTATTTCTTTTAACATATTGCATTTTGAACCTTTTTTTGTCTTTTTTTGACTTGGAAGCTGGACACTTGGCACAAAGGAATAGTTTTACTATTTATCTACTCCTTTAAAGAAAATCCATATTCAGTTTGTTCATATTATTTTGTAAAGCAAAAGAAAAATTATTTCTGAAATTCTACCCTGCGTTATTGTAGAATCCTCCAACACGAAATTATTAGTGATCCATGGATGCTGCACAGACAAGCAAAGGTCTGCTAGAAAAGCATCTGTTATGCAAGATAAGTTTCTATAGAGCATAAATAAATATTCCTGTGTCAAACGAAGCTATAAGGAACCTTTACATTCACACAGAGGCATTCTTCACTGCTTTACATGAGCAACACATTATGGAGAAACCTACCTGTGTGAAATTATTTTATTGAACTGTAGCCTAAACTAACTGAACTATTCTAAAACAAATCCCGAATCCAGCTAAGATGTAAAGAACGCTGCTGATGTGTGCCTTTGAATAGCTTTAAGTTATAAATTACCTACTGATGTGATCTATAAAGTCCAAGTCTCCTGACAGGACTCCTCACATTTTAGTTGCTGTCAACCTGGAATGTGAATCTTGTTTAAGGTGGGCCTGTTGCTTTGCCCTTCATAGAGGTAAGAAAATGAACAGTGACAACTAGAAGATAACACTATCTCAAAGATCTGATTGTGGCATCAAAGGTGTTGTGTACTGCATATATGTCATTCACAGTTATGTGATTAGAATAGTCTTTAACACACTCTGTTCTCTTCGGTAATGGAAGCCACGTCACAAGAATGAAGCATTTGTGCAGATAAAATGATGCTGTACTTTCAAAGGATTTGAATTTTTAATAGAAAAACTGAGTTGTTTTGGGGCATTGCAGTTCTATGCATGTTATATTAGTCTCGCTCCTTTGCGTGACCAGATGTTACCAGTTGTGAACAGTGACTAGATGCATTATCAGAACTGAAATGCTGTTCACACCAGTATATTAGCTACCAGTATATAACACTCTTTTATGTCATATAGCTGTTTTAATGAAATCATGACTGCTGTTTGCTGATGAGCCACTTGATCGTTAATAATTAGTGAAGGATCTGGCATACCTTTGATCCTAAATTTCTAGAATAGCTCTGTTATCCAGTCTCTTTTTAGTTACGTGAGTTACAAGCAGCACATGTGCTTGGCTGACTAAATCCATCATAAAAAGTGCAGGGGCTGAAGTCTATCCCAGCATCAGGGGAGGCAAAGCTATTCATGCACTCAGCCACACTCGCTCACATTGGAACTTGACCTCCACATCCTTAGAGAGTGAAAAACAGAAATGTAAGAAAAAAAAGGACACACACAAACATGGGGAGAATGTACTAAATTCACACAGATGGCACCCAGGCCAGGTCTTGAATATCAGACTTATCCACCACACCACTGTTTTATTAGTTAATCTTTAATTGTATTGTACTCTGATTTTATGACAGTAGTAGGGTATGGTGGTCAGTTCCTGCACCCTTGAACTGCTCTTGTCACCACTTAACCATATAAACATACAAACCCTCATCAGATCTTCTCTCAGTCCATTGTTATGTAGCTCTAATCCAACACACATTCGCCTGTATGGTTCCTACTCTTCAGAATTCTTTTTTCCGTGTGCTTTTTGAGGGCTCAAAGTCTTTAATGAAAAATGCCCTGTTCAGGAAGTGCCATTCATAAAATAGTCTTTAGTATCTTCTGTACTGATAGATCCTGCCACATTTTCTAGTGATACTTTCCATCACTTCTATATTTATTATTTTATTTTCTGACTTGATTCAAGGAAGTTTCAATATGCAAGAATGACATTTCTTGAATTTTTTTTTATTATCTTAGTATTACTTATTCCGTATCACTTTATAAAGTTTCATTTGATTGACTCACAGACTAAAATGTGCCTGATCCTTTTGGGAGAGTAAGCTAAAATAAGCAGCAGCATACTTAATGATTTTTTTTTCTGATTTTATTATTAAACCTTTAAGTAATACTTGTGATCACACATATTTTTCATTCCTTATTAAAGCATTCTAAAATGAAGTTGCCACTGCAATGACAATTGTGGGTACAGTCCTGCAGGTCTGATGTACTTAGCTTTTTTCATTGTGTTAAAAACAAAATAAATTCATTTCAGACTCATAACACAATTGCTCACTTCCATTTTCAAACTATTGAATGACAGTTCCTCCATTTTCATGACAACTTAAATCAAATTAGAAGTGGAATTGTAAAAGAACCAAGCCTCTTGTGTTTGATCAATCAAATTAAAGACAAGCAATCAAGTTTAAGATGGCTGAAAGAAAATGAGAGTAGACCATAGTATCTGCCAAACAGCTTCCCTTAAGCTTAATGTATTGCTTTTAGTTGTAATACACTGTCATGGGCTCAAAGGGTTATTAACTGACTTTGACTAGTGATTAATACAAATTAGTCTAAACTTACAATTACATTTAAATATATATACATGTACAATACTATTTATATACTCTCTCAAGCCTGTCTAATCTAATCCAGGATTGCCAGAGCCTATCAGGCAGAAGGCAGTAATCAAGCATGGATGGAGAACCTTTCTATCACCAGGCACAAGTCCAGTTTCAAATCTTGAGTTAACGTAAAACTCAGTGTCTTCAAGATGGCACATATATATTAAATAGGCAGGAAAATAGGAATACCTGCAGGAGAATCCAGGCAGACATGGAGAGAACATGCGATTCCACCCAGTGATCAGATGCAAGATTAGAACTGAAATGCTGGGTCCATGAAGCAGCAGAGCTAACGACTGTGCTATTGTGCCCCCACCTTAAACATTTACTTTGATTTTTTTAAAATTTATTAAAGCACATTTACATTTGTACGCCCAGCATGGTACGCACTACTTACAAATACAATATAGTTGGAATATAGCGCATAACACAAAATGACAGGCAACAAAACACAAAACATAATTCTGAAGCTCCAGCTGAAAAACAATATGTAATATACATGCATCCATTCATTACTGAAGCTACTTAATCTATTTCATGATTGTAGAATTGGGG
Source organism: Polypterus bichir lapradei (assembly GCA_026402145.1). NCBI lineage: Eukaryota > Metazoa > Chordata > Cladistia > Polypteriformes > Polypteridae > Polypterus > Polypterus bichir. The sequence goes on along the minus strand of JANRMT010062854.1, from coordinate 19,065,205 downwards.
ATCTATAGTACTAGATGGGGTCTGAGCTGCTAAATAGGACCTTAGTTTTCAAGAGAACCGCACATGTCCAGAAGGGTTAAATTTAAAATAATCTCCTCCATGGTCAAGCAGAACCCTAGCAGTTACTCTATACAAAAAGTACACGTGTATCTGTTTATTAAGATATAATGAAAGCTCTTATTCAAAGTAAATGAGTTGAGTTTAATACATAAAGGGAAAATGTGACAGAATACTAGGAAGTAATATGTTTACTATTCAGTGTGAAACTCTCTGCTTTCCCAGAGGATTTTGCTTTACTGTATTATCAATTTTCTTTATTTATTGTAAAATATGGAAAACTATAATGCAGTTTCACTATGCAAACATTAAAATGTGAACATGTATCTCTTCAGTGGGAAAGTGCTGTATTTTCTGGTGAGAATACAACACAATACAATACAATTTATTCTTATATAGCCCAAAATCACACAAGAAGTGCCGCAATGGGCTCAATAGTGATGACACACCCAGCTGACTGAATTATCACTGAGTTATTTTATTAAATCCAATAGCATATGAACAAGGTCTTAATCTCTTACAGTGCACGCCTTCTTTAGAATGTCCTGCTTCTCGTATCTAACAAACTACCACCCACTTCCATGATAACCTTGTATCAAATTAGCCTAACAACACCCCACTACTAATATCAGCTGGAACTGCCATTGGTTAACATGGCTTACTTAAGTCTGTCCAGGATACAACAAAAAGGAAGCTCAGGATCTGCTTGTCAAATAAAAAACAGATGTTTGGTACAATCAGGACTGCTATGAGAAGTGGCCCTTTAATTTTAAAAAATACAGTTGTCAATACGAATGGGATATTTTAGAGCTTCAGAACATTAGAAAATTTGTGACAAGTACAGATCATTTAGCCTAACAATCTCGTCCATTCTGTTCGGCCAGATTCTTCCATATAACATCAAGTTCAAGATTTGAGAATTCCTAAAGTCCTATTCTCCACCACAATACTTAGTAATTTATTTCATGTGTCTATCGTTGTTGTGCAAAATTAGCCCTTAACAAGTTTTAAAAAATGCGTCCATGTGTTCTTGTTACAGAGTTTACTTTAAAGTAACAACTAAGATCCACTGTATTAATTCCTTTTTATACCTTTAACTAATCCCTTCTTAATGTCTGTTTATTTAAACTGAAAAGGTTCACCTCCTTCAGTCTCTCCTCTTAGCTCATATCTTTTATAAGGTCCTGGAATCAGCCTAGTTGCTCTGTTCTGGACTTTCTCTAACACTTTTATTTCTTTTTTGTAATATGGAGACCAAAACTGAATCCAGGTGAGGCCTAACAAGTGCGCTATGTAAGTTAAGTGTCAGTGTGCCAAATTTACATTGTGTGGAAATAAACCCTGATCATGGCTCTGTGCAAAAAGAAGCCTCATTAACTAATATTGCACTGTTTAACTCGAGATCTCTTAATGGCAAAGCATTGGTGCTGTCAGAACTCATCACTGACACCAAACTAGATATACTGTGTTTAACGGAGACTTGGCAAAAACCAAACGAATTGACATCTCTCACGGCGGCGACTCCACCTGGTTTCACTTTCCATACAGAACCACACAGCTCTAGACAAGGAGGTGGGCTAGCGGTAATTATCAGAGCAGACTTAAATATCAAACGAATCCCAATTGACTGTCCACTGTCTTTTGAGTGTCTGGCTCTTAAACTAATAACGGAAACAGGTCCTGTCTCACTCATTGTTCTTTATCGTCCCCCAAAATACAATGCATCCTTCTTATCTGATCTGATTGAACTTTTAACCCACCTAAGCTCTTACTCTCAGAGAATTATCCTTCTTGGTGATTTTAACATCCATATTGATATTACTACATCTAAACTGAGAAATGAATTCCTATCCTTACTGGAATATTTTGACTTTCACAACACAACATGTTGATTTTCCCACCCACTCTGGTGGTCATATATTGGATCTGATCTGCACTTCTGAACTATCTATTGCCAACATTTACAGCACTGATTTGGGACTCTCTGACCATAAAGCAGTATTTTTCACTGTCTCACTGCCTTTCCCTCCTCTTACCTGTAAATGACAAATTTCTTACAGAAACCTTAAAAAATATCTGTCCCTCTATCCTTTCTGGATCCATTTCTGATCTTTTACTGTCTGCACCTATTCCGTCAACACTAGATAGTCTTGTTGATCACTATAACTCAGCCCTTCATTCAGCATTAGATAAAACAGCTCCTTTAAAACATAAGAAGTTTCCTTTAAACGTTCAGCTCCTTGGTATAATTCAGAATTGCGATCTATGAAAGCAGCTGGCCGACGCCTTAAAGAATGTCACACAAGACTGGCCTCACCATGCACATCCAGGCTTTCTCTAACCACCAAAGAGCTTAGAGAGAAGCACTAACTGCTGCTAAGAACACCCACTATGGCAGAATAATAGAACACCCACTATGGCCACGATAACCCAAGGGTTTTGTTTTCTGTAGTTAATAAACTGCTCGAACCTGCATCTGGCCCAACTACCTCTTTTACTGAAGTCTGAGGATTTCCTCCACTTTTTCCATAACAAAATTAAAGATCTAAATAATTCAACTAAAATAAATACATCATCTGTTTATATCTCTCCCTGTTTTCCCACTCCATCCAGCTCCTTCTCTAAGTTCTCACCAGTCACATCTGTGTTTGTTAATAACCTGCTTTGTGAGATGAGACCGACTACTTGTGTACTGGACCCCATCCCCAGCACACTACTTAAATCCTGCCTTCATGCCATAATTGTGACTGTTACAACAATAATAAACTCATCGCTTGACACTGGCTCTGTGCCGCTCACTTTTAAAATCGCTTTTGTAACGCCAATGTTAAAAAAGTCTGGTCTTGATGCTGACAATCTTAACAATTTCCGGCCTATTTCCCACTTACCTTTCCTGTCTAAAGCTCTTGAGCGTGTTGTAGCCTCCCAGCTCACCAATTACTTAACCTCTAATAATTTGATGGTACCCTTTCAGTCTGGTTTCAGGGTGCAGCACAGCTGTGAAACTGCTCTGCAACAGGCAACGGGTGATTTGCTTATGGCAGCAGACGCTGGAGAAACCAGCATATTAATTCTGTTAGACCTGTCAGGCATGATATTCTACTGTCCAGAATGGAGAACATGCTTGGTATCTCTGGCACTGCCCTCCACTGGTGCAAGTCCTATCTGACTGATAGGCAAGAGTTTGTTAGTCTTGGCAACAGCAGATCCAGCTTGGCGCAAGTCACACAAGGAGTTCCTCAGGGCTCTGTCCTCCCTGTTCTCTTCTGTATTTACAGTATATGCTTCCCCTTGGCCATATTATTCGTAGCTATGGACTGGGCTATCATTTTTATGCAGATGATTCTCAACTCTACTTCAATGTTAAAAGTGGAACTTTATCAGAGCTTTCTCAGCTCACAACCTGTCTTAGTAAAATTAAAACCTGAACTTCTGCAAATTGGAACTAAAATGCAACTTAATAAAATTAGCTCCTTCCCAGTCAATCTTGGCAGTGATCTCATCAGACCTGCCTCTACTGCAAAGAATCTTGGTGTCATTTTTGATTCCACCCTTTCTTACTCTGCCCACATAAATCACATTAAGAAACTTTCTTACTTTCACCTCCGTAACATATCCCGTGTTCGCTCCTTCCTCTCCTTTTCTAATGCTGAGAAACTTGTCCATCCTTTTATCACATCCCGCATAGATTATTGTAACTTGCTGCTGGCAGGTGCCCCTTCTAATCTTACATCACAGCTCCAGCTTATTCAAAACTCGGCTGCAAGAGTCCTTACTCGAACCAGCAGCAGCGAGCACATCACACCCATCCTGCTCCATCTTCACTGGCTCCCTGTGCCTAACAGAATCGAATATAAAATCCTACTAATAACCTACAAAGCCTTAAATAACCTCGCGCCAAACTACATCAGTGACCTTCTCCATCACTATGTGCCTGCCTGCTCACTAAGGTCCTCTGATTCTGGTAATCTTATTGTGCCCGACACTAATTTACACTCCATGGGTGACAGGGCCTTCAGCTGTATAGCGCCCAGACTCTGGAATGACCTACCAAAATTAATCAGGTCAGCTGACTCCATGAATTCTTTTAAAAAACAACTCAAAACTCATCTGTTCAGGAAGGCTTTTAGCTCTACTTGACTTCATTCCCCTTCTCTCAGTTTACCTCTCTGTCAAGATGCTCATGTAACCTGTGTGTGTGTGCGAGACCATCAATTATGTTGTCTGTTAGGCTTTCTCTGAATTTACTGTCTTAATCTTCTTTATTTATTTATTTGGTTTGTACTCGTATACTGTATACCCTGTCGTTCTTTCTTATATTCTGTAAGTGCCTTGAGCATGGGAAAGGTGCTATATAAATAAAATGTATTATTATTATTATTATTATTAAGTATAGCCTCCCTTGATTTACAGTGAAGAAAACCTAACTTTCTGTACACTGCCTGAATGCAGATAGAGATGAGTCCACTAGGTCCTTCTCATAAATTGTACTTTCAAGTTTTAAACCTACCATTATCCATTCAAATCTAATATTTTTACTTTCTACATTACAATTACTTACATTAAATTTTATCTTACACAAATCTGTCCAACTATTCCTCTGTAAATATTTAGCAGATTCTACATTATCTGCCCTTACACCAAGTTTTGTGTCATTAGAACATTAGAACCCTCTAGACGAGGACAACCCATTCAGCCCAACAAAGTTCGCCAGTCCTATCCACTTATTTCTTCCAAAGAAACATCCAGTCAAGTTTTGAAAGTCCCTAAAGTCTTACTGTCTACCACACTACTTGGTAGCTTATTCCAAGTGTCTATCGCTCTTTGTGTAAAGAAAAACTTCCTCATGTTTGTGCGAAATTTACCCTTAACAAGTTTCCAACTGTGTCCACGTGTTCTTGATGAACTCATTTTAAAATAACAGTCTTGATCTGCTGTTGTCCTCATAATTCAACCCCTGTAGCCTTGTAAGCAGCCTAGTTGCTTTTGTCTGGACATTTTCTAGCACTGCTATGTCCTTTTTGTAGCCAGGAGGCTAAAACTGTACACAGTACTCTAGACAAGGCCTCACCAGTGCATTATAAAGCTTGAGCATAACCTCCTTGGATTTGTACTCCACACATCGTGCTATATAACCTAACACTCTATTAGCTTCTTAATGGCTTCTGAACACTGTCTGAAAGTCAATAGCTTAGAGTCCACTATGACTCCTAAATCCTTCTCATAAGATGTACTCTTGATTTTGCGACTGCCCATTGTGTAGTCGAACCTAACATTTTTACTTCCTATGTGTAATACTTCACATTTACTGACATTAAATTTCATCTGCCACAAATCTGCCAAAGCCTGTATGCCATCCAAGTCCTTCTGTAATGATATAACGGATTCCAAATTATCTGCTAGTCCACCTATCTTAGTATCATTGGCAAACTTAACCAGCTTGTTACGTATAATCCTATCTAAATCATTTATATATATTAAAAATAGCAGTGGCCCTAGCAAACACCACTCTTAACATTGGCCAATTCTGATGAGGTTCCTTGCACTATCACCCTCTGCTTCCTGTGTCTGAGCCAATTCTGCACCCATCTAAAAACATCACCCTGCACTCCCACTTCTTTTAATTTGATGCCCAACCTCTAATGTGGCACCTTATCAAATGCTTTCTGAAAGTCCAGATAAAAAATATCATATGCTCCACCTTGATCATATCCTTTTGTTGCCTCCTCATAGAATTCCAGCATGTTAGTAAAACACGACCTCCCTCTTCTGAACCCATGCTGACTGTTCCTAATAACTCCTGTCCTTGCCAGGTGTTGCTCAATCTTATCCTTAATAATTCCTTCCATTAATTTTCCTGTGATGCATGAACTATAGTTGTTTGGATCTGCCCTGTCACCCTTTTTATATAATGGCATGATATTTGCCATTTTCCAGTCCTTCGGAATCTCTCCAGTGCATAGTGACTTCCTAAAAATATATGTACTCTCTAGCCTCCTTATGAACTTGAGGGTAAATATTATCTAGTTCTGGTGATTTGTTTGATTTCAGCTTATTTAATCTGAGCAGGACTTCTCCCTCTACAATTTCCATATCCCTCAGTACCTCCTTAGTAGTCCCTGTTACCTCTGGGAGGTTTGCCATGGGAATATACATCTACTCACTTAATTTCCTTAAAAACTCAAGGATGTTATCTAGTCTTTGTAATTTGTTAGAATTCAGCCTATTTAATCCAAGATGTACTTCTCCCTCTACAATTTCTAACTCACTAAATACCCCCATAGTAGTACCTATTACTTTTGGGAGGTTATCAGCTTCTTCACACATATAACCTTCAATAAAGTGTAAGTTCAAAGCATTTGCCATTTCACTCTCTGTATATTCTAGGCCACCTTTTCCATTACGATTACTTTTCACCTCCTCCTTGACCATTCTTTTGCTGCTAAAATACTGGGTCATCTTTCATCTTTTCTGCAGATTTTCTCTCCAACTGCTTTTTAATCTTCCTAATATCCTTTTTAATTGTTGCCCATACTCTCAGAAGCCCCATGGTTTTAAATGGAGTTATGAGTTGTTTATGCCTTTCACAGATTTTATTTCCTTTATTAACTTTCTTTTTTCCTCCTTATTTATCCACCTCTGAGTCTTCTTTAATTTCTTATGGCATCTACATTTTGTAATGAACTATATTTTGGTGCATACAGTATATGTAACACACTTTTAAACCTGCCTCACAACTCTTCAACTTTCTGCACACTTCAAACTCTATCTCAGTTTATCTTACTGTGACTTTGCAGCATCTGCTTATACAATTGTGTGCCAACACTGCTAAAAATAATGGTTTTAATGGCTTTTTATGGTTCTTTACTGGGTTTTATGGTTCATCATAGTCCCATTGTTTGACAAAGCACCATCTGGGACAGGTTCTTAGCATATAAAGTTGGTTCTTTGTGCTTAGAAAAACTTCCTAATATATAGAATACAATCATGAAATCTTTAATGTATGGCAGACTACTTAGCAGGACAGTAACAGATTAAGAATACCTGGACCTAGCAGAGTGTTACATATGTATGCAGCAAGGTGTCCTTGGTAATTTACACATCTGTTACCATCTACTCATGTTTACTTAAAATATAGAGCCTGTTATGGATCTAAACAAATAAAGGTTCTTTCTGGAACCTTCATGTGGATGGGTCTTTTGGGAAGCAAAATGGTTCACCTATGGCATTGCTCTGAAGAACCACTCCGGTACCTTTAATTTTAAAGTGAAATTGCAGTCCAGTGGCTCAGATTTAGGAAAATACATTAAGATGTTGCATTGATTCCACTCCAACCTCTGTATTTGCACTTGGTGCCTGATATAAGACAGGTCTGTGGCCTAAATGAAAAAATATTTTTTGAATAATATTTGGACTGGAAAAATGTAAAAAAAAAAAACAAAAAAACAGACCAGGTTTGATTCCTGTATTGACAAACCAAAATCAGAACTAAAGGTTAAGCTAATCAGGTATCTACTTTAAATCTTTAACCAAAAATAAACAAACTAAAAAGAAGACAAATTCTAAATCCACAAAGTTAAATAACACCAAAAGATAACACACTAAACACGAGGATTACCCACAAACTTGGATAAAATATGGACAAGTGCTGACCTTTAAATCTGATGCTATGAACTCCACAGCCAGTTCCCCTGGCAATCAAAAGCTATGTATTGGCAACAGGTCTCAAGAAATGGTGGCACTCGCTGCCATATGTCAAGTTTCTGAAAGCATGTAGTTGGAAAAAAAAAACATTTTCACAATCCTAGCTTTCCAAAACTCCTAAATAGATGTGTACTTTAATTAAATTAGTTCAGGGAAACCCACATTACTTAAAAAGAAATGGTGATCATAAAATAACCACAAAGTCAATTAAATGGGGATGCCTGACCACAATCTCTAAACCAAAAGTTCAGGAAAAAAACATGCTGAGATTCTTTAACTGGAAAAACACAGTGACAAGTCTCCATAAATCAATCTGCAATCTCATACAACCAGGAAGTGTATGATGCTGACCTTTATAGATAGACAGATACCATATTTTTCCCCATGGGGGACACAAAAAAAAACCCATGTGTGCGTGTGTGTATGTGTGTATATATTGTGAACAGTAGGGGGCACCACTGAGACCCCAAACTCCAGACACACAACACAACTCTGGGTTCAAATATAAGACTTTTTAATCCACTCAACTCAGATACAACAATGATCACAGCCAATATACAGACTTTTAAGTGCTCTCTCACTCTTCTGTCTCTCCTCCAATGAGTGTCGCCCACTGCCTCTCGACTCTGATTCATCAAGCTGAGGCAGCAGCTTTTATTTTTAAGATGACCTTGGAACTGCTTCTGGTCTCCTCTCCAAGTCGTCCAGAGTCCTTCCTGTTGTGCGGGAACCAGGGCAGTCCTCCCCTGGTAGTCCCTGAAGACCGCCCACAGGTTTGCGTTTCCAGACCCCATTTCCCATGCAACCCTGCAGTTGTCCTAACTGGGTTTAGCCACAAGGAACACAGCCACCTGCCATATGCGGGAATGACCTGTTCTTGGTATTCCCATTTTCACGGTCCTTCAATTATGGCTTCCTAGCCAGGTATGAAACCTTCTGTTATCCTGGCCAGGAGGCCTTTCCTTCCTTCTGGGCACCCACAATATATACAGGGGTGGGCATAAGTTTACATACCCTGGCAGAATTTGTAAGATGTATACCATACTTTAAAGAAAAGATGACTGATCAGATAAAAGACATTTTATTTACTTTCAATGGAATCCACGTTAAACTATAAGGCATCACAAAGCAGCACAACCATTAAACAAAACATAGTAATGAGGAAAATAATTAAATAGTCTCTGTTCAAAAGTTTGCATACCCTTAGTTCTTACTACAAAGTGTATTGCCTCCTTTAGCATCAATGATGGCATGGCGTCTTTTGTGATGGCTGTGACTGAGGCCCTTGATTTTCACGCATGGTAGAGCTGCCCATTCTTCTTGGCGAAAAGGTTCCAGGTCCTGTAAACTCTTGGGTTGCCTTTTCCATGTTTGAGTTCACCTCAGAGAGGCTCAATGAAAATGAGGTCAGAAGACTGTGATGGCCATTCCAGCACCATCACTTTTTTCTGCTGTAGCGATCATAGGATCAACTTGGCCTTGTGTTTTGGATAATTGTCATGTTGGAAGATCCAAGTGTGTCCCATGCACAGTTTCCGGACTGATGAATGCAAGTTGTCTTGCAATATTTTCTGGTAACATGCTGCATTCATCTTGCCATTAATTTTTACTAAGTCACCTGTGCCGTTGCATCTCACACACCCCCAGAACATCAGAGGTCCACCTCCATGCTTCACAGTAGGGATAGTGTACTTTTCACCATGGGCCTTGTTGCAGCCTTTCCAAACATAGCATTTATAGTTGTGACCATAAACTTCAATTTTGGTCTCGTTACTCCAAAGGACTTTGTTGTAGCGGTTTTGAGGCTTGTCTAGATGCTGTTTGGCATATTGTAAGTGGGCTGCTTCGTGGCCAAGTGTGGCTGAAATCTCACTTGGTCTATCTGATTGTGGCCTGGTAATTACAGAACCCCTGACTTTCCACTTTTTAATCAGAGTCTGAACACTACTGAAAGGCAGTTTCAGATCTCTAAATATCATTTTATATCCTTTTACCAATTTATACAAATCAACAACCATTTCTTGCAGGTCCTTTGACAGTTCTTTTGCTTTCCCCATGGCTTGGTATCCATCAAAGTCAGTGAAGCTGTGCATGAATTTAATTTGACTATTTATGCATAGACACTATGGACACTCTCCTTTAATTACCCTTAATTTCAACCTGTTTGTGTCATCTTGTGTGTATAATATCTGCCCCATCATTCAAGGATATGTAAACCTGGAGAAAGGAAAACACTCCATTCCAGTGCCTACTCTGTCTGATGAACCTGTCCAGCTTTAAAACAGTACGTGAAATAAGAGGTTTAAGCCATTTTTTTGCGGTACCTAAAATGTCAGAGTACCTAAACTGGCCATGATTTGCAATGAAATGATACAGTCAATATAACTTATTTAAAGGGAATCAACACCTTAAAATAGTGATGTAACAAGGCACACACTTCTGGTTGACCCAGTCTAACAATGACATAGCAACTGTCAACAGAAATTCCTTCCATCAACAGGAAAAGTAAAATAACCCTAACCCTATCCCCAAATTTTTGACAAATGCCAGAAATAGATCTCTTTGCCTTCAAAAGCTGTTGGTAGAAGCCCAAGGAAAACTCAGAAAAACAACTGATCATAACAAAGACATACAGTAGTATCACATACTTTTCCTGGAAGTGCATTGTAGTCTTTTAAAGAAAATCTCATGCTGTTCTGATCTTATTACATATAATTGGATTTGCTTGGCTTGCCATTTTACACTTACTGATACTGATTTGTGAGATAAATGTCAACACCTTTGTTGGTTCTGATCTGTGATTGGGATGAACAACGGCAACTTTCTCAGTTGCTACCTGAGTAGTGTGTACATGTTTTGTTACTGTAGCTTGTTTAAACTGTAAGATGTTGTCATCCGAGGGAATAACAGACACAAGAGAAAATCAATTTTGGGGCAACGTGAAACTTAAACAAAACAGTTGCCAATACAATAACATGACTTGACAAAAACTATTTGTTTCTTCGTCTATGTGATTGAGAAGCTCCTTTGCTCTGTTTGTTTGGATGAGAAGTGATGCCTCCTTCTGGGTGGTTGTGCTTTTATGGCTCAAGAGACCAGAAGGGGCAGAGTCAGTTGCCCTAACTGGGCAAGATTCTCTGAACTATGGAGGAAATGGAAGACAAGACAGTTAGCGGTGGAGCCCTCTCTTGGTTCAAGGAGGAACTTATTCAGGAAGGTGACCCACTGATGTGTGAAAGCGAGTATTATTAATGTCCAGTGTTAGCTCAAATCCTATACTCGGCATGTTCTCTTTCATTATCAATGAACACTGCATTCTCAATACATCTTTTTTGGTACTCACAAATTATGTTTTCTTACAGCTAGAAAAATATCACAATTGGTGGTCTAGTTTCTGGCTTTTTTGGCATCTATTTGCAAATATTATTTTGTGTATTGCATACACATGAAGCTATTATGGTAGATTTTAAATATCCATTCCTACTCATATACTTAATATTCATATAGTGCAAAGGTCACTCCCTCCCTCATTCACCAATTTATAAAAGAAGGTGGCTACATTTCTTCAAATTTGCTTTTAAACTTGTTTGAAGTTGTAAAACAAATTGAGTAGGCTGCTGACATTGCAGAATGAAAATGGTTTATAAACTCTGATAATAAAAATTTTGTTATGCATTGTTGTTTTGCAATTCCTTTGCATTCTGACATTGGATTTTTTGGATGATTTTCAGGATGAAGAACACACAATATAGTTGTGTTACATTTCTGCCCCTTTAGCATGTCCATTTTAGTCCAGTTGTGAAACCCTTACATATGACATTTACATAAAATGATTAGAAAATGTCCCCCCAGTAGTTTACTGTGTATAAAGACCAATGATCAGAATCGAATATAAAATCCTACTAATCACCTACAAAGCCTTAAACAGCCTTGTGCCAAACTACATCAGTGACCTTCTCCATCACTATGTGCCTGCCCGCTCACTAAGGTCCTCTGATTCTGGCAATCTTGTTGTGCCCCACACTAATCTACACTCCATGGGTGACAGGGCCTTTAGCTGTATAACGCCCAGACGCTGGAATGACCTACCGAAATTAATCAGGTCAGCTGACTCCATGAATTCTTTTAAAAAACAACTCAAAACTCATCTGTTTAGGAAGGCTTTTGGCTCTACTTGACTTTATTACCCTTCTCTCAGTTTACGTCTCTGTCAAGATGCTCATGTAACCTGTATGTGTGTGCTAGACCATCAATTATGTTGTCTGTTAAGCTTTCTCTGAATTTACTGTGTTAATCTCCTTTATTTATTTATTTGGTTTGTACAATGCTATATACTATATACCTTGCCATTCTTTCTTATATTCTGTAATTGACTTGAGCCTGGGAAAGGTGCTATATAAATAAAATGTATTATTATTTTTATTATTAATGATGTGCACAGGACCATCATACCATCTCCCACAGAAAAGAGATTATCATTCTGAGCCATCTTATACAGTTCAGGGTTGCAAAGTGTTGGCACCCAGCTGGCTAGTAGTTGGCACAAGGCAGGAAGTAACCTTGGATGAGGTGCTGGTCAACTACAGCTCACACCAATGCTGAACCTGTTTAGAGACATCAATCCAGCTAATCTGCACATTAGTGGGATGTGGGAGGAAGCTGGCCTGAATGAAGTAAAGCATGTGCAGGGATATCAGTAGACTACTTAAAGGTAGGGCTTGGGCACAGAATTCAAATTTTGGAGGTGTGAGATGGCTAACCACTGTACCATTAAGCCAGGTTATATTTTGCATCTTTTTTCAGTTTGAAGAAATTTCTCCTGGAATCTATTTTCTATTTGCCTTTAATTGTCCTTAATTTCCTCAGGTGTACTCATGAGTATGTGATTCACCATTTAATTGAAAGTATTTTCCTGGATCAGTTTATCAATGGCTGTGTGAATTTTCAGGACATTAGTTACATCCTCATGCAGCCTTCTCTTCTTAAAACTAAAGAACTCTGAAAGTAGGACATTCCCTCTGGTCCTGGTATGCACTTGATTTCTGTACTATTCTGTGCATAGCTTCTAGAATGATTCTTTCCTTTTTCTGCATCTTATTGAGCAGAATTGCAAATTAGCACATTACAGAGCCTAAACTTAAAATCGCATGACTGATTGGCAACAGTTTTTACAGTATAGTCTAATATTTTATTTACCTATGACTGCTTCTCTGCATTGTCTTGATGATCAGAATGCTGCGTCATTCTGGGCTATGGTGGTCAGTCATGTCCTATTTCAACAGCTTTGACTAAAAGATGTGGGACAACGCTGAGCAGGGCTTCAGACCACGGCAGGACATGCTACCCACATTCACATTCTGAAGGAGCATTTTTAACCTTAAATATGAATCAATGAATTGTTCACTAATAACATAAAAATCACATGAGCACAAACAACATTTTACATATAGTTTGAGAGTGAATATTCTTGTACTATGAATTGAACAAAAAATAAAAATGATTACTTATTGCTACGATACAATTAATGATAGAAACTGAGCAAAAATATAATATACAATATAATACAATACAAACAAGGAGTGCCACAATGGGCTTTAACAGGCCTTGCCTTTTGATGGCCCCCCAACTTTGACTCTCTATGAAGACAAGGAAAACCTCCCAAAAAACCCTTGGAGGGAAAAAAAACGGAAGAAACCTTGGGAAAGACAGCTCAAAGAGAGACCCCTTTCCAGGTACGGTGAGTGTGCTGTGAGTTTTAAAAAAAGAGGGTCAATACAATACAGTACACAGAACAGAACACAAGTTGTGGTGCAGTGGTAGTGCTGCTGCTTTGCAGTAAGGAGACTATGGAAGATTGTGGGTTCGCTTCCTGGTTCCTCCCTGTGTGGATCGTGCTTTGAGTACTGAGAAAAGCGCTATATAAATGTAATGAATTATTATTATTAATCCTCAATACAATATAATTACAAGTAGAGAGCAGAATTCAAGAGTAGATAATATCACATAATATGATTTGGATTTGTTTAGAGTCCTGGAGACCTTGGCCATCAAGCTGCCTCTTCCTATTGGCCATTCCACAGCTGAGTCAGTGCTGGGCCAGCCAATCCGATGAAAGAACCCCTCTACCTGAGGAGATGACTTTACCTTAGGCAGGCAAAACAACTTGGCAGTAGGGCAGTGGCACTAAAATAGTAAGACAGCCAAAATTTTTTATTTTGTCTCAGCATTAAAGGGAAATTGGACACTGAAATCCCATAGCAGATGGCACTATTGTGCAAAAATTAAACAAGCAGTAAACCGACCTTGAAAATGTAAAAATATAACACACTGTTAAATGAGTCAAATTTTAGTCATATTCGCCCAAACTTCCATATGATCTTCTTTGAGCCTGGTGCTGTGAGCCTCTTTCCTGACATCAACCCTGCAGTGTTTTCAGCTTATGTTTGCTCAGTTGTGCGCCTGTGCGCCTTTATAGGGTGTGTGCATGATTTTATACCTCTCACTATATTGGAGTAGTTGTTATCATTATCATGAATTTTATTGTGGGGTATAATGGCAGGTCTATGGCAGGAATTGCAGCCCATTTTAATAAATAAATAATTGAATGGCCAGCCCAATCTCCGTGGGTGTGCAAGCTCACGCAGCTGCAGGAGGTTGGTGGAGTAAGACGCATCTGCAAGTTAGGGTGTGGTCTGTCTCAGTTGCTTCATCTGCAAATAAAAGGGATCCGACACAATAAGAAAGGGAAGGACAAAAAAGAAAGAAAGAAAGAAATAAAGAAAGAAAGGGTAATAGGTGGGCAAGTGCTCGTAAGTGAGTGGATGGGACAGAAAGGGCAACTGGGAGAAAGTTCTTGAAGGGAGCATGTGGCCAACACTCAGGGCCTGTTGGCCACTCCTGGAAGAGTGACTTATGCGTTGCTTGGTTGAAGTGTCTCTGCATAAAGCTGGGAGAAAGGCAGAGGGAGCTGAGGCGATAATGGAAGGCTCAGTTGAGGCATCCTGTGGGTGCTGCCATGGACCACAGAGACTCAATCCTGGCAGCAGGAGTGAGGCTTGTCTTGTTACCCTGACAGGAGCCTAGGAGCAAGAGTCCAAAAGGTCAGCTGAAGTGTCAGGCATCCCTTTGGCTGCAAGACCTCGCCTGGGGGTATGCTGAGGAGACAGCTATTTTTAGGTGATGCACCAAATACTGTATTTTTAAAGGATTAATACCTGCCTGTGTTTTAACCTCATTTTAATGGACTATTTATTCAGTTGTTTTTAACCTTCACTATCACTAGTTTTTTTAATGGATTATATATTTATTGAAGAATTTTGATGCATTGCACATTTTGGTCATTAATTTGTTTTGGATTCATTTGGAAAGCACTTTTGCTCTCTTTTGCACCTACCCCTTGCTTTGTGGCTCATTCCTATTGGCAGTAACGAGTTCAAGAGGCTCCTGGGGGGCAACTGGCTGCATGGAGCCGACCCGCACAGTCACACATTGGTTAATTATGTACAATGAAACTTAGAAATTTGCTAATTGAAGTGGTAAATTTATTAGTATTCTTTTGTGTTTCTGCTTTTGGTGTTGAGTATTTAACGTTCATGTTAAGTTATTGTTTAACACTCTGCTTTGCTGGTTGCACTGTGTATTGATAGATCTCCATTTTGTGTGTCTTTTATGGCATTGTTCGTCTAATATTTTGTCATTTAATTGGTGCTGGCAGCCTTATATATTGTACACACAGTGTCCTTCTTTGGTTTCTCACAAAAGGTTAACTGGATGTCATCTGCCAATGACACTGACAATATACCACAACCATCCACGGCTCCTTGCATGTGGCTGTAATGATCATTTCTCTGCTGTATGCAAAGCTTACACATTCACAATTGTGGTGCCGTTTCACACCACTGACTTGGGGTCAGAGGCAACGCTATCTGTACTCACTTTCCTCAACTCTGTGACCCAATCCATGTCAGGATCCTTCCCAAGACTTCCCTCAGTCAATGGATTTAAGTAGAGCAGTGGATCTGCTCTTCAAATACTTGATCATCTGTCTCTATCTTTTGAACTCACACACATAAACAAATCTCCACAACCCCCCAACCTGGATGGCACTGCACTTCTGAGACTGTCTCTCTATCAAGAACATTTGGCCCCACCAGAATTTTCATTGGAAACACTCCTTTGTTTCTTGAACTTTACTTTGACCTGTTTTTCTCTGTGCTAGTTAGGCTTTGCTCAGCACATCTGTCACCTCTAGGTTCCCTAAAGTTTAATATATCTGAGATAAATATAATCTATACATTAATTTTGTAACCTCCATAACCTATTCAAAAGTTGCAGAGAGCTAAAGCCTATAGTAACAGAACAGAGGACTCAGCCCAAGACATGTCACCCGTCGATCACAGGGACATTCACAAATATCCCACCACAGTGTTAATTTAGAATTGCCAAATAAACTAACATGCATTTTTTTCTGGGATCTGGAAGAAAAAGGTTAACAAAGGTAAAGCATGCAAGCTTCACAGAAGCAGTGCTCATATCCTAGGAACCCAGAACTCTAGCAATTATCTCAAAATACATGGTATTCTGAAAGTCTTTATAGAAATTTTAAATTGTATTTCAGCTATATTAATTTGACAAGGATATCAGTTTAGATATCTTGTACATTTAAAATATCTGTAAATGAACAGTTTATCAAATGTCTATAATTCATTTTAAGGCATTTTAAAATGGATTTTGAGATATCTCTAAATGGTAATTGGGCCAGCCATAGAATCACATTTTTAATATAAAATGTCTACTCTATCTTGCTCTGTGTTTGCATTATGAATTATGTTAATTTTGTAATGAAAGGAAAAGTGGAGAAAAATGAGAGAAGAGTAAAAAGATCTGTGTTTTTATGCAGTCTCTAGTGATGAGCAGAACTGAGAGTGCAAAAAGACCACTGGGTAGTAAAGAGAGAGCAGTGACAGAATGAGAGGTGGAAGACAGGGGTGTAGGTGAAGGGCTGCCTGATTATGGAGGTATCTGAGCAGGTTTTTGCAATATTTTCATAAGTTTAGTATTTTTTAAATGTTTATTTCTTTTGATTTGTTAAAAAGACAATATTCCTGACATCAAAACCATCTTCGAGAGTGTGGCAGATAATGCTGTCATGCGCCTGATCATGAAGAGACAACCTGTTTTTTTATATGAGGACAAGGTATTCAAGGCTTCTATGGTTTCGTCTATAAAGTAAGGCTAGACTTGAGCAACATTTTGGTTTAAAAGAACGTACGTTTTTAAGAGAAAAAGAATTGAATTTGTTAGTGTTCATACATTATACTTAACTTTAATAATCTATGAGCTTGCAGCTCTTCTGTTTTCAAATGTTTCTACAGTTTTTAGATATTTTAAAAACACTTCTGATTTAAATTTAATGTGGGAGGAAAACCTGGTGAAAGATCAGCGATGAGTGACGTGGCCACAGCACTACCCACTCCTTCACCGTGCCACCTTTGTTTTAACTTGTGAAATACATTAATATAAAAATAATTTAAAGCATTACCTAAAAGAGTTAAAGACCAGAAAACATTTTATAACAAAAGTATCTAACTTGTGACACCCTAATTAAGACAACAGTAAGAACTAAAATATATTTTTAAATAAAGAATTAACGTTACCCCAGTAAATCAGACAACAGTAATTTGAATTTAGATACCCAAATTTTAAATAACAGAGAATGAATAAAACAAAAGAAGGTTAGGAGACCCTTGATAGCCCTCTACCTCCTCCTGGTATCAGTCGGATGTTTGATACCAAATGACTACAGAGTGCTATTTTAAGAACAACACACAAACATCCCAAGGAAATCCAGCTTGTCCTTATAGAACAACAGAGTGAAAAGTAAAGGAGTGAGTGGAGAGACGTAGAAAAGAAATCAAAATACAGATTGGAGTGTGCAATCATTCACTGAAAGGGACTGGGGACAAAGGGGCATATCCAAATACAGTGATCTGAAGGACCACCATTGTCCAAAAGCTAAATAAACCTAACCCTAACACTGGTACATGAAGAATAAAACTATCGATTCAGTGATTTTTTAGACTAAAAAATCATTATTATTATCATCATTTTTTTTTTATTTTTTTGCTTTGGCTCTGGTGCCCTAAACAATGAGTAGTAGGTACAGTAATTTTTTTTGGACTTGAGATGGCATCTTCTCATATATATATATACTAGCAGAATACCCGCGCTTCGCAGCGGAGAAGTAGTGTGTTAAAGAAGGTATGAAAAAGAAAAGGAAAAATTTAAAAAATAACGTAACATGATTGTTAATGTAATTGTTTTGTCATTGATATGAGTGTTGTTCCCATATCTATAT
>JANRMT010062854.1:18988558-19014928 GCA_026402145.1 Polypterus bichir lapradei | reverse complement strand
TCTTTCTTTCTTTCTTTCTTTCTTTCTTTCTTTCTTTCTTTCTTTCTTATCTATCTATCTATCACATGTCTGGGGCTACAAGCTCGTTCATGTGCTGCTGGTCTCTTTGCAAGTATTCTCAGTTCTATTTTCATTTTTTTGTTTAATATCTAGGGGTTTTATTAATAATTTGCTATTCTGCTGAGACTGTTTTTTTTGGTTGTTTGATCTGTATAATACATGCTGCTTGCAGCTAAGGCTGCAGCCATCATGGCTCCATCCTGAGTGATGCCAGCCAAACTGAATCTGTGAAGTTTTGTAAATCTTTTTAGAAAAAAATTGAATAAATTTGGCTTCTGATCTGGTGATATGTCTGGAGGCGTGTGTGGTTGTAAGAATGTGTGCTCTGTGTCCAGGATGAACAAAACAGTTGTTTTCTTGAATGTGGAAAAGTTCTTCCATGATTTAGTATGGGAAGTATGCTGCTAAAAGGGATACTGGTGTCATTAATAACCATTATCAACTCCTGCTTAAAGTGTTATTATTTCAGATGCACCTCTGTTCTTTAAGAATGACATTTTACTGGAAGAATTCAGAAGGAATGGTAAAATTATTTCAGAGATAACGATGATCCCATGATTGGGTGTAGCTCTCCTGAATGAAAGCATGTCATGTCATTCAGGAGAGGGGTAGTGTAAATGCTATTAGATAACATAAATGCAAACCTGGATGTCTCCCTGAAATTTAAATTGGATGGGTGTGATTATGTTGTGTTCGTTTCCACAGAATCTGTGACATGATTTAAGTGTGGTCAGGCAGGGCAGCACCAAGCAAACACATAGCAGATGTTTCTGACATGCAGGTGTGTCTGGTGAGTTCAGTGAGCTCTTCAGGCGAGCATCAAATGAAGAAGGAAGTAATTCTGAGGTCAGTGAATCTAAAATGGAAGAAGTTGACAGTTGAAAGAGATATTCGCTAACACCAAGACATGAAATAAGTGTGCAAGACAAGGTAGGCTCTGAACTTGTGTCTGAAATGTTCCAGAGTGCTAACCCAGAAGTGAGTGCATCAACTGTAGCCAGGAGAGGGGCTGAGGACAAAGACAGTGAAAGAATTGTGGTAAGAGGAGGTGGCAGCTAGTGAGAGATCTGAGACCAAAGATTCAAAAGCTGCTACAGCTGCATCTCCCAGTGAAACTAAAGTTAAATGTGCAACTGCTCCTGAGACGAGCCCAGTGGTAACTGAAGCTGTGCCCTCACAGAGGGAGGGTGAGGAGAGGCTCAGTACACAGTGACAAGTAGAAAATTACACAGAAGAGATGAGTGATCTGGAGGAGATGTTCATTCAGGACCTCGGTATTGATCAGGGCTGGATTAAGCTAAACACTAGAAAAAGAAATAACACACTATCAGCGGACCTGTAAATATAGTATAAAAAATCAGAAAATTCAGTTACTACTGCTGCTGGTGTGCAGAGTTGAAATGGCAATGGAAATAGGGGTCCACTCAGTGACGAAGACAATGGACAGGGCAGTAAATCCAACTCCTCAGTTAGGAATGATCTGTCATCTTACATGTGTTTATGGGGGGATATAACATGGACAGCATCTTTGGTTTCTGACGTTTGTAGCAGACAAGCACGGCATAAATGTTGCTGACCATTTTTCTGATTTAAGACTGTTCCTGAGCTGAGAGGCACTTATGATGCACCATGCAGGTGAGCTGGGAATGAATAAAAAGGACACAATACATTTAAAAAATGGTATTATCAAAGTATAACACTCTCTGAAATTACAGCCATATTTCTTGTTTATCCATATTTTTCCCTGTCCTTTTTCCATATTTTTTGCTGCATTTAGTTTTACTGATGGCTTTATCTCGTTTTCTAATGCTTTTTACATTTCTTGGTACATTAAACATTAAAGGGATAGAGAAGCTGTGAAAAGGGCTTTGTTATTTGAGTACCTAGAACAAAAAAATATCAGTGTTGCTTTTTTGTGCAAAAAACACACTCTGGCAACTGTAATCAGTCTGAATTGCCCAGAGGTTGCGTAGGAAAGCTTTTTTAAGTCATGGGTCTAATATAAGTGCTGGTGTGGCCATAGCTTTTCTCAAAATTTTTTTTTCCTCTTGATTCATTTTCTTCCACTGAGATCATTAGTGGGAGGTTATTGAAGGTAGAGGCAGACATTGGGGAGAAGAAGTAGGTCTTTGTGAATGTTTATGGTCCTAATAGAGACAGGGAAGGACTCTATCTTTTTACTGTTTTGAATGATGTATTTGTGTAATCTGAACAAGGAATGGTGTCTGCACAACTTTAATTGTACAGAAAGTACCCAGCTAGACAGGAATGGCCTGGAGCTGCCCCCAGGATCAGTCAAAGAGCTTGTGTCTGTTATTAGAAGCAACAGCTTTACTGGCATTTAGAGGGCTCTGCATCCTGGTACCATCCAGTACTTGTGGGTGAGGGGTTCTGCAGGGCTCCTTTAAATGGTTTTATATTCTAAAACATCAAAGAAATCTAATCCCTAACTGCTTTATTTATCAAACTGACTTTACTGACCACAGTCTTGTTTCTCTTCAAGTTTCTTCTTCTTATCCACATTCCTCTAAGTTATACTGGCACTTTAATACCAGAAAGATTCCTACTTTATCAAATGTTTTGATTACGTTTGGACTTGATGGAGGTAAACAAAGCAAATGTTTTCCTCTTTACATCAATGGTGGGATTGCTCTAAAACAGATGAGAATGCCAGGAATACCAAGAACAGACCATTAAGAAAGCAAACACAGTGATGGAAGTATTAGAGACAGGTGTTCAGGAGCCTCATTCAGCACTGAGCTCAAACTTTGACAACAGTGTTTTTGAGATGCTTAAAACGAAAAACCGATGCCTGATGAAACTAATCAACAGGAGAGTCCATAGGGCAGTTGTCCACGCCTGGATATGGGCACTTACTCAAATGGATGCATCCACTAGGTTCTTTTTTGGACTAGAAAGAAAAACAAGGCAAAGTAAAATAATTCCTTGTTTAACTAAATGATAAAGGACAAGAACTTGAGAAGGCTGGGCCATTCGGAACTTACCTTTAAATTTTATCAACAGTTGTTTTCTGCCAAAACTTGATGAGAATTAGTTTGAAACATTGTCTTTCCTTGAGGAATTAGCATAGGTTCCTACCCAAGAGAAGGACCTTCTAGAAGCCAGCTTCACTTTGGAAGAAATAACTGTAGCGTTAAATGGTCTCAATACTGGAAAATCACCTGGGATTGATGGCTTACTGGTGAACTTTTATAAGGCCTTTTTAAATGAGCTTAGTGCTGATTTACTGGAGGTTTTTCACAAAAGTATACAAGTTAGTGAACTCCCAGTTTATTTCCCAATATAATTGCTTTGATTCCTAAAAAAGGACACCTCAGAGAAATTAAATCTGTCATCTAGTGAGCCTACTGTGTGTATACTATAAAATCTTATCTAAGGCTGCAGCTAGTTGTCTAAGAAACATTATAGGATTTATTGAGAATCAAGATCAGACTTACTGTGTACCTAATCATTCTCTTTTGGATAACATTTTTTAGTTCAAGATTTGATTGATCCTGGTAAGATTTTTGGTTTCAAAATAGAGCTGAAGGCTTTTGGTTTTCAGTTATCTTTTATTCAGCATATTCAGCACCTGTATCACACAGTCTTCAGTGTCTTAAAAAATGAAAGGGGCTTTGACGGCACTTTTTATGGTATTCAGGGGGTAATGTCAAAGCTGCTCACTTTTTAGGGTGCTATTCTTGTTGTTCTCTGAACCTCTGCTACAGCAACTACGACTGCCTATTCAGGTTCTCACTGTTCCTGAGGTTCTGTGACTCAAGGTGGTTACCTATGTGGACAGCCTGACTGTTTTTATTGCTCCTCTTGCAGATTTTAAGACTTGTTTGGACAGTTTTGAGAAACTTTCCTTCACAAAAGTAAACTGAACAAAAAGCAAAGTTTTTTGATCAGTACCTGGGTGGCTACAGACCCTTATGTTTTACCAGATGGTCTCAAATTGAACAAAAAAGTATTTATATATTTGGGAGTTTATTTAGGGCAGGATGGAACAGCAGAAGAAAATTCATCCATCTATGTCCATAAGGTTCAAGACAGAGTGAGCCTTTGGAAATACCTTAAACAGGACATCTCATATTGGGGCAAACGGGACATCTCATATTGGGGCAGGGTGTTAACTGTCAATTTTCTAGTGGCCTCCATGTTGAGTATGCAGATCTGTCAATCTTAATTATTAAAGCCATTCAGAAAATTATTTTAGATTTCTTTTAGGATGGGCTACACTGGGTGAGCCATTGTGTTCTGTATTTTAAATAGAAGAGGGTGTCAGGACCTCACTGATTTCCTGGGCATAATCGAAGCCTGTAAGCACAAGGTAAAGATAACACAGGAGTGGCTTAGAGACAACTTTGTTAATGTCCTTGAGTGATTCAGCCAGAACCTACACTTGAATCCAATTGAACATTTCTGGAGAGATCTAAAAAAAATAGCTGTCCACTGATGATTTCAATCTAACCTGATAGAACCTGAGGGAATTTGCAGAGTAGAATTTCAGAAAATCCCTAAATCCAAGTGTGCAAAGCTTATTGCATCATACCCAAGAAGACATCGGGTTATAATCTCTGCCAGATTAAATACTGTGTGAAATATCTCAATATGACATTTTACTTTTTATTTTTAATCAAGAATTCATCAATTGTAATAATTTTGCAACCTACAGCAGAAAACGATAGATGACGTGTGTAGGCTACAAAATGTAAAGAAAACTAAAAAGGTCTAGTAAGTCATAATATCATAAAATAGTTATAATATTAATCATTTTTATTGTTTAAATATGCACAAATGTATTATAATAAGTAAAGTGTTGTAAACAATTGCAGTCCTGTAAAAAACTCTCTTTCATTTGCCACCTCTGCTTTTTCAGGCCTGCAGCCGCCAAGAGCGTAGCCACCTCCTGGAAGTTCTCTAGCACTCTATTCTACCCTCTGCAAACTATTCAGCAGTCCGGTTCTGCCCAT
Source organism: Polypterus bichir lapradei (assembly GCA_026402145.1). NCBI lineage: Eukaryota > Metazoa > Chordata > Cladistia > Polypteriformes > Polypteridae > Polypterus > Polypterus bichir. The sequence goes on along the minus strand of JANRMT010062854.1, from coordinate 19,009,892 downwards.
CTCATCCTCTACCATCTACCCTTCCCCAGATTTGTGCCCCAATCTAAACTGCAAAACTGCATTTACCGCTGCTAAAAAGGATTAAATAACTCATACTCCCCTTCTCCTCACAAGAGGGCCAAAAGATTATCACATTGGTGAGTGTCCTACACCCCTAATCCCTGCAAATCGTAAGTGACACCTGCATATTAAAAATAAATTGCATGTTTTGATTTGAACATTTAAGATGTTCAAATTACATTAGGGGTGGCATGCTGGCACAGTGGGTAGCGCTGCTGCCTCGCAATTAGGAGACCTGGGTTCGCTTCCCGGGTCCTCCCTGCGTGGAGTTTGCATGTTCTCCCCGTGTCTGCGTGGGTTTCCTCCGGGTACTCCGGTTTCCTCTCACATTTCAAAGACATGCAGGTTAGGTGCATTGGCAATCCTAAATTGTCTCTAGTGTGTGTGTGCCCTGCAGTGGGCTGGCACCCTGCCCAGGGTTTGTTTCCTGCCTTGCGCCCTATGTTGGCTGGGATTGGCTCCAGCAGACCCCCGTGGCCCTGTAGTTAGGATATAGCGGGTTGGATAATGGATGGATGGAAATTACACTAGGGCAGTGTGTTTCTGGACTGTGAAAGTAAAACAAATCTCAGAGAACATTCATAAATACCCTGGAAAACTGGTGCATTTAAAAGGAGAGAATTCTGAAAGCTGAAATTATAATAAATTCAGAAACTGAAATTACAATAAGAGAGCTTTTAGTCGGTGCTGTATTTTATACTTATGCACTACAGTCCAGTGCCTTAATAACAGTGAAAGAAGAAACATAAACACAATAATTAGTTTCCAGTTTACAAATCTGTGCTGATTCTTTGTATTAAATATAAGGAGAGGTCAAATGAATAAAAATGTTTAGATTGCTATCCACTAAAAGCACTTTGATTGTAAATGCAAAGTGGGTATGGCAGCATAAGCAGAGCTGTGTGCTTGGAAATTTAAGTTGTAAATAGACGTTGCACAGTTTGCTATAGTCTCTCCCTTTAAATGATTAAGTCAACACTTTTTGTTTTCTTAATTAAAATTTTTTAATGCATTCAGTTCTCTTCTCTGGTGACATATCAACACTCTGGTGACTCTTTGGCACCCACAATTTGAAAGCCATAAATCCAGTCTGTCAAGATTTAAAGTGCAATCACACTTTTATTGACAAAATAATGTTTTCTTCTTTTTAGACTCACAAAAGTACCTTCTGAAAGTCTGATCCCTCATATTACCATGTCATAGAAGAATAATTTAATTTATTGGTCTATTCATCCATTTGTTTTCTGAAATCCGGGAATTAAGAAACTATTCCTGGGTGACACTGGGAGATAAGTTAATTGTGTGACATCAAAATGCACAAGCACACAGTCACACAATTCATATTTGCCAATAAAACCAACTTGTGTTTGGATATATAGTAGGAAGAAAATCAGTGTACTAATAAAAAATGTTTCAATGTGCAAAATCCACTAGTGCAGAAATGAAAACAAAATACCATATATGGGTGAAGCTGCTTCACAGTCCTTACTGATAGCTAGGAAACACAATCTCTCGTAGCCTAATATCATTCATTAACAGAAGTTTCTAAATGCTAAATCAACTTTTATGTATTTAGAGGTAATTTCAGAATGTCAATTGATCTGCTGTCTAATTTTCAATATTACTCTCTGAAGTATGTATTGTGGTATAAAAGATCCATAAAATTAAAATATCAGAACAACAGAACTACAGTTGGATCAGTTATAAAAAATGTACCGCTAACAATGTGATTTGACTCTCAGTTACAATGGCATTTATTAACAGAGAAAAGCAAAAGAAAGAATTCTTCATATTTTATGCTTAGGGGTATCAACACAAAAAAATAACTTCCTGGAAACACATGGCACCTTCTTGCTAACAGCAGCTTAGTACCTGAACTCAGACCAGCCCACTCCAACCTGTTCTCGTTTGTAACTATTAAAAGACAAAATGGTCACTGCCCATTCTACTATGCTTTTGTGGTGCACCAGGCCTGTTAAGAAAGCAGATTTCACAGGGGTGCAGACATCCAACTGCACAAAACTTCCACTTGTATTCCAAACTAAATGACTGAACTCCATTGTGTACCAGGATCTGCCAGGACTTCATCTGATAACAAAGGTGTAAATCAGAGTTGAACTGATGTCTCCCCAGTGGCCCTTCTACAGATCCCTTAAACTAGAATGCACAAAGTGAACTCAAGCAAGAACAAAGATAATCCCAGGAAAGACAAATAGGATGGACAGAATAACTTATCTATTAGAAGAAACTGATTTTGCAACTGGAAGTGATTTTAATCCAATCAGGAGAAGGTTCAACCTTCCTTTATAACTACATGCAAACCATCACTCAAAGGGGAAGAAGCAAAGAGAGGCAGAGAAAGGAAAATTAAGAGAAGTTCTCTCAGGCACCCTCTCTGAGATTCATTCAGGGACTGGGAACTCTCCAAAATGACTGAAAAACTCTGAAAACTGCTCTCTGAACCTTACAGCTATGAGCCGCTCTTCCTTTGAGAGCTGAAGCTGGCCAGCTCTTCTCTTTGTGGACCAGAAGCTGAGACCCAGTCTGTCAAGACAAGGCTGTGCGCCACTAGTCTGATGAGAATGAGTAATGCCTTTTCACTACAACATGGCAAAAGACAGTAGAAGGCAAGCTGAGGAAGCAGAACTGACAAGGATCAGGCCGCAAAGAGAAAGAGGGCCAACAACAAAGCAACAACTCCACACAACATCAGACTTGGTATTGTAAACTATTTAACTGGGCCAAGATAAAGTAGACCTCTAAATACCAGTAAACAACTAGCCCATGTTTTGTCTAGTCTGCATAGGAATCTGCTGATGGGTTAAGTACCTTCTATGCCCGTGTCCAGCTCTCCTGGAGTAACTGCCTGTATCCTAGAATCTATATATATATTGTATATTGTCAATGAGTGGATGCTAGGTGGCACTATTGCCCCTTTAAATCCAACAGGCAGACACTCTGGGCACAGGTTAAAAGCAACAAGAAGATCTTTTATTCTTCTTCCTTATGTAACTAGTGCCCTCAAGCACCTCCACCACAATAAACAGGCAAATCAATACTAACAATTAACAATAATCTCTCCTTCACACCTCCCAGTAAGCTCTGTCCTACTCCTCCAGACTCTAGCTCGTTTGCTGGGTCTTCAACCTTCTTTTAATAGTGTTCGACCTAGAATATTAGAATATGTTAGAATATTAGAACATTCTAGACGAGAACAGGCCATTCAGCCCAACAAAGCTCGCCAGTCCTATCCACTTGTTTCCTCCAAGAAAACATCAAGTCAAGTTTTGAAAGTCCCTAACGTCTTACTGTCTACCACACTACTTGGTAGCTTATTCCAAGTGTCTATCGTTCTTTGTGTAAAGACCTAGAAGTGCTTCTGCTCTTCCTACCATGTGACTTGCCTGCAGTTCTGGGTCAGACGGGGAATTCAAGTTCTTTAGTCACACTAAAGTACTAAGTGCTCTGAGGCTTCCATCCTCGTGATTACCTAGTACTTCCAGGCTACAATGAAAGCATGAGTCGCAAGGTCCTTCGACAAATCCCCCCGGCGGCACCCACGGCACCCAACAGGGCTGAGAATCCGAACTCCAAGTCCCAGGATGCCCTGTGGGGGTTTCCAGGGAAGCTGCCATCTAACGTTTTGGGGGAGGCAGTGTCGGCAAGTAGCTGTCTTCCCCCATCTTTGCTTACAGTATATGTATTTGCATTTATCATACTTCTGTAATCCTTGCGCTTATTAATACATTGTATTACCCTGTTCCTTAAAATGAGTGTGCCTCAGTTAACTTGCTATAAGTCTAAAGGTCGGACACCCTCTTCTACAACAGAGAAAGGTAAGGTAAACAAATAGGAGCCATGCTGGATTATTTTGAACAATTAACTGGTAAAGGCAAAACTGATTTTAATTAACCAAATTTAAATTCACTCAATTCCTTCATTTAAATTGATTGTCCCTGAGTGGGAAAGTTAAATTTTATTTTCCAAATTTTACTTTAACAAAAGAAAGATGATACAGCTACTTTTCTGTCTAGAGTCTGGCTGAGATGGCTTCATACTATAAATGGTACCACTTAGATAATTCAAAGGATGCACAGAATCTTCTGAAAAATAAATGAACTTGTTTAAGCCCCACAATGTCATTGATTGGTTTTTAGGATATGCTAATAAGCAAAATGGATTGTCAGCTGAGGCCTGTAAGACACAACAGATCGTCCACAAGTCCATATTACATTTTTTTGCTAACTGCATAGTAATTAAAAACTGTAGAAAAGAGAAACTATGAAAGAAGTAAAGAAGAAAAATTGTTAAATATGTACAAAGTTTTAGAAGAACATCACCCTATAAAGAAGAAATGTGTTGTCTAACCAAGAGAATTCAGGACACAAGTGTACATGAGGGAATAAGTAAAGATTCTGGTAGGAACACATCTTAAATCACCCTAAATTAATTAATGTTTTTATTTTTCTTTTGTTTTTTTTTACCATCTTTTTTGTGTTTTTCATACTAGTGTCACCATTTTCTGCAGTACATGTATAGGGTGGTCCAGATCTAATTATGCAATTTTCATTACATTATAACTTATTAAGTTTATTATATAGAAAATCACCTGAAAAATCCCGGACCATTGAGAAGTGTGTGAAGTGACGACATGAAGAATCATCTTTGCGCCAAACTGGAATCAACCCTGCATAAATCAAAGTCATCCAGACGATCTGGATCTGCATAATTAGATCTGGACCACCCTGTATGTGTGTCACCATATATTTGTTGGTTTCTATGATCATAGCTAAATGGTGGTCACATGATGTGCAGTGTCATTACACTGCCATCATAAGCAGTAGACGAGCGCTTACCCTAATTCCCACACTTTGGAAAGAAGACCGAAAAATATATGTGAATCTACAACAACAACAACATTTATTTATATAACACATTTTCATACAAACAGTAGCTCAAAGTGCTTTACATAATAAAGAATAGAAAAATAAAAGACACAATAAGAAAACAAAATAAATCAACATTAATTAACATCGAATAAGAGTAAGGTCCAATGGCCAGGGGGGACAGAAAAAACAAAAAAACTCCAGACGGCTGGAGAAAAAAAATAAAATCTGTAGGGATTCCAGACCATGAGACCACCCAGTCCCCACTGGGCAAACTAGTACTAGTGAGGGAAAGTTTACAAGATTAGATTTATGAGTTTGGCTTTTAATTGTTTTTTGACTTCTGGTTTTGGTTTTTGGCATGTGGTGGTATTCCTATTTATACCTGCTCAGACCTTGCATGTCTTACCAGCACTTTCCTATGTTACTCTGCCAAGTTCCTGTTATTTCCTGGTTAAAATCTTTGTTACTCTTGTCCATTTGGACTTCACAGAGATGTGATTAGACATAATGGTTCAAAATAAGGCAACTAGTGTGCTGAGCACAGACTAGCTAGACTCCAAATTAAGGTTGGAAGAAGAATCAAAAGTGAACAAAACTGAAATTCTGAAGCCATGGATATAAAACAGACGGTTAAAATCACAAAAATCTAGTCAATGCACTGGCGCTCTTTTCTGCATCACTATTGCGTTATTGACACTTAATTTTCCCCCAAAATTCTAATTTAAATCTTGAATATTAACAGTATAACAAGCAAACTTTCACTCATGTCACTTAACTCTCAAAGACATTTCAAAACATAATTGAATATCAAGCAAAGGTTAATTTGAAAAACTAAATCCACTAGAAAACTGTTTGATGCACTGTTATCATTTGTTATTTTTTTTTAAAACTATGTGAAGTGCAAAAGCTTTCCGCTGAACAAAAAAAAAAAATCTGTCTTATCATAAGCAGAGCTAAACACCAATTTTTAGAAAAGTAGGACAAACGTGTCTCTCTGAGGGCATGCACTTCTTGTTCCTTTCATATTCAAAAGCAAACTCTCCCTAGATTTCTCTGAAACAATTCTAAAGCATTTCAGAAACTAAAAACTCACCAAAAAGTAGAGACGTGAAAATCATACAAATATACACTGAGCCCAGGGTGTATAGAATAATTTGCACAAGCAAAACAAATTAATGGAAATAAAGGCAAAAACAGTGCATTAGCACATCAATAAGTATCAGAATCAGGCTTTAAGAGTGCCATCTTTCCGCTGGCACTTCACCTTCTGCTTACTTGCAAAAGGTTTCTGTTAGACAGGTAGACCACATGTTATTACAGTGAATCATCACATCTGGTAAAGTGTGCTGTTAAAGGACTGCTTGTCTAACATGACAAAAGCACAATTCCAATTAAAATGTGTAATCAAAATGCTTAGCCATTAATTAAACTGGCTGTTGTGTTCAGTCGTCGTTTCTGCCAGAACGCTAGGGGGAGTGTTAAAAAAAGTGTTACCTGATAAAAGGGGGGGAAAGAATTTTTTTTTTTGAATATCAGTGTATGCCGATCGTAAAATAAAGAAGCGGATGTCTGTCAAATTATTACACTCTGCTCGGTTGCAACATTAGCACAAAGAAATCATGAAAGCCTATTTTATTTCAGTAAAGTACAGATGAACGCATATGACAATCACCTATTTGACATAAACACATTGACTAATATCTCTGCCAGCAGAAAAAAAATAAAAAATTAATAAGGATCTGATGAAATTGCATATTGGTTTTTGGAGCCATCGTTGATATTTTTAACAAATAGTATAAAAAAAATAGCTTTCACAATTTACTCTTGGTTTACCTTAAGGTAAAAGTGAGTTGATCAGTCCTCAGGACCAGTCAGCACTTTCAGTTCTATAAATACTGAATGAATTTCTGTAAACAAATATCCACAGAGTTTCACACTGCTACTCCACGCCATCAAATATTAAAGCTGGCATTTCCAGAGAAGCACTGATCATTTGGTCAAAGATCAGACTCTTCACATTTCTATTTTTAATGGGCTATTGGTTGACCAGTTTTAAAGGGGTTGATTTTTTTTATACTCAATGTGTTAAAAAATGCAAAGCAAAAGAAATACATGTTCAGTAGTTGAAGGTCAATTTAGTACCGAAAAACAAGAAAATAAAAGATCCTGCACTGTCAGTACCGCTGTCAGATTGAAAATAAATATTTGTTTTTACTCGGACAAGGCTTGCTCACTCTCACTTTATTTCCCTTGACACAACAGAACATACTATCTGAAGACCGATTAGACACATCTCCCTGAAAATATTCAAATGTTAACTGGTATCTCAGTTAGCAAAAAGATCAGGGGTCTTTGCAAACAATGGGTAGAACTTTAGACCCCTGAATGGGTGATTTTGCTTAATTTGCAGTTGTGCTTTGAATTCTGCCATTGCTGTTAGGGTGGGTATTAGTAGGAAAGGACAAAGGCAAGGCTCAAAAACAAATGTTGAGGTGGCTACTGGTAAAGACAACAAAATCATGGGTTCAGCACTTCAGGAAGGTGGTATGCCATGTACAGTATTTAAAGAGAGTTTCCTCAATACAGGAGCACAGAACAGTTGGCAGCAGCGAGCAGCTATTTAGTACAGATAGGCTGGATCAGGTTTTTCATTATTTTTCTCAGCTTTTTATTTACTTAGATCTTTAGCTTTTCTTGTTGAATTTTTACATTCTCTTTGATTGTCACTTGTATTGTTGAGGATGCTTTGCTGTTGTTTGGTCACTGTGGTGCACATGTCAGGAAACCATCTTATTTAAAAAAGCAAGAGTGCTGTCACCTCTAGTCCTATCTTAACAGCAACAAAGGAAAGAATCCCCTTAAACAAATGAAAAAAAAATAAGAGAAGGTAAGACAGGAGTGTTTTGTATGGTATTAAGATGGAAAGTGGGTGACCTACCCCACCAACAGAAAGGACATTTGACTGGAGTTGGAAGATGACAGAGCAGCAATAGGCATGTTTTGTATTTTTGTTATTATTGTGTGCTGAAAAGAATGTTTGCCCAAGCAGACAGAAAAACCAAGTGTGGATCAGGAAATGAAGTGAATAGATCGGACTCAGGCACAGAAATAGTCTAAGAAGAAAGCAAAAGTCAGAAGGACTAAACAGCAAAAAGCAAAACAAGATGAAGTCAAAATAGTGGTGCAAAGATTCCTGAGTGCCTAAGGACCTTTCTCTGAATATTGATTTACTTACATATGATTTGCATTTTAATCAAAATACTTTGCCAGTATTTTAAATACCCTCATATAACAACTTAAATATGCTGAAAAAAAAGTAATTAAGCACAGAATCGTGGCAGCTATAAAGAAAAATTAACCAAATCAAGGTTGTTGTATAACTAAAATTAACAAAAAAAAAAAAAAACAAATCCAAAAATGCATATGAGCAAAATCATATACAAAGAGTTAAAAACAAAGGTTTATAACCCACCTCCTGTGTTCTCTCTTGTAGAGTTTATTTGCAGTAAAAGCACCATATTTACAATTGTGACCTTATCCCGTTAATTAAAATACATAAAATGCTATTTTTTTGAATATACTACCATTGTTCAGCATTGCCAATATGTCTGTAAAGGAAACAGCCCCTGGCTTGTTCTGTTATGTCACTGCCAGGAGAAGCTGACAACTCAGAAATTCTCATTACAAACTCGTGTTTAGGACAATCAGGCTGAATGCACTGTGGTCAACTTTGGAGGCATGCTGTGCCTTAAACCTGAATTACTGAGGTGTAATTAAAGATTTTAGTATGAACTGAGCACCTCTTCTATGTTCCTCAAATATGAGTTTTCACGTCTAGTCCTCACTGTAAAGTACAACTGGTATGTTTAACACTTGGACTTAAATCATTAAAGTTTACTGTAAAGAGTTTCACTGGGTAAGATGGCCAACTTTTTCAGTTTACAAAAAAGGTAAAAAGTTTTATTGTGGATTATCCACATACCGGGTGTATTATTTTGACATTTTTGACATTCTTGTTAGATATGATGTCATTCCAAAAATATTGATTACTAAAGGTTTAAAATGTTTGTGAAAAATAGCAAGTATCCTATAGTCTTCGTTTTGTATAAAAAACATAGTGAGCTGGGGGGCTGATCGCACCCCTAGAGGATACAGACGCTCCTGGGAAAACCCCTGCTAAAAACGTTGACAGACTACCTTCACATTGCTCCTTACCTTACTTGCTAGGCTACTTGCGGCTCTGTCGCGTGATAAGTTTCCCATGCAGTACTCCCCATACTTAAAAGCCTGAACAGCACCTTTCAGTTTTGGAATTGATTGTTTGCTTCTCTCTCTCTCTCAGACATTCTCTGCTCCTGACGCGTACTCCTTTGAAGAAGAAGATAAGTTTACATTCTTTTAATTGAGAGACAGAACTGTCAACTCTGTCCTGTCAAGGAGCACGTTTAAACTTTTAAAAGAGACAAATGTTTGTTTGCAGTGTTTGAATAAAGTTCCTGTCTCTACAACGTCCTCTGTTTCTGTGCAAATCTGTGACTCAAGTGTGACAAGTGGTACCAGAAGTGGTTGCACAGATGGATGCCAAGGAGTTATTTCAAATTGTTCAGAATGTCCCGCTTCCTCACGATCCAGAGGATGATCCAATTCCTCCTCTTCCTGATAATTCTAAGGATGTGCTGATGAAGATGGGTCCTTCTGATGACCCAGAGATGTTCTTTTAGCTTTTGAGCATGTGGCGACTTTGTTGGGATGGGACAAACGAAACTGGGCCGTTATTGTCACCCCTTTTTTGTCTGGGGATGCCTTACTTGCCTTACGGAATGTGCCTCACGATAAGCTCGGCGATTATGATTTCCTGAAGCGGCAGGTTGTTTTATGTAAGACTAAAACTTTTTTTGGCTAAAGGTTTTGCACTTAATGATTGGAGACTGAACACGGACATTCCCATCTGTGCGCAGATACAAGATTTGATTCATAAAGTACATTGCTGGTTTGAGGGAGACGAGATGAAACGTGTTGTGGAAAAAGTTGCCATGAATATACTGCTGGCCAGAATACCTGCAGTTCTCCGAGATGAGTTTCTTCGTCATAATGTTGAGTCATTGACGATCTTGGCCAAACGCTTGGAGGGTTCTCAGACTGCTTGGAGAAAAAGCTGTGGATTTGCTGCCCCTTATGCTGTTTTACAACCTACGAGAGATGGCCCAGGGAATGCTTGTTGCTTTGACCGGAGGTTAGAGCATCAACGGGCTTCAGGACCTGATAATCGGCTGTCATCAGGAAGGCCTCTGGGGGATAAAGTTGTTGATGTAGTGCCCATATCTGCGGAGACAGGAGGAGGCTGAGGATGCTGTAGACATCGCCGTGGCTATTCCAGCAGTGGTGCTGAACGAAGATGTTTCCGGCGTGATCAACCTGGTCACTTCTCAAGGAAATGTCACCTATCTCCAGCTCAGTCGATGGAAATTGGATTGGCCAAGGTTTGTTGCTCCCATATTCCTTAATCATCAGAAAAAAAAGGATGGCTTATTGATCTCGGTGAAGTGGGGGGCCGCAAGATCTTGGCATTATTGGACTCAGGCAGTGAACTACAGTATGTGTTGTCAGATGGGACTGTTAATCAGGATTGAACCGGGGACTCTTGATTACAAATCAGCAATTCTAACCGCCACACCACGGAAGCTGTTGTATCGCCTTTGAACCTTTTGTGAAAGTGTTTTTTTGATCTTTGGACTTCAGGCTTCACACATTATAAAGTTTATGCCTACATTTTGTCACATATTACTAAAATATGAAAAACGGTTCTGTTTTAACAATGTGTTTACACAGATTATTGTAGAAACGTAACACACATGAAATGCATGTGTTCCAAATAACGACCTTTTATTTCCACTTTAAAACTCCAGCACTTCACTCCCAGATAATCAAGGCATGAGCTGGGAGAACTTTGTGCCCGTTCTACGGCAGTGGGGGGATGGAATGGCAGGCTGTTTGCTGCTTGTCTTGATCGGCACATTTACAGAACCAAATACACTGACAGAGAGGTGCGAAGGGATTTAAGGTGGGCCGGATTTACAAGTTTATTCTTAGGCTTTGGTAATTCTAGTGTTAAACATACAGTAGAATACATAAAGTGACATTCCATTATGCTTACTTCCATGCTAGGGCCAATTTAATAAATCTGAAAACATGAAAAAAATGGAATATTTTCCACACAAACACACAGTAAGGAGTACATCAAGTAATGCTGATTTGTGTTTTTATTAAATAAAATTAAGTTCTTCCTTATCATCTTACTGAAAAATGGCGACATGCTGCATGTTGTTGGGACAAGCAAATCAGAAGTTCACAAGACTTTATACACATAATAAAATATATGACTTCAGCTACTAACACTATCACATAAATTGGCCCCACGATTACTGTGTGTGTGTGTGTGTCCTGCCTTGGACTATTGCTCTGTCTGTGGTCGACATCTCTATTGCACTAAATGCTGCTGGCACAGGCCACAGCAACCTATAGCTGATCCTGTATTATTATTATTATTATTATCCAAGCAGTTTTGACAATAGATGGATATACATATAATTAGACTGCAAATTTGATACCGTACTGTAATCTTGTTTGGTCTATAAAGTACAATTAATTGTACTATATAGAGGAAGTGATGTATTAGGCTGTAATTAATGGCACTAAAAATTATGCTTGTTGATCATTATGTTCTAGTTTAATGGTTCAAATTGCCAAATACAGAAGCCATAAAAGGTCTCCCATCTGAAAAGCTACTCAAACCAGTTCAGAGTAGTTGATATTTTACAAGCTACATTGGTTACAAGGCAGGAATCAACACTGTACAGGGTGCTGGTCCATCAGTGGGCACACCCATATTCATTTACACTTGACCACTCATTAGCACAGAGAAAAATTCAGATAGGCATACTGTACACATGAACTGTGACTGAGCTAGAATTTCAACCCATGAATTGGGAGTGATGACAATCACTGTGTCACAGAGTCACACATACACATTAGTAATTAGGACTATACAAGGCCTAAAAGGGAGTGAGATGCTGTCACATACTGTATGGCAGGTATACCGTAGCCTTTTATCCACATGCTTAATGTAGTACCAGAGATTGTATTTGATGGTCACCAATCTAAAGAGCTGAATGCCTAATCTGGGACTCTTGTAATATAGCAGGGATTGAAAATTAGTAATAGCTCCCACATGAGGAGGTGCTTTCATGGGAAGTGTTTTGCTTTAGTCTGTAACAATGTCAAAACTTAATAAATTAGGAAAATAACCTTTCTTTTAGACAGAGGTAACTATGTCATTGCTGTACTGTTAGTTGCTTTGTTGCGTGTTTTGCTATTTATAAACAGGAACAACATTTTACAACCACATCTACAAAGGGAAACCCCAAACTCAAGAAGCAGGCTTATGGCCTACACTGGCCATGAAGGAATATAGATTAAAAAATAAATAGTAAAAAATCATAAAAATAAAAGAGAAGGGAACCATGAAAACCTCTGGTCCAATAGACAAAAGTTATGTCCCTTTGTATTTGAAGATTTATTTAATAAGGAATCAAAAAACAATAACTTAAACAAGAGCAAAAATATAATCAAACAAATATGCGCCAAAGGCACACCTAAAAGCAAAAAAGCCAGTCCATGATGCAGAAATCTTAAACAAAGCCAAAGGTGATATCAGAAAAAGACACTTGCAACATGAAATCCACTAATCCAAGAGAGAGCTGAACAACAGGAGTTTTCATTTATGCCACCATGGCTGCCTTTTGGCTTTTTAGTCCTTTAAATAGAGTGGGGGTGGTTGCATGGCTGCAACATCAGGGGATTCCATCACCTTGGTTCAACACATAAAAACAAGGAACATAACAAATATGTATATGTCACACAGTAATAATAAATTAATAATATTTGATACGATCAAATAAAATCTCTCTCTATATATAAAATCCAATGTCTGTCTGTCTGTATGTCTGTCCACTTTTCAGGAAAGAAATACTTAACGGATTTAAATTGTTTTTTTTTTTTTTACAATTTGCTTGAACATTCCGGTTGATTTTGTGACTTATCGCTTACAGGAGCAATTTATTCGCACTAATCTGAGACAGAGACTGTGGGCCAAGGGGAGGGGGAAATGTGACATCAGGAGCGGGAGAGCCGGGCGGGGCCTTCCTCACTCACACGCCAGCCTTGGAACATACCTTGCCTCCAGTTAAGCTGCCGAACAAAAGAACTACTTAACAGATTTAGATTTTGTGACTTCTCTCATCATGCTAAGTGTCATAGTTTGCTTACAGGATCTATATATTCACGCTAATTCGAGACAGACGCTGCGGGCCGAGGTGGAGGGTGAAGCGTGACGTCAAGAGTGGGGAGCCGGGCGGAGCCCTGCTCACTCACACTCCAGCCTATGTTTCGAATTGGTCTACCTCTGGGCACGTTTTGCCTTGGCTTAGCTAGTGATACCGGTTTGTTTATTGATTTTTAAAATTTGTCTTGTTTCACTACTACACGGGCAGAGCTGTGGGGGACAGCTAGTAATTTATAATTAAAATAATACTAATAATCCTGGAGAAAAAATATTCAATAACAAAATATTTTTTAAACAACAACAACAAAAAATAAGCCATAGCAAAAGAAAAGTCTTCAGAGTCAGGCAAAAAAACACCCTGAGCATTCAGTTACCCATAAAAGGTCAGATCTCCAAGGTAGCTCCCCATTTGCCAGCTTTAGGAAAGGAAGAGCACTGTCCAATATGATCCTTTCAGGAACTTTGTGCCCCCTAGTGGCTGGAAAGTCCCTCTTGTGTTTCTTTTATGACCTCTGACCCTTTTCAATTCTTCCCAACAAGCCGCTGGGACTCCTGCCCCAAGCACCCAGGAAGAACATTTCATGCTTTCACCCAAACCTCCTCCCTAGTATACCAGTAGTCCTGAATAAGGCATTCAGGGGTGTGAAGCAGTTTTCTAAAACGTACTGCCCCATACTTCCTCTAAACGGCATATCGTATGAGTGCCATATACAGGTGAGTACCTTTAGATTTTGTGAAATGTGAGTACCTTTAGATTTTGTGAAATTTTAGGTATATTCTAAAAAGTACATCAGTAAAGGACTACAAAAGTATAAATTTGAGTGTGCCTAAACTAAACGATGCATGTGGTAAGGGAACACATGGCCTGAGTTACTGCTAACACTTGTGACTAACATCCACGGTCCACACTGGCAGATTAGAACTATATCTGGTATTGTGTTTTGACACTGGAAAATGACATGCTGTGCTGCAAACAAAGCCTCCTTTCTGATAAAGGTGTGTGTAATTTATTAAAGCTCAATCTTGGTCTTCTGGGTACTTTCACTTAGCCATATAACACCCCATATCTCAAAGTGCCTTTTTACAGGGAAGTCCAAAGTGGGATGTATGGCCGAATGGGACAAGTCAACCCTCAAAAAGGGCAGCAAATATTCCTCTCACACCGCTATCATCCTGACAAGTCTGCACCTCAAACTGCCACTTCAAATTTAGGTCAGAGATCTGAATTGTATCTCCTGCAGGGTGGTGGTTTATAAATTATTTAGTGTGCTAAGTATATTTCTGTGTTTCATATGGCATTCTGCCTTGAGATGTTATCCTGCAAAAGAAATAAAACAGCTTTAGAGCTATGTCTAACATTCCATAATGCACGGTCTCCTCCATTGCTCAGTAAAAGCAGCATCTGAGATTTTACAGTAACAAACAAATACAAAAAAGATTCACAGTGGCTTAACATTAACACTTTGGATTATAGCAGAAGCAGTTTTGGTTCATGTCAGAAGAACTGAGGATGTCATTACCAGTCTAACCTTTATTTTGTGGTTTGTTGCACTCGCTTACTTGCAAAGGAATCTTTGATTGCCTCCCTCTGCTTTAATGTTTGGCATCAATGAACACAGCTAATAAATCTCCAATTTAGGATGAGAACAGCAAAAATATCTGACTAGTTTTGCACAACTGGAGGAAACACTATATAAATGGGGTGTTTGTCAAAAAGTGATGCACATCATTTGTTGCATCAAATACATGCCAGTCATGCCCTGGAAATTTCATATACTGAGTGGATTGCCATGAAAAGAAAGGCTGATATGAAGGCAGAGTTTCATGGATTGCTTTCAAAGCATACTGTTGAACTTGCTACATTAACTTTAATTTATTTAATTAAGTTTTGTTCTGGTAAAATGCTTTCTTTAGAAATAAATCAAAAAAATAAAGAAATTTAATTTTCTAATTTATTACCTGAAACTGTGACTCTTAATGTATTCTTCTACACCAAGTGTGAGTCAGTCTTTAATTATATAACACACTCTCTGCACAATCTGTTGTAATTAAAGTTGTTGAATCGTTTTTTTAGACGCACACCAGAAAGACTAAAAAGGAAGAACATTTAAAAAGGAAGAAAACTTCTGACATGGCAGACACAGTGAAACATCATACAGGTGTACTGCTGTTGGTATAAAGGAGCCCCTGTAGCATTTCTTGGCACACTTCTACAGAATAATTAGTTCACTGAAAGGCCTCAGTGTTAGTGTGTCAAAAAGAGGATGTGCAGCATTGTTCACAATGGCATTCAGTTTTGTTTTAATTCTCTCCTTCGCTACAACCTCCAGGGGGTCCAGAGTGCATCCCATAACTGAGCTTGCACTTTTATTTAGCTTATTAATTTAGTGGGCTTCTCTTGATGTTACCAGCACAGCACAACACAGTGTAGAAAATCGCCCTGGCCATCACGGAGTTGTAGAAGATGCAAACGATGTTACTACACACATTAAAGGAAGGAAAAATTGCCTACTCTGCCCTTTCTTATATGATTTGTTTTTGTTATGAGACCAGACCAACATAGAGATTCTTAGTCAATAACCAGTTCCTTTGTTTTGATGATGTTAAGTTGCAGACAATTCTCTTTGCACCAAGAAACAAAGTCCAAAGTGATGAATGTTAAACACATTTATTATTTATGCACTGTTTTTCTACATTTTGAGATATTATCAGAGGTGTTACACACAAATATGAATAACTGAGTGGTCACATTAAACATTGGATGCTTATCCATTAGTCCTATACATCATGGTATAAGAATATATTGCCATTGTTTGCCATAACATATCCTTCAAGACTACCCAGATTATACTGGGGACACCAAGGGAGTAATTGGTAGAGCTCTGTATTGCCATTTGTATACTTTTTCTCTGACCCCAGTTCAAAGACTTTTGGAATTCACCTCAGAAAACAAATTTCATTGGACCTGACCCAGAAACATTGATAATTTCCAGATCAAGATTCTTCAAATCGCTAGCAGAGACCATCCCATCTGTCTACAACAGAAAAAAGGAGAATCTTCCTCTTGTCACACATGTGCGCATGGGAGGCAGCGAAAGCGTCTAAATGAGAGTAATTCCATGCCAGACCAGGGGGTGGCTGAGTGCACTGACTTTTTTTCTCACTTTCCTGCAGACCATTCACAGGGAATTCCTCCTTGCCCTAGTGACGCAACTTCCGGTGAAGAACCCATGACCAAAGAAACTTCCTGTTCCGGCCCTTTTGATGATGTCACGTCCGGGTCTGAACCAATGGAGGACCCTTCCGCTTCTGCCCTTGATGACTTCACTTCCTTTTCTGGTCTTTAAAGCCTCCATATTTGACTAACCTAGTCAGTTCTGTTTTGGACTTTGTTCTCAGCACATCATTGCTAGCAATTTAAACATTTGCAGCCAGGGAATATTATACGGGTGGTTACCCCAAACCTTCTTATGACTCTTGTGTCTGCTTTTTTTGACACTAGTTTTAGGATGAAATGAGATACAGTATATGAACTGTGTAAGAAGACTTGGAAAGACTCATTGCTCATGCAGTTTTGCAAAAATAAGAAACTTAACTGGAGTCAGCTTATTTTTTTAAGATTATACAGTTTACAGTAATATCAGTTACAAATACAGTGACACTATGAATGACCTCTGTTTAGTTTTGGCCTATGAAAACTTCATTGCTATTTGAGTACAAGTGATTAGTCTCATGCTTTTGTGAATCCAGTATGAACCAGACTGAAGAGGTTGATGACTTTCAAACTCTAGTATTGCTAAACCTAAAAATTTAATTACCTGTTTAAATTAATTCCTAAGGATACAAGGGATCTCAAAGGTCAACACACCTTTATAGAAATTTTTAACTTTTATAATTCCTTTTACCTTTAATGAGATCTTGTAATTAAGAACATCCATTCATTTTCATATCTCACTTATCCAGGGCAGGGTCACCAAGCAGCTGGAATCTATCCCAGCAATAAGTAGGCACAATATGGAAACAACACCTGGACATCACAAGGTGAACTCACATACCGGGGGCAATTCACCTAACCAGCGGGTCTTTGGAAAGAACACTGAAACTTCATACTGGAAAAACCAGGTGCCTCATGCATAATGCCTTGCGTAGAATTTGCACTATAACATGACATAAGCACAAAAGCCGAAATGTGCTTATGCACAGAAAAATCCAGATGCAGGAATCTGTGCGTTTGCCAACTTCCGTGTTCTTCCGCTCCATAAATCCCGGTCAGCGTGAAAAGTAATGCTCGTGCACGTGCGTACTGTCCCGCCCAAACTCCTCCCAGAATTACGCCTCTTTGAATATGCAAATCAATATAAATAGCCCTTAATGTCAGCGTTCTGTGAAAAGACAATGGGAAAAGCACGGGGGAAAATATAAGAATTTCAGCGAATACCAAGTGGAGGCAAAGGAAAAACACACTGTTTGTTGATTTAAACAGTGGAATAAACAACAAAAGGAAGCTGATCGACTGACATAGCGTGTCGGAGAAACTCGAAAGCTCAAGTTCACAAAGTCACACAGTGCCAAAATAAAAAAGAAGTCACATATCAAAGTCGCTGTGAAAAGTGAGTTGTAGCCCACTGTCTGAGCTTATTAGGGTACAGACAAAAAAAATAGGCACACAGTGGGAAAAAAGCACGAAATGTCAACTTTAATCTCGAAATTTCCACCTTAATCACGTAAGTTTTTTTTTGTCAGTAAAGTAGAACATCATAAACTTCTTCTTAAATTAATTTAATTTACTAGTTTCTCAAATCCCTTTGTAACTAAAGTAGCACGTTAAATGCTTTGTTTTGTATTTGATCTTCAATGTGCTCTATGTGTGCTCTATATCCGACAAGACACAGAATCCATTACATTTGTGATATTACAGCTCTCTGAATAATTAAAATACTGAGATGTATATGTGATATCATTTTCATGATGATTGGAATGAAAGCATGTTATTAAACATGAGAACACGATGGCGCAGTGATTGTTCATGTCTCACACAAGATGCTGTTGCGCCATGTGCGACCTTCGATGAAATAATTTATTGTATTAGTACAGTCTCTTTCAAACGTACTAACCTCCAGTTCCTGTTGTTACTTTTCTTTCCCCAGATACCCAATCGCCACACAATCAGCTCTGTAATAGACGTTAAGCCATCTGTAAGCTTACAACGACGATTCTGCAAAACTTTTAAGGAACATTGAAATATCTTCATAGTACGTGTTTAATTATTCTATCCATCTATCCTTCCAGTGTCGCGCCAGCCTCAGCAAATATACAGCGCACAAGGCAGGGACAATACGTGAACCTGCTAGCGCTACGGCACCGTGTCCTCACATGTTTAATTATTAACAATACAGATTATTTAAATGAAGTTAAAGTTTTATCTGTATAATATAATCAACATATTTTGCTGCATTTCATCTTAAAAATGATATCGTCATCATATGTAAATATGCACTTTATAAAGTGGCGCAGATTGTGTAATAATATAACTGTAGTGCAAGTTTACAGTGATAAGTACAAACAGTACAAGTATCTATAAGTACAAACAGTTCTACAAGGAGCAATTGATTGAGTGCATTTATAGTTCTTGGAAAGAAACTGTTTCTGAACCGCGAGGTCCGTACAAGAAAGGCTTTGAAACGTTTTGCTGTGGCTTTGGCAGCATGTGCTTGATGCTGTATACCGATAATTCTCTTTCCGATCAGCTGCTGCTGTGAATCCCCACTCAGATACAGTGATATAAATACTCCAAGTGGTGCATTGAGAGTAGTATAGAAAAAGATGATCCATTGTGGCAACCCTTAAAGGGAGCAGCTGAAAGAAGAAGAAGAAGATGATGCAGTGAGAGTAACAACGCTAAAGCAGTTATGGTATTTGGAATACTATGGCTATTCCCTGGACCATTATATTGTTACAGGTAATCTACAATCAGATGCATTACACCAATAAACACTATGCGGTTAGTTTCAGTGTATTTATAAAGCCACGTCTGGAATGTGGATCTAAGAAATAAAGGGTAACCACCCTGGAACAGTAGCACTGCTTTGACGCTGGGTGCCGCCAGTCTGCAAAACCGAACGGAGAACTTGCGTACGATAAGGTATGAGGTACCATGGAAAAGTGCGTGGCTTTACGCCAAGTGTAGGTTTTGCACATCGCGATTTGAACGTGGAAACTTTCTTATGCAACATTTCTGTGCGTATGCACCGTTTATGCATGAGGCCCCTGGAATGCCAATTCCAGTCTCCTTTTTGCGAGGCAGTAGCACTGCCACCGTGCTGCCTAATTAAGAACATTTACTTGAAAAATATCTTTATAGATTATAACTTAAAAAAAAGTAGTTTAGCTGTTTAACTATGAATAACATTCTGCCAGGATTGTGTATTTTTCTTTATTTCATTTTGTGTAATCCTTTCATTGTTTTCTAGCACTGTTATTTTTTTTGAAAGGTTTTGTATAATGAAGAATACACATGTGTCATTAGTTTTCATTTTTGACTTTATTTATGACATAGTTGTTTTTGTTGTTTCTGGTTTTGTTGCTCAAAAAAATAACAGTGTTTTAAAAAATGCAACTGGGGCAGTACGGCTGCACTATGCCTCACTGTGAAGGTGACAGCCAAGTCAGAAGTTGTTTTTCTTTTGAATTTTCTTGCTTTATAGTCATTCTAGTGTGTGCTCAGACCAAAGTATGTGTGTATTATTATTTATTTACTTACTTATTTACCTATTTATGTATTTATTCTATTCTATTATCTATCTATCATGGCTGTGGTATGATGTTCCATTGTTCAGGGCATGGTCTTTGATTTCAGGCTGGGTCATGCCATCAAAAGTAACTGTTGCGATACTACCAGCATCAAACATTACAGATAAATACCAAAGTAAATTACAAATATTTTCTTTCATTTGTGACATTTAGGGCTTGAAATTTCAGAATGTTCTTTTGACTTTAAATTTAGGATTACATACTGGGATTTGCTAAAACTTATTGGAATTTGTTTGGTTTTGAATTTAGCAACAGACATTGAAATATGTGTGCATTTAGTGGTTAGGATTTGGTGCCACGTCTTTAGTCTTCCTGGTTTTCATGACTTCTTTGTTAAATTTGGTTTGGTTCTCCCAGCCTAATAAAAATTTCTGCTGTCACTCTGTATCAGTACACCATCACAATGGAGGTCATCGCACGACAGACCTGTTGACCTACTACTAGTGGGTATGCATGAGCATAAATGGCTTTACACTTCTCAGTGACACACGTTTTCAGTTACAGGATGATTTGCTGCCCAAATGCTTTCTAGCATCTATATGTGGAAAATCAAAGAGACTGGAATAGGTGAGGCCACCTGCAAGACAAGCTTTTGTCACCAAAATTCTGCACAACATCCTCTGGGTCCTCTAGGCAGCCTAGATTACCTGCCAACTACAAACTGGTTTTATTGGGAATGGAGCAAAAATGTACCAGCCTCCAACTGTTGAGGTCATGATCACAAGCGTAGGCACGTCTATACAGTAGTCACGGACTCCAGTGCCCTTCAATATGCCTACCTACTCTTTCAATTAATTAACAGAACAATAAGTCTTTAATAATAATATAATTTTAAGCAAACCATCAAAATCCATATTCTAAAGTAGACAAGAAACATTTGAAGGAAAATCATAACAAACTGAAAAAAAAATAGGAAAAAGGTGAACGAAAAAAAACTCAAAACAACATAAATACTGTACAAGTGGGCTGACACTAGTGTTGATCACTGATATACTGTAGATACTGTAAAAAAGTTAAAAAAAGTTACTCCTATAGACAAAGGTATTTACTATCTTTTCATCTTATTTTCGAAACACAAAAGCATTTTTCTAAAAGTCATACATTTCTTGTACAATATGTTTTAGTGAGTGTTTAGCCTTGCGCCTGATGTTGTCAGGTTAGGCTCCAGCGCCCATGACTTCAAATATGTATATGTATATATATATATATATATATATATATATATATATATATA
>JANRMT010062854.1:18964935-18983558 GCA_026402145.1 Polypterus bichir lapradei | reverse complement strand
CTTCTTAATAAAAATTTTAATGCAGTACTTCGCCGCTGCGAAGCACGGGTATTTTGCTAGTATATATATATATATATATATATATATATATATATATATATATATATATATACTGTATATGTGTATATATATATATATATATATATATATATATACTGCATATTTTTATGAGCTAGGAATATCAAAGTTTCCTTGCATAATGCACATGGTCCATTTTAAAAAGTTAATGTATTTAAAAAGAGAAAAGATGCCAATTCCACTTCTGAACATTTAGAATGAACCCAGAAAATGATTAATTAGCTATTTTATCTGCCATTGAATTTTTTGGAAGCTCTTAGATATGATAGATTAATTATCTGACTGTTCTTTCTGAGAAAAGGCCAATAGCAAGCTGGGGAAATTTACAAGGTAGAGATATTTTTCTTTTTGTGTGCTTTTATGAGTAAAATGAATGAATCATAGAAGCTTAATATATTTTGAATTGATCACAGCCATGTTTTTTAGAAAATTGCTTCAGATTAAGATTTTTTAGAGGTGTAATTGTTTGCTGTTTTAAAATTAGCCAGTGGCAACTCATCAGCTTTTATTTCTTCATTCAGCATTCAACACATCATTATTTGCTTGTGACAGCCTATTTTGTTTATGTCATTCTGCACGCCAATTTGATATGGTCTTCATTATCTGACCTTTTATGTGTTATTAGCGGATCCCCTACTGTTTTCATTTCCATTTTCAATACATTATACCTAATACCTTCTGTCTGAAACTGATTTAAAAGTAACACATTATGCTTTGTTGGCACCCGAAAACCAAAAAAAAAAAAAATAAAATAACTTGCTAAAATAAAGCTTGGGACTATGCAAATGAAGATTCATAAAATAGTTATTTTCTTTCATGGCCAAATCATTTTTCATATTTTCTAATTCCTGATTAAATAGCAGCAATATAATCTGACAATAATGGATATTTTCTAGATTTTTTTTGGCTCATTGAAGTTGATCATTTTGTAAAAGACATTATGCTACTGCAGTCCATAGTGAAAAGGAGTTATATAAAGGAGTTCAATGTGAATGCTTTATGGGAGCAGTCCAGAAAAAAGCATATCCATGTTTGCTAAATGTTCAGCATATTGTATCTGGCATAAGAACACATTTCCACATATTTTATGAAACTGATTAATCAAATTTTAGTGGCATACAAAGTGCAAGCCTATTTCACAACATTGGGGATAACACAGGAGTCAATCCTGAACAGAATGAATCAGCAGGTTACACTCACCCATATTAGGTCAGTTTTAAGTGAACAATTAGTCTAATGTTTTTGGGATGGAGAGGAAAACCTGATAACTTTTAATTAAAATCTAAGCAGACATGCATCTTGACTATCCTTGCGAGAAGAAAATCACTTTTCTGTGACTTGCGACATTTTGCTTGGAAGGCCATAATGGACTGCTTTTTTACTGCAAGTTTTAGCTAGGATGAACTATATTTGAACTCCTGAACTTTACTTGCAAATGTTTCACACAGAGCAGCACTGTAAGACCCTGTGAATGCCTTCAGGAGACTTTGTTTTACGTACCGCATATACTCATGTATAAGTCGGGTCTTGAAACTCGAAAAACTTTATCATAAAATCAGACCCCGACTTATATGCCAGTTCAAAAATGCAACAATTTTTTTTTTTTACATCTTCTTGCCTCCCCAAATCTCGCATCAGTTTCTCCGACGCCTCAAATTTTGTTGCAGCAGCGCAATTACCAATTTCTTTTGCTACTTTAATGACATTTAATTTAAAATCAGCTTCAAATTTTCTTCTGATCGAATGCTCCATCGGATCCAAGGGATGCTCTTACGATAAAGGTGTATGAGGGCATGAGACAGAAAAAACACAAATCAGTGCAAACGTTGCTTCGGAATAGTTTGGATATTTAAGTATTTTAAATTTTAGAATAAGGATGTGTTTGTAGTGCCATGATGGAATTAATGCAGAAAAAAAAGTAAATCCCAGGGTCTCGGCATAAAGAAAATCCACCTGCTTTTTTAAACCCAAACTTCCCTGTGACAAAATGAAGGTGGTAAAAATGGATCAGAAAAAGTCAAAATGAGAAGATCAAGAGAACCAGACTAGAATGCCAAAAACACTCGGGAAAATTTATAGACTACAATGGCTCCCTATAATTCTTAAACTGAAGGTCACTAGAAGAGCAACAGCACTCCAAGCTACTAACAACAATCTCTTATGCCAATAAGCATACAGTGCCAGCTGTTAAAGTGTCATGGGGATGATGTCACATCAAGAAACTTCCAGTGCTTTGGCCTAGCAACCTGGACCCACAGCCTACCAAAAACTGCTCAAAATGGTGCTGTCATAAAACAAACGAATAATGATAATAATTATTAACAAATGCCTAGCGACAGTTATAAAATTACCCATATCAGGAAATTCTCTGATGACCAAAACCTTCCAAAATGATTCTGAAGTAGAATCTACACAGAGTAAAACAGTATTTAGGGATTTACATCCAGACTCTTCCTTGTCACTTATTTCATTTATATTATGTGCCTGTTATTAATTTTTACTACTATCAATTTATTTTAATAAATAACACTTTGCTTTAAATTTCTTTACTTTGTCTGCACATCATGGGTGACTGAGGTAAATAAAGGGTATTTAGTGTGAGCAGTTAGCCACGTGTTTCCAACAGGGTTAGTGCCTGAGGAGGGATGCCTCCAATAGTGAGCAGCACAGTAAGGAATAGCACACTGTTGGTAAGTGGCTATAACCTTGGCGTATCGTGTCCAGTGGCTAGGGGGCACTCTGGAACAGCTGTCTGGTCAAGCCAAATCTAGTGAGTCCTTAAGTCTTCCATTTTTTTCCCTACAAGGGGTTTTTGGAAGTTTTTCCTTGTCAAGGCTGGGGGGCTGTCAAGAGGCAGGACCTGTTAAAGCCCATTGCGGCACTTGTGTGTGATTTTGGGCTATATAAAAATAAATTGTATTGTATTAAGTGGATTACTAAGGAGTGATAGACTGCACAGACATTACTCATAATGAGTGCTTAAGTGTGAGTACGGTGTGAGTGTCTGTTAAGCTTAGGGTGCACAAGAGAAGGCCATTTCATAATGAACTTGGTGAGTACCACTAACTCCATAATAATACAGAGATCCAGCACCCTGGAGCTCTGTGCCAGCAGAGCTAACCTCATTGCCACCCATGTGGAAAATGCTAATAAAAAATGGAAATAATTACGTTTTTATTACTATCGTAGAAATGGTCAGAGGTCATAACTTACTCTTATAAATGTTTCTGTGAGTGTCGTCCAAAATTTTGATTATAATAAATGTAAAAATTATATGCACATATTAGCTGAATATGTAAACATCTGACTGTATAAACTAATAACTCTAATGTGAATAAACTACTACTAATACTACACTCAATTTTGAGAATACATTACTATTCACTTTTGAGGAGAAATTTAAGATTTAATAATGCAGAGCAGTCTGAGTGAGACTGAGTTAATAGTTAAGAATACACAGAAGATCAGTTTTCCAATGATAAAAAATCTTGTTTTATTAACAAACATCTAAAAGCCTTGGCCACACTTAACCTTTAAAAGAACCTTTTGGGTTATTGTGAAAAACAATGGGATTGTGTTTTCTCAGTGGATTAATATAAAGGAACGACTGATTGATTGAACTCACACTTCACCTGGCTAAGCCACCATGGGCTGGCATTTCAGTCAAGCATCATCTACCACTGAGCCTGAATCAAAATTTTATTTCTCCATTTCAGCAAGGTTAGCACCTTGGCGTATTTTTAAACATGCACTTCAACTCTGCTGGAAGAAAGCCCTTCCATAATCACAGACTCTGTATATTTCAGTAACAAACTGGTTGCCTTCTTGCCGCTCAGCAAGTAACATAATACATTTAAATGTCATGCCACCAATTTCAAACACACTTTTTAACTCGGGTTATTAGACTGTTGATTTGGCCAGTGAACAGACATTATTATGTAAGCATATGTACTACCTTTTAGTCTGAACTACTGATTCAGTGTTGTTGTCTATCCACAGCTGTGATTGTTACTTGTTCTGCCTAACACACACTGTTAATATGTGAAAATTTAAAAGATTTTACACAGTTACACATTTATTGTAATTTATTGTAATATTACTGCCCACTTCTTCATTTAATAAATGTGTCCACTCTGTCCTTGTACCATGCGCTGTCTTGTTCTGTTTGTTTCTGAAGTCATGTGAAATAAGAATGATGTTCCTCAAGGTTATTGGTATGACTTCATATGACGGAACAGTCCCATCCTGAAGTCATATATACTTGGAAGATTTAAAATGACAGAGGGCTTTTACAGATCTGGGTTTTTGTACTCCCCTCATTCTTTCTCCTTCTTTTGTCTGCCTCATCAGAAAGGAGATCTTGAAGTGCATGGCATGACTTAAGTTGGAGAAAATGAGGCGGCCTTGATGTGATCCTGTGCATGAAAAGTATGGGGAAGGACCTTCACAAATTGCATCAACATGATCACGGTGGATCCCGCTGTAGCCTTCTGCCACCCTAGCAGATGAAAAAAATTGCTGTATGTCTTTGTACTTCTGATCTATTTGCTCTTTGTCTAGAGCTTCTTCCTAAACTTGTTCCCCATGGGTTACTGTGCTAGGACTGCAAGACTCCAAGTGTTGTAATGTTGGTTGTCAGCTCGACAGGAAGAACTACTTCTCATTGCACTATACAGTTAATTGAAATGAGTAAATTATATAGTTGGCACAATGCTTTTTTTGTTTTGTTCAAGATATTTTCATAAGTATTACCTACACTCCTGCCTAACAGCTCTAGAACATTGAGCTTGAATTTCAGACCAGTCACTGTCTGTGTGGAGTATGCACATTTTCTCCCGTGTCCCTAAAATATGCAGGTTAGATTAACTCAATAATGATTTTTGCCCTGGTCTGTGTGTGAATGTGCCCTGTAATGGACTGGCTTGTCATTCAGAGTGGATTTCTGCCCTGTTTCTAACTCAGGTCCCGGCCATTCATGAACCTAAAGTGGATGGAGTGGTTCTGAATAGAATGAATGGATGGGTGGATGGATGGAAGATTGAATCTTTATGTTAGTTCACAATACTTGATGATGGTTACTGTTGAAATTTCATATGGATAAGACAGTAAGTCTGTTGCCTCCAATGGAGACAAAATGCTGCTTTGAGAATAGATGATACTGAGGACTACAGTCTTGTGAATTCATTTGCAGATTAATGCTCTAGCCCAGATTGTTCCCATTGATGATTTTACTGAAGAATGCAAGTTCTGTCTGAGACCATAACAACATGATGTTTAAAAAGGTCTGGGTTACCATAAGTACTGTAGTGTGGTATTAAAAAGCATGCATGAAGCGTGGAAGATTATGTTTATTAAATATCCCGTAGGTCGGAAAACTTTTCTCATGGTCCTGGAGGGCCACAGTGGCTGAATGTTTTCATTTCAACCAGTTTCCTCTTTCGAAGACAGTTCTTACTGATAATGGATCTCAGCATTTAACCATATTGCTTGTTAGTGCTTTCATTCATCCAAGAAAAAATTTAATTACATTTTAGAGTTTCTTCTACTAAGAACATTATATCTTTTGTGTACTGGAGCAGATCCTCCCCTTTTTCCTCTGATTTATTTTTTTAACAATTTTATTAACACAGATAATTCATAATGCACATTCACCATTGTAAATGGAACCAATTTAACTGGAGAGCTGGCTGGTTAAGAAAACAGGAAAAAAATCCAAATGTACCTGCTTAAAAGTAAATTAGGCAATTAAGGGTTCTGAATCATAACCTAAAATTAAGCCCAAAAATATTGTTTTAGCAGCAAATAAATGGATTCTAATTATAGAGCTTGGTTAAAGTGAAAACCTGCAGCCCTCAAGGACCATGAGTGAGGATCCTTGCCTTATTGGTTTTATTACCATTTTTATCAATTAACAGAAGTGGATTTATAATTTTGTTTTTATTTAGCACATTTTTCTAGTTATCTTTAGCACAATTAACTATGATTAATATCCATGGATTTTGAGTAAACAGAGGACACAGAGAAGGCTGAAATAGCGTAAAACACACTTAAACAATAAAGGCATAAAAAAACTTAAGGAATTATGGACAATAATTGATTTCTATATACTAATAAACAACAGTTAAATGTAAAGTTGTAGGTTAAAACCTAATAGAATTCTAGTCCATGGGTACCAGAAGGGTAAATGAACTTTGAAAACTGCAGTTTGCAAATTTACAGAGATTTTCTGCCTTGCTGACTACGTGTAACTGCTCTTTTTCTTTATATTTGATTTCTTGATGAATTCCTGTCCCTAACTGTAAACATTATTTTATAAAATGAAATACCATGACATGAATACAGAAATATCAAAAGACAAACGACAAACCCTGAGGAAATAATATAATTATAAAACCTTCACTACGGAGGTTAGTGGTTTCTCTGCAACAAGCATGGTGGTTTATGGGTGCATTGCACCCCAAATTCACAACACAACACATTAAAAACACTTGACCCACAGGCCAGCCTCTGGGATGTATACTTGATGCCAAGTGAAACTGGTAACAACAGAATGATGGAGGTCCCTTACAGACCCAAGATGTTGTGATACTTGCAACAATGAAGCACAAAAGATGGATCACACCTGTAAAGAAACTACACAAAAAGGCCAGACCTGCCCTTAATTCAGGTTTGGGCCTTTTGGATAGGCCTCGCTCCTAGGCAGCCTAACTCCAAACTCAAAAGGCAGGTTTTTTGTTTTGGAGCTAAAACTTTTAAAAAATAAAGTTACACCTTGCTTTCCTATTCGCTTGCATAAGCACAGTCCTTCACCAGCAATTTTAACTCCGTTACGGCAATTTTAACTCCGTTACAAAGTGATCCAAAGTCTTGTTTATACCCTGCGTCTTCTCATTAAACTTGTATCTCGTGAATATCGTACTCGCCTTAGGCATGACAAATGCCAGCAGCAGCGTGTCTATGAACTTAATTTAAACTTAAGTTTTACACCGTGCTTTCCTATTGATATCTCCTCAAAGGCTTGTTCAGCTTCATTGGGTTGTTCCTCTCTTACTGCATCAATAAACAGCTCGTCTTCCTCTTTATTTGAGACATCACACACTGCATGCACAGGTTTACCTTGCCCAGTCCTGCAAACTATAGCAAATTGGTTCAATTTACCACATTTTTGCACTGTCTTCCTTTAGCTGGACATTGACTTTTTCCACGGTGTGCTTTGTTTCCCCAGTTGCTGCACTTATGAATATGCTTGTATGCGTCACTCGCTTCATATTCTTTTGCTGCCTTCTCAATTGTGTAATGCGTTTTTTGTTCAGCACTCTTTGGAGCTCTTGCTTGTTCTCTGTGTACTGCGTTCACAGTCAGTTCACGTGAGCCGTTCAGAGTGCATGCATCTAAGGTTCTCAGCTATGCTTGTGCTATCTCGTGCGATCTTGCGATATCCACGGCTTTATTCAATGTTAGCTAAGACCCGGCACTTAAAAGTTTCTCTCGCACTTTCGCTGAGTTTGTGCCAAACACTAGTCTATCCCTGACCATCTCATCTTCGTTTGCATAAGCACAGTCCTTCACCTGCGAATATTTATCGTCAGCGTGTCTATTGGATTGCTGCTGATAGATGGCCTTATATGGGCAGGCAGTCAATTACGTGGGAGGCGTGATGATGCGGGACGCAACTCCACCTCACACGGCGACTGAGTTGCAGGCTATGGCCGTATATATGTATGTAAGTAGGTTCCAGTTATGACCATTACGTGTAGAATTTCGAAATGAAACCTGCCTAACTTTTGTAAGTAAGCTGTAAGGAATGAGCCTGCCAAATTTCAGCCTTCTACCCACACGGGAAGTTGGAGAATTAGTGATGAGTCAGTGAGTGAGTCAGTCAGTCAGACAGTCAGTGAGGGCTTTGCCTTTTATTAGTATAGATACACTGTCTATACTTGATCAATACAATGCATCTCTTTTTTGTGACTTATCATACTCGTTATGAATTGTTTTGTAGATCTATACTCTCATTTTGAATTGTAGCTCCTTTTAATATTTGATGTTAAAAATCTGTCAAAATGTTTCCAAGTCCTTGTGCTGTGGATGCATTTCTTGTATTTGTGTTTTTTTCAGATTTTATTGTACTTTTCTGCTATAAATTGCCTTGGTTTGAAGCCTGCTAATAAGAACGCCATATAAAGACTGACTTATTTGTATGTTCAAAATTTTACCATATACAAATATTTTGTAAAGGTAAATCTAAAAGAGCTACTAAAGGCAAGCTAAATAGCACAGGTATGTGAAATTTGTTAAAGAAAATGTTTCTTTGAAAGTAAGAACAAATATTTTTTACCAAATTGCCTAGAAAAATATTATATACCTTGTTAATTTTTGCAAACTGTAAAGAATAAAAGCAGCGAAAAAGGCTGAAATTAAATCAGGAACTGATGTTTTGTTAATAAACTAGTTGCAACAAAAGGAAGCAGCAGCTTATACTCTCAACTGCTAATATTTGAGTTAAAGGACAATCCATTATTGTCTCTTCTACAAACAGCAAATTTTCAAGTGGTAGACTATTATATATAGTCTTAAATTGGCACTAAACATTTTATACATAGGTACAGTACAGGCCAAAAGTTTGGACACACCTCCTCATTCAATGTGTTTTCTTTATTTTCATGACCATTTACAGCACTCCATCACTCTCCTTCTTGGTCAAATAGCCCTTACACAGCCTGGAGGTGTGTTTTGGGTCATTGTCCTGTTGAAAAATAAATGATCGTCCAACTAACCTGACTTCTGCACAACACAACTGCTGGTCCCAACCCCATTGATAAAGCAAGAAATTCCACTAAATAACCCTGATAAGACACACCTGTGAAGTGAAAACCATTTCAGGTGACTACCTGTTGAAGCTCATCGAGAGAATGCCAAGAGTGTGCAAAGCAGTAATCAGAGCAAAGGGTGGCTATTTTGAAGAAACTAAAATATAAAACATGTTTTCAGTTATTTCACCTTTTTTTGTTAAGTACATAACTCCACATGTGTTCATTCATAGTTTTGATGCCTTCAGTCATGAAAATAAAGAAAACACATTGAATGAGGAGGTGTGTCCAAACTTTTGGCCTGTACTGTACATTGATCTCATTTGTGTAGTTTTCAGTCTTACTGCATAACTAGTGATTTCGCTCAGTCTTGTTAAGATCGCAGTAAACTGTCATGTATGCCATAAATGAACATAAGACACAATTTGGCCTTGTATGGAGTGCCAGTACATAGCAGCATTTTAAGAGCTGCACATCTTTAATGTGATTGGTGAGGCATTTAGCATTGCTGCCCCACTAGTTTTGGTGACTAAGCTTGGCTTGACTGCTTGATGGCTTGCTGTATGTGTGAAGTTTACCCCCAGATTTCTGTGTGATTATTCTGGTTGTTCTATCATATTTCAAAGATGCTAAATTAGTCCCCCATGCAAAGGCCAGACTAATGGAATCCACATTCACTTAATTAAATTTAATTTATTTAAACAAAGATCAGTTATATCACTGTGGTGAACTGGCGTCCTGCCCAGGGTTTGTTTCCTGCCTTGTGCCCTGTGTTGGCTGGGATTGGCTCCAGCAGACCCCTGTGACCCTGTAGTTAGGATATAGTGGGTTGGACAATGGATGGATGGATCAATTATATCAAGCAACAAAAATCACAAAGCAAGAGAGCCAAGAACTAAAGTAGGAAACATTTTAATCAAAACATAAGAAATACTTAAAGAAACAAACTGTCAAATGAATTAGGTTTGAACAGAACTAACAAAGGCAAACAAAATCTAATCATGTAATCTTACAAAGAGAAAGATCAAAACCCCAAATCCCTTGTATAATAAAAAAATTAAATTCAAAACTCTAAATATACCTAAGCCAAAAATCTAAAAAGCAATTCCAAGAAATTCACTCAAACCATAAAATAAGGCAAATAATAAATCCCAAAAGCGAACTGAATCAAATAAATCTTAAAAGATATTTCACAGAACCTACGTTAGACAGAACAGGAGGCCATAAGCACGGAAGCTACGGTGGCAATGTCTTGTGGCAGGTAGGATTTGTGGGAGTAACATCTCCTCAAGTTGAAATGTTGAAGAAGAAATATGATGGATTGTGGAGCTAAAGAAATGTTTATATAGATCAGTAGGCCAAGTTGCTCACTCTGCTTCTTGCCAGAGCCTTGGCATGAGGGGAATGATGTGAATCTACCTTCACCAGACAAGAAATGAATCGTTCATAGAATCTTACTATTATGAATTATATTTGAGCAAATGCTGGCAGTGCGTTCCTTTAAAAGACTGCAATTGTTGGTGTTTAATGTGGATTTTAGGAGAAACATTATATTCATTTTACATCCTTTACCGAAATGTATACTGGCATGTTATTTTTTAAACTGTTGTTTTTAAATTGAATAAGCAGGTTTAGTAAAGGAAAACATGGGACACGTATATAAAGTCCATCCTCCCTCATTTGTTTAATGTCTGCTTTTATGTTATTATCATCTGCAAGGGATCAGGGGCCGGGAAAGAAACATATTTTCAAATGAGCACATATGCTTTCACACAGTGGTTGATGTGGAAACAAATAAGTGACAATTCCCAGGTTTTAACCACTCCTTGGTCATCCTTGTGATGCTGTTCAAATTTAACAAAAGTTATTAATCAAGCTTTCCCCGTCAGAGTTTTCCCTGCGCTATAATATACTGTAAGTACGTTGGATGGAGGGTGGGATGGGGGCATGGGGTGGTGGGAAGTGTGTTTAGTACGCACTATTCTAAATATATTGTGAGGATTTTTGTTTCAGCAGAGCAGTGTTTTGTTTGATGGACAGCCTGTTAAAACTGGGACATTTTAACATACTTAAGTTATTAATTGGGATGCATAGCCTGAAATTATCAGTTGGGACACCTTGTCACCCTAACAGATAATATACTGACACTGAAATAGTAAATAATTGTAATCTGCAGGTAATGTAGCTGTGAGTAAGTGTAATACTGGGTGAATGTTTTTATTTACTCTGTGCACAATTGCTTACACGCCACTAGGAACTTCATTCATATCTACTTAATGATTTCTTTTCCTTGTTTACATTTTATACATTTACAGTTAGTAAGATGACAACTTGTTATTATTAAGGCATTGAGAGATGTGAAGTGCTGATACACAAGTTCTCTTCTGTTTGCAGTCAAGCTGTTGGACGACTTCATAAAGCAGAGACAATTTGGTAATGCAGAGGTTTCCACACACGCCAAGCTGGACTTGCCATCCTACACGCAGGCCAGCAGCCACTGACAGCGATTTCTTACACGCACCTGCAATCTGCTGGTTTTTCATGAACTTCTAAGGATCTGTTTGTCATCAGTAGTGGGTATCAGAGATGAAAAAGAATGAAAATATACAAAATATACAAGTTGGTGCAACCTTTGTCAATGTAAAATTGAAGCAGTAAACTAACTTGTAGTTGAAGTTACATAGAATATTCTTCAATTTTAAAACAGATAAGTTAGCAAAGGGAGATTTTGAAATTTTAAAAATATGTAAATTTTGTGTAAAACGCAATCTGTTCAAAATATCTCAACAAAAATTAAACTGTTTCTACAAATTTCCTTGAAGAATAAATGTGCTATCATTTCAACCAAATCAGTGCATGTGTGGCCACATTGTTTCATGTGGACAGATAGACATGACTACTACAATAGGTGCTTCGCACATTATATACAAACACACCTAAAAAAGAACAAATGGAGTCCGTTCATCCATTTCAAGACCTCATTTTTCCCCCATTTGTTTTAGCCGTATTAAGTTCAGCCATACCACAGGCACTTCTGAACAAGTAATTCACCTAATGCTAAGTATGTTCTGGCCTGGCCAGTACATGGATGGGAGACCAACCAGGAAAAACTTTGATTGCTACAGGAAGAGGTGTTGGTGAGGCCAGTAGGATGCACTTATCCTGTGGTCTGAATGTGGATCCCAGTAAAGTGTTGGGGACACTCTTATATAAAAATGGTGCAGTCATTTGGATGAGACGTAAAATTATTGTCATTGTCTTTATGGTTTGACTACATGTATGTACAGGTAAAGTGGTGTAAAACAGATAAGCAATGAGAAGTGAGCCATACATTTTGAGTAAAATGAGTTCTAAATTAGAAGCATCCATTTTTGTGGTTGCCTAAGTAAGTGTCTGCCACTATATCTACCACTGTCTAGTTGGCCTGCTATTTCTGGATAGTTCCTTCCATTCATTTTTCAGTCCTGCTCTTTCTATTACAAAATAATGGGGAGTAGGGGACTATCTTAATAGAGCCTTATCATAAATCAGGAGCTGGCCATGAAAGACATATCAGTTAATTGCTGTGCTCCATGAAGCACATTCCCATACCAGACCAATTTAGACTTTGCCAAGAATGGGACCTTTTAGTTGGGTCCATAAGGAGAAATGGATGAGGAACAAAGGAAGTAGTTAAATCACATGTCTGTCATTTTCCTTACAGTTCAGATGTTTGCCCACCTGGATCAAGAACCTGACTCAACAAACGTTTTAGCTAATGGCCATACCCACTAGCTCATAACTATAAAGGTTCCACTCCTCATACTTCAGCCATCTTTTGATCGCAAGGGAGGAGGATACTTTTCATAGTTATTGAATGCAACAGTGTGTGCTGGCAATGTGCTTGTACATCTTCTACCCAATACAATCAGCATCAGCGATTTACGAATATGATCTGACCTGGGCCCTCAACCCTGTTAACTTCTCTTTTGTGCATATGTTACCACTTTGTAAATCAAATTATCCTGTATATCATTGAAAATCCTTATGGTAGGGGACATAATGCAAACTGCACTTACTGTAGAAAGTGTATTAAATCCAAATTCATGAAGCTCTAAGCCAGTTCCACTAAGCCACCAAATTGTTCCCTCTGTTTACATAGACAATATCATGGCACCTTTATAACAGGCAAGAGCAACATTTCCATGCTGCTTAATTATATCCATCAGAGTCTCCCTTTTTGAAAATGAACATCAAAAAATGACTTGAACAGCCTGTATGAACTTCAACACACCTGCGTCCCAGTAATTGCATGGTTTTAAAGATACAGAATCAACGGGAACCAAAGTAAAAGTGAGCCAAAAGCAAAGCTGACATTTCTCAAAGGCATGATCAAGACCTACAGGCTCAATCCACTGGGAACTGCTAGTGAGATATTCACTCTCTCTTTCTCTGAGATCAGCGAGTTCTTGTGTGAGCAGCAGAATTAATCAGCATCGGAAAGGGAGATGAGAATGAGAGCAAACACGGCCGCTGCTGGAGTGAGCGAGGATGAGATCTCACATCAGCATGACAGGAGATGGGTAGAGGGCTCATTATTTTAAGCAGGGAGAAGATTATCAGATACAAAAGGCAAGCATTCTAAGATCTATAGCAGCCATGAATTACACAGGACAGTTTTTCTGGGAAAGCAAGTTTGCTTTGTTTGGATCAAAAAGCAAGCTTTCATTTTAAATTGCTGCCTTTCCTTGCTTGGCTTTATTATTTAATTTTCTTGACATTAACAAGTCAGAATTAATTATTTTAAATGCATGTTTCCACAGTGTTCGCCTTCTCTTGCCTATATTTGTGACAGCTTTCAGCTTATTAATTTTGATGAATAATTTAATGTGATGGCATTCTGTTCAAACTCAAATATTTTTTGTTAAGATGATAAGGAGTTGTGTTAACAAACTTAAAAACAATTGGTAGATAAGAACACATAGTCCAAACGTTATTCTTCCTGGAGGAAAAATGTGTTTTCAGCGGTTTCAGGAGGACCAAATGCTGTTCCTTCTGTGTATGCCTAGCAACTCAATTTGGTAACTGCAGAAAAGGGGTGTGGCTCTGAAAGATCATCTTTTAATAACAAAATGCAGAGTGGGTCCTTCCTATTTGCTCATGCTAATTAACTCTGTTCCATTCTTGCATGACAATCAAAATCTTCTACTTCTTTTTTTGGCAACAGTACAGTATATTTTTGCTAGCTATGTTCACATTACCAAGCTCAAATGTCTGAAATTTTGTTTGCCTTAATTTGACACAAATCCGATGTTTTCAGGCCTGTATGGACCCATAAATCTGATCTTTGTAAAGTGTGATTTGTGTCACTTTCATAAGTGGTTCAAGATTGGATAAGTATCTCATTTGTGGCCATGCAGCATGAATGAAAACAGTAAGATAGGAATTCATGTGTTTTTTTGCATATATGCATGGGCAGAGCACTGCCGCCATCATCCAGATCCGTCATTGCAGCAAAACAGCAACGGAGGAGAACTATAGCTGTGACAACAGTCACAGTTCCACCATTTCTGGCTCCTGTCTTGTGCACTCACATCTGTTGGCCTTATCGACCTAATCATGACAAACTGTTTGCCGTCGTCCAGAGCAAAACATGATGCATTAGCTAGCCACTAGCACACTAATTTTGTCGGTTTTAATACCACGCGTGAGTCGTCTCTAAATACAACCTTCTTTGTTGTTGGTGATGCAGATGACTTGTGCACAAACACATCAATGTATGCATGTGCGCTGTTTTGGAGGACAGATGCATTCACATTTCAGTTAGATACTGGTCACTTGTATTTATGAATGCGAACCTTCATCATTGGCAAATATGATTGAGCAAAAAAATTGGATTTGAGCAATGAGGTTTGTAATATGAACATAGCCTATGGCAAGCAGTGAGTTAATACATGTCTAAATAATTAACATACTGTAGTTGCCAAGAAGGAAGGACATGCATCCTGGACAGAATAAAGGAAGTATTCATACCCAGCCAGGAGGCCATAATGGATGGGCTAGGCGGATGGGTTTAATGGGAGCAGTTAATTCCCCCACACAACAGGTGGCAGTGTTGCTCATAGCTGGATCAGATTAGGAGACCTGCAGGGTGGCATGTGAGTTGGAGTCCAAAAACGCAGCCCTGTTGGGGTCTTTGGATACCACCAGATGGTGCAGCAGGGAGAAGACTGAAATCGTTTCTGCATGACCCTGTATTGCTCTGGACGACCCAGACAGGAGAGTGGAAGTGGTTCGCAGCTTTAGTTTAAAAGAAAGCCAGAGTCAGGAGGAAGTGGGCAATGCTGTTTTGAAGGAGGAATTGTAAATGGTTATAGCAAAAGAATCAAAGTCAATAAAACACAATAAGTAAATTCTGAGATAGAACAGTTTGAGCATATTGTTGTGACAAAGTGAAATCAGTCAATGTTGCTTGCTTATTAAAAGAAGAAGAAAAAAGATCAACCCTTATTATCCATTAAGTTTGTCCAAAACATCCTTAATTCCACAGATATGTAGCGTAAACATCCTGTTCACATACATATTACAGTTCACATTACATGTGCATATGAAATTGTGTACATGTGATTCTCAGAATGATATTATTCTATTCTAGTGTGTTTGAGGGGCACAATACAATAAAAAAACCCGTTGCAACATGATGCCAAAGAGAATTTTCAGTATCAAAAATTAGCTGGCAAGAACACAGGGCATACTGTTTATCATGGCCACATGCCAATGATATTGAAGAACAAATAAATTACACTGATTTCGATAACTGAAATTTTAGAGGAGAATCATCCACCTTATCCTCGGTGGAGCATTGAAATCTGTCTGGGAGACATATTGGGAGAGTTTTAGAGGATAATAGTCAGCTCTGCTAACATCAAAATCTTTTATGTTTAGATTAGGTTAAATTATACTTTATTTGCCCACAAGGGTAAAGTTCCTTAAAATATATGATAAAAACAAACAACACCCCCCCAAAACACTTCTGACTTGGATAACAGTTGTTGCTGTCAATAATAGGCTTATATGAGATCAGACCTGCTCTGCTTGTACCACAGGTTTACATTTAAAGGCATTTAATATTTGGATAGTGCATCTCCAGCCTATGAATGAAACATGCCTAACTGGCACTTGATTCTTTGCTTGAAGTTACTAGCATTCAGAATGATGCATCATTATAATATTGGTAAAGAGTGAATAATTTCATTTACTGAGTTAGACAGGATGATTCAACTTAATTTCCTGGACAGTAACATGGATGAATTCAGTCTGCATTTCAATGTCTTGATAACACATTCACTGTTGCACATTCACAAACATCTCCAGTCCCTTCTTGCTTTTTCCACTGTGTCCAGCACTAAAATAATCGAAATATCAAAATACCTGAACTTGTCTTAACTGACAGGAATTCCCCTTGAAGCATATCATCGGCACACTCCAACGACATAGTCAGAAACCCCTGTGAAGGAGGCCCCCGATCCTCCATTGCAAGTGTGTTGGTGTTTGTGATGAACATTAATGATTTAGTAACGTTAAATGTAATCAAGAGCTGATTTCATAAATCACAAAGAGCGTTTTTACATGTCTGGAAGGAACAATTGGAATGACTTAGATTGTTTAGACAACACGGCTATTTCTGATTAAGCTTCAGTTTCTCCCAACCAAACTTTAGTCAGTGTGTGGCCAAAATCAGCAGCACCAATGCGGCCCCCTGGTGACTGGGTAAGTCCTGACTGTTCCTGTCACTGTAGCCTTTGGTGAGAGAAGTTTCCATCTTTAAAGCTGTTTAAATGTTACTTGAGATCTGCCAGGTGCTGTGAGGAGACTTTCAGCCTGAGCTCTAACTTCAATAGGGTGTTGGACCTGGAGGACATAGTGGCTGCATTTGCTTTAGCCCAAGTCTGCAAACAAATGATTTTGAAAGTTACAGTAATACCTTCACAAGCCCATTTTTTGTTTTTTAAATTTCTATCATATATTAAAATATTACAATCTGCAATTTGTATTTAATTTTTATTGCCATGTACACCTTATATTTATTTGGTTTTAATTTACTTATTACCAATTTTATATTTTATAAACAAATGCTTTGTGGTGTTTTATTTAATCTGCTTGTAACAAAAATAAAATAAAGGATTTCTGCTTATTAAATCTGCGGTGGGCTGGCACCCTGCCTTGGGTTTGTTTCCTGCCTTGCGTCCTGTGTTGGCTGGGATTGGCTCCAGCAGACCCCCATGACCCTGTAGTTTGGATATAGCGGGCTGGATAATGGATGGATGGATGTTTTTAAATCCTCCCTGTTGATTTTATCAACCAACACTTTGCACTAAAATAAAGCTTACTACAGTATGTTGAGACTCGGGAGAAGGTGAATCAGAGGATCCCATGGAGTTTTTTTGACTGGGGCCCCCAGATTACCTAGAATTGCCTCTGCTCATTATATGAAGTCAAGCCAGAATTAATCCCTCTCCACCTTACTTTTACTCTCGCTCAAGATCTTCAACTCTTTCATCTTCAGACAAGCTTGTAACTTTTATTCTTGCTCCAGATATTTGGCCTTTTGCGCTTTCATTTTTGGACTCTTCCCATGGGGCGTTACAGGGCTCCTGAGGCGGCAGTGATCGCAGTGCTACCAGGTGAATATGGGAATGCATAATAGGTCCCACTTTACATCCCTTACAGTCCCTTATATTATCAGATGTTATAGACATAATCAGGTTTCAGACCACTATATAATATTTCTTAAGTTTGCGGCTTCTCCGAAAGGCAGTTGATGTTGTTTAGTGTACGCGCGTTTGTTGACAGGAACATCTCTTCAGTTAAGTTTAAAAATTCATTCAGAATTGTATATTTACAGTCCCAAGCCCAGATCCAATAAATTACTAATTAATAACATAAATGACTTAATTTTTTAATATTAATAATTGTAAATAGAAAAAGAGAAAGAGAGCTTCCGTAAAGGCTGCAGCATGACACGATGCCTGAAAGTAGAAATGTTTGTACCATATATTGTGCAAAATTCCTCCACAAATGCAAATGAAATTACTGCATATGGCTCCAAGGAAAGAACAGCACCTTGAGTATGTGCATCAGGACACAATCTGTGGATGTAATAACTCAAAAGTGAATCACCTGTTTTGAATTAATGTTGGCATAGTGATTCACATTGGAAAATACTTGAAGCATATTTTAAATCTACTGACAGATTTTGCTATGAAGTGATAATGAGTTTGCCTTTTTCATTGTATTATTGCAGCACAATTGGAGAAAGAGAATATATATTTTACGACAAGATATGATTCCTACATTTCATTCCACGTAACAAATAATATTGTCCCGCAACACTTCAATGCTGAAATCACAGCTTTATGTAGAGAGGTAAATGCTGGATACCTCAGATACTTTTACCAATATTATTAAATTGGTAATGAAAAAAGATGATTGCTTTATTCATAATTATTAGGTGCAAGTTGAATTATAAAACAAACATTTGCAGCAAGTTCATCATTGATATGCATTTCGATATATTAGCTCATATGCCTAGAAATTCAGATCATACTGTATATCAGATGGGTAAATCTGTACTTTCTGATTCTGGTAGCAGATTTGTTTAGACTAACATTTATTTCTAAGCTGCTAAATTTTCACATATATATACAGTATATTATATATATATATATATTTATATGTATATATATATATATATATATA
>JANRMT010062854.1:18898261-18954895 GCA_026402145.1 Polypterus bichir lapradei | reverse complement strand
ATGACAGCAACACTCATCACTCACAACAGTGACAAAACAATTACATTGACAATCATGTTACGTTATTTTCAAAATGTTTCCTTTTCTTTTTCATAACTTCTTTAACACACTACTTCTCCGCTGCAATGCGCGGGTATTCTGCTAGTCTATACTAATAAAAGGCAAAGCCCTCACTGACTCACTCACTCACTCACTCATTCACTGACTCATCACTAATTCTCCAACTTCCCGTGTAGGTAGAAGGCTGAAATTTGGCAGGCTCATTCCTTACAGCTTACTTACAAAAGTTAAGCAGGTTTCATTTCAAAATTCTACACGTAATGGTCATAACGGTCGACAACGTCCGCCATGTTGAACTTTCTTATTTATGGCCCCATCTTCATGAAATTTGGCAGGCGGCTTCCCTGCGCTAACCGAAACCGATGTACTTACTTATTTCGATGGTATGACGCCACTGTCGGCCACCATATTGAACTTTCCAACGTCACCAATTTTCCAACTTCCCATGTAGGTAGAAGAATGACCCCGTTTTCACGAAATTTGGTAGGTGGCTTCCCTGTGCTAACCAAAACCGATGTACGTACTTATTTCGGTGGTATGACGCTACTGTCGGCCGCCATATTGAATTTTCCAAACGTCACAAATTCTCCAACTTCCCGTGTAGGTAGAAGGCTGAAATTTGGCAGGCCCATTCCTTACAGCTTACTTACAAAAGTTAAGCAGGTTTCATTTCGAAATTCTACGCGTAATGGTCATAATGGTCAATGACGCCTGCCATATTGAACTTTCTTATTCATGGCCCCATCTTCACGAAATTTGGTAGGCGGCTTCCCTGCGCTAACCGAAACCAATGTACATACTTATTTCGGTGGTATGACGCCACTGTCAGCCGCCATATTGAACTTTCCAATGTCACTAATTCTCCAACTTCCCGTGTAGATAGAAGGCTGAAATTTGGTACTTATTTCAGTGGTATGATGCCACTGTCGGCCGCCATATTAAACTTTTAACGGAAACCGATGTATGTACTTATTTCGTTGGTATGACACCACTGTTGGCCGCCATATTGAACTTTCCAATGTCACTAATTCTCCAACTTCCCGTGTAGGTAGAAGGCCACCATATTGAACTTTTCAACAGTCTTTGTTACTTATGGGCCCATCTTCAAGAAATTTGGTACATGGGTTCCCAACGCTAACTGAATCCTATTTACGTACATATATACGTCCATAGCCTGCAGCTCAGTCACTGTGTGAGGTGGCGTTGGGTCCCCCATCCCAACGCCTCCCACGTTGTTGGCTGCCTGCCTATATAAGACCGTCCGTCGCTCCGGTCTCTACATTCCCTTCCTTGCTTCGCCACGGGATTCACGTCTCCCTCCTGATAACTACAGCCTTTTTGTTTAATCCACGGCTTCTCCGCTGTTTTATTGTTTGTTTATTACAATTATAGTTATTGTATAGGTATTTTAGACTTACTTTACATTGCTCAGGTACCCATTTCCTTTATCATTCCAACCCCCATTACCATGTCTATCGAGGTGATCACTATCGATCAAAGAACTGTCACTTACTGAGTGGTTTCCATGCCCGGAGATGGCACCTACCTTTTCCATTTTCTTTGTTACATATTGCACGGCCATATCAGGCTCACTCTTGATATCCGGAGGAACATTGTGTCTTATGTATTGAATGACTGGGACAGGTTCAAGGTGTGGACTGATGACGGTACAGGAGATAATTATACTACACAGGAGCACTAGAAGAGTGAAATGCTTAAGCCCTTCACCTATGGTTCTGCATGTGAGTTGATGGCTGCCGTTGAATTGTTCGGTTGTCGCTTTCAAGTATACCGAAATGGCCAAATATTTTACACCTTTCGACAACCGCCAATGCCTCTTAAACATCTTAGATTCACAGGTGACGATTTCAGTAGTGGACACTTTGATGTTTATGAATGTTTAAACTCTCAAAAGCTGGATGTGATTTTATCGATGAAACCGGTTGTGTGCTTACAATGCTTGACAGATGCCGAATGTCACTTCAACACAACAAATCCTGCAAATACTGTTGTAATTGAAACAAACCATGAAACTCAAACCGATTATGACAGCAGCAATCCAAGCTGTGAGATTTGAGACAAGATTACTGTTCACATGGCCAACTGTAAGTTACATGTTCAAGAGTAAGCTCAGCGCACAGCTTGGTCATGTTACAACCGGAGGGCCGAACTGACAACATGGTACACAAAGAGATCCTTAACAAATAATTATTGGCATATTTTCCCTCAGTTTAAAAAGGTAAAATTTTCTTCTTAATAAAAATTTTAAGGCAGTACTTCGCCGCTGCGAAGCGCGGGTATTTTGCTAGTATATATATATAAAACAGTCTGTTTACCATCCTCAAAGGAATGGTTTGACTGAGCGATTTAACAAAACTTTGAAACAGATGATCAGGTGAGTCGCTCATAATGATCCCACAACCTGGGACACTGTCCTGCCTTTTGTTTTGTACGCGGTGCGAGAATCACCACAGGCGTCCACTGGCTTGAGTCCGTTTGAGTTGTTATTCGGCAGGCGGCCGAGAGGCATCCTGGATGTTGTATGAGAGGAATGGATAGGAAACGAGAGAGCAGCTCAAGGACTAAGCTTTACAGATCGGCTAATTTCGTTGCAAGACAGAATTTCTATGCTTTCCTCTATTGCTGTGGAGCATCAACAACGAGAACAGGAAACTCAGAAGGGTCTTTACGATAGGCGCAGTAAGATCTGTGAATTCAAACCTGGTGCAAACGGCGCAAACCATTCCAGATTTTACACATTAACCTCTTAAAGGAATGGCATGACCAAAAAGAGGTTAACACTTCCTTGGCTGCTGTTTCTCAGACCGATGTTACCATTGGTAATGATCTTACTGACACGCAAAAGACAGAACTGTTATCTTTAATAGAATGAAACACTGATGTCTTTTCAGACTTACCAGGCAAGACTAACATTACAAAACATAAAATCACCACTGAACCTGATGTTCACGTACAGATGCGGCCGTTCCGGATTCCGGAAGCACGACGAAATATTGTGCGCGAAGAGGTAAAAAAGATGCTGACATTGGGTGTAATTCGTGAAAGTAAAAGTGACTAGTGCAGCCCAGTCGTATTAGTCCCAAAGCAAGACGGTTCGGTTTGGTTCTGTATCGATTTCAGACGCTTGAATAAGGTCTCTAAATTCGATGCTTATCCGATGCCCCGTGTCGATGAACTGTTGGAAAAATTAGGTCAGGTGAGCTACATCTCCACGCTGGATCTCACGAAATGCTATTGGCAGGTGCCTATAGAGGCTAACAGTTGTGAGAAAACAGCATTCGAGACTCCTGACGGACTCTATGAATATACAAGACTCCCATTTGGTCTTCACGGGGCAGCACTAACATTTCAGCGTATGATGGATCAGATCCTGCGTCCTCATTCTGAATATTCCGGGGCATACCTTGACGATGTCGTGATTTTCAGCAATGATTGGCAAACACACTTAGAGCGGCTTCAAGCTGTTCTTGAAATCTTGAGACAGACTGGTCTTACTGCTAACCCTAAGAAATGTAAACTGGGCAGGTCCGAGACTTATTACTTAGACTATTCTATGGGCAAGGGTTTACTTAGGCCACAGTTAAGGAAAATAGAAGAAATGCTTGCTTACCCGAGACCAAAAACACAGAAACAGGTACGCGCTTTTATGGGGCTTGCCGGTTACTACAGAAGGTTCATTCCAAATTTTGCACATAGAGCTGCTCCCCTTACAGAACTTACTAGAGGCAGGAAAAACCGACCTATCTTTCAGCAATTTAAAAAAAGCACTGTCTTCTTATCCGGTTCTAAGGAACCCGGATTTCACAAAGGATTTTGTCTTGCAAACAGACGCAATTGCATTTGGTATAGGCACAGTCCTGTCACAGATTTTTGATGGAGAAGAACATCCAATCACATATTTGAGTAGGAAATTACTTCCTAGGGAGCGTAATTATTTTACAATTGAGAAAGAATGCTTGGCAATTAGGTGGGTTGTGGAAGCGCTTTGCTATTACTTGTGGGGGCGAAACTTCACTTTGGTAACTAATCATGCTCCACTTCAATGGTTGTACAGACAGAAAGACACAAACTCTCGTCTCATGAGATGGTTTCTGGGCTTACAACCTTACAGCTTCACAGTGAAACATTGACCAGGTTCTGAACATGTCAACGCAGATGCATTATCATGTCTACATGACCTGAACCTGGTAAAAAAAGTCACTTGATTCACGAGATTTTGAATAAAGCTGAGGGGGAGGGTGTAAGCTGGAGGGGTGATCGCACCCCAAGAGGACACAGACACCCCTGGGAATACCCCTGAAACACAGACTACCCTCACATTGCTCCTTACCTTCTCACTTGCGCTATAACTCGTAATACAAGCCTCACGCGATACTAACTTAAAAGCCTTGTGCAGCGCCTGTCGGTTTTGGTATTGATTTGTTTTGCTTTCTCTCTCTCTCAGACTGCTCCTGACGCGTATTCCTTTGAAGAAGAAGATGCACATGCTACCCTTTAATTGATAGATGAAGCTGTCATCTCTGACAAGGAGCAAGTTTGAAGAGACAAATGTTTGTTTGCAGTGTTTGAATAAAAATCCTTCTTGTTTTTACGACCTCCTGTGTCTCTGTGCAAATCTGTGACCCAAGCGTGACAATATATACACACAATATACACTATGT
Organism: Polypterus bichir lapradei; assembly: GCA_026402145.1. Classification (NCBI taxonomy): domain Eukaryota; kingdom Metazoa; phylum Chordata; class Cladistia; order Polypteriformes; family Polypteridae; genus Polypterus; species Polypterus bichir. The sequence continues at coordinate 18,950,153 of JANRMT010062854.1, read as the reverse complement.
GTAACCCTGATGTAAGTTTGTGCCATTAAAGGGACATGAAAGCCATCTCACTTGGATGTGCTACATACTGTATTTATTTTATGCAAGAGTAATTTTTCAGTAGAAGTTTACGTTTGTCTAAGAATTACATTTTGCGTTTTTTTTGTTTTTTTTTTCAATTCCTCTTCACAGCTGGCACCAACCTTTTGTTGTTTGTTGTGTGCTAAAGACTAGTTGCGTTTTGTGTATTTAACTTCTGTGTTTGGAATGTTCCTAGTCATAAAATAATGCGAGGAATGCTACTGTAAAAATCATTTTTCATAAGTCAAGCTATTTTGGGTGCATGTTTTGGTAAAGTCTTTCTTCTGGGATACATTTCTAAAAGTTAATGAGATAAGATTTAAATTAAACACAATGTTAATTCCAAGCATTATAACTAGACTTCTAAATCTGAAAAAGTTGAGGCATTATTTTCCGTACTGACTAATACATCTGTGGGCTTGACTGAAATATTGTAATGAACAGGTGTTTTGTCATTTTTAGAATTTCAATTAATTTAACACATTCACTTCTGTGATCAGTGATCTCTTTCACGAAATGTGGTTTATGTACTTTGTTATAAACTAATAACTTTAAACAAGTAGTCCAAATATGTATAATTTCCATCCCATTATTTTATTTTTCTTATTAAGTTCTTAAGAATGAAACTTATGATTATAGTTCATGCAAATTTTCTGTGTTTTTATGCATTCCTAAAAGACTCAGATAGATTACCTACTGGCCCTCTTTTCAGACTCGCATCATGCCATGCACCCAATGTTGTTGAGATAGCCATCAGCTCTTTGTGAGCCTGAAGTAGATAAGCAATTTTCAAAATAGATGGATGAACATAACACTATTTAGTTTGTAAGTAAATATTAAAACAATCCCACAACGTGTACTCATAAAAAAAACTCCTTTTCTTGACTGCAGATTCATTCAACCAAACATCCATTTCTTGAGTTCACTTCTTTCAGGGTTATGGGGGAGCAAAGCTAATCCATACAGCACTGGACATAAGGGAGGAACCATATCTGGATGATATCATTGGGCATACTCACGTATTCCATCCATCCATTCTTTTCTCAGACTTAATGATGAGGAATTGCAACCTGTTCCTGCAGTGTTTTGCAAAAGGCTGGAATCAATCATAGTGAGGCTGCCAGTTCATTGCTGGGCACATTTGGGTGATGTAGTTTAAATATGAGAAAACAAAGGTCTCAACAAGGCACAGAACTTACAACAATATCCCGTTCCTAATTCAGAAACTGTCTGCAAAGTAACACTTTAGTTACTGAACACCTCCTGGACTTAACCAGGAGCTTGGGAGAGAACCTGGCCTTGCATGGCTTACCACCAAGGGTAACTATGTGCCAGTACAAAGTGACAAATCTATAGAGGTACCTTTATTTTTTCTTGAATTTTAAGCCAACTACTTCACTTTTACTTAAGAAATGCTTGGGGTGTCACTAGGTGCCAAATGAATTTTACATTTTCAAAATTACATCAAGTATATCACCTTTTCCATGAAGCAAACCATACTTTATCTGGCAGTTTGCTTCAGATATTCCTGATACTTACACCACTCATAAAGGTTGTGTACATACAACTAATAAGTCTCCCAGAGCTTAGCCATCATAAAAATAACAGTTTTAGAACTTTCATTTGCACACAAAGACACACTTTAAATAGTAGTAGTTTTAATTGTAGCTTGATTCCATTACTGTTCAGTTTGGCCCATTATTGCTAAAACCCATCAAGTCTATATGTAAACTTGGAGTGGTGATAGATGACCAGCTGTCTTTCAAGGACCATGTTACTATCAGATTCTGACTTAACAGCATCCGCAGGAACGGACTGTGTGCAACACAACCCCTGAGCTAGCTTTGGTCTTGTCACATCTGGACTACTACACACAGTTAAGTCATCTGCAGCGGCACTGGGCCAGGCAGGCACATGTCACTCCTCTTTTCTGATCATTATATTGGCTCCCTGTAGTTGTACGTATTAAGTTGAAATCCTTGATGCTAACCTAAAAGGTGGTCAATGAGTCAGCACCCATGTATTTGGAGACACCTGTGAGGTCCTATGCTGCTTCTCAACTCCTCAGGTCTACTGAATAATGGTGCTTGTTTGTGGCGTCAAATCTCAATCTTTTTGTGTACCTTGTAGACTGCGGAATGGACTGCCCACCTTTGAAATTCTGACTCCCTCAGTGTGTTTAAGAACCATTTGAAGACTCTCTTGTTTGGTAAATTTCCATCTAACTGATAAGTTTTGTAACTTAGGAAGTGTAAATAGCTTATTTCTTTTTCTGAGCTCTTCACTGACAAATTTGTAAAATATCCTGTAACACTTGTTCGCAAACAGTCCCCACAGACTGATTTTACCCAATTACGGGGATTTATTTTGTAAATCGCTGTGGATAAAAGTTTCTGCTATGGAAATAAATGTAAATGTAGTAGTAGTAGTAGTAGTAATAGCAGCAGTAGTAGTAGTAGTATTGTCATGCAGTTGTGCTAGGCTTGTAGTGTAAATGCAGATGTTTATGGGAAAAGTGGTAATTAAGAGATCACTAACTGACTCACTAATCATGGACAAGGCACTGGTGAATAATAACGTGTTGCATGTTGATTTGCTCATGCAAGTAAGAATTTCACAGACAGTAATGACCTTATAAACTGTTTATGCACATGCCAACATAATGTTAGTGTTTTTAGGAAAGTGGAATTTGGGCATCAGTGGGAGAGTATCCCCAAAAAGCCAGTGAGTTACTTAGATTGTGGTCAGGCACACAGTGAAAATGTGAAGACTCTTTATAGTAGACTACACAAATATATGTTTGAGGATGAAATGAATAAGTGTTAAGAGCAAAGAACATTGTAAAGTGAAGGCATGAGCCATGATTAGAGATGCTCAATTGATTCTATACTTCTTATGTTTATGGAGCATTTCTGTTTAGAAAACCTTGTGTTTTAACCCTCAATTTTACCTACTGATTTGGCATATTAAGTAACTGCAGGATTAACAAACAAAAACACTGAATATACCTGGAAGGTTACACATTAAAGGACACATGTTCTGGGTGCAAAAGATGACACTGTATTGAAGAGATGGCACGTGTATGGTGTCCAGACAAGCAGACACCTTGCATGAATTCCTAGTAAGTATTCCAACAGATTCAGGCTCTTTTGTATGCTTAAGTTTCTTTGGTTGAGATTGGAAAGGGCATTCTTGGAAGGAACCACATCTACAGTATTACTCCTTTTTAGGCTGAAAGGATGGGTCAGTTTAAAGAAGATTTAAATAGCATTAATAAGTTTCACAGCTGTAATAAAGTTTGCCACATTTTTTTTCAAAAAGTTTCTTTCTTACGATCATGTTACTTTCAAACATTTAAGGAATCTGTGTCAGGCTCCCTTAAGTACATCAAAGTGCAGCAATAGTAGAAAAAAATTATCAAATTAAATTAAATTAAATTAAATAAATAAGTATTCTACTTTCGACTCAAGCTCTGTGTCACACCCTGATATCCTAATGTAGGTCACGTCCTGAATGGGGGGTGGGATTTTACGAAGGGCAGAGAGAGAAACGTCTAAATCAACAGATGATTGCATCCTCCATTCCAATCTTTGTTCTATAGTCAAACTGCTGTGAGTCCAGGTAGTTTACCAAAGGAGGACTCATACGGTCTTTCTACAGTTCTGACTGTTTTTCTTTTTGTTTCTGAACTTACTAGTTACTAGTCTTATTTAAGATTAGAATTGATTTGGCTTCTGGCTTATCATTGGCTGTAGCCACTAGGATTAGAAGAAATGGATTTTAAATTGATCTTAAATTTGCTGGCAAATGGCAATGCACGCAAACCTCATAAGTGCAGATTCACCTAATAATTTCTGCAAGTGACATGACCTGGTGCCATATTTATAGACCAAGGTGTACAGAGTAAAGAGAAAATGAAAGAGGACTGTGATGTGGTGTTCCAATGTTAATCACATCCATATCAGAAACACAGTCCTTAAGTCTCACACTCTGCATTCTTCCCGACAGCAAGTCCAATATCCAGGACACCATAGGCATCCACCTGCATATCTACAAGTTTACCCCTTAACAGGGATGACTGGATGGAGCTGAAGGCAAAGGAAAAACCAAAAACATAATCCTCACAGTGCAGCCAACTCTGTATTTCTTGCTTGTTTTGTTTCTGAACTTATGTATTCATTGCTAATTTTATTTAAGATTAGAATTGATCCCTGATGGAGGATCGCAGGAATCATGGGGTAGAAGGGTCCTTTCATCGGATTGGCTGGCCCAACGCTGACTCGGCTGTGGAATGGCCAAATGGGGGAGGCAGCTTGATGGCTGAGGCCTCCAGGACTCTAAACAAATCCAAATCATATATTATATGATATCATCTACTGTTAAATTCTGCTCCGTACTTGTAAAATTTTTATTTTTATACTGTATTGAGGATTTGTTCTGTTCTGTGTATTGTATTGTACTGTATTGACCCCCTTCTTTTTGACACCCACTGCACGCCCAACCTACCTGGAAAGGGGTCTCTTTTTGAACTGCCTTTCCCAAGGTTTCTTCCATTTTTTCCCTATAAGGGTTTTTTTTGGGAGTTTTTCCTTGTCTTCTTAGAGAGTCAAGGCTTGGGGGATGTCAAGAGGTAGGGCCTATTAAAGCCCATTGTGACACTTCTTGTGTGATTTTGGGTTATACAAAATTAAATTGTATTGTATTGTATATAGCTACTGACTTGTCACTTATAGTATCCACCAGAACTCGGATAAATGGATTTTAAATATATCTTAAATTTGTTGATGAATGGTAACACACACACAAACCCAGGTGCTTGCACTTCAAGCGGACTGGAATGAAATTGCGAAGAGGACCCAAAGTTCAACTTATGTCTGCAACATCTGGAAATGTAAGAGACACTACTTGACCTGCAATGGCGAGCATCTAAGCAGCTTAGTTACTCTTTACCACAGGAGCTGTTTGTCTACAGAAAGGGAGGGCGACGTGCAACAGTGAGAGTAAAGGCAAGGCAAAAAGGTTTTGGAACTTGTCTACTATCTATTTTAATGGGAAATGTTCAATCACTGTCAGATAAGATGAATGAACTATCTATGCTCATGAAGCATAGAAGTACAGTAGAATTTTGTGCTTTACAGAGAGCTGGCTTAAGCCTGATAACACCTGACACTGTTTTAATGCTAGACAGATTTCATCTTATTCAAGCAGAGACACAGTGTGGTGTGGAAAAAAGACAGGAGGGTGACTGGTTATCCGTGTATATGAGGAAAGGTGTGAAAAGGAACATGTTACATTTAAAACTACAATTTGTAATTCAGACATTGAAATTCCAGCTGTCGGAATTTGTCTACGTTATTTGCCCAGGAGAACTACATCATCCTAATTATTTTTTATATTCCACCCCTTTGCAAATAGGGACTTAATAATGGAAATGATTTATTCTGTCACCAACAGATTCACTCCGACCCTGCTGTTATATTATGTGGTCACTTCAACCATGTGACTTTGGAAAAAGCAATGACAGATTTCTGCCAGTTTATAAGCTTTTCCACTTGAGCAAATAACAAACTAAACCTGCTGTATTCAAATGTTAAAGATGCCTTTAAATGTAAACAGCTGACACCTTTAGGCAAATCTGACCACAACCTTGTTCATTTTATTCCCAGCTATCAGCCTGTTATTAGACAGCATCCTGTTACCAACAGAATAGTGAGGAAGTGTAGCCTTGAGGCTAAAACGGCTATAAATGACTACTACCAAATGACACACTGGGAAATGATATGCAAGTCACATGAGGATGATATTGAGATGCTCAGTCACTGTATCACAGACCATATTAACTTCTGTGTTGACACAGTTGTTCATTTAAAGACAGTATATTGTTTTCCAACCAACAAGTTCTTAATTACTACAGAGGTAAAAGGTATCGTGAATGAGAAAACAAGAGCATTTAAATCTGGTGACAAAGAGGCTCTGAAGGATATATAGTGTGTGGTGAAGAAAAAGCTGAGTGAAGGAAAGGATGCTTACAAGGCTAAAATAGAAAATAAACTCACTCAGAATAGCATGAAAGATGTCTGGAATGCACGGGATATAATTACTGGACAGTCCAGGGCATACTGTAGGTGCTGGAAGGATATGTGGACAAAGCTAACACCTTGAACCAGTTATTTAATAGATTTTCCCTATCACTGCCACCTTCTTCCAAAGACCAGTCTCCCCTCACCACCCCATCTATGTCAACAACTTCTACCATGTCAACAGGAAGGGCTGTAACCTCTGACCACCAGTGTGGGCTGTCCATAACTGAAGACCAAGTAAGGAGACAACTTAGAAAATGACATATAGGAAAAGCTGCAGGACCAGATGGCGTCAGTTCTATATATACAGTATTACTGATAAAGGGGATGAGACAAAGTATAGGAGTCTTTGTTCATCTGTGCAAAAAGAAACCACAGAACTAGTTATTGACTTTCACTGCACCAAACAGCCTCTGCGTCTGGTCACTATTGAAGGAGTGGATGTGGAGGTGGTTCACACCTCCATATTAATGACATATTGAACTGGTTTGAGAACACAAAGGAACTATATAAGAAAGGCAGACCAGGCTCTTCTTCCTTAGGAGACTGTGTTCCTTTAATGCAGGAAGTGACGTTGTTCACATCTTCTATAATTCTGAGATGGCCAGTGCAATTTTCTAAGCTGTGGTGTGCTGGGCTGGTAACGTCATTTCAAGAAAAGCCCACCGAATCAACAAGCTAATTAAAAGGGCAAGTTCAGTTATAGGACACACTATGGACCCCCTGGAAGTACACTAGCTCCCTTAAAAACACGGACTGTTTCATTTATTCACACTGCTCCCTGGTTTACACCTGAACTCCGTCAGCTCAAGGCCATGGGCCAACAACTCTGTCAGCTCAAGGCCATGGGACAGCAATTAAAGTGTCTAGCTAAGAAGACGGGTCTTGTTGTACAGTGTATTCAGATCGTATGTTAAAACACAAAAATGCTCTCTCTGTTGCCAAAACTGTATACTACTCTAACATTATCAATACATGAGGGGAAAAATGCTAGAGCTGTTTTATTCACAATGAATAAGCTAATTACACCACCAGAAAATATCGCTCATCATAACCTCTGTGTTAAATACTGCTGTAATTTCTTGGATTTCTTCAACTCAAAAATTGAAAAAATCCACCAGCAACTTGCTTCCTTTATTTCTGTAGAAAATTAAATACTTTCCACTATCACCCATATTCCCTTACCAACCTCTTTATTCTCAGAGTTCAGTTTACCAGCTGAAAATGATATCTGGGAGCTTATAACAAATCTAATTCTTCCACATGCCAATTAGGTCCAATACCTACAAGCTTTGTTAAGTCCTGTCTGTCACATATTTCCCCCATGATAACTACTATAGTTAACTCTTCCTTACTACAGGTACGGTGTCAACTCATTAAAAATGCCCTCAATTACTCCAATTTTGAAAAAACCTGGCTTAGACACTAATATCCTTAACAATTATCGGCCTGTTTCAAATGTTCCACTCATATCTAAAGTTCTCTAAAGGATAGTTGCTTCCTAACTTCAGTCCCATCTTTCAAAAAATAACCTTTTTGAACAGTTTCAATTTGATTTTCATCCTAAACACAACACAGAAACTGCCCTGATCAAAATCACAAATGATATTTTCCGGGCAGCTAACATGGGACTTTTATCAATTCTTGTACTTCTCTACCTCAGCTCTACATTTGACACCTAATATCTCATCAGATACTTTTCAAATGACTAGCTAGTTTTGGAGTCTGTGGCCTTGTCCTTCAATGGTTTTCTTCCTTCCTCACTGACAGGATACAATTTGTTCAAGTAAAGGGCTTTAAATCTGAAAATGCAGTCGTTACTCAGGGTGTTCCACAGGATTTTGTTTTAGGGCCGCTTCTTTTTCTCATTTACATCTTCCCAATAGGTAATATCTTTTGACACCATGGTATTACATTTCATTATTATGCTGATGACGCACAGCCTTATCTATCCACTAAATACACTTCTGTTTTCCCTAAAAATACTCTTATGGCATGTCTCCAAGACATAAACTTATGGATGACTCACAATTTTCTTCAATTAAATAACAAAAAAACAACATTAACACGACCATCTCTTCCCAGGTTAAGAGCCTGGACGTCATTCTAGACAATAACCTCTCTTTTTCTTCCCATATAAGTAGACTTCGTCCTGTTCTTACGCAATATAGTACTGAAGTATTGGTTAATGCCCTAGTCACCTCACATATAGATTACTGTAATGCTATTCTGTCTGGCATACCACAAAAACATATCCATCGCTTACAACCTATTCAAAATTCTGCTGCTAGGATAATAACCTCTTCTAAAATCCACTGAATATATTACACCTATTCTCTCCCAACTTCACCAGTGCCCTGTTTACTACTGAATACAATACAAAATACTGCTGTTAACATTTAAAGTTTTCCACGACCTTGCTCCTCCCTACCTCACTGATCTCCTCCAGACTTACAATCCCTCTCGCTCACTCAGAATCTCCTCTGCAGCTTTACTTTCTGTGCCACACATCAAACTCTGTTCTCTGGGAGCTCGCACATTCTGTCATAGTGCTCCTCAACTCTGGAATTCTCTTCCCTCTCATATCCGTCAACTAGATTCAATCACACATTTTAAAACTGCCATTAAAACTTATCTCTTCAAACTGGCATACCAATTATGAATTTAACACTGTTACCGCCAGTTTTCTTTGATGTTTGCTACTACCATTGCTATTTGTACCTTATTGCTATTTGATTTTATCATCCTCTTTGTTTTCATTTTATTAATGTTGTTTAATTTCATTGTCAGGTGACCTTGGGTATTAAGAAAGGCGCCTAGTAAATAAAATGTATTATTTTTATTATTAAGTTGGAGTTAAGGAGAGAATTCAAACAAAACTGAGCGCCATTATGAGAAAGGCTGTAGATTAACATTTTTTGCAAACAAAGCATTTAACAGAAGTGTGCCAAGCAACGCTATGGGGGCTCCTTTATACCAACAGCAATACATTTGCATGAGGCCTCAATGTGACTGACAGCCAAGTCAGAACATTTTTTTCTTTTTAATTTTCTTCTTTGTTCAGACAAAGTTTTGTGTGTGTGTGTGTGTGTGTGTGTGTGTGTATCTATCTATTTATTTATTTACTTGCTTATCTACCTATTTATGCATTTATTCATTTAAAGAAATTCTGTACAATGGCAACTTTCGGTCTGGTGACAAATAAAGTTCTATCTATCTATCTGATGAACAAGCAAAAAATAATTACAATGGAGCACCTAGTCACAATAACCATTTCTGTGGTTTCTTTTTGCACAGATGAAAAAAGCCACAATAGCACACTAAAGCATACATTTGAAGAGCTGTAAGCAGCAATGAGGTCTTGCTTCATGAAGCTAGCACCTATTTACTTTGAGAAGCACTAGAAGGTGTACATACAAACAGTGCCAAAGAAACAATTATCAGCTGCAAGTGGCTTAATTACCCATATGCCAGAAAATAAAAGGTAAGCATAAATAGGCCAATTAATAAAACAAACTCAGAAGGCTGTTGCGTCTGACATCATGCTCTAAAGGGTGCTTTTATCTCTCTGTCCTGTGCATCATCAGTGTCTACTACTAGTGGCTCATTACTGTGAAATGAAAGCTGCATGCTGAATTTCACCAACTGCAGAGCAGGCCCATCAGGAAGAAAAAATACACCTGGGATTCAGTCCACCCTGCAACCTTACATGGCGTTCTTACTGATTTGGACCTCTGTGGTGCTACTCATTACCTCAGAGGTAAGTCTAGTTACCCAGAACACCTAAAACCTTCATGAGCTGCAATAATGGCAACCATTAGCTCTGTTGCAATTCATCTTACAACAGCCAAGCAATTTGAATGTTCAAGAATGCATGTCCAGTCAGATGTCACTGATTTTAACCTGATTTTGATGTTCACACTTTAAACACAAATGGATCAGTGAAATTGGTTGTTTGAAATTTGTCTTTTGGGGTCTATAAACTAGTAAGACGGAGCAGGTGGTTTTTTATGTGGTGTAACTCAATGTGTTAGGGTGATGAAGTTTACTAAAAATACCATAGACTGCTTTTGGGTTTCATGTGTTCGGAGTTGGCAATAAAATATTAAATGAGTCAGTCTTTCTGAAGTTGTATTGCCAGTTATCATCTTTTAGCCCAGCTGGAGGTTACAATTTTAGTATGATTGTTGTTTCATTACAAACATGGTGTGCTGTTGTTTATAGTATTGAATGATAAGATATGAACATAAATTATATTTATCGTATTACAGTACTGCATGTTTCTATAAAATAGATGACCATATTACTATTAACCTCAAATTGTGTCCTATTATTGATAAAATTAAGTGCACCTCATATAATTGACAGGCATCCACTTAACACCCCCATGAAAAATGGAGAAGTATGAATTTTGGAAATACTCATTATGAGAAGGACCTAGGAGTCATAGTTAACTTGACACTATCTACATCCAATCAGTGTACAAAGGCCAATAAGAAGGCTAAGAATGTTAGGATATACATTGTGAACAAATAAGCAAAAAGAACAATTGTAAAGGGTTGGGGAATCTACCCCATATAATGCAATCAGCAACTTTAGCAACAAAACGAGTAATCACAAAAGACTGAGTCAAGACTGACTGAATAACAGAATGAATGCTTGGGTTTTTATAGGTGGAGGACAGGAGGAGAGGGATCTCAGGCGGAAACGGGTTCTACAGGAGGGTGTGATGAAGAAGCGGAAGTGGGTGGTGTCATAACTGGTTTTTCCTTCTCGCAGTTGGTGGAAAAGGGAGAAAAGGCATTAGTAGTGTTTATCAAACCTTGCCTCTGTATTTTACTCCTAGTTGAGCCCTTAGACTGCCTCCCAAGCACACGTGTGTGACAATGTATAGCACAACATGTCGAGTATAAGACAAGGGAAATGTTGCTTAAGATATATAACACGCTAGTGAGGCCTCACCTGGAGTACTGTGAGCAGTTATGGTCACCGTTTTCCTCAAAAGGCAAGACAGTGCTAGAGAATGTCCAGAGAAGAACAAATAGAACAACAAATAGGCTAATTCTTGGACTGTGAGGTATCAGGTGCAAACACAGATGGAAGAAGTTAAACTTTTTTAGTCTCAACAAATGGAGTTTAAGAGCTGGCATGAAGTAAATTTTTAAAATTATGAAAGGAATTAGTATGGTTACTTTAAATTAAGTTCTTCAACAAGAACACATGGACATAGAAACTTGTTAGGAGTAGATTTCACATATATTTGAGAAAGTTTTTCTTCATGTACAAAACCACAGAGCCATGGTATAAATTACTAAGTAATATAGGAGATATTGTCACTTCAGGGGCCTACAGAAGTTGACTTACTGCTAGGCAATTAGGATTGATGAGCTTTATTTGACCTAATGGCCTGCTCTCATCAAAATTGTTCTAATGTTCTTATATTACTGCACCCAAACTCACTCACACCAGGCCAATGTAGAAGCCACCAGGTAGCCAAACCTTTGTAAGATATCAGATCACCTGTAACAAAAACAGAGAGAACATGCAATATTACTGAGTTAGGATTGCAGCCCAGTCTGCTGGAGCAGGCTAACCAACTGTGCCATTGATAGAAACGTTTCTAAAGATCATAAAGAACATATTAAAATATCAAGTGTAAAAAAGTTCTGATGTTGTAAAATAAGAATACATACAGTAGTATATATGAAGCTCTCCAGAATAAATCTTGTACCTCAATAGCAATAGCTTTTCTATTTTGAGCAATGATCTCTTGAATATTACAGCTATATAAATGGAGTATGAGAACAGTAATTTATATTTTTAATGGATTTGGGTCTCCCAGACTCACACACAGGTTTGAAAGACGCAGCGGTGTTAATATTCGAATGGTTATACACCTGTCAGACCCAGAGGGGGTAAATGTTTTATTCAGTGTATAATGTAATAGAAATGGTGTGTTCACTTGTTACTTGTTAAAAGATGGAAGGAATGTTTCTTTTTTAACCATAACATAGCACTGGTCAAGGGCAAGGCTAATGGAGTTGAAAAAGGCTGGGAATTATTCCACAGTATAGTCACAGAGGCTATGTTTTAAATAGGAGAAAGAAAGAATTAAAACTATCGTTGCTTATGTATGAGGAAGTATTATGTATGTATATTTTAAAATGTCTTAATTTATACATTTCTATATTATGAGAGATCATCAGGTTGATAACAGATTTCCAGAGGAAAGGGTGCCACCAATTTATCACTTGGCAATGGACACTCCTGGCAGAAACCTCATCAAAGACACATAATTCATTATTTGTATGCAAAGAATAATAGACTCAGGAGTGGCACAATGAAAAGAAAACCTCCTGAAAGACTTTGGTGCCCTGTTAGAAAATGGAATGCATGGCACCAAGCCAGCCTACAAAGTCAGATGCTGAAAGAAAAGTGACTCAACCCATGCTGTGGTGATCCCAAGAGATCATCCAGGCAGGAAGGTGGCAGCCCAGGTGTTCCTTTTATGTTAAGCAGGATTTCAGTGTCCTATGGAATGAATCAGACGGCACAAACACTGCCTTAGATACTCATTAAAGGGCTAGTTGTGAGACACAACTGCTAGAGAAAGCTGGAGTCTGAAGGCCCTTTAGCCACAGAGGGCACCACCTGACCTTAGTGGTAACTTTGGGTGAGATTTCTAAGGACACTGAGGTACTTTAATGTGTGTGACAAGCTCCCTGGGATGACTTAACAGTCTGCTGTGGCCTGTGTGCAGTTCTATGTTTATATAATTATTTTCATTTATCTATTAAAACAGCACTTCTTTGAATAGGCATAGTTCTAGGGCTGGGAGACTTTAGATTATTTCAAGGACTATGGAATTTCTTCAGCGTTCACATCAGAATGCCTTTTCTGGTGTTTAGAGTGGTATTTAATTTTGCTACCTGGCTCTTATCCTATTTTCACATATTTGTTTTGTATCCTGGAAAATACGTTGTTTGGTGTATAAATAAATGAAACTTAACCAAAAGTGAAAATAAATAAACTTTTATTAAAGTGATGTTGGTGGGGGGGGAGGGGGGGGGGGGGGTGTTAATCGCCCTCATGGGGTATCTTCTCAGAGCTGGGAAGAGGCAAGATGGTATCGCATACCTGATCTGAGCCGATAAGTTGATCCACAGATACGCATGAGTGACAATATGTATAGTCAGAGGAAATGGGACTAGGTAGTGGGAAGTTTTGGGGTCTCCCTGAGATTCTTATTTATTAGCTCCAAAGCTAATAAAGCAATGAAAAAATATACAAAATTAAATTAATTTTTAAGCTCAATCTATAGTGCTTCTGCAGACTGATGTGGTTTCCAACAGTCATGGGTCTGATAGTGAACAATGACTGGCTGTTGTGGTATCTATATGGATCAAGCGGAAGAAGAGGCAGGACTTCCGGAGTATCGTCAGGCCTCCTCATAGGACTTCTCCTCCACTCTCTAGCTTGAAGAAGAGCTGTTAGCACATGCACCGTCTCAGAACCCATCCTTGCTACACACTTCGGTGGCAATACTTACCACTGAAGCCATTGAGCCACCAGGTAACATTAGCACAGACAGCCCCGTGCAGGTGAAACTGCAGAAGTAGTCAACTCTCTGTATTCCAGAAGAATAAATGCTCATTCATGAACTCATGGTTTCACAAAGGAGACTAGATAGAATATTTGGTTAAAATTGATATGGCCTCCTATTATTACCTGTATCAAATGTTTAGCACAACACAGCTTTTACAAAATGTAGGATTCTACAGGCACACCACCCGAAAAAAATAGGTACTATGTTTCACCTATTATTGACGTTGCTGAGTTTCTTTTATCTAATCAGTTGTCCCTTAGAGGAAAAGGTAAAGCATTTCAAGAGATGCCAGAAGGAAGGAGTGGACATTTTCTGTCATTGGTTGATTGCAACTAACTATCCCAAATAATGCTACTTACTCACACCATGACATGCAGATATGATAAATGTTATGAGTAGCATTGTCCCTTATGCAATAGTCAGTGAAATAGGCAAATCTTGGTTTACAATAATTTATGCGCATAAATGACATTATTTAAGATGTCTTGTTAGCTGCCTGCAGTGGTAGGTTAACCAATAGAAGACTGATTCTTGAGTTTTTATGTCTATGTTTATTTTAATTTTCCAATCTTTTGTTACACCTAACAATATATTCAGTGCTGTGTGTTGGTTTTTCTGTATTCCCGAGTCTTGGTGCTTATGGGTTCTACTTTTGATAGAAACAATCTTTACTTTGCTTTTGCTTGTTGAGAAGATTAGCAGCATTGTATAGAATGAAGTTCTGTTTGTTCTAATCTGTTGTATTGATGTTCTTAGATTTACTTATGTTACGCATGCGTGTCTAAGGAACACCTTAAGGACTAATCCAAGGTTTATAATACCCTGCGGGGGTCAAAAGGGGGCATTGCTGCTAACAGGCTTGTCTCTTTTTTTCACCTTAGCACAGAGAAGACACTGCCTGAGAGTAACTGACCACGCCCCTTCCGGCAGGACCGCTATAAAAGGGAGACACCCCCAAATGTTGGCGTCTCATTTGGACCTGAATCTTAGAAGAGAATGGAGCTCCCTAATTTTCAACATAGAAAGAGATTTCCTTTAATGCAGCTTTAGAGGTGATTTATGTTTTGTTATGTTTTAGCCCCATGGATTGTCTGTTTGCTTTAATAATAAATAACAATAATACATTTATATAGAGTCTTTGTTCACCCAAAGATTAAAATGGGCGACACGGCTGACACCCCGACACGTTGTACAAGCACTAAGTGTTTATTCCACTCATCCACACTTGTCAAAAACTGTATATACTGTTTTAGTTGTGCTGTAATCACACGCTACCCCTTCCTTCATGAAAAACGCAATCACCCTCACACCCAACCTGAAGCCAGTCCAGGATAAATAGCAGAAATTGTTGTGTATTGCACACAATTACACTCTTACCAAATATCACCAGTGCTGTAGAAACTGCTGAACCTCATCCTACTTCAACATGAAAAGGCCAGGTTGATTTAAATTGTTTAAAAATGGAATCTGCTAGTTATGATAAGAAGACAGAAGTCGTCCAAGCCACAGTGAGGACAATTTTGTACCGTCCTGTAGCTAAGTGCCTTTTTTTTGAAGACGGTTTTCTTCCGGGATTGCAATTCTCATTTTTTCTCTTCACTAATATAGATGATGCAGCTTCTCTACAGGATTGCAGTTTTCAGGTACACACTCCTCATTCGTTCACATTAGGAAATAACATGCATATTACCTAAAATACACTTTAATGTGGAAAACATGTAATGTCTGTTAAAAGTGCCAGAATCTGCACAACCAGCTGTTTAAGCAGAATTACCTTTATATATTAGGCCACATTTCTTATCATCTGTAAACCAAACATAACATATTGTGTTTCAGGCTGTGGAATGTGGGTGCAGTAAAAGTGCTGGCACATATGCCTATCATATTTTGTTAAGCATTCATTCACTGGAAGCATTTCTTGCCCTGCATGCTTCCAACATCACAGCAGAGCTATAAAGGAAATAATACCAGACAAGAATATCCCTTTGTGCATAGAAAAAGACATTATCCCTCTCCCTGCCCCAGGCAGTGTGAGATGGTGTATTGTAGAAGCCAAGCCAACTCTTATATAAAGTGAAACTAGCCAACAGATAAAAATGCACTCCTTTTTTAACACATTATTTGTCGCCTGCAAACATAACCACTCCTCAAGGAAAGGAAACAACAAAGTAAAAAGGAATTTTTACACAGTATTGTATGCCCTGCTGGATCAAGTAATGAAATTATGAGGTTCCTCTGTGCTTTCTTAAGGGATTTTCCCCATTCCCATACACAAAAATAATAGTTATAACATTGTTACTAACACCCCATAAGAATTAACTTACCATAGGTCTCTTTTATTGACTTGATACTGTTTATTACAAGAAAAGCATCTTTTATGCACTTATTTTGGGTTGTGTGACCTGTGCTTGTGATTCCATGAAACTAATTGAAATGCAGCTCAAGTTAACACTTTACATATTACCGTAAGGCAGGGTGCTTTATACATTGGACATTTTTCCTGCTCTCCTAGTAAACTGTCCATTATTGTACTGTACAACAAGTATACAATACATTCTTGAATGTGTAATCCAGATAGCCTGATATAGAGAGTTAATTTTGCAGATTTATCTTAATATTTGTGCTCAGATATTTTGGTTGCCAGCCACCCAACAATGCAAATTTTTTCTCCAAGATTTCCTGCAATCCAAAGACTTTTAAAGGCACTTCTCTACATGCCTGATGGCTAAACTCTTAACTGACAAAAGATGCCCTATTGGTAACTGGTAAATTGGAAACAAACACTGTTGAGAAACTTTGCCCAGAACAGAGTTTAAAACTACTCTACGTTCAGCATGGTGGACATTTTATAAGGTACCATTGCTGTTGTTAAAATGTACAAACTTCTAACCCAGAAATGTCCCCAGATCTTTACACAAAAAGAAAATTTTCACACTACTTACTGTGGTCACATGCTGGATATCTCGCCAGAGATTTGTTTCCCTGGGAAAATCCACTAGATCTAAAAAGTTATCCACAACCACCTGTCCAATCATGTCATGCCGAGAGAATCGGTCAAAGTCATAAACACTGAAATGAAGTTTTCGAGTAGGGAGCTCATTGTAGGCCACAGGAAATAAAAATACTTCATCAAAGACAGGGTTCAAGGTTTTCCTGTGCACTTTAGTCTGATGTTTGGTTTTGCGGTCTGGCAGCAAATAAATCTTGACATAAGGATCTGAGGTTCCAGAGAAGTCTTTGGCTGGCAGCTCAACTGCTTTGTGGATTTTGACAATCAGCTGTTCCAAATCACAATCATATTTAAGGATAAAATTGAGCTTCCCACACGTTTTGCTGTTGTTTCTTCTGCCATCATCTGTGTCTACCGATCTCTGCTTATACAGCTCAGGTTTAATTCGTCCAAGCCCAGTAAGCGAATCCTGCTTCTGAAACTGCTGTATCGTAAAATCTGGGTTGGAAAGATTTAGTTGTCTCCTTATCGAATTATGCCTTTGAAAGAGAAAGAAAAGTGATTATTGTTATTTTTCTTTTCTTAAGCTTTAGCAGAATTTTAATTAAGTAGGCAATTTCTTTAATTTTTTACATTTTTATCATTGCCTCCTAGGAATACTAGTGTCACACTGAGTTTATGTAGAAAAGTAAAATTGCATTCTCTGCTTCATCATCTAAAAAAACTCAGCCGAGTAGATTTAGACAGCTTTAGAAATTCTTCCCCAGTAGGCTCTCTGTGATGCTCTATTGTACTGTAAAATACTTACTCAAAGATGTATGATAGCAACAATTCTTTTTCCATCTTCCCTTGTAGGGCATATAATTTATTTATCTATCAGGAAAATGGTATGCTTACACTTGAGCCAGGTGTAATTCTCAAATGAGAATACACATCTGGGAACAACCTGCTAAAAAGTGCGTAGTGAATAGTTGTGAAATCCTGCATTGCAAAGACTACACCCACAGGGCTTCTTCCCAAAACACCTGCCCCCAGGTTCTCCAGTCCGTGTGTTTTAAACTGCCACCGGGGTTTCAGGGAGAGAGTAAAAGATATTGAACAAAAGACCTCTACACTGAGATAAAAAAAAAATAAAAAGGTAAAATGCTATTATCCATTCAGGAGCTCAGTAGCACAAGGTAACTGAAGCTTAATAATTAATTAGAATGTTGTAACAAGTGCATCCACGGTGGAGAAAGACAGACAGACACACACAGGATCACCGCAAATACTGGGCTCCACACGTTTGATTGAGAAGTGTCTCTATCTGCAAAGATATCTTTTTGTCATTTTAACTATTGTATTGCTATATAACATAACAACAGAAAATAAAGTTTAGATAAGCATTGTGGTCTATGGACACACGATGTGTTAAAATACTGTGGCATGTTTGCGTTTCCAATTAGACAGTAATCTCTTTCACTATTTGTTTAGCCAAAAGATGAATGTTATGCAGCCATGTCTGCTTCAATGGTGTTGTTGGGAAGATTTGTTGATTTTGGTGTTTTGAATACTGAAATCTACATCTTCTATGGCTCTTCATTATCATCCCTCTTAACTTCAGTCCTTTTAATGGAGTGTGACACACCATATTTTACAGTTCACATTTTCATGAATATAGCTGCCAATTCTTTCAAGCTTGCATCAGCTCCTACACTATCGAGCACACACAGCCAATGTATAATCTGATTCTACAGTAAGCTTTTTCCCTTGCATCAGGTTATGTTTATTTTTTAAAACATACAATGTACTGTCTGCATATATGACACACACTTACATGTCTAAAACGGCTTTTTTAGGAAATTTTTGACTATTGATGGTTCATTGTAAACAGAAGCTTGCTCTCTGTCGCACCAGGTTAGCTTGAGCACCTCTGATCTTTGCAGTTCAAATTTACTGCCCCTATTTTGAGCGCCGCTTTCTTTCGGTGTTAGATTGATTTAGAAATGTGACACTCAGTGAACCGTCAAATTGTTCCCATCCAGCTGTAAGCAAAATTCACTTGTGGTTGTCGTCTGGCTTCAGCGAGACTATGGTATGTTTAACTTGATTTGCTGTTAATCATCAGTATTCAATGCAAGTACTGTTGGTAAGTATGTATATTAATGTATGCACATTCTGAACATACTTAGTACAGTACTGAGTCTTAAAATTTGTATAAACCAAGAACCCAGCCTTTATCTCACTGACAGTTTTAACATTACCAATTAGTCTTTATAATTGTTCAATAAACTAGGCTATCCAGTGAAACATATGTGAGCAAGGGGTTAACATGCAAACATCTCACCTAGATAACGTTCAGACAGGGAATCAATGGGTTCCAATAGGTTAAAGGGAGGAGCAGCTCTAACTTTTGTGATATCATGCTGCTCTGATATAATTCAGATATTTGAAAACTGGGTGGTGCGAAATATTCACATTTAGTTAAATACCTAAAAATATAACATTAATGTAGGATTCATTTACTAATTCAACAGCATAGCAAAGCAGAATATACTGTATGTTACATTGACAGGTAACTGACAAAATGACGAAAAACAGCACATAAGTTGTCTTAATAGGGAGCTAGGCCACTATGAATACCCTATGCCTGGAACCATATTCAAAGAGAGTGGCGCTTTCATGACAGGAGTAGAATAAACTGACTTGGGTACCAATTCAGAATCTTCTATAAACATCCAGTTGAGCTGAAATAATGTTATGTGGTTTACATTACTGCTATACTTTACAAAAAGGTTTTATTGACCACAAATGGATACAGACATTCTCATTCATGACAGTGATACATCAACAAATAAAAGCACACAATTATTCAAAATGCTTTACATTTACTATATTATTAGTTAATTTGTAATAAATTTTAAGCAAATCCAGTCAACCATAGTAAATAAGGTCACCCTACATAAAATCATAAACAATTCAGCTGTGAAAAAAAAGAATTTTATTTTGTAAACTTCTTTTGGCCACTTGGATCATAATGATTTATGTAATCCAATGACTTTTTTCCATTGTTCATTAGACCACTAATTGTGTTCGTTACACATTTCTTACAAAAATGTATTTTGAGCTTTCCCGTTCCCACCTTAGATTGATAGTTGCAGTCATGTTCCAGAGTTGCCTGTTTCTCTTGCGTCTCAAATTAATACAAGAACATCACATACACCTTCCTTTGCAGGACCCCGTAGCTGATAGTGACCTTCCCTCTGACATCCACGCCAACATTACCTTAGACAATGTTCTTCATGACATACTGTATCAGCAGACTCAACGGTCTTTATTACTGAAACTTATAGCAATGAAGCACCAACAGTCAAACCTCTCAGAAATTCTCAGATCTATTCTTTGACCCCTGTTACCCAATGCTCTGCAATTTTATATATGACCTTAAGCATGATGAAATATTAATTGCTCTGTTATCTGAGTGACCATTATCTGGGTAGAAGCTACTATTTTCAGAATAATTTGTATTACTCATTTACTCAAGTGTGTCCTTGATTTGATCAAGTTATCTGTAGACAATCAGGCAAAGTCAAAATAAATTGCTGGTTTCTTACAGACTCACAAAATTCTACTTCTGATTCAGTGTAAAATCCTATGCAAAATAACTTAACCTGCCTTGCTCTAACTGAAAATAATATGCATGATGAAATACATAGTAAGCACTGTTCATGTAAGATGCTTTGTTATGATGCTGAAACTACAACATTCTATAAATTAGAAGTTGGAAGCAAATATTACCAGGGGTTATGAAACCATGAATAATTAACTATTTACATTTATAAAAGTGACTTCTCATAAAAAAGCCAGCAGATGCTTAGAGGCCCTTGCATTTTAAAAAATACTTATTAGAAAAATGATTTAATGCTATGACTTAAGAGAAATCATGCAAGCTTTGCAATTTTGCAGGCTGGACACAGTCTTCATTACTGTTTTTCAGATAAACCAATGTAATCTGATACAGACACCCTCTAGGGTTTCTCATAACCCCATAAGCCTGTCATCTACTGGCCCTCTCTTAGCTAAACGGTCTGTTATTGCGAGATGGATCTGAAATTTATAGCCACCATATTGTGAAGCATATCAAAAAAATTATAAAGAAAATAGCTGACATATATATTGTGAAATATTGGGGAATACAGCCTCCTAAACCAGCACACAGACAGGCTCTGAGACACAAGTCCAAAAGCATGCGCTTTATTTTCCTTTTCCTTGCATAACACAACACTCTATAGCTCACAACTACTACTCAGTCTCCTCTTCTCTGCTTCTCTCTTTTCCTCTCTCTCTTTCTTTTTTCCTTCCTTCTCCTCTGCCACCTCCACTCGTCTCCCAGTAAGTGTTGTCCTCCACCTCCCGACTCTGGCTCCTTGAACTGAGAACTTCTTTATACTGCATCCGGAAGTGCTCCAGGTGTTCTCTGGCAATCAATCGGCAGCACTTCACTACAAATGACTTGAAGTAAGTCACATCTTATTATGTCAGATTGCTAGTCTTGGGGAGGGTTGCGTCATTTATTGAGGTAAGTAACAAGTTTTGTTGGAGTATTCATTTAAGTACAATTAATATCACATACCTTAAAACTTCTAATTGAATAGTTTGCTCTTGACTTGAGTCAATTTCCAGAATCAAGTATGGCTATTAGGTATCTTACACAGCACTTGTCCAAGGGCAGTAATCTTTCCACCGCAGTGTAAACATGAAGAACATAAAGCAATTCTCTATATGCACATTTCTTTAAATTTAATTTCACTCAAATATATAGAAGTTTGGTTTGAACTATGATTGTAAGCTTAATTTTAATTGCAGTTTGCAACTGAAGACTGCTCAACGGCTTACAGAGTATTAGGAACATGAGACATTTTACAAATGACAGGAAGCCATTGAGTCCATTAAACTTGTTTGGTCAGGTTATACACATTTGTTTCCAAATATTATATTCAGATTATTTTTTTTAAAGCTGTTAGATTATTTTCTCCAACAATTACAACAATCATACAACTACAGTTTTATAAAAAAAAAAAACTATTCTACCCAGAGCTATATACAGTATACTATATATCTCATTAACACTATTGTAAATCCCATGCAGAGGATATAAATATGAGTAAAGTTTACTCAGATTGAGATTTCAAATTGTTTTCTTATACATTTACAAGTAAATATGTAAATTTGGGGCATTCTGAAGCTTAAAGTTGGAAGCTAACAGCATTTTTACTGCAGTTGACACAAAATTAGGAGGATTAGCAGATACCAGAGAATCTTCAAAATTACAATAGATAGACCTGGGCTGAAATAATTTTAAAGCAAATACATTTTATTGTAAATAAATGTGAAGCCTTATTTATAAAAAGTAAACAAACTTCAATATAACCACACAATGGAAGCGTGAGACTAGAAGAACTGTCTTAGGGGAGTTTTTGTGGACTCATCACTTTCCAAAGCCAGACTGTGTGCCACATAGGCAGATGAAACAGAAACCCTTGTACACAGACGTTTTGCCATGGGAAAAATGTCCTGCCCTCTTGTATGTTGCATGAGTTTGATAACAATTTTGAATAGAGTTTATGATGTTATTAATTTAGCAGAGGTACAATTTTGGAAAAGATTTCTCAGATTTAAAATGTCTGCATATTTTAATTTGCATTTTTCTTTATTTTAAAATAATGCTTTAATGGAACTGCATAGTTTTCATACTCTTTACTTGCAAACCTTCTTATTCTAATCCTGCTTACAAAACTGATTCTGTATCTTTAAATAAGTGAAAGTGCAAAAGTAAAGGAATAATAAAAACACCAACCTAACAGAAGAAGTTGGCTCTGTGGTCTGCCTGTGCATTCGGACATTGTGGATGCAATTTTCTTTTACTTCTGTCTGAGCTTCCAGGGGTATGTCAGGGGAGGTGTGACTAATCTTCATGGCCGACTCTGGAACAGTAGTAGACTCCTTCACATAATCCTCACTGTAGTCATTGTCGTTGATTTCCACATCTGTGTAAGCGGACTGATCTTGATTGTCTTTGCACCCAGGAATAAGACCCCGTTCACGCCATGGGATCCAACAGAGCTTCCAGGAGACAAAAAGGGACACGCCAAAAAGAGCCAGACCACAGGCTGTGACAACCAGAGATAGCAGACTCACTGAGACATCTGTAAGAAAGAACACGAAACTTGAAATATGCTTGAGGGAGACTAAAACTCTATAGAAACAGATTGTATATTTAGCATCTCATTAGTATTGAAGTTTGCATTCTGCAGAATCATGCTCCACTATTAGTACAAAAAATTCATTGCATTACCTGCCATCTTTAACACCTCACTTACAGACTATGCAACTCCCAGTATGGATACGGTAAAACTAGCATTTATCAAATCAGGACAGAATAGGCCCATACTGAATGCTACTCCAAATTTCACCTCATGTTCCATATTGCCTTAGCAAAATGAAATAATTTTCAGAAGTGGAAATTCTATATTTAATTTTTAAAATTTAATCCAACATCTGTCTGTTAGACACAATTCCAGCTCATGTTTTGTCCCAAAACAAATGTAATTTAAGCATTTTTATTATCCTTTTTTCTTTCAATACTGCCATTGATACTGCTTTATAAAAGAAATCAGATTTAGATCCCGATGTTTATACAAAGTATTGTACGATATGATTTTTTTGAGATTGAAATTACCCAGCTCTAGCCTTATTTTAAAAATGAATTCCTAATAAAACAAATGTTCATTTTGGTTTTCAACAAAGGAGGCTAAACAGCTGAGAAAGGCTGAGAGAGTAAGAGAGAAAGAAAGACAGCCATTGCTAATGGCCATTGGATAGAATGTGTTTTCTTTTGTTGTCTGCAGAGAGAGTGTCGACCTCGTGAAGAGGTTTTCTTACCTCAGCAGTGACATTCATGTCTCAGGTGACTCTTCCTATGAAGTCAGTACATGGATTGGGAGAGAATGGTGGGGGGGGGGGGGGTACTGTGTCTCTTCGGAGAATCCTTGGGTACCACTGGATTGACTTTGTGTCGAATGAGCAGTTGCTCATGGAGTCCCAAATGAGGAACATTACCTGCATTACGAGGGAGTGTCAGTTATGGTACTATGGCCATGTGGCGCGATTCCCCGAGAGTGATCCGGCTCGCAGGATCCTCATTATTGAGGAACCGAGTGGCTGGACCAGGCCAAGGGAACAGCCACATAAAATCTGGCTGTGGCAGATTGAGGGTCATTTTTAGAGGGTGGGACTGAACCGCGTGTCTGCCTGGTGGGTTGCCAACCAGGATCCCAAACTGTTTCGTCGTGTGGTAGGTGCAGCAATGCACTGTACCAGTGTATGCTCCCCCACCTGATCTGACTTCCCCTGTGGAGACAGAGAAGGCTGCCCTAAAAAAGCGATAAGATTGAGTCCTGCTGGTTATACAGTTGAAGAGAGGATGTGCAGCTGAAAAGGGGATAGCACCCTGAGTGAATTTCTGAGCAACAACAAGTGTGATTCAGAATTGCTCTGGGAAATAAACAAGTGTAGTGGGGGCAGAGCAAGTCTGAGACAGATTTAGTAATCATGACCAAGACGGACCACATGAGTGAGAATGTAGATCAGATTTCAGTTCAAAGGTGCAGCAGAAGTTTATTAAAACAACAGCAAAGTGTCAAAGTGCAACACTGCATGCATTAAATCAGTCAAAAAAAATACATTTAAAATCGTGCCTTTTAAATCAGTGTCTGCAGGTGTGCTCCATAAATAAATTCTTTAAAAATCCAATCAATCTTTCATTAGGCATTCCTTCTCCACCTTGTCAGGACATCATGACGAATCCCTGTTGCATGGCCCACAGAAACCCCACCTTCCATCCCGGTCAGTACACTGCAGACCCGAACTGCCACCTTGATCATTTAATGTTGCTCACCCAGCTTCTTGCTGATCATATTGAAGATGCAATGATATGGACCCCCCTTTCTACTTATTGTTCCTGTGGCCTCTTTCCATTCGCATCTGTTTGCTAAAATTAAGCAAGTTTGAACATAGCCACACCACAGATCCTCTGTAGAAGCCAATCGGCCCTGCTCTCTTTTACAGCTCACCAGAGCCGATGCTAACCATCCTTTAAACATGGGATACCTCTCGTCACACCAATCTTCTAGGAATCACTCTTTCATTTCTCATCTTTTTTTTTTCTGTTTCAGTCTTCTCCTCTTTTTAGTCTCCTCTTCTTCCTTACTTCCAGCTAATGTTCATTAATTTATGCACCACCTACCCAGTAATCAACACATTCTACAGTAGCTGTTACACATGTTCACGTGTGCATCGTAAATGAAGTGCAGGTTGAACTGTCAGACAGTGCTTAAAATCCAATGAAATTAATAAATGAATCTCTTTAAACACCACACGGCATGACATACAACAATCATTCACCCAACAATTAATTTATTGAAGTGACTGGAAAAACATAACTGGGTTACATCTGAGTATATCGGCATATGAATGAAATTCAGAATTTCAAAATAATGATTTAGAACAACATCTTACAAAGTTACCTCCTAGTGAGAAAAGTGTCTCAGCACTGATCAAGGCACCATGTAATCCTTACATTGATGGATTGAAGACCAGATGTCCACATGACCATCATCATCTAATTCTTCCATGTGAAGAATGAAAACCATGAGGACTGATTTAGATCATTTATGTTGGGTAGAATGCCCAACATTCTACCCCCAACACCCCAACATGGGTGGTCTTGTGGCCTCATAAACACTGCAGATTTTTTTTTTTTTCTTTTTCCCCCCTCCTGGCCATCGGACCTTACTTTATTCTTTGTTACTTAGTATTGCCTAATCTTATTTTTATATTTTTCTTTTTTTTTTCTTTCTTTGTCTTGTAAAGCACTTTGAGCTACTTCATTTGTATGAAAACTTGCAATACAAATAAATGTTGTTGTTGCTTCCTGAGGCACACTATATCTAACTGAAAAATGACATTATTAAATGCTATCATCAAACTTCTGTCTCTCTATTATAAAAAAAATCCTGGAAAGCAAAAGGAAGGCGACAGTACGTGATTTTCTTGGAAGACACTTAAAAGACCCGCGAGACAAAAGAGGCTTGCCACCGAGCGTCTCGCGGGGACCGTAAACATGAGACTTGGTGCAAAGAGATTGACCCAGGGTCGTCTCACGGGGATGTAGAACATGAGATTCTTGCAAGACAAGCCCTACTTACAAAAAGATATCATATAAGAGCACACCCATCAAAAAACACTCAGACGTGTAAAAGCACGTAGCACACACACATCCTGTGCTCTCAGCACATATAAAGCGTATAAGGATAATACGGAGAATAGAGACCCAAAGGTGTTGGAGAGAAAAAAAAGCAGATAAGAGATTATGAAAGCAGTGGAATTTGAAAGGCTTAAACAAACGATGGCGCGATACACATGCAGAGAAAGGTATAAAATATGAAAGCAGTAAAATTCGAAAGTATTGTAGCATCACAGCCAGGTTGAGGCTTTTTGGTTTTAAGTGACTGTTCGGTCTGATTGAGGGAGGGCAGAGTTCAGCACGGAAGACTGGTAGCAGGGTATTGATTGATAAGGGAGGGATGAGACATGGGGGATGAGGGGTTGGAGAGGGTGCTAGAAAGTTGTGTTTGGGTTTAAGAAGTTGGCGATTGTTCAAGTAAAATTTTTCTGACACTTTATCATGTCATTCACTACAGTATCAAACAAAAGATAGAAAAGATTGCATTACCGCAAACAAAAGGTGATTAATCATCAGAACCAGGTGTAATTGAAAAAATAGCAGGACAAATCGAGGTCAGAAATGAAAGGCAAAGAGTAGACAACAAAGTCTTTTTGCATTCGCATCATTCAAAGGACAAAACGTGGATTTACTCAATAATGGACCATACGCTATGAGAATCTGTGGTCCCGGAACAGTTAAAGCAACGGCAAGTTGAATTTCAAAGAAAACACAATTCGGTCAGGTGTATATTGATGATCATGGAGAAGCAATGCAAATTTTAACAAGCAAAAAGAAAGGTAATGTATATATTCCGGGAATAACATTATACACCAAAGGAGATCGTGATATGCCATTCGTATTAAAATGTTTACAGTTTCCCGTGAGAATAGCTTTTGCTATGACAATCAATAAATCACAGGGACAAACATTAGAAAAAGTTGGATTATTTATTAGAGAAACAGAAACAATAGTCACTCACAGGCGGTTATACGTTGCGTTGTCACAATGTGTCTCCAAATATTGTTTTTAATGAAGCTTTAAAGTAAAAATGCAAATAATGAAATTGAAACAATTCCAAAGAAAACAAAAATTTTTAATTATATATCCAATTAACCAAGCACAGGGGTTGGCGAGCGAAGCCCCCTAGTACATTTTAAAAATGATTTGATAAACAGTACAGTGCCTGAGAACACAACATACAGTCATGAAAAAAGCAAGTACACCCTCTTACAATGCTAACTGGACATATATAACAATCATCTAGGCCTCACTAAGCCTAATTATTAGATGAATAAAGCCTCAGGTGACAAAATATGTATACCCGCGCTTCTCAGCGGAGAAGTAGTGCGTTAAAGAAGTCATGAAAAAGAAAAGGAAACATTTTAAAAACATTTTAAAAATAACGCAACATGATTGTCAATGTAATTGCCATAGGCTTATTTTAGTATTGAGACTGAATTTGATTATTGTAAAGAGTTTAATTTATGAATGTAAATGTTGTGTATGAGAAAAGCACATTTTTAGGCAGGAAGCCAACCATGTGGTAGGTGCGCTGACAGCAGCTGTGCGGAAAAAGGAAGAGGGACCGGGGGTGGCCCTTGTGCATCTCTGCCGTGAAATAAATTGTCCGTTAACGGAAATAAGGAATGAAACCGCCAAAAGGAGAGCTCAGTTCTGAAAGTTCCTTATGGCATAATGGTGAGAACCGCCAAAAAGAAGACGTTATTTTCAAAAATTCATTATGGGGCACAGCGCGAAATGAAACATACTTTGTAAGTACAGTGTAAAGGATGAGCATGAGAAATTTGGGCTTCCTACGTATATTGGAAGTCACAGAAATAATGAGGAGGGGTTTCCCCTATCTATATATATAGTTTAGGGGGTACACCCGTTTTCCCCCCCTTGGGTGTTGCAATAGGACAAGAAACATACCTAACTTTTGTAAGTACACTGCAAGGAAAAGCATGTGAAATTTCAGCTTCCCACCTATATGGAAAGTGGGAGAATTAGTGATGAGTCAGTGAGGGCTTTGCCTTTTATGTGTATAGATTTTGCTAATTTAATTTTAATGTGACAACTGAAAAATAAACGATCTAGGTTTGGGAATGACCAAGTGAAAGCCTAATTAGGATCACAATAAGATGTTAAATTGGTCTTACGACACACAGGGTACTGAGGATTACTGTGAGTTGTGAGATGATAAGCAAGAAATTGCAGTCAAAAAGCTAGCAAAGGACAAAATACCAGAAAGTCAAAATGGGACCAACCAACAAGATCTAAAGGGCAAAATGAAATCTTACTGTAAGTCAAAATACTGAATAGAAGCCAAACTCAGAGCCCCAAATTCTAACACTAAGGTCTACTTGACTATAAAGCTAACTAGCACTAAAGAAAAAGTGTTTGTACATCCACAGATGGGTGACAGAGAATGTGAATGCTGCCATATTTATAGCATCATTTTCCATGACATCACAATCACAACCATCACTGTCACATGATCCATACTAATACAGCTGTGTACACAAAGAAAATCAAGACAGTAAATTCAACTTTTTAGATAAGACAAGCACTAAAAATGGATTCTTCACATGTAAACCCCCCCCCCAAAAAAACTAAAAAGCATGCATTAAAATTGATAAATTACAACAATTGGGACTTGAAATGATCCCTGAACTGATGCTGGGTTAAATGGAGGAGTGAGCCAAAATTCAAACAATAAGATTGATAAACTGAATAAATACTAGGCAGTAAAGTCTGACACAACACTGTTGTCTTCAAACCTGTATAACAGAATGGCATGGTGAATAATATTGAAAGTTAAATGTAACACTGTTATAGTAGAGCATTATTTCTATTGGAAGGTATTAGTAATATTATTAATCACATGAATGAAAGCATTCCTTTTGCCACACTGAAACATCTCAAATAGGTTACAGTGTTTAGGCAGTGTCTACATTTGTGAGGATATTGTGTTTTTCAGGGACTCTAATAATTAAAAGGTATGTTCTCTCTTATTTAGTCATGAAGGTACTATTGTGTTGTGTGTTTTGTGCTGAACTGTGCTGTACATATGCTGGGATGCTTTATTTGTCTTTGTTTAGAAATTTCCTTTAGAGATTCCCCTTTCTGTTTAGAATTCAGTCTATTCATTCACATCCACTAGTCATCCCCAAGGCAAAACTCGCAGTGAAATAAATGCTTCCGTGCAAGCTAAAAATTGCAGGGTTACTCCACTGAGAGTTTGTCAGGGACAATTCAGCCCTATCATGTAGCCTTGATGGTAAGTTTTCACTTTCCAATTTAATCATTTCTGTTTTACCAAGGCTTTTTTTGTCTCCTGTTTCTGAAAGAACCAATTTGATTTGTGTCAATGAAACTCTGACCATTTTTGCGTGTATGCTGGCAGCTGAAAAAAATTCGGGAACCCTTAATCATTTTCCTATTTGTCTGTCCTTATATTTCCACTGACTCTAGTGTTGTGTTACTTTCTGTAGATTCTGCTAAGAGATATCCTCTTACTGTCTATTGCATGGCTATTGTTAGGTACATTATTTTCTTTTTTTTTATCTTCCTTGACAGTGGCTTGCCTTTGTTTCATGGCGTTTTCAGTCTGAGAAACTGGAGCACCACAAAAACTGAAAGCTCAGGGATTCAACTTATATCAGGGTTTCTAAAACAGCACAAGTAAATAGTGTGGGGTAATAAAGTCAAACCTGATACTACAGTAAGTATTCTTAAAGACTTAATTTATTTTTAATTTTATTGATTTTTATTAAAATCAAATAACATTCCATACAAATAAAAAATATCCAAAAAAAACAAAAAGGTTCAAAACATTCTTAAAGATTTCATTTATCTACTTTCCTGGTGACACTTCATAGAGCACCGGATGGAATCAGCTCTCGAGAGGGGATCAGTCAATTTTGTAATGCTCCCATCTACATATTTAGATTGACCAACTATAATAATACATTCAGCTTTGAAATGTGAATACATGGAGTTTCCAGAGACGAAAACACACGCACACACACGCACACGCACACACACACACACATAGCTTGGAATTTGAACCCAGTGTTCTGGTGTTCTGACCCAACAGTTCTAACCATGGCACGACCATGACACCTCTCTGTAATCGTAATGTATTTCCATTGAAATTTTAGTTTCTTTTTGAAAATATTGTTGCACTGCTATTGCTAGTAATTGTCACCTTCTCATTTATACTACTTGTAAAAATGTTCAAAATAAACAATCATGCAATAAAAATATGTAACTAATTTCATAACATGTCTTTTATTGATCTCAGTGTGCATTTACCTTTTTATATTTTCATTTATGCAATATATTTTATTCTCATGCTGCTCTTCTACTCCCCACAGTCCATAATGTTTAAGCAGAATGTAGATGGCTTTCTATTTCACTACACAACATGTAAAATGTGACAAGTTCAGAAATGTTAGTTACTGCATTTAACTTAATTTAAGTAGAAACTGCCTGACTACCTACATAGGTAAAAGCAGGAGACAACTTGCAGAGCTCTGTTGTGCTGTTAACATTAAAGTCCTAACAATTCCTATTGTGTAATATTTTATTTCCCTTCATTCATACAGTAGCTGCACTGATTTCTCTGTTTGTGTTCTTCCACAGGGCTTCAAAGACACCCTTCACAGAAATTAACCTCATGCTCAAGCACTAAATGACTAAATGATATCTTCCTTCATTTTCTGCAATAGTTGCTTATCACACCCAGTTTTTTTTTTCACTTCTTTTATCTCTCATGGCTAAATATTCAACCATTTTTCTCATTTTTGGTCAAACACCTGTCTTTAACCTTCTTTTCTTTTTTTCAGTATGTTGATATCTTCTACTCTTTTTCAAATGTTGTATAACCAAAAAATGTAGTTGAACCAGAAACCTTGAAACTCTTCAAGAAGTACCTGGATGACATACTGGAACAGCTTAGCTAAACAAACCAACTTGATGAAGTGAATGGTCTCCTCTTGTTTGTTACATTTCTTTTGTTCTTATTTTCTAAAACTGTGGAAAAATGGAGGGAACAATGAAGAGATAGTGGTAGACTCCCTTCCATGGAAATATGTTCCCCCAGTACACTGAAATACCAGCATACCTCGGGTATTCGTTCAGTTTGGTTTCCCATAGGGCTACATGGAATAAGTAGACTGAAAAGGCAGCTCCATGGGATCCCCCAGAGCCACTGTGTCATGATGTCATTTCTTATTTCATTTTTTCTTGACATTTTTACACATATTTCTTACTTTGCCTGGCCCATTTAGGGTTTTTGTTTATGGAGTACGTTTCTGTGTGATTTTGTTGATTCAAAGTTTCCTGGGACTACTATTATTTATTTCATCCATTTTATCAATATCCACAGGTGCCACCATTTGTTTACATGTTTTCCCAGAAATGACACAGAATTATGAGGTGCATGACATCATGGGGGAAACAGGTTATAAGGTCATCCGCGATAGGCCTTCCTTATTCAAGGTTGTGGGTACTTGTTAAACGTGTCTTTGTCCTCTCTGTTCTGACCTTCGCTGTTTGAAAATCTACATCTTTTCTCTCACTATATACATATTTCTCATCAACATTTAACACAATCCAGACCCATATCTTTGCTGATAAACTAACCTAGTGGGGTGGACTCTGGAGTTTCTAATTAACAGAACACAAAAAGTGAATGGTAATGGCTGCTTCTGTACTAGTTTTAACTTAACCATGGGATCACCTCAGGTCTCTTGCCTGTCTTCTGAGATAACGGATATGGCCGTAGACTTTAGGCACTCCCCTCCTACCACTTTCTCAACAATAACTAAAGGTGAGACTGTGGATATGGTGGAGCCCTACAAATATCTAGAAACAGATCACAACACAAGAAATTGGTAAGGGGTAGAAATGGCTACTCTTTCTTACTAAACACAATTGTTTTAAACTTAGCAAAACCATAATGTCACTTTTTATAAGTCTTTTACTAAGACTGTTGTTACATTTGCCTTTATATGTTAGTCTGACAACCTCTGCATTAAGAAGATAAAATATTTTTAAAACACTGTAAAAATTAGCAATGAAATTATTAGTTTGCAGCAGAATTCTGTTACTGAGCTTTGTCACAAACAGGTTAGAAAGAAGGCCGACTGAATTCTGTCAGACAGCAGCCCTCCTTGTTTTCCAAAATTTCAGCTGTCACCATAATAATAATAATAATAATAATAATAATAATAATAATACATTTTATTTATATAGCGCCTTTCCCACGCTCATGGCACTTACAGAATATAAGAAAGAACAAATAAATAAATAAAGAAGTATTAAGACAGTAAATTCAGAGAAAGCCTAACAGACAACAGAATTGATGGTCTCACACACACACACACAGGTTACATGAGCATCTTGACAGAGAGGTAAACTGAGAGAAGGGGAATGAAGTCAAGCAGAGCTAAAAGCCTTCCTGAACAGATGAGTTTTGAGTTGTTTTTTTAAAAGAATTCATGGAGTCATCTGATCTGATTAATTTCGGTAGGTCATTCCAGAGTCTGGGTGCTATACTGCTGAAGGCCCTGTCACCCATGGAGTGTAGATTAGTGTGGGGCACCTTAGTGAGCGGGCAGGCACATAGTGATGGAGAAGGTCACTGATGTAGTTTGGTGCGAGGTTATTTAAGGCTTTGTAGGTTATTAGTAGGATTTTATATTCGATTCTGTAAGACACAGGGAGCCAGTGAAGATGGAGCAGGATGGGTGTGATGTGCTCGCTGCTGCTGGTTCGAGTAAGGACTCTTGCAGCCGAGTTTTGAATAAGCTGAAGCTGTGATATAAGATTAGAAAGGACACCTGCCAACAGCGAGTTACAATAATCTATGCGGGATGTGATAAAAGCATGGACAAGTTTCTCAGCATTAGAAAAGGAGAGGAAGGCGCGAACACGGGATATGTTACGGAGGTAAAAGTAAGAAAGTTTCTTGATGTGATTTATGTGGGTGGAGTAAGAAAGGGAGGAATCAAAAATGACACCAAGATTCTTTGCAGTAGAGGCAGGTCTGATGAGATCACTGCCAAGATTGACTGGGAAGGAGCTCATTTTATTAAGTTGTATTTTAGTCCCAATTTGCAGGAGTTCAGTTTTGTTGCAATTTAATTTTAAAGAGTTCTGCTCCATCCAGGTTTTAATTTCATTGAGGCAGGTTGTGAGCTGAGAAAGCTCTGATGAAGTTCCACTTTTAACATTGAAGTAGAGTTGAGTATCATCTGCATAAAAATGATAGCCCAGTCCATAGCTACAAATAATATGGCCAAGGGGTAGCATATAAATACAGAAGAGAAGAGGGCCAAGGACAGAGCCCTGAGGAACTCCTTGTGTGACTGGCGCCGAGCTGGATCTGCTGTTGCCAAGACTAACAAACTCTTGCCTATCAGTCAGATAGGACTCGAACCACTGGAGGGCAGTGCCAGAGATACCCAGCATGTTCTCCATTCTGGACAGTAGAATGTCATGTCTGACCTGAGTGTCAAATGCTGCACTGAGGTCTAACAGAATTAATATGCTGGTTTGTCCAGAGTCTGCTGCCATAAGCAGAGCAGTTTCACAGCTGTGCTGCACCCTGAAACCAGACTGAAAGGGTTTCATCAAATTATTAGATGTTAAGTAACTGGTGTGCTGGGAAGCTACAACACGCTCAAGAGCTTTTGACAGGAAAGGTAAGTGGGAAATAGGCCAAAATTGTTAAGATTGTCAGCATCAAGATCAGACTTTTTTAACATTGGGGTTACAGAAGCGATTTTAAAAGTGAGAGGCACAGAGCCAGTGTCAAGGGATGAGTTTATCATTGTTGTAGCAGTCAGGATTATGGCATGAAGGCAGGATTTAAGTAGTGTGCTGAGGATGGGGTCCAGTACACAAGTAGTCGGCCTCATCTTACAAAGCAGGTCATTAACAAATGCATATGTGAGTGGTGAGAACTTAGAGAAGGAGCTGGATGGGGTGGGAAAACAGGGAGAGATATAAACAGATGATGTATTTATTTTAGTTGAATTATTTAGATCTTTAATTTTGTTACGGAAAAAGTGGAGGAAATCCTCACAGACTTCAGTAGAAGAGGTAGTTGGGCCAGATGCAGATTCGAGTAGTTTATTAACTACAGAAAACAAAACCCTTGGGTTATTGTGGCCACTTTCCATTATTCTGCCATAGTGGGTGTTCTTAGCAGCAGTTAGTGCTTCTCTGTAAGCTCTTTGGTGGTCAGAGAAAGCCTGGATGTGCACGGTGAGGCCAGTCTTACGTGACATTCTCTCAAGGCGTCAGCCAGCTGCTTTCATAGATCGCAATTCTGAATTATACCAAGGAGCTGAACGTTTAAAGGAAACCTCCTTATGTTTTAAAGGAGCTGTTTTATCTAATGCTGAATGAAGGGTTGAGTTATAGTGGTCAACAAGACTATCTAGTGTTGAAGGAATAGGTGCAGACAGTAAAAGATCAGAAATGGATCCAGAAAGGATAGAGGGACAGATATTTGTAAGGTTTCTGTAAGAAATTTGTCATTTACAGGTAAGAGGAGGTAAAGGCAGTGAGACAGTGAAAAATACTGCTTTATGGTCAGAGAGTCCCAAATCAGTGCTGTAAATATTGGCAATAGATAGTTCAGAAGTGCAGATCAGATCCAATATATGACCATCAGAGTGGGTGGGAAAATCAACATGTTGTGTTGTGAAAGTCAAAACATTCCAGTAAGGATAGGAATTCATTTCTCAGTTTAGATGTAGTAATGTCAATATGGATGTTGAAATCACCAAGAAGGATAATTCTCTGAGAGTAAGAGCTTAGGTGGGTTAAAAGTTCAATCAGATCAGATAAGAAGGATGCATTGTATTTTGGGGGACGATAAAGAACAATGAGTGAGACAGGACCTGTTTCTGTTAATAGTTTAAGAGCCAGACACTCAAAAGACAGTGGACAGTCAATTGGGATTCGTTTGATATTTAAGTCTGCTCTGATAATTACCGCTAGCCCACCTCCTTGTCTAGAGCTGCGAGGTTCTGTATGAAAAGTGAAACCAGGTGGAGTTGCCGCCGTGAGAGACGTCAATTCGTTTGGTTTTTGCCAAGTCTCTGTTAAACACAGTATACAGTATCAAGTTTGGTGTCAGTGATGAGTTCTGACAGCACCAATGCTTTGCCATTAAGAGATCTATCAGGCTGCAGATTCAGGTTCCAAATGGTAAAGAGCAACATATTTAAGAGCTCTTTTTTTCCTAGAGATATAAGTATTTTGGATTCTGTTACATGTAGAGATTCTGAATTATTATTTTGTGAACAGGGAAAGGTAATTATTCATCATTGTACTAATCTGGACTGTATACACTTATGATAACACTAGTTTTAGCTGTTGCGTCTTTGCTATTTTCTTGTATCTGTGCAACAACGGCTTACGTTTTAGTACTTTCCTGCAGCAAACAAAATATCCTCTGTGATAGTAGAATTGTACCTATCATCTTTTTCAAACCACTAATAGTATTTTTTTACACCTCAAGTATACAATGAAGGAAGCTGCTGGGAGACAGCCCTGTCCTCTCTGTGAAGTCTGTCTGATCCTTAAGTGTTTGTGTAGTATGCTTCTGATGTGCCTGAAGTATTCCATTGCCTAGCACTAATAGGAGTCTCTCCTCCTCAGCCAGGCGAGGTAGAGTTGTGAGTCAAATAAGGAAAAAAAGACACATGGAGTGGAGAAGGAAGAATAGAGCAAAAGGGCAGGAAGAAGCTTATTTGAGAGTAATTGAATAAAATAATGAATCATTTGAACCACAGACTCAATTTTAGCAGTTGTCACCTAGGTGTGGGGTTGTGTGATGGCCCATAGAGTTTTACAGAGGTTTATGTCACACTCCTCATAGGTCAATTCTACTAAAATTGAACTTACAATTTGGTAATTTGCAGCCAAGTCACAGAGGGATAAAACACATACCCTGCTGAATCAATCTTCCAAGATCAGGCAACTTAGCAGGTGACAGCAGAGCGGTGGGTTTGGGGGTGCAATACGGCATACATAGGTTAAAATATCTCTTGCACTCTATATCTGACAAAAAAAATAAGTTTATTGTGAAGGTCCATTGTGTTGTAATGCTTGTAACTGGAATAATGAAAGAAAATGTGTTTCAAGTCCTTGTTAAGTCTTTACATTGCTATTTCTCATTCAGCTGCTCTGCTTCTTTTCGACGGTTCTAACAGTTCTTTTAAATTGACTGTTGTGTGACCTTGTGATTAAATATAGAGGATAGAAAGCAACTGCTCAGCTTTTATTAAAGTAAAAATGGCCAGCTTTGGCCTGCTGTATTTAATTTAATTTAAGAGATAGTGCACAACTCTGAAGAACAGTAATCAACAGAAGGGTAATAATAAAATAAGTAAAAAAAATCATTAAAAATCATTTCATGGCTAATTTTTATTTGGATGCTTTCAAGCTGAACGGTTGCACACTGAGTAAGCTGTGGCCTGTTGTTTGATTTGGTTCTTATCCATAATTGCATCACTAGCTTTTTTTGGGGTCATTGAATTGACCACTTAATTGCAAGGAATGGCACATGGGTGGTAACTACAAGGCAGCAAGAGGTCACTGTAATGTACATGAAGTCTTTTGTATTAGACTGGTTTCATTTTAGAATTTAACAGTAAATTAGCATAACCACATATGTAGAGATGCCAAGAGGATGAGAAGCTGGCAAAGGACACAGCCAAGTCCTGCAGATAGTTTTGAGGGGGAAAAGTGATTGTCAGGGGTATTTCGCAGTAGGAAAGTAGGGGTCTATAGAGCGTGGGAAGCCCTGTATGTGTGTGTTTAGCACATGGAAAGGACAATAGGCAGGGGCCACTTGAAAAATGCATATGTCACCTGGGACTTAAAGCCTCTTCAATCAAACATGTTACCTAAAAAGGCTAAAAAGGGGCAAATGATCAGTGAATTGAAAAAAAAGAAGCAGTAAAATTTAGTAATGTTAATAAGTCTTTGCATTTATATAGTGCTTTTCTCACTACTCAAAGAGCTCAGCAATTGCAGGTTAAGGGCCTTGCTCAACGGCCCAAAGTCCCTATTGGCATTTACAGGATTCGAACCAGCAACCTTCTGATTACCAGTGCAGATCCCTAGCCTCAGAGCCACCACTCCACCTTAAATTAGAATCCCATACTTCTTTACACTTTTGGAGAAAGATGAATAAATGCTAACACTTCAGTTAAGGCACTGCACGTTGCATCTATTACTCATTTACTCTTACATGACCTCAATAAAGGCTTCGTCTGGTGTTATAAACTCATAGAAAGCATCAATAAAGTGTTTTTTTATCTCTGCAATGAAACCTATTAAAATAACTTCACTTTGGAATGGTCCAAGGTGGCTTATGTCAGACAAAAATCAGTGTAAGACCCGTGAATCCTTTATATTAACAAGTGATTTTACCAGCATATAAAAGGGTCATAATATGCCACACTACACAGAGATGAATAACTTATCTACTGATGTTTTACAAATGTAATGAAGACCAAAAGAAGCCTTTGTTAAGATCTTGTTACATAAGAGTAAAAAAAATCTTCTTTCTCCTCATCTTTTCCCACTTCTATGCTGGGGTGGATGTGCCTCTCTTACAGCTCGGTCCTGCATCTCCTCCCTAGTCAGAACCTTTTCCATCAAATCTTCTTTTACTTTATCCACCCATCTCCACTTTAGCCTCCCTCATTTTTCTCCATTCCATTCACCGTTTTGCTTACATACAATATTCCTTGTGTCTTTTCATCATATGTCCATGCCACATCAATCTACTTTCCTGTACTTTCTTAGCTACTGTATCTCTCCCACTTTTGTAACTTTGGTAATTCCATACATCCATCTCAACATTCTCATTACTGTCACATCTAACTTCTTCTCCTGTGCTCCATTTACTGCCTATGCCTCAGCTCCATAAGTCATTGCTGGTCCTACTACTGTCTTAAAAGCCTTACCTTTAATCTTCGCCTGAATTCTTTGATCACACAATACTCCTGTTACCTTCTTCCTATAATTCCAATGCACTCAGTGGGTTATTTCTGCCTCTAAGTTTCCATCTTTGGCTACCACTGACCACTTAAATTTTCCACTAATTTCAATAGCTCTCCCTGCAGAGTAACTTCTGAATCCTGTTCATTATTAAACCCCATAAAATCTGTCTTCTTCCTATTTATTTTCAGTCCTCTATCTTCCAAAACATTTCTCCATTCTTCCAACTTCCAATCCGTATCCTCTTTTCTGGGGCACACAACACAATGTCACCAGTAAATACCATGCACCAGGGGGATTCAACAAATGAATGAAATGACTCAACAAATCCATAACCAGATCAAAGTGGTAAGGACTTAAAGACCAGGTGCATTCCTACTCTAACTGGTATCTTGTCTGATACCCAACACCGCTTTTACTCCCTCATGCATATCCTGGACAATCCTCACATACTTCTCTGTTACTCCTTTCTCTCAGATGCACCTTTAGGCCTCTTGACATGGCACTCAATCATAAACCTTTTCCAAATCAATAAACACCACATGCAAACCTTTCTGTAAAGGATTAAATGAGTAATGGAAGGAGTAAATGAGTAATAGATACAGCTTTGCAGTACCTAAAGAGTTACTAATTAGTTCCTTTGAAAGAAAATATTCTGGTGTACCAATGTCAAAATAAAAATGTAAAGTAGTAATTAATCTTAACTGCAGCAGCTGCTGCAAGAATGAACAAGTCAAAATAAGCAATCATGACTTTGAGCTTCAAAAGTTTTAAATAGAAAAACAAAATTAAGTTAATCAATTGTTTCTTGGAAGAAAAAAATACAGGTAATAAATAAAATTAAAGGAGGTTGTTAAACATTTCTTCTTTTGAGTGTTCTTTAGGCATGTGGATGAAAATGAATAATTTACATGCCACAAAGGGACGAAAAAAAAGGGTGGACCAAAGCACCAAAGAGAAAAAGGGTAAAATGCCAGAATGAGTGTGAAAGGTGGCCATTAGAGAAGATGATGTAGAGATTAAAAGTTGAATTGCCCATTAGGTACTGAGGAAATTCATGATCTAGGTATGTAAATGAACTTAGATTCATCTTTTGCTCTTTGAAAGATGTTTTTGAATCCCTGTTAAAGAAAACAAAGATTAGTGTGGCTATAATCAAGAGAACTACAATGTCCTTACTAGGTTTGCTTAGGCTTTTGATGCTAATGATTCAGACATGTTCCCTGAGGTGATCTTCAAGCTTTTTCTCCTTTTCACCTTTGAAGATTGCTTGGCATTTTATACAAGAAATGCAATTAAATAAGGGGTTTAAACAGAAAGGTAGGGGGTCCATTGCATGATATAGTAATTACCCAGATGGTCCAAATTTGGTTGTATCTGATTGGAGGCAATATTTACAAATGATTGACTTGCAGCCTTTACATCTGTAATTGCCCAGCGAGTAAAGCGCCTCTGGCTTGTAAATCGAGCTGCTGACAAAACGTTTGTTCAGGTTAGAATACATTCTGTAGAAAGACCAGTCATTAAAATTGGAAAACTGTGTTGAAAGTCTAACAGCATTAAAAAGATCAGTTTGTGGGCTGCAACTCTTATTGATATTCCCCTTTGACTGAACATTTCGGGTCTGTTCATGGCTTGGCTAAGGGCTCTGTGCAAAATTTCAAGAGAATATTTTCTTTCAATGAAAAAGTAAAAGCTTCACACACTGTACGCGTCATTACGAATAGCAATTTCATTACTACTCAGGCGAAGGAGACTTAGAATCTATGAAACAGGAAGAGAGTTGGTGGTTTTCTAAAAGGTTCTATAAAGACAATATAGAGGTAAAGTCATGAACATTTACTGTAAATGAGAGATAGATGGAAACTAATGATGTTGTTATTATAGCCTGGAAGGTAACCTCTGGAGAGGAAGGCAACTAGGTATCAATATATCTTTTACACAGTTCAGATTCAAAGCTGAAGTGGGTGTGAAAAAACAAAAACCTATTCCACATACAGTTATATGAAAAAGTTTGGGAACCCCTCTTAATTCTTTGGATTTTTGTTTATCATTGGCTGAGCTTTCAAAGTAGCAACTTCTTTTTAATATACGATATGCCTTATGGAAACAGTAGTATTTCAGCAGTGACATTAAGTTTATTGGATTAACAGAAAATATGCAAGATGCATCATATAACCTTTGATGAGTGCCTGGATTCTGGATGGAGGTATTTCTGACCATTCTTCCATACAAAATCTCTCCAGTTCAGTTAAATTTAATGGCTGCCAAGCATGGACAGCATGCTTCAAATCATCCCATAGACTTTCGATGATATTCAAGTCAGGGGACTGTGACAGCCTTTCCAGAACATTGTATTTCTCCCTCTGCATGAATGCCTTTGTAGATTTCGAACTGTGTTTTC
Source organism: Polypterus bichir lapradei (assembly GCA_026402145.1). Classification (NCBI taxonomy): domain Eukaryota; kingdom Metazoa; phylum Chordata; class Cladistia; order Polypteriformes; family Polypteridae; genus Polypterus; species Polypterus bichir. The sequence goes on along the minus strand of JANRMT010062854.1, from coordinate 18,909,755 downwards.
AGTCATTGTCTTGTTGGAATATCCAACCCCTGCGTAACTTCAACTTTGTGAATGATGCTTGAATATTATCCTGAAGAATTTGTTGATATTTGGTTGAATTCATCCGACCCTCGATTTTAACAAGGGCCCCAGTCCCTGAACTAGCCACACAGCCCCACAGCATGATGGAACCTCCACCAAATTTGACAGTAGGGAGCAGGTGTTTTCCTTGGAATGCGGTGTCCTTCCACCATGCAAAGCACTTTTTGTTATGACCATATAACTCAAATTTTGTCTCATCAATCCAAAGCACTTTGCTTCAAAATGAATCTGGCTTGTCTAAATGAGCATTTCCATACAACAAGCAACTCTGTTTGTGTTGTGATTGCAGAAAGGGCTTCTTTCTCATCACCCTGCCATACAGATATTCTTTGTGCAAATTGCACTGAATTGTAGAACGATGTACAGACACACCATCTGCAGCAAAATGTTCTTGCAGGTCTTTGGAGGTGATCTGTGGGTTGTCTGTATCCATTCTTACAATCCTGTGCATATGCCGCTCCTGGATTTTTCTTGGTCTGCCAGACCTGGGTTTAACAGTAACCGTGCCTGTGGCTTTCCATTTCCTGATTACATTCCTTACAGCTGAAACTGACAGTTTAAACCTCTGAGATAGCTTTTTGTAGCCTTCCCCCTTCCCCTAATCCATGTAACTGAACAATATTTGTTTTCAGATCTTTCGAGAGTTGCTTTGAGGATCTCATGCTATCACTCTTCAGAGAAGAGTCAAAGGGAAGCACAACTTGTAATTGACCACCTTAAATACCTTTTCTCATGATTGGACACACCTGTCTATGAAGTTTAAGGCTTAACGAGCTAATCCAACCAATTTGGTGTTGCAAGTAATCAGTATTGAGCAGTTACATGCATTCAAATCAGCAAAATTACAAGGGGACCCACATTTTTGCACAGCCAGTTTTTCACATTTGATTTAATTTCATACAACTAAATACTGCTTCACTAAAAATCTTTGTTTGGAAAACACCCCAGTACGCAGATGTTCCTAGGAAATAAAAGACATACCACTGTTATCTTTTTTGTTGAAAGTAGAGTAAATTATTATGCAGGCTGAGAAGGGTTCCCAAACTTTTTCATATGACTGTATATCTAGGTCTCATCCAAGTACTTCAGATCCAGTGGTAAAAAACTTTTATTATAAGAGAAAATAACTCTTTTGAAGTGAATGCATGAAAGCATTCATGAAAGCCATGAAACTGGATAATGGGGAGTATCCAGTGCAATGATGCTCATTATGAGGATGAATTAAGCAGCACCCCAAGATAGAACATATGAAGGAAGTCCACAAACAAGGGGTCTCAGTGAGCTGAAATAAGTTGTTGGTCAATTACATAATTGAGCTATAGTATACTGTAACTTTACTTGTCTGGCTTGTGGATTTTAGAAAGAAGGCGAAACTGGGGTGCTGGTGAAAAACAAAATGGTTAGCTTTGGGAGACAGATGTTTTCAATTAATTAAGGGAAGTGGTGGATAAATATTCTATCAGTAGTCTTCAGGATGTCCATTGTCAGAGATGACTAGGTGGCTGTATTGCAGAAGTGTTTAGAAGCCACTACTTCACTACATTTGTCGGCTGATTTGATGCCAATATTATCTCATATCACTTCTCTACACGCGTTTTGTCTTTACTTCACAGGTACGTACTCAAGAAACAATTACTGTAAATACATTAGCCCAGATTATTTGCCATTGTTGCTTGCCTGATATCAACTCCTTCGGCTCACAAAATCCTGTCCTCAAATTTATGCACCTCTTTGCCAGTACTCACTTGACTTTGAGGCCACTACTCTTTAGGTCTGCTTGTGAACTTCCATTTGTGTTGTCATTCTAATCATGTTTTCTCTTGTAAATTCTGACTGCCTATATTTGAAATTGTATTTTTAATTCTGAATATTCTGTACTGAATATATAGTGCTCAACCTGAAACTACTGTGCTGTCAATGCCTACTTGTAATCTACTCTTCGACATCATTCTTATTTTGAGTTTCCTAGTAATTTTTCATTTATTACTTTTTCTTGAAGTTTATCGTTTTACTTTATTCTTATTTGCATTGTAGAACACCTTATGAGTAAAGAACAAGATATATAATAAATATATATTGAAATATATGTATTTTCATTTCATACTGACACTAGTAGAAATTTGAGGGTGTTAGGTTTAATGATTAGAATAAAAATACAACAATTCGTTAGCACACCATGTTTCATGTTTTAATAAACAAAGGAAGTTAATTATCTATGCTGTTAACGTGTTTATGGTATGCTTCAGTGGTGTTGGGTATGAGGGGCTTCAGAGGTTGATATGTTGTGTGAAGCCTCTGTTTTTTTTAGGTATTTAAATTCCCCCCCAGCTCACCATAAGACTGCATTTATTATATTACTAGCAAACCACAATGGGAATTCTCACCACTTTTTACAACAATATATGTCAAAATCCCAGGGAACCCCCCACCATTGATCAATGTTATATACCTAAATCGACATAAAAAACAGAGACTCGGCTAAGTCATTTAAAGAAGTTTACAAATGGAAAATGCATTCCAGGGAGGAACAAAGTATGGACAAAAGACACTGTACCGGCAGTACAGTAATTCAGTTCCAGTTTAAGCACTGATTAACTTATGTTTTAAACTTATATGACAGTTCAAGAGCTCGGAGAAGGATGCCCCTAGATACCCATAAAGGGGTCCAGGAACTTACCATTACATCCTAGAAATTCCCCTCGTGTAAGTCTTTGCATTAAAGTTAAAGAACAGTTGAAAAAAATAGTTCTCATTATCTATGAAAAAGGCCTAAACTACTAAGACTTTGGAGACAAATTTATGAACCGTAATAGTTTTTTTTTTCCATTACTGTTCTTGGTTTTTAAATAAAATATAAGATCTTTTAATTTGCTTCTCTGTGTTCAATAATAAATAGTGTTTTTTAAGGTTACTTCAGATTAATATGGTTCTCTTCTCAGTAATCAATATGTTTACAGATAAAAATCTATTAATTGGATTTTTAAATATTTGGCTGTCTGGTCAAAATCCACACAACAAAACATTTTTTTAGTTTACATTCTCTAATATATCTAACCCTGACACATCTTTCCTTCCAAAAATTGAGTTGAAATGAGTCATTCGGAAATGAAGGCGTCTATCTGTTAATAGAATTTTTTCTGTCAAATATCAAAGCACGAACACACGGAGTTCCAGCACTTTGAAACTTTGAAGGCCCAGACTTCACTCACAGGATACAAACACATCCTTCACACACTGGGAGAACCCCTGACGAAAGTGAGGTAGAAAAAGGAATGGCTTTTGCTTGTACCTAAAAATAATGAACTATTCTCAAAATTATTTTCAAAAATATTAGGTTGCAGAAGTACGATTTGCAAATTGTTCTGAATCAGAATGTACTTATCATTCCTATTCAAGTAAATTAGTCAGTCAGTTAGTCAGTCATCGTCCAATCCACTATATCCTAATATAGAGTCACAGCGGTCTGCTGGAGCCAATCCCAGCCAAGGCGCCAACCCACCACAGGGCACACACACCCACCCACACACCAAGCTCACACTAGGGACAATTTAGGATCGGCAATGCACCTAACCTGCATGTCTTTGGACTGTGGGAGGAAACCGGAGCACCCGGAGGAAACCCACGCAGACACGGGGAGAACATGCAAACTCCATGCAGGGAGGACCCGGGAAGCGAACCCGCTCTCCTAACTGTGAGGCAGCAGTGCTACCACTGCACCATTGTGCTGCCCTCAAGTAAATTACTAAATCAAAAAATAGTGTTAAACTAGCTCCTAACCAGTAATTTTTAATGGTTATCTAAGGATGTGTATATATATATATATATGGGAAGGCTTTTTGCGTGCATTTTTATTTTGGAAAACTAAAACTGTTAGGAACAGAGAGTCTGAATGGCAGGCAATACAAAGAGTTGAGGGACAGGCAGGAGTACAAAAACCAAGAACATGTGCTGACCAGTGAAGAAACTATTTAACTAACAAAAATTTGAATCCAAACTGACCAAAAATAAGCCCTAATCAAGGAAAACAGCAAGTAGCACATACTGTAGGTTGAACCGGATCTTATATTATTGGTCATTCAATATTTTAAAATACATTGGATCATATGTGAAAAGAATGTTTGTCGTATTTTAATTTTCAACACATCTATTAACAATTGTATTACAAATTATAAATTACAAGTTATTTCAATTCAAAATGCATAGATTGAATAACAAAAAATGATCAAGAATTCTAATATGATTAATCATCCTTTATTATTAATCAGAGCTGTTAATCAATTAGTGTGAAGCAATTATGGAAAAGGTGGTTTGTTTGCAGTTGATTTCATATCTGGAGGGTTACAATTTATGTGATGTGTTTCAATACGTTTTTAAAAAGCTTTCAAGTACTGAATCTGCTTTGCTGAAGGTGACAAATGATATTTTCATTAACCTTGGACTCGGATTCTTGGGCAATCTTAGTTTTATTAGATCTTAGTGTGGCATTTGACATGGTGGGCCATGTGGTTTTGTTAAAATGGTGGAAGGATGAAGTCAGCAATCAAGATTGTACATTGAAATGGTTTGAGTCCTACCTTAAAGGTAGATATATGTCTGTTAACATTGATGGGAACTTCTCTCAGCCAGCACCTGTTATGCAAGGTGTTCCACAAGGTTTCCATTTTGGTCTCCTCTTTTATTTCCCCTTTATATGCTCCCCCTGATGATCATCTTTCAAAAACATGATGTTGTTTATCATTGTTATGCTGATGATATGCAACTATACCTCAAAGTTATTCCTGACATCATTTCATCATTAAAAAAGCTGATGGAGCGCTTTGAGGAATTAAAAATTGTATGGTGCAAAATTTCATACAATTAAATGAAAAGAAAACAAAGGTCATTATTTTTGGATTTGCAACATCCACAGTTGAAATCGAACCTCACTTGAGCTCCTTGTCTGAAATGATTTATAATTATGTCAGGAACCTAGGCATCATCATTGAGTCGTCACTAAGCAAGTTTCCCCAGTAGTAAAGGACAGTTTTTACCAACTAAGGCAAATTTCAAAACTAAAATCTTTTCCTTCACAAAAGGATTTGGAAACAGTCATTCATGCCTTTATCATATCTCAGCTAGACTATTGTAATTCCTTATATGTGGGTCTGCCCAAGTCTTCTCTGTTGCACCTTCAGGTGCTTGAAAACATAGCAGGTAGATTTTTAATTGTGTCTAGAAAAAAGAATCATATTTCCACTGTATAAGCTTTTCTCTCCACTGGCTACTGGTGAGATGTCACATTGATTTTAAAATTTTGTTGCTTGTTTTTATAGCCTTGCGTGGTCTTGCTCCAAAATACATCTGCAACCTCCTTCACCACTGCTTAGCAATGAGAGCATTGAGATCATCTGGACAACTAGTAGTTGCAAAATCTCAGTTGAAATCTACAGTAGGTTAGACAGAGCTTTTTTAGTTATTGCTCCAAGGCTTTGGAATGACCTGCCTTTCCACATCAGGGGCCTCATGTATAAAGCGTAAGCACAAAAGCCAAAATGTGCTTACGCACAGAAAAATCCAGATGCAGGAATATTTGCGTACTCCAACTTCCACATTCCTCCGCTACATAAATCCCGATAAGTGTGAAAAGTAACGTGCTTTATGTAACGCCCCAACTCCTCCCAGAATTACGCCTCTTTGAATATGCAAATGAATATAAATTGCCCTTAAGCTCAGCCTTCTGTGAAAAGACAATGGGAAAAGCACGGGGGAAAATATAAGAATTTCAGCGAATACCAAGTGGAGGCAAAGGAAAAACATACTATTTGTTCAAATAAACCGTGGTATAATCAACAAAAGGAAGCTGATCGAGTGACATAGCGTGTTGGAGAAACTTGAAAGCACACGTTCACAAAATCGCACAGTGCCGGAAATAAAAAATAAGTCACATATCAAAGTCGCCGTGAAAAAGCGAGTCGTAGCCCACTGTCTGAGTGTCATATGAAAGCTTATTAGGGTACAGAGAAAAAAAGGCACACAGTGGGGAAAAAGCACGAAATGTCAACTTCAATCTCGACATTTCCACTTTAATCACGTAGTTTATTTTGTCATTAAAGTAGAACATCATAAACTTCATCTTAAAATCGTTTAATTAACCAGTTTCTCAAATCACATCGTAATTAAAGTAGCACGTTAAATGCTTTGTTTTGTATGTGATCTTCTATGTGCTCTATGTGTGTGAATCACTACTTGCTTTTTAAACCGGCTCTCTTCCTCCAACTGGACACAGAATCCATTACATTTGTGATATTACAGCTCTCTGAATAACTAAAATACTGAGATGTATATGTGATATCATTTTTATGATGATAGGAGTTAAAGCACGTTATTAAACATGAGTTTCATGGCGCAGTGATTGTGTGCGACCTTCGATGAAATAATTTATTGCAGCAGTATCAGGGGCGGCTCTAGGCTTGTGGTGGTACTGGGCAGAGGAAGAATCGGTGGCTCCTTCGGCCGCCAATGTCAGTAAGGTAGCATATGCACGGTGGATGGCCACGTCCGTTGCAGACACTGCATAGCCGCCTCGTGCTCATGACACAAGCATTTAACTTTTGCCAAAATTTGTCACTGCGTTTTTAGCGGTGTTGTTATTTTCTCTTTCTGTTTTATATTCAATATATATTGGCGTAGCCGCCACTGCAGTCCTTGCTTTTCTTTCCCCAAATAACCAATCACCACACAATCAGCTCTGTAATAGAAGTTAAACAATCTGTAAGCTTAGAGCACCAATTCTTCAAAACGTTTAAGGAACATTGAAATATCTTCGTACTACATGTTTAATTATTCTATCCTTCACGACACTCCCAGTGAAGAATATAGATTATTTAAATGAAGTTAAAGTTTTATCTGTTTAATATAATAAACATATTTTGCTGCATTTCACCTTAAAAATGATATCGTCATCATATGTAAATACGCGCTTTATAAAGTGGCTCAGGTTGTGCGATATTATAACTGTAGTACAAGTTTACAGTGGGGTGATTGTACTTATAAGTACAAACAGTTCTACAAGGAGCAATTGATTAAGTGCATTTAAAGTTCTTGGGATGAAACTGTTTCTGAACCGCAAGGTCCGTACAGGAAAGGCTTTGAAACATTTTGCCATGGCTGTGACAGCGTGTCCTTGATGCTGTATACCGATAATTTTCTTTCTGATCAGCTGCTGCTGTGATTCACACTCAGATACAGTGATATAAATACTCCGAGTGGTGCAGTGAGAGTAATATGGAAAAAGATAATCCGCTGTGGCAACTCCTAATGGGAGCAGCTGAAAGAAGAAGAAGGTGCAGTGAGAGTAACAACGCTAAAGCAGTTATGGTATTTGGAATACTATGGCTATTCCCTGGACCATTATATTGTTACAAGTTAATTACAATCAGATGCATTACACTAATAAACAATATGCGGTTAGAAGAAGAAAATTAACAATTATAGAATTGTTATATAATAATTATAAAATAAGTAGATAGGTCAACTGATTTGCAAAATGTTTTGTTTATTTTCTGAAATTACTTATTTCATCTTGTATCACGTGTAGTGAGCCCAGATATATACCCAGAAAAAATACTCCGCTGTAGTTAATAAATATTTCTCACTCATATTCAATCAAACTGACAGGGAAAAACAAAATATCCCTCATATCACCAAACGTTCCGTCTCAGAAGATGTTGTAGAACTAGAATCAAATTTTATGGTCATATTTAACATAGATATTTACTAAATGTCCATGAAGCATTTTGTCTGTTGACCAGCGTTATCAGAAAAAGCTAACACTAAAGCACAAAATCTTAAAAAAAAACAAAACAAAAAGGGCAAAAAACAAAACCCAAGGGTGACATTTATGACAAACCTTGATATAAAAACAAAAAACGAGGGTGGTTTTTATGTTGGCTAAAAATGTTCTCTGTCCTTCCAAATAACAGAAACAAATGGATTAGGCCAGGAGCAATTAGCACGAGAAAGAGACAAAAATCACACTGATGCATGCATGTGTTGAAAATGTTAGCTAAAACTTCCAAAGAGACTCACAATTAGTAAATATGTTGGGCATTACATGAAGGGGGTGCCTAAGTGTTGCAGAGCCTTATTTTGATTATGGGTCAAGCCAAAGCCTGTTAAGCTGGGAATACATTGTCCAATTTTGACCTGAATTTAAACTGCCGACTGATTTTCTGAGGGAGGTTTAGGGAGCCCAAACCTCTGGTTCCTTGGTCGTTGTTTCACGTGCACTATTACATGGGTGGCGATGATCAATTGCATCTTACATTTGGGCTATCATATGATCAGAATAATATCTGTCATTTCAGAAGTTTCTGTCAGTTGTCTTATAGTGTGAGAATTGTCAATAGCCGATTTTAAGATGTCGCAGCGAAATTTACTGTGCAGAGTAAGTGTTCGAATTCTAACAATAATAACAATAGACAAGGTGTAGAAAAAATGTTTGGTATTGCACTTCAGTATGTTGTAGTATAGTGGCTGGCCATTGTATGTTGGGTGTTGTTGTCATGTTCATTTTCACCTAATTTAAATTCAGAAAGCTAACTATTATATACTGCGGTGGGTTGGCACCCTGCCCAGGATTGGTTCCTGCCTTGTGCCCTGTGATGGCTGGGATTGGCTCCAGCAGACCCCCGTGACCCTGTCTGGATTCAGCGGGTTGGATAATGGATGGATGGATGGATAACTATTATATAGCAACACTCAAACAACTAATTGGCCAATAATAAAAGTATCTTAGGAAACGTTTACTGGAAGAACCCAAAATAAATGCACAACATAATTTGCGTAGATTATGTGCCTCCAGTTCTTTTTTTTTTTTTAATAATTTTATTGTAATCATTCCATACAAATCGATCAATTTTTACAAAAAAAAGGATTGAGATTGAAAAACAAGTCAACCCCCACCCCTGAGAGAGAGAGCATGGCCAACGGGGAAAAACTTAAAGCTTATAAACATACCTAAATTGATGAGTTTAATAGACCAATTGAGATGAATGGAGAAGAAAAAGAAATGAGGAGATAATTGCTTCCTCTGTGCTTTAAGAGCTTATTCTAAAATATTATTGATTAGATCCTTCCAGGTTTTGAAAAACTTCTGTACAGATCCTCTAACTGAATATTTGATTTTTTCTAATTTCAAATAGTATAAAACATCGGTTTCCCACTGACTTAAAAGAGGAGAGTTAGGATTCTTCCAGTTTAGCAAAATAAGTCTGCGTGCCAGAAGTGTAGTGATTGCAATCACAGTTTGTTTGTCCTTCTCCACTTTAAACCCATCTGGAAGAACACCAAATACAGCTGTTAATGGGTTAGGAGGAATTGTGACACCAAGGCTGTCTGAAAGGCACTTAAAAATTTTAATCCAAAATGATGTTAATTTGGTGCAGGCCCAAAACATGTGACCCAGTGGGGCTGGGACTTGATTGCAGCGTTCGCAGGTTGGATCTAGGGGAGTTGGTTTTAGGGGAGGCAGATATGCTTGATATGTAATTTTGAGTTGAATAATTGTATACTTTGTGCATATGGAGCTTGAGTGAAGTCTCTGTATTTCTACTTTCCACTCCTTTTCTGATATATTGAGTAAGAGATCTTTTTCCCATTTTCCTCTTGGATCTTTGAAAGGGAGGGCCTGTAAAATAACTTTATATATTGCAGAGATGGTGTCTAAGTCCTTGAAAATGAGCAATATATTTTCCAGCATGGATGAGGGTGCAAGATGAGGAAAATTGGGCAGGTTCTGTTTAACAAAGTTCCTAATTTGAAGATAGTGAGAGAAATGTGTAGCTGGAAAGTTAAATGTGGAATGCAATTGTTCATAGGATGTGAAGATGTTGTCTATATAAAGATCTCTAAGCAATTTAATCCCAAATGTTTTCCAGATATTAAAAACTGCATATGTTTGCAAGCGTTGAAAGAGGTGGTTCTCTTGCAGAGGTGCCACAGATTAAAAGCTTCTCCATCTTAAAATGCTTTCTACATTGGTTCCATATTCTGAGTGAGTGAAGCACAACTGGGTTATTAGTATATAGCCGATAACTTGCATTTATTGGGGCACAAAGCAGGGAATATAAAGAAATAGTGCAGGATTTTACTTCTAATGCGGACCAGGCCTGTGTATGTTCATCTATTTGTGTCCAGGTTTTTATAGCTTGTATGTTTGCTGCCCAGTAATAAAACTGAAAGTTGGGTAGAGCCATGCCACCTTCTGCCTTAGGTCTTTGTAGGGTCACTCTTTGGATACGTGGATGTTTTGAGTTCCAAATAAATGAAGTTATGGCTGAATCTAATTGCTTAAAAAATTATTTATTGATGTATATTGGAATGTTTTGAAATAAAAAGAGAAGCTTAGGAAGAATATTCATCTTAACAATGTTAATTCTTCCAGCTAGAGCGAGATGAAGGGTTGACCATCTATGCAAGTCTTGCTTAATTTTTTCCATACAGACGGCAAAATTTTGTTGATAAAGAGCTTTGTGTTTACTTGTGATGTTAACCCCTAGGTATTTAAACTGATCTGCAATGATAAAAGGTAGGGTGTCTAATCAAATATTATATGCTTGAGAATTCACTGGAAAGAGTATGCTTTTATTCAGATTAATTCTGAAACCATAGATCTTTTGAAATTCTGTAAGTGCTGTTAAGACTGCAGGCACAGAATTTTGTGGGTCTGATATATACAGTACCATATCATCTGCATATAGAGAAATTTTCTGTTCCAGTCTTTCTCTGATAATTCCATTTATCTGATCAGCATTTCGACAGTGAATGGCCAGTGGTTCAATGGTGATTGCAAATAGCAGTGGTGACAAGGGGCATGTCTGGTACCACATTCTAGTTTAAAGTAGTCTGTGCCTCCAGTTCTGTAAAACAGACAGATCATATTGTCCACATCTTCCCGACCATCTGAATGTCCATTCCTTTTCTTTTCAGTTTCAAAGTACAGTAAACACATCTCTTTTCTTTCTTGACATTTTGATAAGCTTGTGGCCATACTGTTTTTCTGAATGGGTAAAGCACCATTGCAATATGTCAATGGATTCAGTTGTCCTTTGGGGCTGTGTCAAGTCAATCGGGTGCTTGTACAGTTTAAGGACATCTACGACTGCGGACTCTTGTCATGCATGTAGTTACTTCACTACGATTTCTTAAGATCGCTCAGAGTTCTATGATCTGACTGTGGCTATGTGTGGACTGATTTGCATACTTTAATTTTCATTTATATTCCAGTAGTACTGGGGTGTTGTACCGTGTTAGCCATTACGAATGTAGAGAAGAGCCAAGCAAAATGACACCTTTTATTGGCTAACTAAAAAGATTACAATATGCAAGCTTTCGAGGCAACTCAGGCCCCTTCTTCAGGCAAGATGTAATCATT
>JANRMT010062854.1:18869551-18893290 GCA_026402145.1 Polypterus bichir lapradei | reverse complement strand
TATCTATCTATCTATCTATCTATCTATCTATCTATCTATCTATCTATCTATCTATCTATCTATCTATACATATAATTGAGACACATAGACATATTGTAGACTTTCAGAACTAACCAGCGTTTTCATCACTCTAGGTGGATGCCACTAGCAGCAAGAGAAAACGCCGCAATGTTTGAGAACCCAGCAAGAAGAAGACACAGTTTTCATACATAAAGTGCAAAGAATACATGTGCAATGCACACATAGTAAAACTCTGTCCTTCAAGTAGTGTTCAGATGCTGTGAATTTTGTGTTCAACTTTACTCATATTATTTTAACATAACACTGTATGTTAACGTCCTTTCAATTTGTTCTGTTTAAAACAATAAGCATCAATAGCTCTACCTCTGTCTCATTCATATTTTTTCAAGAATAAAATAATTTATTCCACCTCAATCGTGATTATTTTTGACTTCTACAAAAATCACATTTTATCACAGGAATCGAATAGCACTTTCATTGACAATTTTGATTTAGCAGAGGTAAGTAGTTTATATTAAACATATTTACTATCTTAATTGTTTATAAATGAGATAAAGACATCTGTTAAGTAGTTTAACATAAAATGCTTTATTTTTATTGTTTTAAAAACCCAATAATGTTGCAGGTCTACAACAACAACAACATTTATTTATATAGCACATTTTCATACAAAAAATGTAGCTCAAAGTGCTTTACATAATGAAGAATAGAAAAATAAAAGACACAGTAAGAAAATAAAATAAGTCTACCAGCTGAGTAACAAATATATGACACAATAATACAATGGTTAAGAACACACCAGGAGAGTTTGCACTGAGATTATTTTGATTGAAAAAGACAAGTAGATAAAAAGAGCAGAAAAGAAGCCATCTAACTCAGAGTTAGAGATAGAAAATTGAAGTCACTTGAGAACAAGTTATTTAGAGGAAAAACTAAGAATCATTCTCAAAAGGTATTTTCAAATTTCAAAACAAAATTAAAAAAGAAATTACCCCCCCCCCCCCAAAAAAAGTATTGCACACACAAAGCGAATCAATGGTTTCTGCCCCCAAATAAGCATACAAGTATGCCAAATGATTGCCTTAAATAGTCAGTTAGCAGTAGCTTCACACTGTCAGTCACGAGACAGCAACTGATCCAGCAACAGGTAAACATCATGGCCGCCACAACAAGGAAACATCTCAAAATCACAAAATGGCACCTAGAGCTAAAATTCATACTTCAAAACAGTAATAGGATGACACAAACAAAATTGGACAAATTATATTATAGATATTAAAAATAGTAATGTCCCAAACAGCATTGTTAAATAAACCACTAATGAAAAATTCTCTCCTGAACAACCTCTTGAATTGAATTACCTCTCTGCCCCAGAATTCACTGATCAGGAGCTCTGCCCAGTAAAAACATTGGTTATCATGGCACTTCACCTCATGTCCACATTGGAGTGTGTGGTCTTAAAGAGGTATACAATTAAAGTTTGATCATGCCACACACACATAGTTAGGGGACAGCTTCAAGGCTGTTGTGAGGTAAGCAGTCCCAACCTTGGCCAAGATGTTTTCTCCACCATCCACAGCACCAGAAAGACACCAGACCACTCCTTCTAAGCACTACAGGAGGTCCCAACCCTATATATATTCAGTCCACTCACAGGTAGTCATCGATCATTTTGGGAACTGCATGTGAGACAGAGCTCCTGTACTCTGTGCAAGTAATACAACTTTATAATACACAGCAGTGGTCATTTCTTTATTTTTCTTTAAATTTGCAGCATTACATCAGAATTAAATGGGGCTTACTGAGCAGGTACCCCAAACCTTGATCTGTAGTCCATCTAGTTAGTGACAAAATGTACAAGGGGCAGTCAAGCTAAAGTTATAAAATGGGATTTATTAGAAAATGGAACGAACTTTAACAAAACTGATAATGTCACTTCTCAATGTAGTCGTCACCGTTCTCAATGCACTTGCGCCACCTGCCTGGAAGTGCCTAGATTCCAGCAGAATAAAAGGTTTTGTTTTGTCCTCGCAACCACTCATGCACCAAAGTTACTGTCGAACACTACATGCTGAGGGTTACTACAGTCACTAGTGCAAGTTATTGTGACTTGCTGGAGACCAATGTGAAGCCTGCTATTCGATCCAAACAGCAGGGACTGCTGTCTCAAGGAGTCCTTTTGCTGCAAGACAATGCCCAGCCCCACACACTGCTAAGAACACCAAGGCTTGTCTGGAAAAACTGAAGTTTGAGGTATTACCACATCCTCCTTATTCACCAGATTTGGCACCGTGTGATTTCCACCCTTTTGGGCTGCTAAAAAGCATCTGGATGGTCGTCGATGCAAGACAGATGACGACGTGAAAAAAACAGTAAACGAGTGGTTGCAAAGACAAGACAAATCCTTTTATTCTGCAGGAATCCAGGCACTTCCAGGCAGGTGGCACAAGTGCATTGAGAAGGGTCGAGACTACACTGAGAAATGACATTATCAGTCTTGTTAAGGTTCGTTCCATGTTCTAATAAATCCCATTTTATAACTTTAGCTTGACTCCCCCTCATAAAAAAAGCAAGTAAAAAAACATAAAGTTGACAGTATATCCAAAGCATGTCAATCAGCAAAAGGTACATTCGCGGATGCAGTTTCACAAATTGAGAAATGTCCAGAAGTACTGAAGCTGTGGATTAACAGCCAACGAAGGATGGGAGAGGAGGGTCTTCAAGTCAAAAGTTCATTCTGTTAAAAAGCATATTTTTTACATGATAGCATTTGTCTGGAAGTGGTATATGTAACAATACTTAATCCAAATCCTTGTGTGAACATACACGTGGATACCTGACAAGTGGTTTAGGCAACACAAGTAAAGTAAGATTGTTTTGGATTTTGTTGACCTGGAACCCCTACAGATTTTTTTTTTTTTGCATCTTAATTTTAAGCTACATCCTATGTATGAAAATGTACTATTGAAATAATTGTTGTTGGTGTTAGCTGTTCTTCTACCTGGATTTCCTTTGAAGTCCATTATAGTATATCTAGAATTTTGTGACCATCTTTCTCCATGAGGAGATGTCATTAAATGTTTTTCTCAGCCATCACTAGAAACAGCAGTCATATTTCTTTACAATGACAAGTAGGTGTAATTTTCCCAGACTTAGCCACCTGAACCTTTTGCCAATTAAATGGCATGTAAAATCCAGCTTTGACAATGGATACCAACCTCCTGACATGAAAAGCAAAAGACAAAGCTTTTTCAGATTGTTTTCACAGCTGTGACAAAACACTGGTATAAACATATGGGAAGAAGGTAAAATGGCTAAGTAACAGAAATAAGATTTCAATGTGGAAGCCAGAAGACTTTCTGTCACAAATTGTAAAATTACAGTTTTCTGTTTTCTCATGGCAGTAGCTGCCATGGCCTTCACATTAATTTTGGGCAAGTAAATAAAATGTATCGATTCCTCTCTTGAGCTTTCTTCCTTGCTTCATTTAATGGATTTGCCTTGCTCAGTTGGGTTCTGCATCTCCTTCATTCTAATTATAGCTGCCAGTGTGATCACCCAAATAAAGCTGTTACTTTTGAATGTACTGGAGGCAGACTCTCAGCTGGCCTACATTATCATTGCTGAAACTGTTTTCAAAAAAACAGCACAGCATGATGCCCAAACTGTAACATTGAACAAGTAATTTACCAATAATTTAATTTATCCCCTGGTCAAAATAAAACCTTTAGAACAATTGTTTAAAAAATATTATTTGAGTCCACCAAAATCCAGTCCATCCCACTTTCAACAAGCACAACCCATATTAAAAAAAATGCAAATTCTCCTTTACAATCTGGACAATGAACATGAATTCAATTTTTCACTTCTCTACATATCACACCAAAGGATCCAAAGAGGAATGGATGGAATTGCTAATATTGGCACAGGCAGGTAAACAGCAAACAGGCAGGAGTGTCTGGTGTCAGGAATGCATTAATTAATGTTTATTTATTGTTAGTATTGTGGCTACAGGGGGTAACTGATGTGTGCAAAAGGTTGGACAAAATGTTTATGCCAGATAAATGGCCTTTAGGGAAGTTCTTTGCAAGAACACAAGTCAGAGGTCACCAGTCAAAAGAAATCCACAGTCAAAACAAAACCATCAACTGAGCTAATAAAGATACAGATTGCAGGGTTTTGTTTTAATTTAAATAACACTTTAAACTTACACCCCTGCACGTGATAATGTCATACAGTATGTGCTGTCTTTGTTTCTTTTGTTTTTCCGAAAGACCTCCTTTGATTTCTGCTACTTGCTATAATAAATATAAGAAGTGCCTTGCTATATAAATAAAACATTATTTATTGCTGTTATTATTTTAAACCGCCTATTTGAACAATCCCTTCACCTAAGATGAACATGACACCTTACCCACCATGTGAAAAATGGGCTTCAAAATCAGTCAAGCTGATGCTAGGGCACTGGCAGGTCAAGCTTTTAAAAAAATATTCATTTGTAATGTAGTATTGTTACAGTTGTCATATTAAATTTGATCTTTATAATAATATTTCTCATCTACTCTTCTGCCTGGGATGAAGACAGATGAGGCTAAAATATACAAAATTTGTAAAATGCATTAGAAAAGTAAATATATGGGACAGATAATAAAATAAACAGCATCACGTACGTGCACAAGGGAAACAGCTTAAGGGTGTTAGTGACAGTAATTTATCAGCCAAACCAGGGGTTGGCGCTATGCTCTAATGCCTTCTCCTCCCTCTGCAGGATGGAAGATTGACAGATTCACTTTCGTTGTTCATCCACCAGGTCCTGCCATATCCTGCCACATGACCACATAACCTAGGAAACGGCCAACTTGTTTCGATTTCTGTCTTTAACTTGCAACTGATAAGATGTCCCTGCAATTATTATGTGTTTTATTTTTTGTTTTGTTTCATTATATGGGGTCACCAAGGTCATGCCCCAACTCTTCATATTTATTTGTCTCCTTTATAGATTAAAACAGCAATACTCACACAACCTTTCTGACACAACCTATACAAGCAATAAAGCCTGTTCACAGAGTTGGTTTTAAGTTTAAATGTGGAAACTATAATGGGTGTAATGGAGGTTTGGAGGGAATGAGGTAGTGTAGCCAGATATAAAGGTAGGAACCTGGAGGAAGAAACTACGCCTTTACTGTATTTAAGGTGGTTGTATGTAGTCAAGAAAAAAAAAAATATATATATACATATATTACAAAACACACGTTTATTATAAGTAAAAGTCCCAAACAGCACACGGTGCTCTTGCACCAATCACTCCCAAAACAGGACTCTCCCAATGTCCGTGGGCCGCCTTTCTTCCTCCAGCTCCTGACTCTAGCTCCCCGACTGTAGGAAGGCGGCCCCTTTTATATTCACCCTGATGTGCTCCAGGTGCTTGCTGATGACCTTCTGGAGGCACTTCCTGGAAGTGCAGCACTAGCACCCAGAAGCACTCCAGGCTTTCCTGGATGGTTCTTCCTCCACCTGCCCAGGTGTGGCAGAACTGCAGGTTGCCTGGGCTCAACAACGCTTGGGGTGGCCACGGGCCCCAATGGGTTTGAGCATCAAGCTCTGTCCCCGTGGTCCCCTCCTTATCCAGGGCGGTTGCCCCCTTGTGGCCAGGGGAACGTATAAACCACCTCCCGGTCCTTCCAGGTGTCCCGGCTGGGTCTACCCCCCAGCCTCCTGCCACAATATATATTTATATGGCCAGCAGCTCATCCCAGCTGGTACGCCCCAGAGATGGAAGGATGGGGGAAGGCAGCTTTGCCAGGACACTTCCTTCCCCCAATACACCAGATGGTAGCTCCCCTAGAGTGTAGCAGTACCCCAGATTCCCGCATGGCATCCTAGGACTTTCTCAGCCCTGTTGGGTGCCGCCAGGGGGAGCTGTGAAAGGACCTGGGGAGTCATGCTTCCCTTGCAGCCCGGAAGTACTAGGAAGTCTTGAGGACGGAAGCCCCAAAGTACTTCCGGGCTGATTAAAGAATTGGGACTTTCCATCAGACCTGGAAGTGTTGGCAAGTCATGTGGGAGGAAGAACAGAAGCACTTCCGGGTCAAGGACTATTTAAAGGACTGCTGGAGACCCAGCAAGCGAGCCAGAGTCGGGAGGAGTAGAATAGAGCTGGCTGGGAGGTGTGGTGGAGAAAGAGAGTGATTAGAATTGTGTTTATTAATTGTGAATTTGTGGCTGTGGTGCTTGGGGCACTGTACAAGAAAAAAGAAGAATTAAAAGTAACTTCTTGGTGCTTTTAACCTGTGTTCCTGTGTCTCTCTGTTGGAGTTAAAGGGGTGCAACAGTGACCCCTAGTGTGTACTTTTTACAAAATATATATATATATACAGTAGTACCTCGGTATACGTCTGCTTTGGAATAAGTCCAACTTGGTATACGTCCTGTTTGGACACGAAAAATTTTGCTTGGTATACGACCTTTGTTTAGAATACGACTCGTGTGCTACCCTTGTTTACCTCTCTCGAGACAAAGCCACGACTGCCCATGAGCGTCAGTGCGCCAGTTGCTAGCATTTAGTGAACAACCCGCGCTGTAACTCTCTGTGAATTTTCATGTGTGTGGTATAGCGGGTCCACAGCTCCAGTCAAAGGCCAGCTTTAAAATAAATAATCACCGTGGTCGCGGCTTGGTGAGGGGGCGTGGTGATTGTATGGCTGAAGGTTCTCAGGGCGATTCGCGATGTGGGCGGTTGTCACCAAAGTGCACAGGTGAGAGACCATCCGCATTCACGATTGTTCCTGGGGCTGCTTATCTTGATAAATAGAAGTGCGAGTCGGCTAGAAGGGGAGGAAAAAGAAAGAACGGATGGGAGGTTGAGAGAGAGAGCGTGCACGCGCATGAAGTAGCTGAAGTAGGCAGAGTGAAGGTCAGCTGCAAGTAGGGCGACTCACCTGTTGGGAAGCAGGAGGGCTGCCAGGTAAAAAGGCAACGGGCTTCTTCTTGTTTTTTTGTTTTTTTTAATGAATGCTTCCTGCTGTATTTTAACCTCGTTGTTTTTAAGAAGACTTTTTTCTATTGTTTTTAACCTCCACGTTTCACTTCTGATTTTATGGATTATTTATTGGAAATTTGGAGTCTGCACTTTAATTTGAACACCTTGTTTTGTTGATTGTTTTAATAAAAGCACTCTGCATTTTTTCACCATCTCCTTGCTTTGTTGTTAACGATGAGCTTAGCAGTGAGGCACATTACCGACGGTGTAGGGTTCAAGTGCTCCCCGACAGCAGATGGGAGCATACAGCAAACCTGCATCGTCACAATGTGATTTTGTGTTTTTTCACGTAAATTTGAATTGATTGTTGAAAAGTATGAAGGCGGCATGCGTATCCGGGACATTGCTGTTGCATACTGTTTGCCGAGAACGACGGTATCTACGATTGTGAAAAACGGACATTATTAAAAAGTAAAGTGAGGTAAAATTTTCATTTATTTCATCTATTTGCTTTTGTATTTATGTATTTTAGTATTAAGCTGTGTTTAAATTATTTTATGCAACCTCATCAATGTATAATATGCCAATAACAATAGGATTCTTTTTCATGGGAACGGATTAATCATTTTCCCATTATTTCATATGGGAAAAATTAGTTTGGTATACGTCCTGTTTGGTATAAGTCCAAGGACCTGGGACGGATTACGGACGTATACCGAGGTACCACTGTGTGTATATATATATATATATATATATATATATATATATGTTTTGGTGTTTTTTTTCATAAGATTGTATTAGCCTTTCCCTATGTGTAGGTGTGTGTGCTCAGGATACCAGCAGGGGATAACCTGTTTTGCATGCTACAATAAAGCAAACTACTGCTTTTTTCTTGAAGGTATGCAATACTGGCACTAAATTCAAAAAACCAAAAGAGGAAATTGTAGAAACTTTTTAAATAGCATATTTCTGGTCATACAAAGAGAAATCAGTATTACTCTTAGTGTAAAAGGCAATAAGTATCAGAACAGTGCAATAAATAACTAAAAAAAACTCAAACATGATTGCAAAAATTATGATGAAGTATTAGTATAATATCATTCACCAAGTCCAATATAATAGAGAGAGGATGGCAGTTCAATAAAATAAACATCAAAAAAGAAAAGGGTCCTTAGTTTACATGCTCATCTTACACTCAGTCAGTGAACCAGGATGTAGGATGGAAAGTTTATTCAGTTACAGAATTTCTATACAAAATGTCAGTGATGATAAATTTGAATTTCCTTCATTGATATATGCATGTCTTATTTTGGCTTGAAAACACAGGGGATCATTGGAAGTGCTTTGAGTATTAAATACAATTATCACACTGTCATGTTCTTGAGGTCTACAGGGGAAAATATGTGAATAAGGAATAAGAGGAATCTTCTAGATTCAACTTCAAATTTGGCCCAGTCACCATCATTTTATCCAGAAACACTCTATGCAACATTATGAACAAATTTCAAGAGTAGTAATTTGTATTGTTTAAGTTTACTTTTCAGTTTATTATTTTGATTTTTTTTATATATAGTTATTTCTATAACTATACTATAATAAATTAAGAGGTTAAAATTTAATGAGGCCTAGTCTCAGCAGTTAAAAAAATAGACTGAGACAGACACCTCATTTAGACTTGTATCCAGAATTGCTGCTTTTGTTACTAGATTAGGTTCCAACATGGCTGCCACATTAGTGACTTACAGTGGATATTGTCTGTGCCAGTACAATGCTCTTCCTTCTCTATCTCTGTGTCTCACTCTCTTAGGGTTGTGCTGGGCTCTGCCCTTGAACCGAGTCAAAGCTTTCTTGACTTCAAGTTTTGAATACATGTATTATTCCACCAGTGCATCCATAATGGACATTGGTGGTGGTGGTTGGGATCATGCACTGATACAGTGGACATTCATTAAAGAAAAAAAAATACTGAAAATTGTATCCATTTTAAGTCTACAGTGGTAGACAAAGCTTATCTGATGTGGTGAACGGCTGGCATTTCAGTCCGGTTGGGACGTCCCTACAAGGAAGAAAACAGCTTTTTCAGAGCACTACATCCCCCGGAATGCTAGACGGCAGCTCCCCTAGATGGAAATGGCTCCTCGGATTCCTGCAGGGTAGCGAGGGACATGGAGTCCGTATCCTCAGCCCTGTGGGGGCCGCCAGAGGGAGCTCACCAAGATCCAGGGGGATATTATGAGGACGTCAACCTGGAAGTACTTCGGGCTCACGAGGACGGAAGCCCGCGGTACTTCGGGTTGATTGAGGAAAGAAGATGTGATGTTGACCCGGAGAAGAAATACTTCCGGGTCATGAAGTATAAAAGGACAATGTAAACCCCAGCAGACCGAGCCGGAGTTGGGAGAGTGTGTGACGGAGCTGCTGGGAGTGCAGGATTGGTTCTCTTATTGTGATTATTATTATTTGTGATTATTATTGAGAATTGTGGAGAGTGCGGTGCTTTGGGCCCATTATTCAAGAATATTATTAAAAATTCTTATTGTGATTTGGACGGGTTCAACGGGGCAACAGCGACTCCTAGCGTTCACACTGAATAACCACACTATACCATAACATTTCCTAAGCCCGATTAATCCTGAGAAGTGTCCCAGGGGAGCAGGAGCCTAAGCCAGCAAGAACAGGCTGCAAGGCAGGAACTATCCCTGGACAGATTGCCAGCCCATCCTAGTAACAATACAGTAGTGGTGAGCCAGTATTCATCAAAGGGCACACTCATACACTCACTTACACTTACAGTGCATCCAGAAAGTATTCACAGCGCATCACTTTTTCCACATTTTGTTATGTTACAGCCTTATTCCAAAATGGATTAAATTCATTTTTTTCCTCAGAATTCTACACACAACATCCCATAATGACAACGTGAAAAAAGTTTACTTGAAGTTTTTGCAAATTTATTAAAAATAAAAAAACTGAGAAATCACATGTACATAAGTATTCACAGCCTTTGCTCAATACTTTGTCAATCCACCTTTGGCAGCAATTACAGCCTCAAGTCTTTTTGAATATGATGCCACAAGCTTGGCACACCTATCCTTTGCCAGTTTTGCCCATTCCTCTTTGCAGCAACTCTCAAGCTCCATCAGGTTGGATAGGAAGCGTCGGTGCACAGCCATTTTAAGATCTCTCCAGAGATGTTCAATCGGATTCAAGTCTGGGTTCTGGCTGGGCCACTCAAGGACATTCACAGAGTTGTCCTGAAGCCACTCCTTTGATATCTTGGCTGTGTGCTTAGGGTCATTGTCCTGCTGCCCCAGTCTGAGGTCAAGAGCGCTCTGGAGCAGGTTTTCATCCAGGATGTCTCTGTACATTGCTGCAGTCATCTTTCCCTTTATCCTGACTAGTCTCCCAGTTCCTGCAGCTGAAAAACATCCCCACAGCATGATGCTGCCACCACCATGCTTCACTGTAGGGATGGTATTGGCCTGGTGATGAGCGGTGCCTGCCTGGCATTCACACCAAAGAGTTCAATCTTTGTCCCATCAGACCAGAGAATTTTGTTTCAGGTGCCTTTTGGTAAACTCCAGGCGGGCTGCCATGTGCCTTTTACTAAGGAGTGGCTTCCATCTGGCCACTCTACCATACAGGCCTGATTGGTGGATTGCTGCAGGGATGGTTGTCCTTCTGGAAAGTTCTCCTCTGTCCACAGAAGACCTCTGGAGCTCTGAAAGAGTGGCCATCGGGTTCTTGGTCACCTCCCTGACTAAGGCCCTTCTCCCCCGATCGCTCAGTTTAGATGGCCGGCCAGCTCTAGGAAGAGTCCTGGTGGTTTCAAACTCCTTCCACTTACGGATGATGGAGGCCACTGTGCTCATTGGGACCTTCAAAGCAGCAGAAAGTTTTCTGTAACCTTCCCCAGATTTGTGCCTCGAGACAATCCTGTCTCGGAGGTCTACAGACAATTCCTTTGACTTCATGCTTGGTTTGTGCTCTGACATGAACTGTCAACTGTGGGACCTTATATAGACAGGTGTGTGCCATTCCAAATCATGTCCAATCAACTGAATTTACCACTGGTGGACTCCAATTAAGCTGCAGAAACATCTCAACGATGATCAGGGGAAACAGGATGCACCTGAGCTCAGTTTTTGAGCTTCATGGCAAAGGCTGTGAATACTTATGTACTTGTGCTTTCTCACTTTTTGTATTTTTAATAAATTTGCAAAAATCTCAAGTAAACTTTTTTCATGTTGTCATTATGGGGTGTTGTGTGTAGAATTCTGAGGAAAAAAATGAATTTAATCCATTTTGGAATAAGGCTGTAACATAACAAAATGTGGAAAAAGTGATGCGCTGTGAATAATTTCCAGATGCACTGTAGCTACTTTAGCATCAACATGTTTCTAAAATGCATGTCCTTAGGATCAAGTAGAAAACCAAAATTAATGAGAGAAAGCCCACTTTGTGGTACTGGGGTTCATTTTTGGGCTGATGTCTTCCCACCAATATGCCCTCTCATAACCTCCAAGACATATGAACTTGAGTCTTGTACTCTGTAGTGAGACAGAGAGACAAACAGAGAGAAGCAACAATCCACCATTTAAAACAAATTCATTCAAGTGACTGTCCCAGGGTTTCAGTGACCTTGTTGCAGCAGGATTCCTTTAATGAAGACATGTTACTCAAATACTGTACAAAAATGAAACATTTTGGGATTGAATTTTGGTCCCTGCAGCTGAGAAACTGCAACAATAACACTCGGTTACAATGTCATTCATTACATGTTATTTTTTTTCCTAGGAAATAATTATAAATTCAAGCTTCATCAGCTTATTTCTTTTCTAACTGACATACATGTACTGTACATAGTATTTGGGCATTCAGTAAGAACTATTATTCTGTTCATGCACATGATTAGCTTCGCTTAGGGATCCTGGGGCTGAATTTATAAAGAGGAAAATTGAACAAATGTCAGTGTGCCAGCTGAAGTTTTTTGAAAATTCACTCTGCATAAATGTAAGTGTGAATTGGGTCCTAACAACAGTTGTGAAACTGCCAGGGAGAGATCTAGGAATGAAAGTTGGACGGGAGACACTGTTGGTGCTGTTATAATGGGTCCCTGTGAGGGGCTGATCTTCCAAAGTGGGTGAGGTTTCATTTCTTATTATGCCAACTGATAAAGGCTTCTAAGACCCATTTAATGACTTTTGTGCGAGGTTAGGAAAAAGTTTAAAATCTTTCATTATTGTATATGCACACACCCCTTTCTTTATTATTCTATTATTGTTAATATGATTAATATTCTATTATTATTTCATTATTATTTGAATTCATTATTATTATTTCATTATTATGTCCAGTAAAAGCTACAAGGCAACATACTGTATTTATTTTGTTGCCCCTTTGATATACTGTAGTAGAATTAACATTTCAATAACACATAATTACTTTAAATCTCATCATAGATATTAAGCACCTGTGTATTTACTGTAGTACTTAGATTGTAATTCACAATTCACCTTTTTGGTGAATTTTTTGGTGACAATTATGTTAAATGGGATTTCATTTTGCAATCAGCTCTTTCATTGCATTTTTTTAATAGCACAGCAAAAAATAATAATGAGAAACTCAGCAGCACTGAGCAAATTGGAAATTTGCAGCTGGGAAAGAAAGGCAGGCACAAATTTTAATTATAACACTAATGAAGAAGACAGTAAACAAACAATTTGTCCAGATTTGAATGAGCAAGATATTAAACCATTAGATAAATAACACAATCAAATCAATATCGAACTAATGTGCCACTGAAGTGCCATGGAAGCTACTCTGTAG
Source organism: Polypterus bichir lapradei (assembly GCA_026402145.1). Lineage (NCBI taxonomy): Eukaryota > Metazoa > Chordata > Cladistia > Polypteriformes > Polypteridae > Polypterus > Polypterus bichir. Next base: position 18,880,461 of record JANRMT010062854.1, on the reverse strand, counting down.
TAGTTTGAAACGGCAGTGCTAGGCAAAACTCCCCTTTAGTATGAGGTGCAACTACAGTTCGGTTACCCTGGGTGCAGAAGCAAAAGTATTCTTGAGTGAAAAGACTAAACAAGTGTTTATATATACACACACACTAACACACCCACACCCACACACAATAAGTGGCCACTTTTTTAAGTACACCTTGTTGGTACCGTGTTGGACCTCCTTTTGCCTTCAAAACTGCCATAATTGTTTGTGGCGTAGATTCAACAAGGTGCTGGAAACATTCCTCAAGGTGCTCTATTGGATTGAGATCTGGGGACTGTAGAGACCACTTAAGTACAATGAACTCATTGTCATGTTCAAGAAAACAGTTTGAAGTGATCTGAGCTTTGTGACATGGCACATTATTCTGCTGGAAGTAACCATCAGAGATGGGTACACTGTGGTTATAAAGGGATGGACATGGTCAGCAACAACACTCAGGTAGGCTGTGGCAGTTAAACAATGCTCAGTTGGTACCAAGGGGCCCAAAGTGTGCCAAGAAAATATCCCCCTCACCATTACACCACCACCACCAGCCTTAAACATTGATACAAGGCAAGAAGGATGCATACTTTCATGTTGTTCTGTTCTGAATGTTGCAGTAGAAATCGAGATTCATCAATCTGGAAAAACATTCTAACAGAGAAGAAAGAGGAAAAACTAATGCATTAGCACAGTAAAACATCAGGACATTTTTGAGGAGGACAGAGCATTCAGCTCAAAAAGTTCAGCAATCTTAGTCACCTAAATTCACAGAAATAAATTAAAAGTTTATTTATAAACTTTGAAAGTCTCTACTTTCTGCCACACTACTTGGTAATTTAATTCATACAGTACGTTGACGGTTCCCTGAGTGGGAAATAAAAACTTTTTAAAGTTTGTTAATATTTTACCCTTAATAAGATTCCATCTGTATACTGTGTTCTTATTGAAGAACTCGATTTCAGGTAGCAGCTTGGATTTGCAATACTAATGCCCTTCATAACTCTGAACACATCAGTCATGCCACTTAATTAATCTCCAGAGGCTCGAACTGAAAAGATTTAACACTTTCAGCCTTTCCTCATAATTTATTCCTCATTGCCCTGGAATCAGTCTAGTGGTTCTACTCCATACTCTCTGTAGTGTTGCTGCTTCTTTACAAAGAACAAAACAACACACAGTAGTAACCTTCCTTTACCATCTGTAATTCTTTACATTTTTGTCCTGGCCCTTCTTTAATGATTCAGCTGATCTGCCATTCTATCATATCTCTCATGTGCATGTTATTCACTTTCTTAAATCCATATAAATATCATATACATCAATATGGTCATTTGCTTTTATATATTGATGACTGAATTCCAGCATATTACTGAAACAAGATCTAAATGTCTGTTCACTAATACACTTGGTCTTGACATACATTGTGAAGCATGGTTTATGTATAGGATTCTGACTTTATTGTAGAGAAAGGCAACATATATTGAAAAGAATTTTAACTGATGGGAACACCCTCAGGTGGGTAGAAACTGAAAAATATTAGGATAATGTGATCATTTTCTCAATGCATTTCTGTTTACAAAATATGAATATTACATGCTACAAATGTTTTCCTTATAGTCTGGTAAATATCAACTTTCGTGTATACAGTGTCACAGATGGCCAGGGTCCTTGTCTGGCCAGGACGCCCCTTCACTGAGAGGACTGAGGAAGCAAGCATTGGCAAAACAGTACCTCCTCCGGGATGCTAGATGGCAGTGCCCATGGGTTGCAGTGGTGCTTCTGACTCCTGCAGGGCTTCATGGGAGAGGGAGTTATCTACAGCCCTGTTGGGATCCTGGGGTACCGCCAGGGGGTGCAGCAGCTGTTCCTGAACCCGTGTGGGTGGTTCTTTCACCACACCAAGAAGTGCACCTGGAAGTGGGGCAACAAGCACCTGGAGCACTTCCGGGTGACTTATATAAGGGGCCAGTAGAGACTACTCAGTGAGCCAGAGTCAGGAGGAGGGAGATGAAGTTTGCCGGGCGGAGTGCAAGAGACAAAAGAGAAGAAGAGTATTATGTGTTGTGATAGTGCTTGTTGGGACTGTGTTGTGACTCTGGAAAACGGGGAAGGCGTTGCCACAGGCGAAGAAAATAAAACTTTTGTGTTTTATTAGTGTGCCTCCTGCGTCTGTCTGTGTCAGGTTAAGCCCTGTAATAGCGCCATCTACTGTCACTACAGCATACATTTTATGAATGTTTGTGTGTGTGTGGACACCTAAAGAAAATAGTGTCCAGAGAGAACAGGTAAAAGGAATATAACCAAGAGATGGAAAAGCAATACGAACTGGCAGAAATTAAGCCATTGAAACAAGCAAGAGCCAGAATACCAATAAAGACAAAGTAAAGAATATCAAAGCCAGAAACACAAATCAAGCAAAATGATGCAATATACCTCATTCTCTGTTAGATCTTGATACAAATATTCACTGTATTCCAATAAAAGCACTGAGACAAGCTTGCTGTTTAATATATTGTAGAATGTCTAGAGAAGACAATCAGACAAACTTCTTTGTGCAGACAATGCTTTGCTTCTTTCTAGGGTTTTATTTTATCTAAGATCTGTAGGAAGTGCAGTTTTGTTTTTCACTTGATATGGCTATCATCTTGAGTTAGTTTAAAATACTTAAAATTATTAAAAGACTTATGAACCTGAAATGTATTAAAATGATCTCTATATACTTTGAACATAAATTATTCTGTAATTTATTTTAAAGGTATGAGGTTTTTGACATTTCACAGTTTTTCTACCACAACAAAATGTTGTTTGTGTTGGGTGACCAATGAATTTAATTAACACTGAGTGAGTGTGTGTCTGTAACTGCATGTATCCTGTTTTGAACTTGTGGCTTGTGGTTCCAAGGTGGGTTTCTGGCTGAATACAGGATTGGCTTTCTGCAAATCTAGAAGCAAATTAATCACGTTGAATAAAGGGATGGATGAATTATATTTATGTGATATTTGCAAATTTGCACATTGCCCTCAACATGTCTACACGATCCTGTGCCCCACAACTTGCAGATACTAAAGACTGAATGGTTTTTACGCTGACTGTTCAGTTTTGGGAAGCTAAACCTTTATGAGCCATTCATCAGAAGCATGAGAACTAACCTTCTGCTATTGTTTCAGCTTTTCAAATAATTGTGCACATGGGACTCTCATGCTAAAAGTAAGTATACTCTTTTTCTATTTCACAAAGTGCTGGCGATTACTGTAAAGAAACCAACTACAGCACTGTAGACAAGGGTGACAGTATTAGATGTTATCCATCCCAAATATTCCTCCATTTACTGAAGTCTGTCATTTTTTATATCATGATGAGCTCTTTATTATAGTTACTAGTATTTTAACACATAATATTTGCTTTTTTTAATAAAGAATGGTCAGCAGTGATTTTCGAACATACTTTACCCTGAACAGGGTCGCAGGTTGGTTTTGGTGGTGCTGGAGCCTATCCCAGCCAACACAGGACAAGCACCCTGGACAAGCACGCCAGTCCATTGCATGGCAGAGAATGGTAACAATCTATGAATTAAACATGTTTAGTCTGAAAGTAATAAACTACCAGAAGCTACAAAACCACAATAAAGAGACCTAAATAAGTGTATATTCTAAAAAACAATTAAACTGTTAATTCCTTCCTTCATGAATACCTTACTTTTAGTAACTAAATATGTAATTGGTTTGAAAAAGTTAAAAAAACATGAAAGAAAGTATACATATATAGATTAAATTTAGAATGTAGTGTTCAGGACTGAAAAAATAATTTGTTAAAGCAGGGATTTCTTTATAATACTGTTGGAACATCTCGTCTTTCGGTGCGTACAGTTAGCAAAGCTGCAGAATGCCAAACTTAACAGCAAAGTCTATTTTCTAGCATCACTGGCTGCGAGAACTTCTAGTCTTTTTCTGTAAAGTAAATTGCTTTAGTTACATACATTTCATCCCACTGTTTTCATAGCACAGGCAGTATTATTAGACTTTGAGGTCTGTGGGGCAGCAGGGGTCATGGTCCCCTCGGTGTCTGGAGCACGCAAACCTTTAATTACCAAAATGTCACCCTTTGGTGTCCATAACACGGACTTTAATGGGTGAATGTCACTTGAGTTACATAAACAGTGCCCCTTAATTCTGCCAAGTGGTGCACCTTGGGTAACGTTGCCTAATGGACTGATCGGATCTCTCTGGCTGTTTTCTGAGTCACCTTTATTTTTTAACCTGGGAGAGTTTTACATTAAAAGATCATGATAAAAAGTTTAAGGAAATGAAGGTCACATTCGTAAATAAGAATCGTTGGATGCATAACTTTGTGAATAAAAAATTCAAAGACACTTTCAAATACAACAACAACAAAAATGATTATGGTATGGAGGTGTTCATAGGGTAAAACCTCTGTGAATTTATGAGACCCTATTATATATATATATATATATATATTGTGAGGAATGGCCAGCGTCTTTACCCAGCTGGGACGCCTCCTTAAAGGAAGGACAGGGGCAGATGGCTTTTGGCACAGCCTGTCTGGGTTGCAACGGAGCCTCGTATTCCTACAGGGCTGTATGGAACTACTATTTGTTGGCACATCCCTGTTGGGTTCCATGGATGCTGCCAGGGGGAGCTCTGGGAGCTGCATAGCCCTACTTTGGGATTCAGCCATACCTGGGACAGATTCCCGACCTCCCTAATGAGTCACCTGGCATTCTCCCGTGTGCGGCTTAAAAAGGAGCCAGCTGCCTCACAGAGATGAGCCAGAGTCAGGAAGGAGGGAGAAAGAGAAAGAGAGAGAGAGAGAGGGATGGAGGGAGGGGGAGATTGCCACAGGAGAAGTGCAGTTGCAAGGAGAAGGAGAAAGAGAAAGAGAGAAGAAGGAAAGAAAGTGCTGGTTTATTGTGCTGTGTACTGTTACTGTACTGTGCTGCTGTAGGGAATGATTTGAGAAGCATTTCCTAACTGAAAATAAAACATGTATATACAGTATATTTATGTATACCTGTATGTATAATTATATATATATATATAATATATATACTGTTATGTTTAATAATATATATGTACTAATTTGCCTAAGCAGTTAGGACGCATGCATATACTGTCTTAAGATTGCTTCTTAAGATTGCTGAGCCCGGAGACAGCCTTACATTCAGAGTGCTGGAAACAGCATTAAAAAAAGGAGAGTACAAGACTGCAAAAGGCAAAAAAGGCAAGTCTGATTTTTGGCATTTATTTTCAATTGTTATTGATGGTGATGGCAACCAAGGGGCATTTTCTTGTTGCAATAAATATGCTAATACAGTAGACACAAGTCATGAACCTCAGGTTTAAAGCGCCATGAGTGTGCAGTAGCAAAGGGTCAAACAAAACTGACATTTTTGCCAAACCTGTCAAAAGTAACAACTGTGGTAAATGGATGGCAGGTTATCCCAACCAATACCCCCAGACCGCCAGATGGAGCCCTCCCTGCAACATGGAGGTGCCCTGAATTCCAGTAGGGCCTTATGGACCTTGGAGTTTTAATGCACAGCCCTGCTGGATACCATGGGGGCCACCAGGGGACTCTGCAGGGAGGCCCAGGGACTTCTATTTGCACGGAGGTACTTCCCAGTACTATTGTTATTATAGCCCGGAAGTACTTCCCAGTCGAGGAGACAGAGGAAATGACGTACTTCCGGGCTGAAGAAAAGGAGTTTCCTGACCCGGAAGTGTTATAAAGTCACATGGACTGAGGGACAGAAACACTTCCGGGTCAAGAACTATAAAAGGACTGTGGGAGATCCCAGCAGTGAACCGAATTGGGAGGAAGGGTGACTGAGCTGCTGGGAGGTGTGGAGGATTGTGAATTGTGTTTATTACTGATTGTTTATTGTATACTGTGTAGGTGGAGGTGCTTTGCGCACTATTTAAATTATTAAAGTCATTATTTTGGACTTTTATCCGGTGTCTGGCGTCTGGTCTGAGGGTTCAAGGGGACGACAGCACCCCCTATCTGTCACAGTGGCGTAGCAAGCAGGATTCTCGGTTTGGCAGAGGACCTGAGAAAACAAAAATTTCTGTGGACAGAAAAACCCCAAGAAGACAGCATTATGACATGCAGAAAATCGCCACAAACCCCGTTTACCAAGACCGTCATCTGGAAGAAGAAATTCAAGCAGTGCGACAACACCAGCGGAGGTTCCACACTCATCATGGACGACGCTCAGGATGAGCTATGGAGCGCCTACACGGGTCGGTAAAGGCCTCCGGAGAAAGACGACTACCACAAGGTATGTGCTGGGGATTTAATTGATAACATCTTTAAAATAACACATTTTGTCCTGTGCACATACCTCACAGAAGTCCATCCGGAGGCTCTGCTGGAGACAGAAGAAAAGCCCGAGAGTGGTGGTGCGCTTTCAATGCAGCAGATGAGCCAGAGGGACTTCCACATGTCGGGTGCCGGCAAGGGACATGTGACCAAACCCAAAGGATTGTGGGAAGGAGAAGGTCCGCGTCCTACTGCTTATGGCTTCACCCAAGAAATGACGGACTTGGACTTTCCAAAGGGGAAGGGAGAGGCGAGCGAGGTACAGCTCACCCCACGAAATTTAAGGAGGGCCGGGAAATGACTGATCGGTCCGCCGACAAATTAATACAGGCGGATCGCAGTCAGTCAAAGATGGCAACCCGGTCCTGTGAAAAAGAAAACTCCAATTCCCAGAAGCCTGTGCGCAACCCAACAGAGCACGTGCCAGAAGCATGCGTTCTCATTGGCGCTAGCCGGGAGGTAGGGCTAAGGATGACTCGAGCATGCCTCCGGCCAATTTAAATAATATAAATGTGCGGGAACTAGGGAAATTGATGGAGCCCGTGCGTAGTTTTTTTGCAGATGCTAACGGCGATCAAGAAGATCATCGAAGAACTGGGAGCGACGGCCGAAGCGCTTTTAAGAAAGATAGAGGAATACCTGCGGCGGTTTGGTCGGGAGTCTCCCGCATTAATTGATTCGGCGGTACAGGTGAGTAATACTGGTACCGTACAGGAAAAAGGGATGCAGAGTGACAAGGGCCCGTGATTAATCCATAGCGGGTGCCCGGTTGCTGCAAGCCCTACAAGGGAGTCGGGAACAATGACCGAGTGGGCGGGGGAAGAATCGATCGAGCCAGAGCAGCTAAATAGTGCTGTCTCCTGGAGCGATGCAGTTCTGAAGACCCCGCCACCGGTCATTTACAAATCAAAAGGGGTCCAAACAGTAAAGGGTCTCTCTTTGGCAAATAGAGAGACTCAGACTGTGAAAAAACCCCAGATTAAAAAGGAGATCCCAGAAAAGAAACAGGGGTCTCCTGATAAAGTAGAGAAGGGAACTGAGAGCTCAGGTGTGGCGTATAAATCCTCCTTGGCGGAAAAATGGGTGCAGCAAGAATATCCACACTGCTTTCAGTCTCGCAGGGGGAGACAACTCGGAGGAAGATGGCTCTGTTATGAATGCCATCGGCCGGGCCACATATGGCGGGATTGTCCATGGAGAACTGGGGAAAAGATGTCATTTGTTTATAATGTTCCCCCTAGGTTCTCCCAGTAGTATTTTCCAGGGCAAAGCCAAGGGCCGGCCACAGCCAGAGGCTCCTTCGGAAAGAAGACGACCCTCGCAGGACTGGACACTTCGCCCCACTGGGCTTTGCTGAGGGGGAGGAACTGTGGTATATGGATGGCAGGTTATCTCAACCAATACCCCCCATCATCAAAAACCTATGCAGTTATCACTGCAATTCTCCATTATAATTGCCCAGACCATGGAACACCTGTTACATAGTTGTAGTTACATACCCTGATGTTTTAATTACATTTTGAAAGTACAGATATAATGTAACTATGTAAGTACACTTGTTTTTGGATCAGTGATAAATTGCTACATTGTAATTATATAAACTGTGGAATAACAATGACAAATGAGTAATAAACTATAGCGTTACTTTGTATTACACAGTAAGTACGGAGTAATAACTCGTAGTTATACAGTACTTACACAGGTAATAACATAATAGTTAAGTGTAATTATGGACACTTAATGTAAAGTGTTACCTTTGTTCCTGTTGTCTCAATGACATTTAGTTTTAGTTTAGTTTTATTTTTTTATTTATATAGCACATTTAAAACAACTAAAAGTTGACCAAAGTGCTTTACATAAAATAAAATGTAGCAGTAAGAAATAAAAGCCAGATAAGGAATAATTAAAAAGAAAACATGATATATACATGAACACACATATGCCAACACACAAACATAAATACTGTAGCTTATATAATATTATGTAGACTAAAATGCATAAATAAGGTGAGCACAATATAGACGATACAGATAGAAAGATTTAAACACTCAAATTCATAAGCTAAAAAGCAAGTTAATAAAGGTGTTTTTTTAGCAAAAACTTAAAAGTATGAAGTGTGGGAGCCAACCTTATTACAAGGGGCAGACTATTCCACAATTTAGGACCAGCCACCACAAAGGTACAATCTCCCCTCAGCTTCAACCATGTGCGTGCGACAGTAAGCAACAGCTGATCTGAAGACCTCAGCTGCCTGGCTGACGAATATGTAACAAGAAGATCAGCTAATTACGGTGGAGCTGACCCATGTAAGGGAGCCAATGTATAGAAGCCAACACTGCAGTGATGTGATCCATTTTTTTGCTGTTGGTATAATCTCTATAAGGTGCATTCTGCACCATTTGCAGGTAAAACAGTGTCATTTTAAATTGGAGCTACGTTATCAGTATCAGGAAAATGTTTGGATTTATGAAAAGCAACTTTGTGATTAACTAATGATTACATCTATTAAGCACACTTGTTGGATATTTGATACTTTTGGTGATTCAGTACTGTTGACCTTTGGGGTTATTTGGTTATTCTTGTCTCCCAGTCCTCCTTCAATGTTTGTACTTGTGATCTGCCAGTTTCCATCTCTTTCAGTACTATAAGATCATACCCAAATGACACCAAATATTAATCTTATGACCATGCCCACCATATTATGTGATGACCACATTCCTTATTTTGTGATAGGGTCATCTTACATGCCTGGATGTACATAAGACTGCTAGCCAAAATGAAAATAAAGAAAAGCAATAAAAAGTACAGCCCAGAAAAACGTGTTAATTCAACTTTAACATTTGACAATATACGCATACTCTTAAGTGTTCTGACACCATGTGGGTGTATATGAAGACAAGATAAGGAAATTAAATTAAAAGAACTTCAAAAAGACAATAATAATAAAAACAAAATGTGGTCCTGGAAAAAATGCTAAAACAAAATAGTATAAAATTACATCTAGGAAACTTTAAGTATGCTATATGGACATGGTAGTGCTGACATACTTCCGGTGAAATCTTGGCCAGCTCAGTCAATTCCGTTGTCCATACTGCAGTTGTGATTTTTGTTTAGTGGCGAGAATATTGATAAAAAGAATGTTTAAGTTCAGCATACAGATAGCTCTACAGCTGCACATCATTGTGTATCTTTATGGTGAGTTTCCACTAAGTACAATAGGTTTCATACATTTCCCTCCAATGCGGAAACCCATTCTAAGGGATCATCTCTATCTGGATTGAGAGCTTTACGAATAGTCACCATACTCAGGTTAGTAGTCAGTATTTAAAAAAAAAAGGATTTTCATGAACCAAGGACTGAGACAGGGTGGTGATTGTTGAAGAAGGCAGCAGTTTCTATGTTGTTTGAGTGGAACAATTTCTTAGTTCCACTTTCAAGACTCAGGGTTTGAGAGAGGAGACAGCAACTGATGGAAAAGGACGCACTGGACGAGGATGAGGATGATAAAATCCTCAAGGACCACAACTAAACTTTGGCTCCTGATCCAGCAGTTGTCGACCTAGCACTTGATGAAAACGTTTCTCTCAGAGAAGAGATACTCGAGCTGAGGAAACAAATTGAGATCCTTACAATGAAGCAGCGGTTTGGCATTTATCATTATCCCCAACTGTGCTGCACGCCAAAATGCGGTTGATGCTTTTGTTGCTTGTTTTGTAGTCTACCCACGTAACACGTCTGTTGTCCAATGGTTGATGTAGGGAACATTCTAACCAGGCCACTGACCTGGCCCCTTCACTGCTCATTTACTGTGTCTGTGTGTACTGAAGTGTTAGCTCTCGTTTGAATAAATGCTTTGACTGTTCCTGTTTTGATTGGAATAAAGTTAGTTTTCTAGAAGCCTTTGGACTCAGCATCTGCTCTCGGTGCAAGACAGTAACTCATGCGTCACAAAAGCAAAAGTAGGATAAGGCACATAGCAGTCAAATAAAGAAGATGTTGAACCACGAGCAACATTCATCAGTTGTTCAAGCATAAGGTCAAGTACAAAAGCTACAATGATGGGAATATCTGGATCATGTTATAACCCAACAAAGGTAAGATTGCGTTAAGTGGAGAAATGAAATAAGGATGGTGATGGTATGCCAAGATGAGATCAAATGGTCATGTGATTGGAAAGTTAGGGTTACTTTCATAATGGCCTTGCAGGAGATAAAAACTTTAAGAATCATTGTAGTATGAATTGTTATTAGGGAAAGTTTGTGATGAGACAATCGGTGCCCAAAAATATAGGTAAAATTAAGATAATGGAAATAAGTCTCTTGACTATAAACTCCCCTATATGACTTATGATAACACAGGAGTATACGAATGTGTCTTATGTTACAATATGCAGCTAAAATTTATTTGATTTTTTTTCCAAGTTGAAATTGTCAACAGAAATTAAGCAAAACAAAACAGAAATATACATGTTAGAATGTGCATCCTATGCTAAAAGCATGATGGCTTTATTTGCTAAGTATGGCAAGTAGTTATATGCATGGGGTTTATGTCAAAAAGAT
>JANRMT010062854.1:18734611-18793132 GCA_026402145.1 Polypterus bichir lapradei | reverse complement strand
TGATGCAAAAGAAATTACTTGTCAGTCCACATCTGAGGACATGTTCGGCGAATTCGATTTCGCAAATGCCTTAGAACATCCCTGTAGAATGCTCCATTCACCGTCTGTCCTTGTGGCATAAATTCCTTGAGGTTGACAACCTTCACATCAAAGAAGCAAATGAGCATTGACTTGGTGCTGCTGTGAACTTGTCAAGCTTTTTTGGGTCTTTCAAATCACTCATTTTCACGAATAACCCTTCACAGACACAACCAAAGTTTAAACGAGACCTGTTACTTGAAAAACAACTGCACTGACTGCACTGTTATAACGCATGATAACAGCTCTCAAGGGCAACTTGAACTGCTATCTAGCGGCGATTGATATAGCCAAACCCTTCTGGTTGCAGAATAAATGTATTCTGGGAACTTTTGGATCGCACTTCGTAAGTCCTCTTTAATTAGATGATGAGCCCCATCTTAGTGAGGCTGGAAAGAGGCTTTATTTTAGGAGTGTGTTATAGACCGCCTAATGAAGACAATAATTTTGATACACTTTTTGCTAATATTAAAAAAGCAAGTTTAAAGGGGGATATTATAGTCATGGGGGACTTTTTCTACCCAAATTTTAACTATGATAATCTTGCAAATAGCGGAAAACAAAAGCAAGAGTTTTTAGAAGTACTCTGACTGTTTTTTAACTCACTACGTTAAAGCACCAATGCAGGGTGAAGCCTTGTCTAGATTTGGTATTTTGTAGTAATGAGGACAGAACTGATGCTGTAAATGTGATTAAACCACTAGGGTCAAGTGACCATAATAAAACACAGTTCTCAGTGTTCGGGAAGGGTATGGGTGCAAAGACTAAAACTGTTAAGTTTAACTTTAGTAGAGCAAATTTTGAATAAGTGTGGAAAAGCCTAAAGAGGATAGAATGGGATTAGCTTTTAAGTACAGACAGTTGACGAGCTATGGAATAGGTTTAAAAACCTGTAATGCAGGACAGATGCATACCTAAATTTGGAATTCATAGGGAATAAAATAAAACAAAACTATGCAGTGGGTTAATAAAGAGTTGAAAAAGAAGCTGCAAAGGAAAAAGGACCTGATAAGGTGTGTAAGACTAATAACTGCAATGTGAATTGCAGGGCATATAAGAACATAAGGGCAACCATTAAGAAGGATATTAGGGAGGCTAAAAGACAGTTAAAGAGGAATGTGACGATGCTGGTCCCCTACAGACTCCCTCTTCCAACATGGGAGTCAGTGGAACCAACACCGTCGATAGTTATGACCGAGATGAGCTGACAAATGAGGACAATTCACTGATGATGCCAGAGGATGGTGGAAAAAGTGCTCAAGTGCTTTTATTAAAAACCAGGCAACACAAAGGTAAAATCAACAAGTGTCAATATTGCACTGTTCAAAAAAAAAAGAGTACATACTGTAAATAAACCCATAAAATCATTGTGAAAGTGAGGATAAAAATCGATAAGTAAATCTGTTAAAATCCAGGGTTAAAATGCAGTCTAACTCCTACTGATCTCAGCTCACCTCCTTCTCTTTCTCCCCAGCTCACCCATTGCTCGTGTAGCTGGCGGAGATTCAGCAGCCACGAGCTCCTTTCAGCCTCCAGGCATCACAGCCAGACCGTCCGAGGTTGACTCTCCTCCCGTCTTCCTTCGTGCTCACTTGGTCGCACCCCGGAAACCTAGGGAGGGCACCTGCCTTGCTCGTCACACTCCACCCGAATGTTCAGTGTGATGAACTAGCCCCTAGAGAAGGGGTGGGCAAACCTTTTGGTTCAGGGGCCACATTGACTTTTAAAATTTGACAGACAAGCCGGGCCAGCACTAGATGCATACATATAAAACATAAACATAAAAAAGACATTACAGTGTTAATATTTACATTCACTTTTAGTGGGAACAGTGTTGTTGATCACCCTTTTTTGCCAGTGCATCGAAGTCTGGTGTTAGTTTTGTTGTGGCAATTCTCAGAACAGATCTGAGGTGTTCATCGCTCACTTGGGATCTTTAGGGTGCTTTGTTGGTGTTCATCACACTAAAAGTCTGTTCACACACATACGTAGAGCCAAACAACACCAACATCCTCTGTGCCATCTTCTGGATGTTTGGAATTATAGCTGCGCTTAATGAAGCATAAAACTCATCCAGTTTAAGAGAGTTGAACTTCTCCTTTAAGACGGTGTCACATTGGAGATCAATCAGTTTCAACTGCAACTTCTGTGGCGCCGTTTCAGGGTCCTGTGTGAAGGGACATGACACCAGCTGAAGTGACCAAAATCAGGGAACCGACGGCAGAATTCTCCATGCAGGTTGTCCAGTGTATTTTTTCACAAGTCGAGGAGCCCCTTTCAGCATAGCCAGTGTGGGGAAATGAACGAATGAGTTGTCTGAAATTTGCTTTGAGAATAAAGCTAGCTTGGTTTTGAAGGCTTTGACATTTGTGTACATTTCATGCACAAACTGGTCCCTTGTAGCTTCATGTTCAGCTCATTCATGTGTGTCAGTATGTCCACAGCAAAAGCTAAATCACAAAGCCAATCAGTGTCACTCAGCTCAGGAAAATCGTCAGCTTTCTCAAGTAGCTCCAAAAATGAGATAATCTCCCGTTTTAGCTCCCACACTCGTCGACATAATTTCCCCAAACTTAACCAGCGGACATTGGAGTGGTAAAGCAAGTCCTGGGGCCTCATGTATAACGCCGTGCGTAGAACTCGCACTATAACATGGTGTAAGTACAAAAGCCGAAATGTGCTTACGCACAGAAAAATCCAGATGCAGGAATGTGTGCGTATTCCAACTTCCACGTTCTTCCGCTACATAAATCCCGATCAGCGTGAAAAGTAATGCTCGTGCACGCGCTTTATGTAACGCCCCAACTCCTCCCAGAATTACGCTTCTTTGAATATGCAAATCAATATAAGCTCAGCCTTCTGAGAAAAGACAATGGGAAAAGCACGGGGGAAAATATAAGAATTTCAGCAAATACCAAGTGAAGGCAAAGGAAAAACATACTATTTGTTCAAATAAACCGTGGTATAATCAACAAAAGGAAGTTGATCGAGTGACATAGCATGTTGGAGAAACTTGAAAGCTCACGTTCACAAAATCGCACAGTGCCGGAAATAAAAAAGAAGTCACATATCAAAGTCGCCGTGAAAAGGCGAGTTGTAGCCCACTGTCTGAGTGTCATATAAAAGCTTATTAGGGTACAGAGAAAAAAAGGCACACAGTGTGGAAAAAGCACGAAATGTCAACTTCAATCTCGACATTTCCACTTTAATCACGTAGTTTATTTTGTCATTAAAGTAGAACATCATAAACTTCATCTTAAAATCGTTTAATTAACCAGTTTCTCAAATCACATCGTAATTAAAGTAGCACGTTAAATGCATTGTTTTGTATTTGATCTTCTATGTGCTCTATGTGTGTGAATCACTACTTGCTTCTTAAACCGGCTCTCTTCCTCCAACTGGACACAGAATCCATTACATTCGTGATATTACAGCTCTCTGAATAACTAAAATACTGAGATGTATACGTGATATAATTTTCATGATGATAGGAGTTAAAGCACGTTATTAAACATGGGTTTCACTTCAATGAAAAAATTTATTGCAGCAGTACTCAGGGGCGGCTCTAGGCTTGTGGTGGCACTGGGCAGAGGAAGAATCGGTGGCTCCTTCACCCGCCAATGTCAGTAAGGTAGCTTATGCACGGTGGATGGCCACGTCCGTTGCAGACACTGCATTGCCGCCTCGTGCTCATGACACAAGCATTTAACTTTTGTCGAAATTTGTCGCTGCGTTTTTAGCTGTGTTGTTATTTTCTCTTTCTGTTTTATATTCAATATATATTGGCTTAGCCGCCACTGCAGTCCTTGCTTTTCTTTCCCCAAGTAACCAATCGCCACACAATCAGCTCTGTAATAGACGTTAAGCCATCTGTAAGCTTAGCGCCGATTCTTCAAAACGTTTAAGGAACATTGAAATATCTTCGTAGTACATGTTTAATTATTCTGTCCTTCATGACACTCCCAGTGAAGAATATAGATTATTTAAATGAAGTTAAAGTTTTATCTGTATAATATAATCAACATATTTTGCTGCATTTCACCTTAAAAATGATATCGTCATCATATGTAAATACGCGCTTTATAAAGTGGCTCAGGTTGTGTAATATTATAACTGTAGTGCAAGTTTACAGTGGGGTGATTGTACTTATAAGTACAAACAGTTCTACAAGGTGCAATTGATTCAGTGCATTTAAAGTTCTTGGGATGAAACTGTTTCTGAACCGCGAGGTCCATACAGGAAAGGCTTTAAAACGTTTTGCAGTGGCTGAGACAGCGTGTCCTTGAAGCTGTATACCGATAATTCTCTTTCCGATCAGCTGCTGCTGTGATTCACACTCAGATACAGTGATATAAATACTCCGAGTGGTGCAGTGAGAGTAATATGGAAAAAGATGATCTGCTGTGGCAACTCCTAAAGGGAGGAGCTGAAAGAAGAAGAAGAAGAAGGAGAAGTGAGAGTAACAACGCTAAAGCAGTTATGGTATTTGGAATACTATGGCTGTTCTCTGAACCATTATATTGTTACAAGTTAATTACAATCAGATGCGTTACAATAATAAACAATATGCGGTTAGTTTCAGTGTATTTATAAAGCTGCGTCAGGAAAATAAGGTGTAACCACACAGGAACAGTAGCACTGCTTTGACGCTGGGTGCCGCCAGTCTGCAAAACCAAGCGGAGAACTTGCGTACGACAAGGTATGAGGTACCGTGGAAAAGTGTGTGGCTTTACACCAAGTGTAGGTTTTATACATCGCGATTTGAATGTGGAAAAGTTCTTACGCAACGTTTCTGTGCGTACGCACCGTTTATACATGAAGCCCCTGGTGATCAGCGTCAATTTCTTCTAGAAACTTAATAAACTGACGATGCTGAAGTCCCCTCGCTCGAATAAAGTTAACGAGTTTTACAACTGGCTTCACTACGTAGTCAAGCTGCAATACAGATTTACAAAGTGCTTCCTGGTGGATTAGGCAGTGTAAGAAAATTACCTCCTGCTCAGGGTTGTCCTCCTTCACCCTCTCCTGGATTCTTTTGAGCAACCCAACGTTTTTTCTAGTCAGATTTGGCGATCTATCTGAGGTAACGTTGGCGAGCGTACTCCAAGGTAGCTTGTGCCTATTGATGACCCCCGACATGCTGTCATACAAGTCCTCTCCCCGCGTTTTCCCCTTTAGGGATTCCATGGCCAAAAACTCCTCCATTATCTCAAAATTGTCATTAATCCCTCTGATAAAAATTAAAAGCTGAGCGGTGTCCTTTGTCATTACTTTCGTCCAGTGCCAAGGAATATATTGTAAATGACTCCACTGTTTTGTTTAACTTGCTAGCTAAGTCTTCGTCAATTAGTTCAACATAGCGAGTCACTGTCCTGCGTGATAAGCTAATTTTTTCAAATTTGTTCTTGCTCTCAGGACACAGGATACCTGCTGTCTCTACAATGCACTCTTTGAGAAACTCCCCTTTGGAGAAAGGCTTGCTGGTCTTTGCTAATTTGAATGCCAGCACATAACTTGCCTTCGCGCTTGATTCTTGGATGGGAGTTTGTTGGATAAAGGTGTTTTGCTGAGCCTGCAAACTAGCTGCCAACCTCTGAGCGGTAGCCGTCCTTTCTTGCATTGACTGGTTGTTAGCGTAATTAGCATGCTTGGTGGAAAAGTGATGGCTGATGTTGTATTCCTTTAAAACCGCAACGGTTTCTTGGCCAATAAGACATACAGCCTTTGACCGGACTTCAGTGAAAAAGTGTTTAGTTGTCCATTCCTTATTAAACACTCAGCACTCACTGTTGACTTTTCTTTTTTTTGTCCCACTCATTGTTGCAAATGGGTTCAGAGCAGTAGCAGAATAATAACAGAGAGTAAACCGGGCTCCACAAAATCAAGTCAATGTATCACTGTGCCTAATGCGCCACCTGGTGGAACGCCAGACATTACAGGACAAGGTCAAATGAATGCAGTTATAATTATGATATGATTTGATTTGGGCAATTTTGTACCAATCTTCGGCGGGCCAGATTAAAAAGACCAACAGGCCGGATGTGGCCCGCTGGCCGTAGTTTGCCCACCCCTGCCCTAGAGCGCCACAGCTAACACACCTTTGCGGGGCCCCAGCTCATGCTGTCTCCTCCTTCCAGGTGGCCAGATCGTACTTCCCAAGCCTGCCTTTCATGTCCTTTAATGTCCTTCACTTTCGATCCTTTTCCCTTTCTTTGATTCTCCCATCCTTGATTTTTCTTCTTTGATTTCCTTGTGCCGACCTCTATATATCCACTCACATCTCTGTGGACGCAGCACCTTAATCACACGCCACAGGTAGCCAATGAAGCAACTGAGAACAATCGCACCCGGACGTGCAGGTGCGTCTCGCTCCAACTACCTCATTAACTCCCCGCGGTCATGCAATCACACCCACGGAGAGAGCGTCACGGCTCTATGGATTTAAAACTGGCCCCTTTTTTTTTGAAGCCGCGGACCTGCTATACCACAAGGGACATAGCAGATAAGGTGAAAGAAGGCCCTAAGAGATTCTTTCAGTATTTTAGTAGGAAAACAACAGACAAGGAGGAGGTGAAGTGCATCAGGAATAGTAAAGGAGAATTAAAAAATACAGAGCATGAAATAGCAGACGCTCTAAACTTGCATTTTTCTGAGGTCTTCACATGTGAGGAAGTAGATTACCTCCCAGCGGTAAATGGGACTACTAAGGAGGTACTGAGGGATTCGGAAATTGTACAGGGAGAAGTGCTGCTCAGAGTAAATAGGCTGAAATCAAACAAATCACTAGGACCAGATAATATTTACCCTAGAGTTCTTAAGGAGACTTGCACTGTGCAATGAGGATATTCCAAAGGACTGGAAAATGGCAAATATTACCCCATTGTATAGAAAGGGTGACTGGGCAGATCCAAGCAGCTATAGGCCAGTAAGCTTAATGTGCATAGCAGGTAAATTAATGGAAGGAATTATTAATGATAAGATTGCCACATGGCAAGAACAGGTGTTGTACTAAACAGCATGGGTTCAGAAGAGGGAGGTCGTGTTTTACTAACATGTTGGAATTCTATGTGAAAGCAACAACTGGATATGATCAAACTGGAACATATGATATTATTTAACTGGACTTTCAGCATGCATTTGATGAGGTGCCACATGAGAGGTTGGGCATCAAACAAAAAGAAGTGGGAGTTCAGGGTAATATTTATAGATGGATGCAAAATTGGTCTAGACACAGGAAGCAGAGGGTGATAGTGCGAGGGACCTTATCAGATTTGGTGATGTTAAGAGGTGTTCCACAGATGTCAGTGCTAGGCTGCTGCTATTTTTATATAAAAGATTTGGATAGGAATATAAATAACAAGCTGGTTAAGTTTGCAGATGATACCAAGCTAAGTGGATTGGCAGATAATCTGGAATTCATTGAATCATTACAGAGGGATACATTTGTGGCAGATAAAATTTAATGTAAGTAAATGTAAAGTATTACACGTGGGAAGTAAAAATGTTAGGTTTGAATAAGGTATCTCACTATATGTAGCATTATTCCAATACATAACACAGCATAAGGACATCACTACATTTTTGTTGATAGAGCTTAATATGTAATATTTCTGAGCAGGGACTTTATTGTGTAATCTTTTTCAACACTGGTACAAAATGAACAGATTTGTGGCCAGGTTGTGAAACAGGTGGTGATCTCCACACTTATTTAGGAAATATTTAATACTGAAGCCTCATCAAAAAGGGAACAAAATTGCTAACTTAAATAAAGAATTAATAATCAATACATTGCAAAGTTGTAAAGTTATTTAGAAAGTTTTTACAACCTGTTTGCAAATCTGGAACAGATGAAAGTGCAAACAATTCTTTTACTTGTATGTTATTTAGTCTCTATTTGCATACAGATTACTTTTGAAAGCAGTTTTTATACACTGAGATAAGTATGACCCCTTACAAAATTAAGATTTTATACCTGTAGCCAGCAAAATTATATTATCCTGATTGCAGCAGGACATTTATAGTTATAATAAAGGGTAAATGAGAAGTTGAAAGCAGCTAACATATCCACACCATTGTGCTGTGTCACACGTGTGCGCATGGGGAACAGTATACCGTTTCAAATCGTGTTATTTGTCAGCCAGACCAGGGGTTGACACTCTCACCTGATCATTTCCGCTACCCAGAATTCCCCTTCCTGCCCCATCAGTTTCTGTTCCAGCTGTCCTGACTCCACCTCTTCTCCCTACCCACCATATTTATAGAGCAGTCTCAATCTGTTAGTCACTTCAATTGTGCACTACACTTTGTAAAATGTGTTTTCTTTGTTCTGCTGTTTTTTCAGTATACGGGGACGGGGCTGGGGGATTTGGGGGCCATCCCCAAACATTTTTTGGTCTGCTGCCTGATATTTTATTAGAAGCAATCAAGAAATGCAAAAATCATTTAAAACGTTTGCTTGCCTTTGGTTTGTAAAATAATCTGTTGGCTTTCACTGTATTGATTCTGTTTTTGATGACAATTTAGGATACTGTAGTATTTTGTACTGTAGATATCCTGGTTAGGATATAAGTCCAATTACTGGAGTTGCTCTTTTTTCTTGTCATTTTTTATGTATTTGCATAATAAGCACACCATTTGATTTTCTTGCAGACAAAAAAATGTTACTTCAATTCAATTTGTTCCTGCTTTATTCCTATCAGTTTGTGGTCACCTCCCTCTCTCTTTGTCACTTACCTTCTGCCCAGTCCAACTGATCTTGGACACTGAGACAGTCTCTTCCTTAAATTAACATTGATTTCAGCCTGTGTAGAATTCACACTAAAACATGCCGTAAGTACAAAAGCTGAAATGTTTATACGCACAAAAAAATCCAGATGCATAAATCTGTGCGAATGCCAACTTCCACGTTCTTCCGCTCCATAAATCCTGGTCAGTGTGAAAAGTAACGCACATGTACGCTCCTGCTGTCTGCCCTGTCTCCGCCCAGAATTACGCTTCTTTGAATATGCAAATCAATATGAATAGCCCTTAAGCTCAGCAATCTGTGAAAAGTCAATGGCAAAAGCATGGGGGGAAATAGAAGAATTTAAGTGAATACCAAGTGGAGGCAAGGATAAAGTACTATTTGTTGGTTCTAATAGTGGTATAAACAACAAAAGGAAGTTGATGGAGTCACATAGAGTGTCAGAGAAACTCGAAAGCCCAAGTTCACAAAGTCGCACAGTGCCCGAAATAAAAAAGAAGTTGTCAGATTTCAAAGTCGCCGTGAAAAGGCGAGTCATAGCCCACCGTCTGAGTCTCATATGAAAGATTATTAGGGTACAGAGAAAAGAAAAAAAATAGATATGTTGTCATTAAAGTAGAACATCATAAACTTCATCTTTAAATCGTTTAATTTACTAGTTTCTCAAATACCATCGTAACTAAAGTAGCACGTTAAATGCTTTGTTTTGTACATGCTCTTCTATGTGCTCTATGTGTGTGAATCACTATGTGCTTCTTAAATGGGCTTTCTCTTCCTCCGACAGGACACAGAATCCATTACATTCGTGATATTACAGGTCTCTAAATAATTAGAATACTGAGATGTATACTTGATATTATTTTCATGATGATAGGAGTTAAAGCATGTTATTAACCATGGGAACACGGTGGCGCAGTGATAGTGATGAGCTGGCGCCGTGTCCAGAGATTGTTCCTGTCTCCCGCAAGATGCTCGCTGCACTGTGGACCGACCTTCCATGAAATAATTTATTGCAGCAGTACTGTCTCTTTCAAACATACTAACCTCCAATTCCTGTCCTTCCTCTTCTTTCTCCAAGTAACTAATCCCCACACAATCAGCTCTGTAATAGATGTTAAGCCATCTGTAAGCTTAGAAAACCGATTCTTCAAAACTTTTAAGGAACATTGAAATATCGTCGTAGTACATGTTTAATTATTCCATCCATCTATCCTTCCAGTGTCACACCAGTCCCAGCAAGAATACAGCGTGAGGCATTAACAATCCCTGAATGGGTGCCAGCTCGTTGCTAGCGCTGCGCCACCATGTCCTCACATGTTTAATTATTAACTATATAGATTATTTAAATGATGTTAACATTTTATCTGTATAATGTAATAAACATTTTGCTGTCTTTCATCTTAAAAATGATATCATCATCATATGTAAATATGCTCTTTATAAAGTGGCTCAGGTTGTGCAATATTATAACTGTTTCACAAGTTTACAGTGAGGTGATTGTACTAATAAGTACAGACAGTTCTACAAGGAGCACTTGATGGACTGATTGAGTGCGTTTAGAGTTCTTGGGATGAAACTGTTTCTGAACTGCGAGGTCCCTACAGGAAAGGTTCCGGAGTGTTTGCTGTTTGAGAGCAGTTCAATAGACTGTGTGCATGGCTGAGGCAGCGTGTGTTTGACGCTGTATACCAATGATTCTCTTTCCGATCAGCTGCTGTAGAGCTGTGATTTCACATTCAGATACAGTGGGATAAATACTCTGAATGGTACACTAAGAGTAACAGCGCTAAAGCAGCTATGGTATTTGGAATAGTTTGGCTATTCCGTGGACCATTATATTGTTACAGGTTAATTACAGTCAGATGTCATGAACTAATAAACAATATGCAATTAATTTCAGTGTATTTAATAAAGCTGCATCAGGGATGTGGATCTAAAAAATAAGGGGAAACCACAATGGAACAAAAGCACTGCTTTGATGCTGGGTGCCGCCAGTTTGCAAAACTGAGCAGAGAATTTGCGTACGCCAAGCATTTAGCTGATGTGAAAATGTGTATGGCTTTACACCAAGTTTAGGTTTTATATTTTGCGACGTGATCGTGGAAACAGGCTTATGCAACATTTTTCTGCGTACGCACCATTTATGCATAAGGCCCCTGGTCTCTGACTAAGGCAGTCCTTGAAGTTGATTGTAACATTTGATGCACTCCTCTTATTTTCCCTCAGTGCTTTTGGGCCATCTTCTGTCTTTATGGCTAAAAGATTATTATAAGTCACTGGAATCTTAAATTTTGAATTGCAAAACCTGTTAGATTAGAATCTTAATCCATCCTTGCTTAAATACCTGTAGTAAAACAAATATGCTAATCGTAATGTGGTATTAAATTAAGAGGTGTCTTTTTGACTTTGGCAAAAAGGTCTTCAGTCCAAAACAGTTTGAGAACCACTGCCTTAGATAATTAAACATTGTATCAATTAAAGCAATGGTTAACCTTGCATGGAATTATTCTTTATTTTGTAAAGAAATATTATTGCTAATTTACATATCTTATTAAAAGTAAAATGTTTACTTTTGAAATACTGTAAACTGTACAAATGTCTAAGTCAACCCAGCAACAGCATTTGCAATTATTTTGGTCCAGTTAGAAAGTGCCAGAAAAAGGCTGAGCCAAACCAAAATGGCACAGCAGGAGGCAGGTTTGTTTTTGATGTTGTGTGATGTTTACACGTTCTCTCCTCAATTGTGTTATTTTTCATAGAGTAAAGCATGTAGGGTAATGATAATAGGAATAATGATACTATTTCATATGTTTTCTGTGTACTGTGATTGTCTTGCAATGTATTAGATATTTTGAACAAAAGAGATAACATAATAGTTGGTACCACTGTTCAATAAACATTCTAGTCAAGCTTTTGAAATTCAACCAAAGAAGCTGTAAATAATTTGAAGCAATACAGTCATCACTTTTTTCAGTGAGTCTGATATGAAAGGCTGAATCTCATTTTTTGCTATAAAGCAATGGGTTGATAGTGCCACATGCAAAAATTTCAAATGCAGATTGCTTCCATTTTTAACAACTTGTTATCACACCATACTAGAATGCTTGACTTTACTGATGTTCGCATTTATTCTTTTATACATTTCATATGTAATTTTTATTCTTTTTATAGGAAAAAAATTGCTGTTTTCACTTAATGAAAGAATGTGACCATCACTAAAATTATTTGTCCATCTATCCACTTTCTGGATACAACAATATTGTACTGCTTTTAAATCAGTGGTGTTGGAAATACTGTTTTTTTGTGAGTTTATTATTCCTTCATATTCAGAAGCTGTTGTTTCCTTTCTAGTGTCACAGGGAGGCAGAGTTGTCATGACAGGCCAAAATCCTAGATGAGCCACTCTTGCTAGGCCAGTTTTGAATCACTTATGAACTTAATAGCTCCTTTTAAGGATATAGGAGGAAGCTGACAATCTCTGCAAAGATTTAAGGGACGTGGGGAAAAGCGGCAGCTACAGAGTTGGAGTGGTCTTTTCTATAATAAACCACTTTAAAATTAATTTGGTCTTCTTGATATTACTATAATCATATGGATTAGCCTTTTCTTCTTCACCCTAAGCTTTAAAAACACATACACACACACACACTCAGAACAACCCACTCATATTCACACCTAAGCACTGATTATGAGTGATTCTCTCGATTCTCAGTACTTCACAGAGAGACTCACTAGCTTTGGCTTGAGCAGACCAGACAACAACAACAACATTTATTTATATAGCACATTTTCATACAAATGATGTAGCTCAAACTGCTTTACATGATGAAGAAAGAATAGTTTATTCAAAAAATAAAGAATAAAAATAAGATTAGACAATATTACAGTTTTTCTCAATTGCTAAAACACAATTTCTGAAACCTTGCTCCATTTTCTGAAACCATTAAATGCAAAACCTTATCTTCAAGCACTATTTACAAAACCTCTGACTCCTCTTGCAAAATGAAACTTTCGCCTAAAAACACTTTTACCTGTGTTCAAAATCAAGCACTGCTCTCAAATCAAAAACAAAGTGATCAAAATGATATACACTATCGAGCAGTAGGTAAACAATACAACAAAAAACAGAAAACACATTGTTCAAAACATATAGTTCTCAGGGAGAAGCATATTTTAATCTCAATGTTTTGGGCCATACAATTTGTTCATTGTACAGTAAACAGCATACAATGCACTGTACTACAGTATACAATACTAAAAGGGACAAAAATCAAAGGTGTAAACGTGATCAATTTGCTTCTTCCCGTCTTTGGGCTGGGTTAGGCCAGAGCACTTCGTCAACATCACAAGCAATATTGTCCCTCCTGAGGCAACGGGGGACTAAGCCTCTTGTGTGCCGTATCCAGCCCTGACATGATTCCTCACCTATATCACCACAAGCTAAATCCATGGCTTGCAGAAGACTTACTCTGGTGTAGGGTTGTCTATTATACACTTTCCATCTCCAAGAGGAGAAAAACTCCTCAATTGGATTCAGGAAAGGCGAGTATGGAGGGATGTACAAGTTCATAAACTGCTCATTGATGTTAAACCATTCCCTTACCGGAGCAGCTCGGTGGAAACTGACATTGTCCCACACTATCACATAGGTGGGAATGGGATTCTCATTTAGCTCTTGACCCTGATGGTATTGAACCTGCAGCTCAAATGAAATCTCTCTTAGATTGGCAATAAATCTTAGAAGGTGCTGGGTGTTATATAGCCCGAGTGTAACACGGTGATGTAGAACACCATGGTTGCTAATAGCAGCACAGATGGTGACATTGCCACCTCGTTGACCAGGGACTTCAACAATGGCCCGCTGTCCAATGATGTTTCGGCTTCTCCGTCTCCTCTTTGTTAGATTGAAGCCTGCTTCATCTACAAAGATGAAGTCATGGGGTCTGTCCAAGGATTCCAAGTCAAATATTGTCTGTGTAGAAATACAATATACTGCATTTAGAATTTTGTAAGTCATACAGAGACAGTGCTATACTGTAGAGTACAATTAAGCCTACTGTATGCACTTCTGATTCACATACATTGTATGTACTGAAGAGTAATGTCATTCACATAGTATGTGTTAGTACAGTAGAAAATCTGGATTACAGTAAATGTTTCTGAATGTACACTTACTTGCACATACAGAGCTCGCAGTTCTTTCACCCTTGGTGAGTTGCGCTCAAAGGGTACTTTGTATACTTGTTTCATTCACATCCTGTTATGATGGAGGACACGGTCAATTGTGGAAATGCTCACACTGTTGATTCCCTGGAAGTGTGTGTTGTCTTGTATCACTTGTTCCTGGATTTCTCTGAGTCGTATTACATTATCTTGAAGGACCATGCCCACTATAACGGCCTCTTGCTCTTGAGTGAATAAAGCCGTCCTTCCACCTGCATGTGGCAGCCTCGCAATTCTACAAAAAGTAGATGTGCAGTTACAACAAATATTCATGCAGTACTATACATACAGTGATGAACTTTACAAATGTCTATTGAAACAGTTGCATATAGTGTAGTACAGTAAATTTGCAATTACAAAAATAGAGTAGTATACTGTACCTGTTCTCTTCTCTGAACGTCCTTACTATGGTGGACACAGAAAATCGGCTCAAATTGGGTTGCACTCTTAGTCCTGCTTCCCTCATTGTCAGTCCATGGACAAGAACATGGTCTATGACTGCTGCTCGAATTTCATCAGATATTTCCACTCTTTGTCTTCCTCCTCCTCTTCCTTGCCGCCCTCCTCCTCTTCCTCGCCCTCCTCTTCTTCCTCTTCCTCGCCCTCTTCCTCTTTCTTGTCGTCGTCCTCCTCCTCTTCCTCCTCCTCGTCGCCCACCTCGCATACGCACTCGTCCTCTCACATTGTTTCTTCTATCCATGCTCAGACTTTCTCCTTTCTACCTTCAACAACCTGTTTGCTCTCTGAACTGGCTTATATTGGTTGTGTCACATCATTTGAAACAAGTGACATCAATTTTGAGTGGTTGTGTTCAATCAATGACATGTTTTCTCTAATTGTATTTGAGCGTTGCTACTTGTGTTTACCAGTATGGATGACGTGTGCATTAGAGTGTAGAATGTGTTTTGAGAATGAGAATGTGTTTAGAGTTTTGCTGAAAAGTCTAAGTAAGATCTGCATATTGTGTTTTACCATGTGAAATGGTTTAAGGTATTGACAACAGACTGCACAATTAGCTAAATGAGGTCAGGCAACTGAGGACTTTCTTCAGCCAATGGGTTTTAGTGTTTTAGCAATTGAGAAAAACTGTAAATAATATAGAATAAAGTAAGGCCCAGGAGGGCAGAAAAAAAAAATCTGCAGGGGTCCCAAAGCCATGAGACAGCCCAATCCTCACTGGACAGACGGGTGTCCCCTAGACACCGGAGACAGATACTCCATAATTATTGCCACTTTCAAGCAGTGTCTTATTCCTACCTGCGCTGCTCACTATTGGAGGTGTTTCTCCCAATCGAAAAGTATTGGAATTTGAATCAGTAAGTATTAAAATTTTACCAGTAAATATTACTAATAGCCGTTAGCAATATAAATGAAATAAATGACAATGAATAAGAGTAAAGTCTGGATGTAAAGCTCTAAATACACCTAGAGACTATAGAAGTTGATTAATAAAAAAAAGAGCATCTATGCTGGATTATGAAAAAAGAAGACAGAAAGTGCTTGTGTTTCAGGTAGTTCATCATCACTCAGATGTCTCAGGCTGATACATAAACTGTCTTTGAAGTCCTGGTGGACAGTTTTCTCTTTCACTCTTAGACAGTCTACCCTTTGTGCTAAGAGCACCATGTGGGGTTCTAGACTTCGTGAATTAGCTAAATACCCTGATGATGATGAAACAGTCCCAGAAGCTTTGATCATAAAAATATGCCCAAGCACCTTATCTTGTTAGTACTATTTACATACACTGTATAAACTATAAGAAAATGTGTATACAATTAGACAAATACATATAAACCTGATAGCAAAGGTCCAGTGGGTCACTAGTGGCCATAACAGATGTCCGCAAGCAGCTACTGTCAGTGGCTTATGGGAGGTCTTCTAATGGCCTACTAGTGGCAGCAGCGGTTGGCAGAGAGTCAATCCTCGGGCGGCAGGAGAGCATTTGCCCACAGAAATCTGCCCTTCAGCCTCTATATGAATATTTATTTTCTCTTATATTAAATATTGTTTTTGGTAGTCCATTAATTGTCCACCACTAATGTAGGTATTTTATTTATGTAAATATTCATGTAGGTATTTATCTAGACTACAACACACTTCTTTAAGTTTTTGATATTTCCATTAGAGTCAAACCACAAAGATTATACAATATACAAATGCAGCCTTCATGCAACACAAATAGATCTACAAAAATACAAAATATACATAAATAAATAAAATAAAGGCATAAAACAGCCCAAAAATGTGTACCCTAAAAATAAAAAATAGCATAGTGATCTAAGAAAACAATATCAAAATAAGGCCTATGTATAACAGACATTTTAACGGCATAAGAGATTTTCAAAAACAGCTTAATATAATAAAGTAAAATTAGCCATACATAGCCATTATGTAACATCTTGCCTGAAAAAGGAGCCTGAATTGCCTCGAAAGCTTGCATGTTGTTATATTTGTAGTTTGCCAATAAAAGGTGTAATTTTGCTTGACTTCTCAGTGTGTCAGTAAAATATTTTGTTTCTCAGTAGAAATGCCCATGGTCTAGAAGTGTTATCCCCAAAGAATTAATAAATGAACCTGAAGATTCAGGCAACTAAGTGATTTTTAATATTGATATGTATTAAAATCCAATATTTGCATGATGTTGAATTTATCAGAAATATTTGTTTCATTTAAAATTTTCAATGGCCCATTTTTGCTGATAAGTTTGACAAATGTAGGTCTCTTACTGGCGAAAAAGAACAGCTATGGCAGGATTTTGTTCATTGACTTCAGTTCAGCCTTCAATGCAACCATCCCAACAGCACTGTTTTTGCTTACTATTTTGTGTCTTTTTCCCTTTTGCACATTTTCTGTTATTTAGTAACAACAACAACATTTATTTATATAGCACATTTTCATACAAATGGTGTAGCTCAAAGTGCTTTACAATATGAAGAAAGAAAAGTTTATCAAAAACAAAAATAAGATTAGGCAGTACTAAACAAAGAATAAAGTAAGATACAATGGCCAGGAGGACAGAAAAAAACAAAAAAACTCCATAAGAACTGGAGAAAAAAACAAAATCTGCAGGGGTTCCAAGCCACGAGACCAACCAGCAACCACTGGGCATTCTAACTAACATAATTGATATAAATCAGTTCTCATGGTTTTCAGGCTTCACATGAAACAATTAGATGATGATGGTCATGTGGACCTCTAGTGTACTGCCTTCAATCCATTAATGTAGGGATTGCAAGGTACCTTGATCAGGTGGATGTGGCACCGATTTCCACCACATAAAACCCGGAATTTGAACATCAGGGAAAAATAAGTATTAATACAGATTTCTGATCCATGAAGATAACAATAAATTCAATGTATGTATCGTTTATCAGGGGTGCACCAAAATGTAGCTATGAGAAAGACATGTTAAAGTAATGGGTTTTTAGCAGTTTTTTTTAAATGGTCCACTGTATTAGCTTGGTGAATTTCTATGGGTAAACTATTCCAGATTTTAGATGCATAACAGCAGAAGGCTGCCTCACCACTTCTTTTAAGCTTAGCTTTTGGAATTATAAGCAGACACTCATTTGAAGATCTAAGGTGACAGGCATTCTAAAATATAGGAGGAAGCAAGATTATTTAAGGCTTTGTAAATCATAAGCACTATTTTGAAGTCAGTTCTGAATGACACAGGTAACCAATGTAATAACATCAAAACTGGTAAGATGTGCTTGGATTTTCTTTTCAAAGTTCAGGTTCTAGCAGCTAGATTCTGCATTAGTTGCAACCAATTGATGTCTTTCTTGGGTAGTCCTGAAAGTAGTGCATTAAAGTAATCTAGTGAACTAAAAATAAAAGCATCTTGCAAAGTTATAAGGGATCTAACGTTTGCTATATTCCTGAAGTGAAAAAATGCAGTCCTGGTAATTTGATTAATATGTAATTTAAAATTCAGGTCAGAGTCAATAATTACCCCTAAATTCTTTACCTTTGTCTTGACTTTTAAGCTTAATTGATCAAGTTTATTTCTAATACCCTCACTATATCCATTTTTGCCAACAACTAAGATTTCTGTTTTCTCCTTATCTAGTTTGAGAAAATTACTACTCATCCACTCAGAAACACAAGTAAGACATTTGGGGACAGTGAACGAAGAGAGTCAGGGTCATCAGGCGCTATTGAAAAATACAGCTGTGTGTCATCAGCATAGCTGTGGTAGGTCACATTATGCCTTGACATAATCTGACCTAATGAAAGCACATAGATCGAAAAGAACAGTGGACCCAAGATAGATCCTTGTGGAACACCATACAGAATATCATGTATCTTCCATCCATCCATCCATTATCCAACCCGTTATATCCTAACTATAGGGCCACGGGGGTCTGCTGGAACCAATCCCAGCCAACACAGGGTACAAGGCAGGAAACAAACCCCAGGCAGGGCCCACCACAGAATATCATGTATCTGTGAAGTATAATTACCACAACTAACAAAGAATTTTCTACCTGTTAAGTAAGACTCAGACCAATTTGAGACACTGCCGGAGAGGCCCACCCACTGACTAAGGTGATTTATAAGAATATTGTGATCAATGGTATTAAATGAGGCACTCAGATCTAAGAGGATGAGAAGAGATAAATGGCCTAAGTCCACATTAATTTGCAGATCATTTACTACTTTAACCAGTGCAGTTTCTGCACTGTGATTTGTTCTAAAACCTGACTGAAACAGCATGTTTACTCAAGCGCTCATTTTGGTGCATAATGCCTGCCTTTCCTAGAATTAGCAAATATGCAAATTGCTAGGAGGAGGTGGCATGGGTCTGTAGGCATGTACACGTACATTGGGATCTATCTATCTATACAGAGACTTTCAAAACTCATCTTGAATTATTTTGTGGAAATTAAGCAGGTAGGATTGGAAAGCTTTGTTGGGCTGAATGGCCTGTTCCTGTCTAAATGTTCTTCTTCAGCCTCTTATTCCCTTGTATCTTATAGACCTGGCTATATATAGAATATATTAATTACAGATGGTTTGAGTGTGACTGTCCAGTAGGCTTTATGTGGATCAAAAAAAAGGGAGTATGCAAACTCTGGCTTCTCAAACCAGAACATTAACAAGTCTGTTACTATTGTTGTTTTCTTGTTAGTGACCCAGAAATCAAAGATTGACCTCTGCCAACTGTTAGGCTCCTAAAGTCTGACCTCATATCCCCATTATCTGTTTAACAACCCAAGAGGTATGTGTGACAGACTCCTCTCAGACAGATAAACAGAAAATAGTAGAATCTTAGCAATCCATATTGGCTACTTCCATTCTCCTTTCATGCTTTCCTTTACCCTATTGCAAAAATTTAAATGGGCTGCTAGCAAGGAAACCCAATTTTTTTTGTCTAATTATAGAATCCCGTTCATAACATAGTAAGAGGAAGCCCACTTAATTTGGCACAGAGGTCTCACAAATAGGTAAAGAATTCTATTTTTTCTTTTTATTGGGGCTTCTCCTGACCTTATAGGTCAATATAATCCTTGAAAAAAGAAGGATGCACACCTGAGCTGAGTGCTTTTTAGCCAGTTTTTATTTAGTAAAACAAAAATGCATTGCCAAAAGAAACTCTGCAACTGAAATAATGAATTTCAGTACAATACTGTAATGTCAAACTTCATTTTTTAATAGGAGGAGCATCATTAACATCAATTGTAGCAAATAAGCAACATATTTCAATTTTGGCAAAGGTTAATTGCTCCCAAAATGTGTGTATGCATTTTATACTAGGAAAATGAAAACAAACAACTACATAAAATACAGTAACAGAGACAAACAGGAGCACAAACAGAAGTAATTTATAAAATGTTTAACTCGATTTACATACCCCCACCTTTTATTCTAGAATATTAATTGTGCAATTTGCATTTCAAGTAAGCTGCATGCAGTACATCATGAACAACATTTTGCAAAAAGGATTTTCTTCTTGTTTCTCTTCTTGATTGAAAACGTTATGTTATTGGGATGTGATTTCAAGCTTTCTAACTGCTTTTTTCCAGATCAGTTATGCATTATCTGACAAACTGTGCAGTGCTTCTCTACTGTATTTCTTACTTTACACTATTAGCATTTGATTCAGTAGTATAAACAGGAAAAAATCAAATAGCTTTTATGAACCTGAACTTGCCTTATTAACGATCTGAACTTGCTTTATTAACGAAGAATCTCAAGGTTGTCATCCAAAAA
The DNA here is from genome assembly GCA_026402145.1 of Polypterus bichir lapradei. NCBI lineage: Eukaryota > Metazoa > Chordata > Cladistia > Polypteriformes > Polypteridae > Polypterus > Polypterus bichir. The sequence continues at coordinate 18,772,872 of JANRMT010062854.1, read as the reverse complement.
TCTATTTTTTCCATTTTATTGGAAAAGAAGGGATAAAAAATACATCAGTTGGTGTTCACCATGCAGGAATGCTAGAGAATTTTATTTCAGGCTTCAATTTAATCTTTCATGAATGGCTTAATGAAAGAAATTCTAGTAGTTCAAAATAGTAATGTCAACAACATTATGAAAAGAGACGGGCAAGTATAAGGGATTCATGCATGCTAAAGTATGTAGCTCATTTTAATCTGCTTTTCAGAACTGCCTGTATCTCTTCAAGGATATCTCACATAATAGACATGTAGTAATACAAAAATCACTTTGATAATGTAAGGATTTCATACATAAGCAAATTATTTAAAATCACCTGCCAGCTACCAATCACTACACTTCACAATAACAATGTTGCTGTTAATGGTAATTTTCTGCCATAAATTATTTTCTACAATAAAATGAGAACTTGTGTGAATGAAGTTGGTTTATATGTCCAAGGCCACAAGATGGTGGATGTTGACTCAGCTAGTCTGTGCTCAGACTATGACCATTCAGGACTTGATGCTATTTACCCATCCTTCATAAATAATGCCTTACTGGGTACAGGCTCTGTGGTGGGTTGGCACCCTGCACGGGATTGGATTCCTGCCTTGTGCCCTGTGTTGGCTGGGAGTGGCTCCAGCAGATCCCTGTGACCCTGTGTTCGGATTCAGTGGGTTGGAAAATGGATGGATGGATGGATGGGTACAGGCTGTGCACAACAGTGAAAAGCAGCTTGGTCTCAGAGGACTTAGTGTCCTCTGGGTTTACTGATACTTAATCAATTTGGTTAAGCATCACTTAGGACCACTTGTCATTTATAGACAGATAAAATATCGATGTTTCAGGATTAGAGATAGGGTGAGAAGCACAGGCATTTGGGATAAGCTCAAAATACAGACACTGCTTCTCCACATTAGAAAGATCTGTCTTCTGATTAGGATACATCCTGGAAGCCTCCTTGGGGAACTGTTTCAAGCATGCCCAAGTGGAAGGAGATCTCAGTGCAGACCCAGGACATGCTGGGGAGATTATATCTCTTGACTGGTCTGGGAATACCTTGATATCTGCCCAGAGGACTTGAAGGAGGTGTTGGGGAAAAGGAATCTTTGGGCATCATTGCTCCGCTACACAGACCAGGATAAGCGGCAGTAAATGGAAGGATATTATTGTTGCAGCACTTAGAGACAAGATTATGTTGAAGCGCAGATCTGGAGAAGGCTACAAAAAATCCCAGGAGCACAATGGCTGTCATAATTCTGAAATGGAAGACGTTTGGAACAACTATGATTTTGCCTAGAGCTGACCAAAAAGCTTAACTGAGCTGCTGTAGGAAAAGGGCCTTGGTAAGAGAGGTGAACAAGAACGGTCACTCTGACTGAGCTCAAGAGAACTTGTGTGTAGAGGGGAGAAACCTCCAGAAGGACAACCACCAATGCAACAATTCACATATCTGGGCTTTTTGACAAAGCCACTCCACAAATAAAGGAATCTCAGACTGTGAGAAACACCATGCAACATTCTTTACCTTTGCAATATAGTTTCAGTGGTCAAGCATGTTGGTGCCAGCATTATGCTATGGTATTATTTTTCAGTTGAAGGGATGGGAAGGTTGTATAGAATTGAGGGAAAGAGCAAAGTACCGAGATATCTTTAATAAAAATCTATCCTACAGCACTTTGGATCTGAGAAAGGGCAAAAGGTTCACCTTCCAACAGGACACTGACCCTAAGCACAAATCAAAGACAACAGCGGAGTAGCTGAGGGACAACTCTGGAAAAGTGTAGTGGCTCTTATTGTTCCTGCACTCCTGAGATTTCTGTTCCTTTAGTAAGTCTACATGTCCAAGGTAACCGTCCTGCTGCCTGACTAGTGAAAGGAAAAGCCTGGTACCTGCTACCCCAACCTGGTGACCTTTTTTCTTTTTTCTAGCACTCCATGCTCTTATATTCTTTTTATAAGGAAAGTCTTTCTAGCATCTCCCTGTAGCATCCTATGAAAATATGGGTTATTCATGCTGTGTTTGAAACTGTTATCAATAGATGTTGCTCTCTGCAGCCCTTTTAGGGCTCCTTCACCAATAGCTTGTGAATGCCACACAGGTTGTACGGTCATCCCAACCAGAGAAGGGGAAGGTTCCTTACCCATACAGAAGACTCCGGACAGACAGATTGCATCTCGACGAAGAGAAAGGAAGGAACCAGACCCGGAAGTGACAATCGGAGGAGATGGACAGAAAGTCCACCGGAAGTGAAAGATTTTGCTGGGGACTTTTTATTCCCCCAGAACAGGAAATGGCAGCAACCCTCTGTATTGGCACCCATTTGGGAAACAGTAGGGAATGCTGGGAGATGTAGTCCAACAATACAGATCTGTTTAGGACCATGGGTGCCACAAACGGGAGCTGTTGGGAGATGCACTCCCTAAAATGGGACTTCCGTTTGACCCGTAATTACTTTTATCAGGCAGTGACCCTGGCACTGGAAGTACTCCCGGGTTCTTAATAAAAGGGACCGCACTCCCTTGTCCAGGCGAGTCGGAGCTGGGAGGACGTAGAGCAACACTTGCTTGAAGGAGGGCAGTGAAGTTGGTGAGAGAATTATGGTTTGTATAAAGAATTTACTTGTGCTTGTGCAACTTGGTGGAGGAATTGGTGAATAAATCATCCTTTATTTGAACCTGGGACTGTGCTTGTGTGTTCGTTTTGGGGACTGGGGCTGGCTGACCCCAGGGGTCTATCACAAGCTACTGTACATAAAAGTTTGCATCATCACTACCTGCACATGTTTGCTTTTTTATCCTAACTGTTTTAACTTTACTTGGATGCCAACCCTCCCCTGTGCCAATCTTTCCTGTCGGTAAATCATCTGTCCACTGGCAGACCCTTTATAATACAGTATATACAGTTTATAGTATAACATATACAAGTGTATTATATGTATATGCTATATGCTATGCTATTGTGTATTAATTTTCATTTATTACATCTGAATTATTTTTTTATTTTAATGTTTTGTGGTACCTTACCATTCTTATAACATACCTAATTGCTATGAAGGTGAAGTTTTTGCAGAGCTCTGAGCCAGTCCACTGAAAACAGTGTTATAAAAGAGTAAACTGAGAAATTGATTTTTTTGTTCTCCCTGCTGCTTTCTTGGTTCAGGTTGTCTCTTACCAATTTTCTGTCTGTGTCAAAGGATTTTATAGGTCAGTCATCTAATATCTTATTGAACATGAAATAAGATTTAAGCATTATATGTATTCTGAAATTTTACCCTATGAAAGTGTTGAATAACATACAAATGGCTATAGTATTTATTTTACTATTATCATCATTGCATGTTAGCTAGCACCTTTATCCATGGTGACTTACATTAGCAGGACATATTACAGCTGTTTAGATATTTTTTACAGTTTGGGCACAGCAGGCTAAGTAACTTGCTCTGAGTTACATACTGAGGCACAGACAGAAACTGAACTTAGAGCCTTGTGGTTTAAGGTTCCTAACCTTAGTGACTACATCAAATGATTTCAATATTTCCCAGTGATCTACCACAATAGTTAAAAAAGCTAGCAGTGCTGCAAAAAGGCTACCAAAGTGGAATATAAACAACATCTTTGCCAATTTTCTTCCCACTGTTTATAGTCATTTAATTAGCCTGTGCTTCAGTCATAAAATATACATGGAAAGAAGTGTATGGTTTTGTAAATTACACTGGGTATACATGTTTGACACTTTAAAAACATGTTTTAATATACTTTATTATTTTTCCATGTTAATATATCATGAAAACAGGTTGATCAATTTCAGTGGCAGTACTAAATCAGCATAACAAAACCAAATGTCTAGTGCATTGATGTGTATCAGCTGCTTAGTGCACTGTGATGAACTTTGTCTCTTCACACAGAGGTCTGTGGATTCATGGAACACACTATGTAGTAGCACCTTTGGGACGTGCAAATGACAGCTTGTCTCACTGTAATTTGGAAAATGTTTATTAAAAAGGAATGGATGGTGTATTTTAGACTGAATAACATTTTTACAATCTAAATGCAGTATTATATTTTTATGGCTGGTTGAGCACGCAGACTATCCAGTGGAAGCTGAAGTTCACAACCAATCATAGGAGCTGCAGTTGAACTGCCTGTAGTTGAGTACTGTGTAGCTCTGTAGTGAAGAAGTGTCTGGAGAAGTGCCAAAAAAATATGCTTCTATCTGCCAAATGCCATTTTTTAAAGTTTTATTTAGACGTTCTACCAATCATCGGCTTGAGGGTGGTGGAATGCTGTGCGATGGTGTTGAATTCCTTTGTTTATCAAAAAGCTTGTAAAATCACCGGAAGTAAAATGTGGACCATTGTCTGTTGAAACAGCCACTGGTAACCCCCAGCGAGCAAAAATGGACTCCAAAAACTCCATCACAGCTCTGGTTGTGACTGATCCAACTGAGGCTACTTCTGGCCACTTAGAATGTAGGTCATACGCCACAATAAGAAAACGATGATGATGTGGAACACCATGTAACTCACCACAGATATCTAGCTGTATGTGTTCCCAAGGCTTAAGAGGCCACCGAACTGGCTGCAGTCGGGGTATGAGTGGAGGACCCATTTTACCACTAACAAGGCATTCCTTGACCATAGCTTCAATATGAGCATCAATCCATGACAACCACACAAGGTTGCTTAACATGGACAATACCCAAATGGCCCTCATGTGCCATAGCCAGGACACATGCTTGGAGAGACCTTGGAACCTCAGTCAGAAAAACAAACACTTCATTGGATGGCAGCTAAATGCACCAAAAGTACAGCTTTATAATTTATGCACAGAACTAAATCAGCATCTTTGTGACCTGTTCTGACAACAAATGAATGTTGTGAGCATCATGGAGCTGGAATTTTTGCCAGGGCAGACAAAACCAACAGATAGAGAAATACATTTTGCAGTAAGAGCCACAAAACCTTGAGCAATGGAAAACAGTAATATGGTGGGATGAGTCGAGATGCGTCGTCTTTCCTCCTACTTCCTACATACACATTTTTATTTAGAGACAATCATATGATGCCTTCAACCTGCAATTTCTGTTACACATTGTTAAACATGGGGGCATCTATAATGGCATGGGGAGTCATCTTGTGCGGTATCAACCATTGCTTCTGATTATTTCTCTTCATGGCCATAAAATGCCCAAGAAAAGAGAAGCTCTTTTACATGATTAGGTGTTCTCTATTGTGCAAATACTTAAGTTGTCCAACTACTTTATGAAAATGAAGATTTCATGAATGCCCCATACCCATGGCTGCTAAAGTAATTCAACAGTGGTCTCATCAACACCAGGCTTAACTTGGATATGTTCCATTTGTGTAGCAGAGAGGCATCTCACACTGATTAAACTAAGAGACTCAAAAAAACAAAGAAAAATTTAATATCCAGCATGTCCATCCATCCATTTTCCAACCCACTGAATCCAATCACAGGGTCTGCTGGAGCCAATCCCAGCCAACACAGGGCAGGAACCAGTCCTGGACAGGGTGCCAACCCACACTAGGGCCAATTTAGAATCGCCAATCCACCTAACCTACATGTCTTTGGACTGTAGGAGGAAACCGGAGTGTCCAGAGGAAACCCACACAGACACGGGGAGAACATGCAAACTCCACGCAGGGAGGACCCAGGAAGCGAACCCTGGTCTCCTATCTGCGAGGCAGCAGCGCTACCACTCTGCCACCGTGCCGCCCTATCCAGCATGTTTTGAATCAAAAATGATCTTGTTGAATGCCCCCTAGATGTGACAGCTGACTGACCCATGTAGAAACCTGTGCTGCCAATATACATTTCATTCCTCCTTTACTCAAGCTTTTCTTATTCTTTGTCAGTTACCCTTATTTTGTCATTAGAATGAGTAATTAGTAATGAAAATATTAATTTTAATTCCAATGCTAATGACACTTAGCTGCATTTATCAACAAAACCAAATATTTTTTCTTCAGTTGGATAAGTAAACTGAAATGATTTATAGATGGCGGAAATACTGCAAAAACAAGCTAATACTGGCAAATCTTATTTCAATGTGTTGAATTTTACTTTGGCTGAGAAAGTCTGGATAAAATGTATTATCCAACAATTTGACATTTATTTCACATAAAAATAAGTATGAAAGTAAGAAAGAGAAACAAACAATAGAAAATCCCTTCAAATTTAAAATATGCCTAATGTATATGAATTTCATTTCCTCCAGTTAACCCTTTATATTCTCTTTATTCTCAACATATCCTTAATAGGCACAATATACTAAACATATTCCAGGGATTTTTAGCAAGCAGAATCGATACTGTAAGGCTTTACTCTCTGGCTGTTTCAAATTCTTCTGTTACTCCACAGGCAATTAAAAATATTGCTGCAGGCATCATAGTTAAAACTAAGGAAGATGATTTCATAACTCCCCATCTTGAGACTTCACATTGCTTTCCAATAAAATGCTATTGATGATTTTAAATCCTCCTGTTGACATAAAAGGTAATGTATGACCCCATTATCATTGTATGGAATGTATAACCACCTCCTATTAAAACACCTGTCAAGAAATGAAAGCTCAAAACACAATTTAATTGAAGGTGTGGGTAACATTTTCATTTAGATATCCTTTATAAAGAGCTGTTACCAATCAAGTACGAGGTTTGGCAGAAAAGTAATGAGACTGATTTTTTATTTACCAAAGTTTTTATTTTTTTCAAACATCAATATTATCCCCTTCAAAGTAGTTCCCTTGGGCAGCTACACACCGATGGAGACGTTGTTCCCACTGTTGGTAGCAGCGCTGGAAGTCTTCAACCGGTATGGTCTTCAGCATGTCCGTTACACTCTTTTGGATGTTTTCTAAAGTCCCGAAATGACGTCCTTTGAGGACATTTTTCAGTTTAGGAAAAAGGAAAAAGTCACACGGACTGAGGTCAGGTGAATAAGGGGGCTGGGGAACCACAGGAATGCGTTTTTTCGATTGTCCTTCTGCTCAATTGTGAGGTTTTTCGGCATCATTTTGGCACAGACCTTTCGCATGTGCAAATATTCAGTCAAAATTTGATGAACGGTAAATCCGTTCAAATTTAATTGTTCACTCAACATTCTTAATGTTAAATGATGGTCTGATCTCACAAGAGTGTTCACACGTTCGATGTTTTCATTGGTTTTCGAAGTTGAAGGCCTCCCTGAAAAACTTGAGCTCGGGATAAAGAATGTTCCCCATAGGCCTGTTTTAACTTTTCAAACGTCACACTTGCCGATTCTCCAAGCTTAACACAAAATTTAATGGCACAACGTTGCTCCAAATTCCGCTGTTCCATTTTGCGTGACGCACAACCAAAAACACAACTTCGCTAATAGCAGTCACAAAAATCACGTAGTTAACGGAAGGAGTTGAAACTCGCACTGAGCTATTAGAGGGTACTGATACACGTGCTCTATCAAGGACAACAGTGCAGCATTGCCAGATCACTTGCAGTGTTGCCAGTCTCATTACTTTTCTGCCACACCTCGTATGATGTTAGCAATAATAAACAATAATCAAGTCATTCTAGCCTGCTCCATTTTCACAATATTGTTGCTGGGAGCCTAAAGTTAAGTCTGTTTTCCAACCTTACAATACAATTTATGTCATTTGTTTTTCTCTCCCAAACCGAAGCAGAAAATGTTTTTTGACTGGACTCTATATCTCACTTCAACAGAGAATGAGGAAGCTTGCTGCCCTAAAGTATGTTTTAAAACTGTCAAGGGTGCTGACAAAGTTAAACCCAGAAGTGGTTTCCCATTAAAAAGAGAAACCTGCACTCAAAAACACAAAAGGAAGATAAGAGCATTTATAGTGCAACCAGGAAATCATTTCTTCACAGACAGAATAGTTAAAAGTCTGGAAGAAATTGCTCAGGTCATCTTGAATTAAATTATTTAGAAGAAGAAACTTAACCTAAGCTGATATTACAATAGTATTTTTATCAGCTAAACATATAATCTAAACAGATTTCAATGTGCACTCCTGTTTATTGTATGTTATCTGACATTTGTAAATGACAAGAAGACTATACTGAAAAGATCGTTTTGGGCATTGAGACATAGCACAGATATGATTATTCATATTAAACAATTGAGCTTAACATCCTTCTGCTGTCATAGTTTTTTTTTACCTGCCTACTCTTTCTACTAATAGTATCTACTGTTCATCATTTGAACAAAACCCTCCAAAGTTGTTAATTCATTTGAGCTAGTGGCCAGTTGCTTAAAATCTTAAAAAAAAAAAAAAACAGTATGCTAAATATGAGTGCCAGAAATTGCTACTTTTAGCTAAAGAATTTTAACCCATGGTGCATTGCTAGCCCGCTCAGCAGTTATCTTATTTGTGAAATATGAAATATGGTCCTCAATTTGCTTATCTGTGGAAAGATTGTGTTTGTATCTGTGACAGTGCAAGTGGTGTTTTTCTTCTTGTTTTTTTTTTCTTTAATAGAATTTTTTAATTAAAATCATTCAGGATTGTTTACTAGTGCATTTCAAGCTCACTCTTTTATTCATAGCATCACCCATCAATCACACTGTCCCATTTGAAAGAGGTTTTCATAGTACTGATAAAATGCATAAACATTTCACTGTTTATAAAGAGCTTTTCTTAACAATTAGAGCTTTAAAAAATTTAAATATACAGTACAGGCCAAAAGTTTGGACACACCTCCTCATTCAATGTGTTTTCTTTATTTTCATGACCATTTACAGCACTCCATCACTCTCTTTCTTGGTCAAATAGCCCTTACACAGCCGGGAGGTGTGTTTGGGGTCATTGTCCTGTTGAAAAATAAATGATCGTCCAACTAACCTGACTTCTGCACAACACAACTGCTGGTCCCAACCCCATTGATAAAGCAAGAAATTCCACTAAATAACCCTAATAAGGCACACCTGTGAAGTGAAAACCATTTCAGGTGACTACCTGTTGAAGCTCATCGAGAGAATGCCAAGAGTGTGCAAAGCAGTAATCAGAGCAAAGGGTGGCTATTTTGAAGAAACTAGAATATAAAACATGTTTTCAGTTATTTCACCTTTTTTTGTTAAGTACATAACTCCACATGTGTTCATTCATAGTTTTGATGCCTTCAGTCATGAAAATAAAGAAAACACATTGAATGAGGAGGTGTGTCCAAACTTTTGGCCTGTACTGTATATTTATATATATATTTTTACCCATATAATTTTCCTGGCTGCAAAAGGCTTTTAGAGTAGGACAGAGTTATTCCTTTGACTGAGTCCAAGATAGAACTGACTCATTGATGTTAAGATGACGGCTTTAAAGGCCCATATGGGAAGTGAAGCCATCGAAGGGGCCGGGCCCAGAAGTGACATTTTCTGCACCGGATGTGATGTCATTGAAGGGAATGGAACCGGAAGTGATGTCTTCTGAGGCACCGGAACCTGGCAGGATTTCTCGGAGAAGGTCTGCAGGAAACTGAGAAAGACAGTCAGTGCACCCCACCACCCTCTGGTCGGATGTGGTATTACTGTTACTTAAGCCCTTTATATATTGGCACATGTGTGACAATATATATATATTCACAACCTACCTAAAATATTACCTGACATGGCCTGGACCATAAATGAGGTCTTAAGTTAGGAGATCCATCTGCCCTAAGCCTGATTAGGTCCAGTTATGTAGTAATAAATTAGCTGCTGCTGGACACTGCTTGCAGATAGTACCTGCAGACATGTATACATGAGACTTATTTGAACACAGTCAAAACATCCATCCATCCATCCATCCATTTTTCAACCCGCTGAATCTGAACACAGTGTCACGGGGGTCTGCTGGAGCCAATCCCAGCCAACACAGGGTGCAAGGCAGGAACCAATCCCAGGCAGGGCGCCAACCCACTGCAGACAGTCAAAACATACTGTAAAAAAACAAGAATACAAGTCTGGGTTTGAGGTTTATTGCAGGAATGTACGTGTTGCTCCAATTGATAAATTAAAACAAAATGGCAATAACATTCCTTAAAGGACACACGCAACATCAGACCCCATTAGGAAATTGCAGTGGGATTATCGTCTTTGGCTTATTTGTTATTTCCATGGTTTTGCTCAGGTTGGCCAGTCCTGAGCATCCTTTGGGATGAGACTCATTCTTCTTATATCACCCAGCACCACCTCCAAGCACATCTTCGTTAGCCCCTCTCTTGGCCTCATTCCTTTTGCTTCCATCAAAGTGCACTTCTTCACCCAATTATTTTGTGCCTTTTGCTCAGCATACCTGAGCCACCTTCATCTGTTTCTTGTCAGCACATCACCTATCACCTCTATGCCAAGTCTTTCTTTCACTTTGTGATGCTTCTCATATCCATGCTACCATTCTCATCTCTGTTCTTTCCAGTGTGATGGATGGCACACATGTGCTGGTGTACCTGTCGAGATGGGTTCCAATCCCTTACCTGGCTGGGAGGCCATTGCAGTGAGTGGGCACAAAGAAGGGTAAGATGTTATCTGCCCTTGCCAGATGACTGATAAAAAACAGCCAATTTGCAGGTGGAAACTATGGCTTCCCTGCATGGATGGACTGAAGAACCCAGCTGGGAGGCCAATAGGATGGAAGGACAGGGGAGACAACCTATTTAGGCTACATACACCCCTGACATGCTATGTGGCAGCGTGCTGGAAAGCGTGCTGGGAGGTGGAGTCCAATAGGGCAGCTTTGTAAGGTTCTGTGGGTGCCTGCCAGGAGGTCCAGCAGGGATACATGATTCCTACTTTTTAGAACTTCCATTTAACCCAGAAGTGCTTCAAACAAGCTTTGCCCTGGCACTGGAAGTACTCATGGGTCACTCAACCTCATCCAGGCAAGTTGGAGTTGGGAGGAAGAGGACAAAGACCATTTGGGTAGATTGGAGGACTAAAAAGGGGGATTGGAATTGTGATTATGTTTATTAAGAAGCCTTTGTAAAGGTAATTTTCATTAATAAACTTTGTATTTGCACCTGGGGCGTGTGTCTGTGAAATTGCGTCTGGGGTTTGGGTTGCTGCAACATCCCCTACTGATCATACCAGTTTTATTTCATGTTGTAACAATTCATCCCGCCATGCTGACATGAGACTATAGTTACTGCTAACATGTCCTAATTGGCAGCAGATGATAAAAGGGATAGACCAATATCACACCCTGTAGAGCCCCAACACACACCTTATTTTAAAATTTTCAGTCACACCTGATGCTGGAGCATTTATAGTCCAAGAAAAAAAATACTACTCCATAAACAAATACAGTATATTACATCACAGAAAAGAAAAAAAAACAAACCCTTCCATATGCCCCCCAACCCAAAATAACCCTTATATGGGATGATACAAAAAATATATATCTATATACAATAGGAATATTCCTCCTGCAGTTCCCTTTCCAGAGCTTATCGTAAGTCCACAGTTCCAACTGCTGTGGGCAGCAGGTGAAATGACGAGTACTACCAGATGCTGACTCCTAGCAGCAAAAAAATCTTCACAATAAAAGCTATACAGTCAGTCTGAGCCATGATACAGAACAGTAAGTTCTTCGACAAGCTCACCTGAGTCCATGGGAAATAGTGGAACAATCAATTCACCAGTCAAAAAAGAATTATTCCACCTAACCGTCTGGACTTTAGATCTCCTGTACTTCATTTCAAGACCCAGGCAGTTGCTGATCTGCTTCATTCGAGTATCCCCATCTTCTTCTTTGCTGTCCTCTCTCCCTTTAAATGGCATGCTTTATGCAAATTGCTCCCCAGAAATGAAAAAAAAGGAAACTGGAAGTCTCACCTCTGGGGCACCGCAGTCAATCTCAGTCTGTAAGTACAATCCCCACAACACCCGAATGACAGCAGAAAAACATATTATTTTTGTTTATGTGGCAACGCCACATCGTTTCACTGCTATCAGCCATTTCTCACTCCCATGCAGTTTACTGTTTCTCAGATGGATTTCATAAACCTTTCCTTTTACTGCCAGAGATGCTTTCTTTAGAAATTTAGAATTGAGAACAGCTCATGCAATTTCTTTTATGAACCTCTCACCTTTGGTGTTTGCAACACTATTTATACACTCACTTCCAACAACCCATGCTTAGAATTAAGATTCTGCCAACACCTCTTCACAAAGCCATACATCTACCTTCTCCAGTATTCAAATATCTCTTTGGTTTTTCCTGCCTTACCTTGACATTTTTCACTTTCCAGCAAGCTTTCCATGTTAGTATCTTGTTTGTCGATTCTTTCACTTGCTGCCGTAAATATGAGATCATTGGTATGCAAGAGCTTCCATAACAGTCTTTCACACACTTTCATAGCCACTACATCCGTCATCTTTACAGAAAGCAATGGACTCAGAACTGATATCTGGTGCAGTCCCAACTTCACCTCAAAATATTCACTGTTCCCATCTGCTGTTCCATTTCATCTTGCTCACACATTCACATCACCATAGACTCTAACCATGTTACCACACATATTTTAAAATCCACCTTACCACCACCTGTCCATCATGTTTTCCCTATCTACAAATGCATAATGCCGCTCATTTTCCTTTGATGATGCTTTTCCTACATTTCTTTGACAGCAAAGATTGCTTTTGCTCTTCCCTTTTACTCGTACATTTTGTCATCTTTAATTCGATCTGTGATTTATTTTTATCCAGTAAACTGGAAACCATATTTATTACTTGCCCCAAAAACTTGATCTCTTGATCTGACCGGGACTCCAATAGGTCACCCTTTCCTTTGTGGACTGGAATTAGCACACTTCTTTTTCTTTATTCAGTAACTTCTTCCGGGTATCCTTAATCACTATTAATCACTTAATTACTATCAATTATTCACATGATTCACAAATTATGATGATACTGCATTATGTGTTCTGTCACACTTTGTAGCATCTCCTGTTCTCCTAAATTGCCATCTCCACCTCCGCACCCCACCATGTGTGCTTTAGTGGTCACTTTGTCCAACCAGACTTCTTTGATATTGGATATTCTTCTTCACTTCTCTCTTGAAATTCACTCCTGATGCTTCTGAAACCTCATTCTTTCTTACTACTAGCACCTCAGCAAACTTACTTCTCACACTCTTCTGTTCCAACCTCAAGAACTTCAGCCTTAAAACAAATTTCATCTTTTCTTCATACTTTCTCTTTACTTCATGTAGTTTGCTGTCTCTTTGCAGTAGGGGCAGCTCTGATTTCCTGTCTACTCACCTTTTAAGTAAAGTCCACATACTGCAGGTACTCCAGTTATCTCCAAAATCCCAAGGAAATGCAATTTAGATTCTGGGATGCTCTTTTTTATTTTGTGTTCAATTGTATTTATTTATATTTTTAAGGTTTTGGACCATGATGAATACAGATTTATTGTTTTTATATTTTTGGTCTTATTGTAATGTACTTGACAATTTTTCACATGGCTTGTTGCAATTATGTGATGCCATTTTGTTTTTTTGTGGGTGCTGCCATTTTGTCAAATCTGTTTCTTCATATGTATTAATTCTGTATTTAATAATGAATATATCTATACTTGTATTTTACCTGAGAATTTGTTCACATTGCTCTGAATCTTTACTCAGTGAATAGTGCTATATAAAAATAAGTTGTACTGTCTTATATCATACAAAGAGTGGATTAATAAGGCTAGGGAAGAACAAAACATAAGGAACAGACACACAATACAAAAGAATGTCATAATGGGCCTCCTTTATTAGACAAGTGCCCATTACTAAAATGTGCACTGACCTATAGTGTACTTATCTACCATGCCCTTTTACTCCTACTCTTTCACTACCTCTGTCCTTTCTTCCTGCTACCATTTGTGTTCTGGCCACCATCTGCTCCTTTGAATGCTATCGCTTTCTCTCCTTTCTTCCTTTTTTCTTGAATCTGTCTCTGGATGGAAGTGCCTTTAACACAACAGCCTGTTTGCACTTGTCCTTCTCACTCCTTTCAGAACTATCTCAGGGTTAAGCCCTGAAATGTCCCCCTCAATCAAGAACATGATGTTAGAGCTCTCCAGGAGTTGCCTGTTGGAAATGTAGAGCATAGCCCCAAATATTCACATTTTTAAACCTTCTTAATCCAATTAAGGGTTACTTGGGGCACATATGTGTGGAAAGCAGGCAGTTCTCAAACTTGCACACATCTATTAAAGAGCCAATGAGAAATCACCAATGAACATGATGCATATGTTCTTGGGAGGGAGGAAGAAGTATTTGGGAAACAAAATCCATACAGACACAGGGAAAATGTGCAAACTCCACACAGAGAGCAGTGGGTGCAGATGCTGAAAGTGAAAAGCAGCAGAATTAACCACTATTTCACCCAGCTTCAGATCAAAAAAATGTAATATCATGTAGCACATCTAAAATGAATTGTACACTATTAGATGGCAGCTGATAAAATGTAGTCAGGCACCTGACTCCTCACTTTTGAAACTTTAACATCTTCTAAACTACGCTTTTAAATTTTATAGAACTTCACCTTTAACACTGTTTCCTTATCACACCAAAAATTCTGTTGAGAAACATTTAAATGTACAAATGCTTTCAAAATGGGCGGCACGGTGGCACAATGGTAGCGCTGCTGCCTCGCAGAAAGGAGACCTCCCTGCGTGGAGTTTGCATGTTCTCCCTGTGTCTGTGTAGGTTTCCTCCGGGTGCTCCGTTTTCCTCCCACAGTCCAAAGACATGCTGGTTAGGTGCATTGGCGATTCTAAATTGTCCCTAGTGTGTGCTTGGTGTGTGGGTGTGATTGTGTGTGTGTGTGTGTGTGTGTGCCCTGGGGTGGACTGGCACCCTGCCCAGGATTTGTTTCTGCCTGTGCTGGCTGGGATGGGCTCCAGCAGACCCCTGTGTTAGGATATAGCGGGTTGGTAAATGACTGAGTGACTGACCGCTTTCAAAATGGAATCATTTATGTTTGCAGCTTCTAGGACACTGCACGTTTAGTTCTTAATTCTTTAGTTCTTCCATATTTTTAACTTTTATCTTTATTTTGCATCCTCTCATAATCTGAGCTCTATTGTGGTCATAATAAATTATTCATATTACTCAAGTTTCTTTGCTTGCCAATTGCTTGCACCCTCATAGTTTTCATTTGCAGTTTTGCCAATGTCTACATTCACTGATTTTTCCCCCCTAAACATTTATTTGCCCTTTTAGACCTAGCACTAAAATATTTAGGAGGAATTTTTTTCTCAGTCAGTATGTAAGAGTGTAGCCATGAGTCATAAGAAATGAATGAGTTATTGGGGGGATTGATCGACTTGGTGAAAGTTATATTTTCAAATTATGTATTAATAGAATTTTACCTTGAATAAATGTCAAAGTGATGTGATGTGCCAGTTGAAGGTTTGAGCTAGGATGCATTTTGTAAAGCACAGCTTGTTTAAATGTATTATAAGTGAAATGCTCTTATAGCATGGCTCTTTTGGCTCCCTGATTATCAAAGACGCAAAGAACATTAAATAATCAATTAGACATAAGAATATGTAGAAGTTTGGCATCACATGTGGTAAAATATTAAAATGTAACTTACTAGGTTACAAATACGAATCATAAACTCCCTGTATAGTCACTCATCCGGCTCATGTTTCAGTACTCTGTGCTGTCATTTAACTAAATATATGAGGGTCGTTTAAAAAGTTTCTGCACTTTTTTTAACTCTATTTATTAAGAATTTCAAAAACAAATGACATCACTTTTCTACTTAGTCACCTTCCTTTGTGATGACATTTTCCCAGCGTTGTACCAACTTTTTAATGCCATCAGCAAAAAATGTTTCTGGTTGAGTGCATAGCCACTGATGCACCGCTGCTTTCACATCATCATCACATGAAAATCTTCTTCCCCTTAAAGCTTCTTTGAGTGTCCGGAACGCTCTGCATCCGTCACACTAGTACGGCCATTTTCGAACATTTCAATCCACTCATAGACGACTCTACGAGAGACAACTTTATCCCCATACTGAGCACACATGTGGAGATTAATTTGTGATCCTCACACACATTCTACCCACAAAAAGCGTATGACAAAACGCTGTTCCTCTTTGGTGCAACTTATAAGTTTCACAGCCATCTTCACCACAGGGTAACGACTCTTATACGAAACTGCACGGGAAGCCAGCTTGCCAGACAGAACGAGTCACATGACACTCTTGGACACAACCAATTACTACTCATCCTGCCTTCACTGTTTCCAACAAAAATATAAAAGTGTGGAAACTTTTTGAATGTCCGTCATACATTGCAACTCTTAGTTACTGCTGCTCTACTACTGCTTACTAAATCAGATTTCTAGTGTCAGAGAACCACTTAAAGTTATAACTCCTTTTTTCTTTATGTAATTATTTCATTTTTGCAAATGATTTATTTTTTTGAAATACTGGCCTGCCACCAAGTATAAGCCCCATTTTCTGTAGAAATACTTCTAAAGCCAGATAGGCCTTTTTAAAGTTCTAGTAGTGTCATCATGATGCAGTATACACTAAATATTCAGAGTTATTACCGTTCTGTTATTTGGTTTTAACTCACAATTCAATATGTAGTTTAAGGGCTGAGTGGTGGCTCTGAGGCTAGGGATCTGCACTGGAAATCGTAAGGTTGCTGGTTCAAATCCCTTAAATGCCATAAGTGTCTCTACTCCGTTGAGCCCTTGAGCAAGGCCCTTAAGCTGCAACTTCTTCATCCTGGGTATGACGTTAATCTGCATCCAACCATGCAAGCAGGTCCTCCAGCATCACTGAAAACTCGTGGGTTGGTGGAAGGATTAGCACTCCAGCCTCTTTAAAAAATCTCACACTGTTTAGTGTGGTGCTGAGATTTCACCCGTTCGTCATGTGTTGGGTGCAGCAACGTACTGTAATTAGCAAATGCTCCCAACATATCTCTCTCAAAATTCAATATGCAAAAAATTTTTACGAGATATTAGGCAACTTAGCTATTAGATAACCAAATAATCTTGAGAAACAGAATGGTTTCTGATCATTTATCAAACATCATGTGTTCTTATGTACTGTATATAACTGACTGACATCACTTATAACCAAGAAAAGGATAATGGTGTGTGAAAAACAGAGTCTTAACTTGTGGAATAATACAATAAAGTACAAAATGTATCAAAATAGACATTTCTTCTTTATAAAATACACTGAGGGTTGTCACATAAAAGGAAACGCTCAAAGTAACTAAAACAAAACAGAAGCAAAATCCTGACATCCCTGGTTCTATTAAGTAAGATGAAACAAACTCTTCACAAAGTCACAATAGGAGTCAGGCGTCCAAAAAAGATGACAGTAAACAGGCCAAGATCTTTAACTTGCGCAGAATAAGCTCACCTTAACTTAGCCAGGCCCCAAATACTACCTGCAGGCCTCAGCCAGTGCAAGCACCACAAACGTGGAGTTGGCAAAAATGGCCACAATTATATCAAAAAGTGCTCCACAAGAGGGGGAACAACTGTCAACCCTTGGCTTGTGAACAAAAAAGGGCAACAGATTGTCGTGTGTTGAGTAGTAGTTATGTGTATTTAATGTTTTATTGTTGTCTTTGTTAATTTTGAGTTATTTTTCATGTCTTTACATTTTTTCTGTTGATTTCGTATGTCAATTTGTAAATATTTACCATCACTTTAAATGTAGTAATGTGTTCTCTTCTTTGTGTGTTCTTTGTGAGTGGTGCCCCAGTAGGTTGTTGCCACCCTGATGGCACCACTGCTGAGCCCTTCCTCAGGCTATTTATATAGAAGGAGAAAGGATTAATTATTGTTTGTTGGGATTATTTGTGATTATAACTTTTTATGGTTAAACATTCAGTTTTGGAGTGGCGCAGTGGTAGCATTGCTGCCTCGCAGTAAGGAGACCTGGGTTCGCTTCTCGGGTCCTCCCTGTGTGGAGTTAACATGTTCTCCCCGTGTCTGCCTGGGTTTCCTCCCACAGTTCAAAGACATGCAGGTTAGGTGCATTGACGATCCTAAATTGTCCGCTTGGTGTGTGGGTGTGTGCGTATGCCCTGAGATGGGCTGGCGCCCTGCCCAGGGGTTTGTTCCTGCCTTGCGCCCTGGGATTGGCTCCAGCAGACCCTTGTGACCCTGTGTTAGGATATAGTGGGTTGGATACTAACTGACTGTTCAGTTTTGTTTAATTTTTTTTGCTTTGTTTCAAGGATTCTGATTTTTGGATTTTGCTTACTTAACACTGCCTTTTAGGCAAGTTCTTAGAGTTTCCTTTTTCTTTGTTGCACTTTTGTACAGTACTTTATTTTCAATTTTTTTTCTCAGTAAATATTTGCTTTATAAAGATTTCTTGTTGCTCTTTTTATACACAAGCCAGAGGTTGTTGGTGACCCCCTCCTTGGTGGGACTTTCACTGTATTTTTGTAATACTTATAACGGTTTTGCCAGCTTCTCGTGTTTTGGGCCTGCTCCAGCTAAAACCTGAAGATGCCTTAGGAGCATGCCTGCCTTTGAGGAAACTCCTTTTACAAAACAGAAAATCTTAATAAATCAAAGACTTCTTTTACAGAAGTCCCAAATAAGGCCAAAATGCTCAATAAATCCAAAAAAATGGATTTGCCTAATAATACAATCCACAGTGAACATGTCCCAATACACTGCCCAGAATAATATTCTAAGAATACAAAGCAAGGAAAAAAACAAACAAAAACAATAAATCCTAACAGAAATAGCATTAAATGAAGGACTCCAAAATAAACAGATGATTTCTGGCTCCTGAGCCTTCTCAGCTGACTTAAATAGCCAAAGGGAGGGCCCAGAATAACCTAATATTTGCATGTTGACACCATGGCTAACTGTCTCACAGCTGTAGAGTCTCAGAGATGATTTTTATCTCCATTCTTTACAGCTTTGCTCCATGTTCTACTTTCATCAGTCACATCTGACTCCAATACAGCATGCTACTTATATGAGGTTCATACATTTTCCCCCTTTAATGTCAGACAGCCTCCTTTAAAAGTGAGAATGTAAGGCATCCCCTGGAATTTTTTCTATACGTCGAATTGAATAATTAAATGAAAGAACCCTGAGAAAACATAACATTCAGACAGAAATTGCAATGGTGTCAGTGAAAACTGAGCAATTGAAATAAATTAAACTGAACCTCAGCATGATTTTTAGGTGGGGTGCCTTTGATGTGAAGATTACATGGTACTACACATTCAGCTCAATCTGTAGTCTATCATTCTCCAAACACATCTCGTACAGTCGATTAGTGACCCTGACATGTGTCAGTAAGTGTGGCTAAGTTTGTGAACTACTTACCATGCATTGGGTTTGCTTGATTCTGTCTATTGTGGGACAAGCTTAGAGTTCCCATGACTCTATATTTTGGAAAAAGGTTCAGAAAATGAGGCGAGGAAACAAAAACCTACGCATGACAAAACTAGGTCGTTTGTGGAGATATAATCTTGAATTTGGTATGGATTAGTAAAGAAATACACCTACTATATAATGTTTCAGTATTGTTATGGCTTTCCATTATTTGCTTTGAAGAAGTGGGTGTGCTACAATTCAGCACCTGTATTTTAAAAAGATCCTAATTCCTTTGTTAAGCCATAATTGCCTATGTGCGTCTTTTACTATGAGACATATGCTAATGCTCAGGCGAATAAATTAATTGCCCAATTAACTAATTAAAGTACTATATAGGGATGCAAAATCCATGGCTGTGGCACATAATATCCTTGTGAATTGTGGCGCATTGCCCATGAACAGAACTGAGACAAGCATTTTTAAATTTAAAACACAACATGAGGTTGCATAACAAAGATATCATTGTTTCACATTATTTATATGGCCAAAGTAATAGGCTGTAATTATGTAGAAGGGATTTGCATGCTATTTCATTTACTGTATCAAATTTTATGGCATATGCTGATATGTTAGAGATATACAGTTTACATATGATTGAGTGGGTATGAATCTAAGCGGTATCTTAAAAATTCAAACATATTTGGTGAAGAAAGACTAAAACATGCTATATAAATAAAATTTTAATTACTATTAATTATTATTATTAAAACATGAAATTTAATGGCCAACAAAGAGGTTAGACTTATTTCTTTCTAGCTTCATAGATTTGGAATGAAATCCTTACCAATACCCTGTTTGTGTTAAGTCTGCATGTAGTTTTGTTGTTCATATTTAATTTCTGTAGGTATTTTGCTGATTTGGCACATCTCAAAGATGAGCATAATAAGCTAAACTTGCACTCTGTGATCAAGGTTGTGTGTGTGTATGTGCTGAAGAGGCCCCCCTGTCCAGTGTACCATAAGTTGTTAGTGCAATTTAGTTAGGCATTAACTCCACACAATCATTTTATCAGTTTTAAAAATGGATGGATAAATAATTTTAACAATTTGAGAACAAGGCAAGAGAAAAGAAATCATGAGACTTAGCTTTGTGTTAATTTGACATCATTTATGTAAATTGTTATTCTTATTTAAAACTTTGGACAACTACAGAATTCTAGAGTGCTTAATATTCAAACTCCCTCAAAGGTCTAATGACTTCAGTTTGATCTCATGCAGAGGTTACATATTTACCATTTGCATAATCATATTTTGTTTTTCAGCTTTCAGTTCTGCTGTTTGCAATATCCTGTACACAGGTTAATAGCTGCTTTGAATTTCTCCATAAAATCTTCACTCTGGAGTTTTTGTTTGCCTGTGACCCTATAAGGGAAAGTAGGCTCCCTATTCTTCTTAAAAATGCCAATAGCAAAATTTAAACAGTTATTATATGTGTTACTTGTAAAAATGGTAAAAGATATATAAGGTGTGTCTTTTTGCTGAGTCTTAAATTGAGAATTTGGAAAAAACCAACCAATAAAACTCCAAAAATCAAGAAGATTTGAACCTTAACAGTCAGTGGTTTAGGGTCATAATCCATGTGTCAAAAGGGGTGAATTTTACAATAAGCAAGTGCTTTTTGTTGTTGATCTCCCTTATCTTAAAGACGGATGTTAGGTTAGTTTGCAATTGTAAAATAGACTGCTGTGGGGATGTCAATGATAATGGACTAGAATTCAGTGGTGGTTAGGTTCCTGTTTTGTATCTGATATTGCCAGGATCGGTTCTGGCTCCTGCAATCCTGAATTAGACAAAATGGATGGGTTTATATGTGGGTGATAGACTTCATGGGAAAAACAAGCTTAACTGCCTCCCAGCACAATATAATCAGTGTCAAATTCCAAATGAAGTGGCTTCTGTTGTGTCTGTATGCTCCCCCATGTTTGAGTGGGTTGCCTCCAGATACTTCCATTTCATTTCTCATCTGCAAAATTTCTTTTCAGTGACACATTAGCGAAGTGTGTATACACGTTGTATGATGGACTGGCTTCATGTCTAGGCTTTGTTTTTATCTTATGCCTGATAATGTAAGGATAGACTCTACAATGTTACAATTAAAAAGGGTATTATTAAAATGGCACAGGAACAAGTAACAATCCACTCCAGCGTTAACACTCCAACTCTGCTTCTGGCTGCCGTTCCATGTTGGAGTTTGCACACACTCCCCAAGTTTACTTAGGTTTCTTATGAGTCGTCTAATATAATCTAAAATGATGTAATTTTAATTGGTGACTGAAAATTTAAAGTAAATGGGGAATAGAAATCTTGGTGTCTCTAAACTAAGTGTTTACACCCTATGATTTTAACAATAGTCCAAAACTGTCCTTCACATGTCTTGAGTCCTGTGGTTCATTACCAAGATTAAGTATGCAAGAACATTGCTTATCCATCATCTTTTTTGTCTGCCAAAAAAAGAAACACTGCCCCCTTTTTCTTCAGTTCATATAACCCCACCTGCAGAACACCGTCTTTGGCAGCGGTTCTCAAACTTTCGTATTCCACTCCCCCCCTTTTCTACCTGGAATAATTCTGTGCCCCTGCATAATATAAGACTAACTAACAAAGGTATGATACTCGTGTGGTGTCGCGGTATCCTATCATTTTTACTTCCATAGGATTTGCATGTGTTCAGCTAACTTCAATGAAATATTTGCAATTACTGGGTGGTTCTGGGATAGATTGCTATGGCAACAACTAACACAATCACTCTAAAAAGGTGCCTCCTGCAATAAAACAAAATGATGTTGCAGAATAATGATAAACAGTATAGCTTTTCTCAGGAAGCGTGTGAGAAGAAATGAATGCAAAAAATTATTTTATAGTGTAAAAAATTTGCCACATTTATTGTGAAAATGGATCAAAGAATTCCACAAGAAATTAAATAAAAGACTAAATTTCAACACACTGTGTGTGGTGTCAGTGAAACAAACATAATTAAATAAATACATGAAGAAATAACAACAAAAACATATTTATTTATGGTCACATTACCATTGTGTTTTTATTTATTTATCATCACATTTCAAAATACATTTATTTGTGCATCTACTTATTCATTGAATTCATTTTGCCTGAAATTTTCCTCCATACATGATACTACAGCTCTTAAGAATTAAGGATAAAGCAATACCATGAGGAGCAACTATGATGTCTTTATTCTTTCTTGCACTGAGAGGGTTAACGCTTTCTTGACTTATAGGTGAAAGTACGAGAAAGAAAATGCTTTATAGCTGAAATTTGTTAGTCACAGAATTCCATTCTCCCTTATGTATTATTCTTTTTCTTTCTAAATAATGGCTTTTAGAAGAAAAATGAGCATTAAAGTGGCCAAATGGCTACAGATCATAAATATCTTATATTCCGTTGTGCCATTTGTGGTATGAATACAAATAGATAATATATTATACTGTAATCTTTGAAGTCGTTTTCTGGACACAATGTAAAAAAAAAACAAATATACTTTTTTCTTCTAAAGAAACACTCATATCAAAGAAAAACTCATCCATTCATTTCTAGATTTAACTTTTCAAGTTAACTTTTCGAGTGTTGAAGACAGACCCTAAGACATCCAACTAAAATTATTCAGTGCTAATTTCAATGTTCCATAAATGTGAATGCATACTGCTTTACTAATTTGCTCCTGGTTCGCCTTCTTTTGTTAGACACTGATGAATGATCACAAATCTTTTTGTTCTTGTAACCACATTCACTTAATCCCATTAAAAGCAGTTTCTCGTCTGCAGCACACAATACAGCCTTTAATTGCCTTAGATAGATGGAAGCTATCATGCCAGGAACGGGAATGCTGATTAGGTCTCAGTGTTGATGCCTGGGGCAACTCCCTTGACTGCTAAGCTTGTACTGGCTACAGATGTCTTCAGACCTGCTGCATTTTTGACTCAATAAACGGGGCTATAAGCTGAAATTTACAATAGATCAGTCTTAACACAAAAAGAATCAATAGCAAAGGGTCCAAATGACATTTTAATTTTTTTTTACTTTTAAAGGGCAAAAGATATGAAAGGTTGAGATGGATCCTACTGTATACTGCATAAAAATGCTCATTGACACAGGGAAGACATTCACTGGTTCACTCCTTTGTAGAAAAAGGTGATCCAACCAGCCAATGAACTCTGTAACTGATCTTTCTTTCTAATTCACTAATATATATGCACATATATGCATAAGCTTTGATCTTATATACTGTGTGAGCAATACAGAATAATAGATTTCTATAATACAATTCCTCAGCAATCACATGTAAATTACATTTCACATTGAATAAGTATAGAGAAAGAGGAATGTGCTATTAAAGCCAGGCACTGTCTATATATTCATTTAAATCAACACATTTTATATGCAACAAGTGAGTCAGAGGAGCATTTTATGCAGTAACTAAAACATACGTATAGAAGACGACAAAGGAATTTTCTGTCATTTTAATTGTTTTGCACATTTTCCTGAATTCTGCCAGGATAGGTAAGGTAAAATTCAGTTTGAATGAGGGGGAGCAGCAGGATTGCTCCTGTTTTAAATTTCTCTTGGGAATATGAAATGTCTGAAAGGAAAATATCAACAGCCACAGGCTGGAGGAGTTTTTGGCAGAAAGCGCTTGTCATTTTTTTCACAATCATTTTGACTTTCTCTCCTCTTGGGGAACTCCGACACACAGGTTACATTTGTGCAACGAGAAAGTCAGTCATCTGAGTGCCAATTATTTTTTATGACATCAGACTTGCAAAAGAAACTGATGCAGATTGCCTCATTAATTGTTTTACTTTGATGCCTCTTGAATAATTGCAGAGTGTCAATTATGCTACGGAGCAAGGACAGGACTGCCATGCTGACAGGTGCTCACGTCATCATTTCATGCCAAGCCTTCAACTCTCTTGTACATCTGTTGCAAAATCCCAGCTTTGGCAAGGTAAACCATGCTAATCTGCAATTGTAATGTGCTACTTGTGTTATAAATATGGGATACTAAAGTCCATGATATTCCATAGCCAGTTTTATGGTATATACTAAATTACTATGATTTCATATTAATGTACGCAGTTATGAGGTGGTAAACTACTTTTTGTGAGCATTGAAAACTATAACTTCTAGGCAGATAATTACAGAGGGATCATACTATAAGAACACCGGCATAAGGGTCATTTGAAAAGCAGGTCACCGCGGCTGCAGGTTGTCATTCCAGCCACTTTCCTAATTAGTAACTAATTAGTGCTGCTAACTGAACAAACTCTTTTTGTCTTCATTTTAGTTGCCTTTTTTTTAACATTTATATGTCTTAATTGTATTTTTCTAAATTTTCAGCCAACAGAAATGAGATGCAAACTGAGCCAACAGATGACCAGATAACTGAGAGGTCTCAAACTTAGTTGCTGGAGGGCCACCATTTTCACTTCAAAAAATGTCTTAAAGAAATACTCCACCCAAAAATACATTTTTTTTATACGTTAGTGCTGGCTGAAAGAACATTTTAATCTTATTTTTTTGTGGGGAACAGACATAGCAATGTTTCTGATATAATGGAACAACACTGGACAACAGCAAACAATACCAAAATCATCACTGAAAAAATTATTTATGTCACATATTCCACACATCAAGTCATTCATTCGTATGCTCACAACAGGGAAAATGTGTATTTGTTGCTAAAATATTGGTAAGGAAATAATTCCAGAAAATAAAAGTACTGTAGTCCACAAACGGGAAGCTCCTTCTCATGAAATCACACTTTTGAATTGAATACAGGAATCTTGACCAATTAATGAGGAGATCCCATTGAGAGAATGCAGGTTCTACTCTATGCTCCTATCTCCCTTTTGGGAGTTCTTGAACCCAACACTGTCGGTAATGTCACTGGACAGTGAAGACATCCCAATGAAGCAAGTGGATGGTGCAAAAAGGTGCTAAAGTGCTTTTATTTAAAAACAGCAAAACCAAAAACAGTGTTCAAAATAAATAGTGCACTGCTTTTAAAAGTCATTAAATAAATGACTCCTGTCTAGTCTGTAGCCCTGCGGTCCCTGGCTCCATAGGATTCTCCAGAGTATGACTTGGGTTCCCCAGTGACCAGGACACTCACTCTGGGGCTGCCACCTCCCAAGCCTCCTGACTCCCGGTACCTTTTGCAGTGAGCCTGCCACCTACCGGTCACTCCTGCTCCTTCAAAGCACTTAGCAGTAGCGACCACTTCTAGCCTCCCCCGAATGTTGGTCTCCTTCCAGCTGCCTGCCCTCTCTAACGAGCCTGCCTTCACCCGCTCGCTCGCTCATGTATGCACAGACCGGCTTTCAGTTTCCTGCCACCTTCTTCTCCCTTAACCTCTGTTCACTTTCCCCTTTCAGTTTCTTTTCTCCCCCTCCGCACTTGCGCTCCTACTATATATATAATGGGGACGTGGCTCAGGTAGGGTGATTAACAGTTCCTGGCTTCAATTATGGATGCGGACGATTCCTCACCTGTACACATAAGCAAGGAAACGCCTGCCTCATGTAGCGTCCCAGAACCGCTCCGGCCACACTATCACGCCCCCTCTATATTATCTGTTTAAAAATCGGGCTTTTCTTCTGAGCCGTGGACCTGCTATATCACACCCATTTAATCAAAAACTTTGTTATGTCCACATGGCGATGCATGTTAGGGGTCTGTGGTAGCGTGTTTGTTTTTAATTTAGAAACAGACTGCTCAGTCTCAGGGGGGTGTAAGTGCGTGCTTTAGCACAGCCGAGCAGCCCCAGGATGGTGTTGAGGAAATGAACTGACTAAGCATTCATGTGCAATCACTTCAGCCAATTCATTCATTGGCACTCTGGGGTTCATAACTAAGGCACCTACACCCACTCAAGTATAAAGGAACCTAAGTTGGATAGAGAAGAAAAAGAGAAAGGAGAAAAGAGGCTGGAGGTTAAACTGAAAGGAAGAGGAAAAAGAAGAGCCAGCATTAAGTCAGAACTGGTGCTTTGGAGAGGAGGCAAGCAGCTGGGAACGATGCCCTGTGTGGATCTGTACTGTACTGTACTGTACTGTATAAAATTTTCCTACACTCGAAAACATCGGAATTTCTAAAACACAAACTTGGCATGGAAATCAGCTATGTTATGGAAAGTTATGGAAAGTTTTGACCATCCATAAGTCCTACACAGACTTTTTTGGTGTTGGCATTGTTGTGACTCCAGACAACAGAACAATGAAGTGAACAGAAAATCATGTTTCATTGCACATTTCAATGATGTTTCAGTCACATTCTGAAGTCCATCATCTGTCCTTCTGTCCGTTCGTCCGTCAATTTTCTAAACTAGGCTATTCTAAATCTGTAATGGAACAGAGATTGAGTATTTTCTGCATGATGGTTTCTGTAATGTAGGCTCCAATTCAGAACACAACTCCAAGAAGATAGCTCTAAGATATCTAAATAGGCTTATCCGTCAGTCATCATCACGGAAAAGGCCACAAATGTCATTAATGATATTTAAATGACAGAAAATATGTTTATAAGTTTGTCTATATATTTTAACTATAACAAAACAGACACTTTCTTATTTAAAGAGGTTATAAAATGTATGCGTAGTATAACATTTGGGTATGGCTTAATTAACTTATTTGAAAGCTGAATCATTTTCTGTTATTTTATGTGACAGATATCACATTTTTGCTTTTTAAAGATTTCGTAATTGGGGTATTTGTGACATGTGATAAAGATTTGGTCAGACCAGCATACAGTTGTTTGTACAGGCAGGCGTAAGCTGCAGCTACACTCTACCATTCCAATCACTCGTGATGACTAATGAGAACCTTTTTGCCGACAGAAGTGTCTTTCAGGTATGTACAAGAGGAAAATACTAGAGGAATATATAACATATTCAAATTGGAATATCATTTCTCAAGCTAAATCTGAACCAGTGCACTAACCTGTAATTGAAACTGTAGAGTATTTCTCTGTTCATTTTATTTTATTTGTTGATCCATTAATCCTCTAAACAGGACAAAGGACAGCTGGAGCCTATCCCAGCAAGCAAACAAACAACGGACGCAGGCAGTAACAATTTGTTGGACAGGACATCGATCCATCACATTGTGAACACACATATACATTAGGGGCAATTTAGATTCATCAGTTCATCTAACCTGCATGTCTTTAGACTGTGGGAGGAAAACCAGAACAAAACCACATTGCCTTACATGCAAACTCCACACAGGGAACACCCAGAACACAACACCCAGACTCCTTACTATGAAACAGCAGCACTGCCGCTACTCACCTTGTGCCAAACTCATTGATTGACATATGTAACAAAAGAGACAAAACAAAAAACGTCCCCGTTTAGTGAAGGTTTGTCGAAAATTATAGCTTGGTCTTTACAGACTTAAGATCAAAAAACAGAACTGATCATGGTAAGAATGGTGGACATTTATATAATGAAATAGCAGGCAATGATGTATTAAGCAGGTGGCATTCTGGGAACTGGAAGAGACATCATCTGGAAGTGGGACTTGGAGGGTTGGAATTGCAAGTGACATCTTAGGCCAGAAGGGATCATTTATTATTGGGGTGACTCTTCAGTTATTCTGTGGGGAAAAGAGGAGAGAGAGTTAAAGTACAGCGCTAACCCCTGGTCTGGTGAGCAATTACCATTATTTGAGCCCATAAACTGTCTCCCATTCATGCGTGTGTGACACATATTTATAATAACTGTTGTCTTAAAAAGTTGAAGAAAAAATACTCTTTATTTGAGACTTATTTTAATAGTATAGTGCATCTGTTGAGAGGGACAGGCCATCCTGCCCACTTCTTAAACTAGGCAAATGTCAGTAAAACCTCAAGTTCACATTCCCTGAGTTTGATTTGCTGTGTTTTCCCATGGTTTGTAATTAAAGAAATCATTCAGGAACATGGTCAAATTTATTTGGTGATTAGGTCATGAATTTTCAAAATAGGCATCTGCTAAGCCATACATGATTACTGGTGAGAGGATGAGATCTTCTAGAAGCACATGCATGAGCACATACCTTTAAGTTGATTTATACTTATAAAGGAACTTGGCTTGGCACGTGGTGTACGTACAGTTTTATAAATATGATTTTTTTGTGCATATGCCATTTTAGTCTTTCTAGAATAAGCAAGATTTTATCATGGAATCTAAGCAAGAATGAGACCCCTGGTCATCAGTTTTGCTCTCTTTGCATTATTGTTTGGCTTCTGGTCAAAGGAGAAAAGAAATAATGAAAGGATCTGAATCTTAAAAATCGAGTCAGTTAAAGTTAAGGCAAAAGAAGTCTGTTCCATTAGCAGCTGTAATCAGTTAGTAATTAAGAAACTGAAACCTGCAGATGGTGCTGCCCTCCATGATCTGAGTTTGACACCTTGTTTGTAAAATGTTCCAGAATCATTACCAAACTGTGCCTTGGTAAGTTATGTGGTAATATAGGCCTACAGTAGTAGTAGGGTGTTGTACCATGTTAGACATTTTGGCTATACATTGTTCTCCTGTCTTTCTAAAATTCAGCAGATAATGAATCTTAGGCTAGAGAGATCTGTTCATTTTTTACATTGAAGGTGACTCACTTTTCCAATGATTTTCCATTGCTGTCTCTGTCCTAGTGTCTATACAAACACAGGGATCTCCAGTTTCTGCATTACATCTTGCCTGAGTTGCCCTGAAAGCTTTTATTTAGCCAATAAAAGGTGTCATTTTGCTTGACTTCCCATTGGTAATATGTAGAAAATTCCAGCAGAAATTAAAGGCCCTGAAAATGCATTTTTATGGCTGCAGATATCTGAGTTTCTTCAGGTCACTCAGTCCTCTACAAATGCCTAGACAGTGTATCAATGGAAGGATTTAAACAAACGGCTATAATGCAAGTGTGAAGAGCCTCATAAGCTGAGAAAGAGGTGCTTGAGAGAGTGGCTTTAGAGTTTCAGTTATTTTGAGTTTATCTTACATGTTTTCCCTTTGTGCTCTTTTTTGGAATTATATGTGTGTGAAATTCCTATCCTTCAAAATGAAACAGAATGCTATGCTTTTTATGTATTTTTAAGTGTGTTCTCTTGTTATACAAAAACATCCTACTACAGTCACCCTGTCCGTCTCTCTCTTAAACAAACCACCTTCCACAAGACAATTTTTTTAAAATGTGACACACTTATTGTTAAAGGAAATTTCATAGGCAAAGTTTAGTTTTCATTGAGATAAAGAGTTTTGAAATTTCAAAGCCTTTCATTGGCATCGTGGAATTTTTTACTGTTTCAAATTTATCTTTAGAGAAGTTACTTCTACTTCTTTGTGTCACATATTTTAAATTTTTCTCTTTAAATCTTTTGAGAGTTGCTCCTAATGGCAAAACAATGAAACACCTGCAACCACATGCACACTCTGACAGCTTCTCGGATCTTGTAGCTCCAGACCAGCATACACAATCCTTACTCAGAGAAGCTCATTTCTCCTGCTCATTGAAATTGTAGTGGGTATGTTACATAATATTTGTGACTGAAGAAAAAAAAAAAACTAACTTATGTCAGTGAATGAAAAAAGACTCTTCCACCATGACATTTTATGAACGCATGAAGCTCACAGCTGCCTTATCTTCAGATTATACTGGATTTGAGAGGCAGAAATTGATCCAGATATCTTGTGCTTTAGAGTCCAATTTGTTACCCTTTTGAAGTCTCCAGAATTCTGACTATGTTGTTGTAGACCACCAGGCTGGCACCGCCGCCTCAACCCGATGCAGACAAGCATGGGGCACAAGTTGTAGTCACACACATTTTTTTTTTTCCTTTTTCTCGTGGGAAACGCCTTCCCCTGTTTCCCATGTGGAGCCAACCCGGACACAGACAGGCAGACATGTTGTTCATCAAACCACCACACGTTTATTTACAACTATTTACAATAATATTAAATGGTCACTCAGACCCAGTTCGTACACAATACCCCAAACACACAGTCCTGGCCACTCAATGCCTTTCTTTGGGTCGCCTCCACTCTCCTCTCTTGCCTCGTCCTGCTTCCACCCGACTCCAGCCCTGAATGAAGGGAAACGGCCCCTTTTATATGCTCCCGGATGAGCTCCAGGTGGTTTCCGACACTCCCCGGTTGGCCACGCCCCAGCGTGGCGGAAGTGCCGGCTATTCTCCCGGCAGCTCTCCAGGCGCCCTTTTAATTCTTCCCCCCAGCACTTCCTGGTGTGGCGGAAGTGCTGAGGTAACAGATCCCCAAGGCATTGGGGCTCCTCCTGCCGGTGACCACGGGCCCCTACAGGGTAGGGCTTCCATGCCCTCAACCCGTGGCCCCCAAAGCAACCAGGAAGGCAGCCCCCACGTGATCCAGGGTGGGTGGGTCCCTCACGGCGTCCCGGCCGGGTCGTTGTCCCTGGCATCCCTGACACCCACAAGGACAACACAGTTCCCAGCACAAGCACTACACAGCACAACTTAACCCAATACTCTTCTTCTTTTCTTTTCTTTTTCTCCTCCACTCTTCCCAGCAAGCTTCGTCTACCTCTTCCCGACTCTGACTCTTTGAGTAGCGGCTGCTGGCTCCTTTTATAACGGCGGCCGTCAAAAAGTCCCAGCAGTGACTGCTTTTCTTGAGGCAAATATCTTCCTCTTTCTAGGTTCCTGTCTTGAATGTGAAACCGAGTTCCTATATATCATTATCTACATTAAATTGCCATCCAAGTAGTGTGTGTCTTATTGATTATTAATGATTCAAAAATCCTACAACCGTAGTATATTATGTCTTCTATTCCTTGTCTTTTGCTATTCTACTGTCCAAGTTTAAAATGAGAGATAGATCCATCTTGGTGGTGACTTATCCATTCCAAGGTACTCCAAATTTCACAAACCTGAGGCTGAAAAAATACTTCCCCATATCTCTCATACAAAAATATTGCTACATTTATTAAGAAATGATATAATTATTGCAATATCTTTAACCAAATAAGCAAACCACAAAGCCCTTCATTAATTCACAACAACAAAAACTTCATTACATTCTTCTACATCTTCTTATACAGTGCCTATAAAATGTATTCACCCCCTTGGAGGTTTCACATTTTGTTGTTATACAACATTTAATAACAGTGAATTTAATTTGGCTTTTGTAACACACTGATCAACAGAAAAAGACTCTTTAATGTCAAAGTGATAACAGATATCTGCATAGTGGTCTAAATTCATTTAAAAAATGAAACACAAAATAATTGATTGCATAAGTATTCAAGTCAATAGTCAGTATTTAGTAGATGCACCTTTGGCAACCATGACAGCCTTGAGTCTATGTTTACAGGTCTGTATCAGCTTTGACATCTGGATACTGCAATTTCTTCCTATTCTTCTTCGCAAAACTGTGTAAGGATACACGCTGATCATGAATGAACAGCCCTTTTTAAGTTCAGACACAAATTCGCAATTGGATTCAAATCTGGACTCTGAATCCCACTCCAGGACATCAACATTGTTGTTTTTAAGCCATTCAATCATAGCTTTGGCTTAATGCTTGGTGTTGTTGTTTTACTGGAAAACAAATCAACTCCCAAGATGCAGGATTTCTGCAGATTGCATCAGGTTTCCCTCTAGTATTTCCCTGTATTTTGCTGCATTTTACATTCTACCTTCAAAAGCCTTTCAGAGCTTGCTACAGAAGAGCATGTCCACAGTATTGTGCTGCCACCACCGATAATGTGCAGTGTTTGAATATGGCATTTAATCTGATGGCCAAAAGATCAATTTTGGTTTAACTATACCATGCAACCTTCTTCTAACTGATGTTATAGTCTCACTGGTGTCATCTGGCAAATTCTAGCAGACATGTCATGGATGCGTTTTTTTAACAGTGGCTCCCTTTTTAAAGCTGCAACTGGTGAAGCTCTCAGGAGACAGTTGCTCTCTGCACTGTCTTTCCAGTCTCATTTATTGTAGCTTCTGTCGTGGCGAAAAATTCATCATCAGAAGGCTTTTTACCTAAAAATAAAGGCTATTAGAACTCAAGATAGACAGACAGAGTTTTAAGGATTTATTGCAATAAATCAACACAAAAAATAACAAGGACTCAACCCAATACGGCCAAATTAGATTGAGCAAAGATTATTACAGCCATTGGAGTTTTTATAACAATTTCTTATCATTTTAGCTCATTTAATTAATTCATTCTACACCTGGTTTTACTGTCCATTGTTCCTCTTGGTGTCTGTTTGGCTTATTCTGATTGGTCTAAGACTGGGTGGATGGCTTCCTCTTTCCATCTTTGGGCTTCCCTGATGTAATTTCCTATCTTTTCTAACCTTGCTCTAATGAGCTGGTTTGCTTACCTCCGCTGACTCCCCTTTTACTCCCATCCGACTAGGCCTTGAGTTTCAAATGGGAACCCTTATTATCTCCTTACTTTCCTACTACCGGCCCCCTTATGGAATTTGTAATCTTTCTATGCTGTTCCATTTTCTCTAACTGGCCAAGGCTCCAATTCCATATATGGGTTTTCCTCTCTTAAGCCTTCCAAACTTTTTACAATAGTGACCTGAAGCTTAAGTTTTAAAAAGAAGTATAGTATGTGCTTTCATTTGATCATTGCTTGGCATGCTTGATTTGTCTTAATTTCTACACTAAAGTTAATTGCTAATATATTTTTATAATATTTTTACTAATGCCTGCATTTGCTAAGATACATTACAGTGTGACCTTGTTTGTAGTAAAAGGCCTTTTGTTGATTCATCAATCCAGCTGCTCTTAAAGGCCTTTATTTCATGTTATCTCTTCCTAGCCTTGAATCACAGGTGTCTTCCACTCTTATCCTGTCCAAAACTGGTTTCGCTGCATCTTTTAGCTATTCTTTTCATTACTTTGGAAAATTTGCTGTAAGCCTATAAAATAATGCAATATAACTGATTTTTTAGTTAACCATTTGCTAGACCTATCGTATTTGCTTTTATATTCTAATTTATGCTTAATCTAATGTTTAGAAGCTTTTAATTACTTTCTATGGCTCTCTATGCTAATTTGCTATTCTCTTATGCTAATAAAAAATTTTCCTTCTACACTTCCAACTCCTTTACAGTTTGCATAGGTCTCCTCGTGGTCTCCCTCACAAGTCATCTTCTTGGACTATCATTCGGCTTTTGTGAATGACCTGCTCTGGGCAGATTTAAGTTGTGCCATACTCTTTCCATTTTTTAATGATTGATTGAACTTGTCCCCAATGGATATTCAATGACTTAGATATTTTCTTGTCTCCATCCCCTCACTTGTGCTTTTTCAATCATCTTTTCATGGAGTAGCTTGGGGTATTAGTTTGTCTTCATTGGGTGGATTTGGCCACAATACTAAACCACCACAAGTTGGAATTTCTGGATAAGATGCATTTATGCCACAATTAGTTTAAAACACTCGACTACAGGCAGGTGATCTCCTCTGAACTAATTATGTAACATCTAAAATCAATTGGCTACTCCAGTGATGATTTACAGTAGGTGTATCATATTAAATTGGGTGTGTATTTATTATTTTGTGTTTTGTATTAATTTATACAAATCTGTTTTCACTTTGGCATTAAAAAGGTGAAATTATATATAATGTCATTGTGGTGTATGGCCGGCCGTTTATCCCGGCCAATACCCCCAAGACGCCAGGTGGAGCCCTCCCTGCAGTATGGAGGTTCCCCGAAGACCAGCAGGGCATCATGGACATTGCAGTTTTTATACGCAGCCCTGCTGGATGCCATGGGGGCCACTAGGAGACGCTGCGGGGGGAACAACGGGTATTTACCCTACGCTCCGGAAGTACGTCCAAGTCACATGGACAAGGGGAATGACGTGCTTCCGGGGTGAAGAAAAGGACTTTTTACCTGACCAGGAAGTGATAAAAGATCACATGGACTGGGGATTGGGAACACTTCTGGGTCAGGGATACAAAAGGATTGTGGGAACTCCCAGACGGCGAGCTGAGCTGGGTGGAAGGGTGGCAACGCGTCTGGGAGTTGGAGGATTGGATTATTGTGTTTATTATTGTTATTGTATGAGTATAGTGGAGGAGAGGGTGCTTTGTGCACTGTGGCAATTTAATAAAGTCATCGCTTTGACTTTTACCTGGTGTCTGGAGTCGTGGACAGGGGTTCAAGGGAGCGATAGCGCCCCCAATCTGTCACAGTCATTCATTGTTGTATAACAAAAAAACTTCCAAAGGTTTGAATATGTTTTATAAGCTCCATATATTGAAACAAAGGCATGGCTCCATCACGGAATGTGCTTTTGTTCATTTACTTTAAAGTGTACAAATAATTAACCCTTAAACTGCCACCTATTGGGGGTTATTGCACCCGTGGATGCCAAATACTTTTTTGCTGCACTTTTTAATTAAACGTCACAATTCACAAAGAAAATGTGAAATTTTAACGGAACACATATTTTTTTCATGCAAAGAGCATCACAATTACTGCAACACTGATCACAAGTTGCAGAGTTCAATGAATGTATGTCGCCAAATATACTTGGCTCCGGCGTGCTGGCAAATTGCATCGGGAACCGAATATATCTGGTTCCGGTGGCTTAAGGGTTAAGGAACCCACATCATTAAAAATAAATTGAGACAATAATAATGTTGTGATGATCCAGGTCAGGTCCACACTCCCTGTTTGCTTCTGGAAGCTGCTTGAACCTGCAACCAACAATAACATACCCAAGGATGAATCAGGCAAATGAGGACACACACTGTCAGCAAGGGGTTGATGCATAGTGTTTTTATTTTAAACCAACAAACAAACAGAGTTCATACATCCAGTGCTTCCAAAATCAGTAAATAAATAATCCAATAAAATGTGCAAGGTGGAGATTAAAATAAATAAATCATCTAATAAAAATGAGGTTAAAATCCCAGGTAGATTCTTCCTTAAAAACATGAGCTCCCCCAATTCCTTTTTTGCCTCAGCTTATCTCATCAGGACCTTGCAGCGTGATGAGATGCCTGCAGACAGGTGCAGACATCTACTAATCCCAGTTTCGAGTTCCCACCACCAACCCCCCAGTGTCTGTAGGACTCCCCTCTGAACCTGACTCACGTCTCCCTCAGCCAGTCCATTGGCGTCTACCCAGGAGACTCTGCAGAACGGGGCTGCACCAACTGCACTACATAGCTCAAAGAAACCCCCCATTCAAGCGCAGGTCTGCCAATCACTACCCTAGGGCATACTCCCAACCACCTGCCTCCTTACAGCACAGTCTCCTCACCACCCTGGCTCTTTCTCATACCTTTAACCTCTGTTTCTTCTTCCTCTTTCTTGATTTCTTTTTTTTTGTGATCTTTTCATCTGATCCTCCCCTTTCTGTCATGCAGGCCGCTTTCAGAGCCCTGATTGGTTGCAGGTGCTGTCCTCCGCTTAGTCCAAGGTGTGAGTGAAGCACTTGACTGCATGTGAAAATGCAATCAGTCAAGCACCCCAATCAACCTCGGAGTGACGTGTGCACACTCACGCTTACACCAGCATCTGCTAGGAGTCTGCACGCTCCGGGACTCCCGATTATTTATTTAAAATACGGGACACCACAAACTACTTATCACAAATGTATAACAGTTATTTATTTCCTTTGGAAAGAATGTTACTTTGTTGTTAGTGTTAGGCTTTTCCAATATAGAAGTGTGTTCTGATAATAATTTCCAAAATATTTTGTTTTCATTTAATACTTTCCTGAAGTATTACATTAAATTTAGTGACTGCTGAGTACCAAGCATGTTACAGATAATGTATTTTGTATTATCAATGTATTTTGTTAGCTTATTTTCCTGATCAGGGTTTAAGGATACTGAACATGCTTCCATCATCAACAACACAAAAGAGAAACCAGCTAGAACAAACCAGAAAACCCACAGGAGACAAAGACAGCATGTAAATTCAATAAGAAAGGAGTTCAGCTGTGTAATTGAGATTAGAGTCCATGCGCTATTAAGCAGTAATTCCACCATCTAAACTACTGTGTCATATGAATTGTTTAATCTCCCTTGGAATCAAAAGTCATTTCAGTTAAAGTGCTGCAAATTTCCATATGCATGACAACTGTGGTATCAGCAACAGATGATTTACTAATAACTGACTACTCACTAGTGGCTTATTATTGATCTGTTTTTATGAAAGCTAAGTACAATAACTACTTCAGCACTGTAGTATCTTCTAACTGAAAATATAAATGTTTACTTATCCTAAACTACACAGAAGTTGTTATATAACATGAAAGGTTAGGTTTCAATGCAGTCCCTACAAGAGCTTGTGCAGTCAAGCAGTGAAACGTTTCTGGAGATCTCCGTATTCCATTTTGTGCTTACAGGTTTGCATTCAAAGTGTAATACCTATGAATGTTATTATTACTATTGCAAGTGTTGAAAATCATTTAAATCTAACAAGAAGAATAGTTCCTGTGGATTTAAAAATAGCTAATCTAAGTACATAATGCCAGTATAATTGGCTTCCCACAGTGTAATATTGATGGCACTTTCAATCGGTAGCTAGAGCAGCCCCTGAATGAGTCAAGTGGACCAGCACTGAACGCAACCTAGCATTACATTGTTTTGTTCCTGACAATTACCTATTATTTAAAATTTAATGAACAGAGCATTTTTAAATCAAATCACCCTGATTCTGATTTCCAGCTGAAATATTCCATGGGTAATGTTTATTTCATTTTATTTTAAAAAATATGATAGTGATACACAATTTCATGTGTTTACTTAAATTTACGGCATGCTGATTTTAGCAGTCCTTTACTTTGAAAACTCATAAAGTTAAGTTAGGTCTTATTTAAAGACTAGTCAAAAAAATGTTTAAAAATCAGAATTTATTTGTATTAATGAAAATATTGGTCTGTGCCCTTTTAATGATGATGGGGGAAAACAGTTTTTTTTTCTAGGTTTTTACCATGGGAACAGCAAGGGAAAGTGGTGTAATCTGTCTCAGACCACAGTTTTGTTAATAACCTGCTTTTTCACAAATCCTCTAAGCCAACAAGTTCAAGTCACAGGTGGGGAATGGGAAACCAAGGGTGTTTTTCCTTCGATTAATTGGCTCTCTGCCTGGAGAAAAATGCACTGAACAAATCCAGCGTGAAAAGTGACGTGCTTGCTCATGTTTCTTTAATGCATTAAGAAGAAGAATACAGAATGTTTATGAATGCACTGGGACTATGTGATGGGATGTTTAATCATAATTCATCAAACTGAAGCACTGCTGACCCCACATTAACTTTGCAAGTGAGCACTCACTTTTCTATTTACAGTCAACCTTCAGGAACAAGCTGACACTTCCTCTTGAAATTCTTACTTTTTGATACACTGAGCTTCTGACATCCTTTGACAGAAGAAATAGCTTTCCTTCGTGTCTTTTATATGA
Organism: Polypterus bichir lapradei; assembly: GCA_026402145.1. Taxonomy (NCBI): domain Eukaryota; kingdom Metazoa; phylum Chordata; class Cladistia; order Polypteriformes; family Polypteridae; genus Polypterus; species Polypterus bichir. Next base: position 18,735,086 of record JANRMT010062854.1, on the reverse strand, counting down.
AAGGAAAGAGAATTAAAAAAAGAAGCAAGGGCAAAAGGGAATTTATAGCTCAGAACTGGATTTATTCATTTATTTATTTTAGTGTGCTTTTGCATAATAATAAAGCAAATAAAATAATACTGGGACACAGAGTTCCTTAATACAAATTTACCTTTTTAAGGGTCATTTTCATGCTTTATGGGGTTTATCAGGCATGGGGTCAGAAAAAAAAAAAAGCATTTTTACATTGTCTGAAAAAAAAGATAATACAGGTAATATGAACAGTTTCACAATACAAGGGGAAATGTATTAGCTCATGTCATGAATGACAAAAAAGACAACAAAAAAGGAAACAGTTACACTTAAGAATGTGGGTTACCTAGATGCATCGGTAAATCAGATACTGCTATTTAACAAGACTTTAGAAAAAGCTTTGTAAGTTTGTTTGTCTTATTAAGACTTTAAAACAACCCATGACAACACTATACAATACAAT